>CM060922.1:111111834-111828834 GCA_030737875.1 Allium sativum
AAAACATGTGAATTGGATATACTTAATTACATATTATGTAAAACATGTTATTGTAATGATGAAATCAACAAGAAGATAAAATGGGGTTGTGGATTACAGACCTTGGGCCACAATCTAGAGAATAATATGTTGTGGGCTTATTAATAAACTTAAATGGATTAAGTTGTATGATTGAAATTAATAAGCAAGAGAAACTTGGTAATTTGAATAAGAATTCAATATGAATTGGAATAACCAAATTAACTGGAAACCTGATGAGGTGAGGCAAGCGCATAACAGAGTGTTTAGACATAAGGTCTAACTACATACTAAATTAAGGTGCTTAGATCCGTATGTCACTACGACATAGGATGAGGGACTGTGTATATTCCGATGGTGTTACATTAGAGACCGTGCGAGTGGGGTACCCAGGTGAAACGACCCGAAACTTCCCCGTGAAGGAAAGCACGGATTGCTTTGAGAACAAGACAAATCAGAACACAAACAGAAGAACATTTCATTGCTTATTACAACAATTTCATCAGAATACAAGAATATGCAGAGTTTGAATAAATATTACACATTTTATAAATATCAGAGATTTTATTACATTACTGCAGTGGAAAAATAATACAAAACACAACTGAAACAGATACATGGATACAGAGCTTTCTGAATATCCCTTCAGCTATAAACTAGGATCCTGTAAGAATAAATCTGCAAAACTCAACTACTAGCTGCCCGTGTGGAAAATAAGGGCACCCAAAGTTTAGGTTAAAACAATAAACTCTAGGTCAGTCATGTGACTGGTGTGAGAACTAAAGCAGTTATTAATCTTTATTTTAAAGATAGGCAAATCAAAGGACCATGCCGTATAACACGGAACGGGCTTCCTCCCAAGAATACCAGTGCATAAAACAAACAGCGCAATGCTAAATAAAGAACAATGAAGCTATTATAAGACCCAGGTCCCATCACACAATGCAACGCAAGCCGGAGGATAGGATTTTCGCTTATAATAGCCAAAGAATGCTTGATACGCGAAATTTTATCTTTTATTATTATTATAAGTGAAGAAAACAACTTCAAATATAAATGTATCAATCATAGGCGGCATGAGTACCATATATCATGTCTCCATATTAGTTTTACAATTAAACCGCAAAATCACGTATTTGGAAGTTGGATTTCCATCTATGAACCGAGGAAAAAGATAGTCCTCATCGATTCGAGACTGTCTAGCCCGAGTCTCAGGCAAGAACGTAGGCAAGCCTTGGATCGTCAGGGCCGGTCCACATGGAGTGGATTATTATGCCTGAACAATGCGTTTCCCCGCCCTATGGGGCGTAAATGAGCCAACAAATGACTCCATCGGTCCCGGATCGACCGATATAACCGATACACCTCGCATTCCAACAACCACATAAGTCAAACTCGTCAGGGCTTGTAAACCAATGACGCCACTTCTAGCTAGAAGAAAACGCATGTCCTCCCTGAGGTCCTCTTCCGTTTTTGGTTCACACCGGGGTGTGAGGCTCGCGAATTAACGTTACACAAAGTGATGACACAAAGGCCGTGCTTTGATCATCAACCACAAGACTTTGCTTTTCAACAGAAGCCGTGATCATTTGCATCTTAGCATGCCACACAGGCAAACCACTCCATGCAACCGATATCCATCAATCACACAGAATGATATCCAATATCAGACACACGGTCCATTTACAAGTTCGTTCTAGGTCTGAACGAAACCGGAGGAAGCTTATTCCTCGCATATCCATCGATCTCCAAGTACGTCTGTACGATCACTAACTGATTCCCTCCTCTTGGGTGTACAGTCCAATCAAGATCACCAGAAATCATACAAATGATGTGAAGACCTCCGGTCTTCAACCACCGTCTTCTTCTTCGACTTATCGTCGTATCAGTTATTCAGAATGGGATAAACCCGGTCTTTCCGAATAACTCGCGTATATAATAAACAAGTGTTAAACAAACGCAACATACGCCTCATTCCAATTCATCAGTCACTAACCGTAAATTAGTAAGAGAACAATTCCCCAAATATTAACCCCGAAGGCCGAAACCAACATCAGATCAATACACGGGAAACCATTCATCTTAACTAATCTTCATTTAGTTGCTAAATTTCACATTCTTAGGGAAAGGTTCCCATTAATTTTATCAAAGATAAATTCTTTTCAATTTATACTTTAATCTTCCTTTGGATATCAAACCAAATTAAGGTTTATCCAAACTAGTCGGGATTAGCGAACCACACCGAGGTAATCATTTGTTTTATTTCCCAATCTCAACCTATTCATCCCATGGAGCAAAACTAGTAGTACTCCATATCCAAACCACAGTATTATCGGTAAGTATTAATTACCATTTCACGTCCAAGTCTAATTAAAGATTTAACTATCGCTTGGAGCAAGACTGATGATACTCCATTCTCGCTCATTTTAATCTAATTAAAGATTCATTAAAACTCCACTTAGTTTTAATCTTCCCAAAAATAAATATTAATGATTATATAACTTGGAAAATCATATTCTGTTTTTAACTGGTTAAAGAACCAATGTAATTTGAAACACGGTTCACGATAAACCCAAAAACACATCCCATTCTATCAGTCTCTAACCGTAAATTAGTAAGAGAATAATTACCTAAATATTAACCCCAAAGGCCGAAACCAACATCAGATCAAAACCCAGGAAATCATTCATCTTAACTGATTTGCAGTTAGTTTCTAATTTTCTTAACTCAATTTGGGTTTAAGAACAGTATTATTAAAGATACTGTTCACGACAAACCCAATATCCCATTAGATATTAAATACAAGGCTCTGAATAGAAAATATATCGGCTTATATTCAGTATCAAATTCTGAAACCAACAAATATCGTATTGGAAATAACGATATAAATATATCTTTCAAATTCCCATAACAATATCTGTACAATCGCGAAACCCAACATCGAACTATTTCGAAGATGATTTCGATTCAAATCCCTTCCAATCCCCATATTCGAAATTCTGGTTATATTAAAACCCATTCTCAATCCATTTTATTTATTTAAAAAAATAATGGATTATCATTCTAGTTATAAACTAGTTCATTTCGATAAAAAAATATTTTTATCCTTACAAATGTGGAATTTTTCATCCCAGTTCTTTCCAGTTCATATATTATGATTTTACACAAAGTATAGATATTTTTTATAATTTTATTAAGGCCCGTACAGTCGATTTCCATAAACGGTCATCGAACTACACTTACAACGACCTTTTTCCAAATTTGATTTGGACATAATTCCAAATCCAACTGTTAGATTTCAAATCTCTAATATTCGTTGGAAAGCTCTTTTCGATACGAACCCAATGGTCCCGGTTTCAGGAGAATCCGACGGTCGTATCTCCCTTAATGTCGATTCGAAGTCAATGGTCGAAATTCGCGAACTGCTGTAGCGCGGCGCATTCTATTCAGGCCATTAAATGTATATTATATATATTTTGTCGATTTCCTTTCAAAACGTATTTTATAAATCATTTTAAATTCGTTTTCAAAACGGCTTCAACTTTATATTCAATTTCAAATCAAAATTGAATATTCCATATCATTAATATATAAATGATAATATTTTCAAAATATCAGATTTTGAAATAAATTCCTTTTCGATATTCGTTATAAAAATGAATAAAATCGATATCAATATCGTTCGCGACAAAATGGCGCATATCTAATCAACACGGCTTTTATTCAACACATGAATGTTTATTCTATTCAACACATGAATATTTATTTTATTCAACACATGAATATTTTTAATGGTTTATACATTCAATAAAAATGATATTTTTATTGTTTAAATATTTTATTCAACACATGAATATTTATTTTATTCAACACATGAATTTTCTATTCAACATATGAATATTTATTTTACTCAACACATGAATTTTCTATTCAACATATGAATATTTATTTTATTCAACACATGAATTCTTTTTCTGAATATTATTTTAAAATATTCTTTATTTTCCAAATTGGAATGAGACCCAATCAATTTCCATATAAGGTTAATTATGTGGATTCCATACAACACATGTATATACTGACCATGATAAACAATCAACCATCATCCAGAGTGTGTTCTACACTGTATAAGCATTAAATATAAATATTTAACGCTTACAACAGCTTGTCAACCAATCAGTTGGCCTACAACTAAACAATTGGGATTAGTGTACGTCAAATATCATCCCAGCACCCGTGCGGGGTTTCAATCAACAAACACTGAATATTATTTGTGCAGTTTGGCGATGTGTAAAATGTATCGTCCCAATCAATATCAATCAAATCAGTGTACATAAACAAATCGTCTGATTTGTAAATGAATATTTATTTTATTCACATACACGTTAAAAATTATATTTTTAACGATAAAATATTTATTCGTTACACAATAAAGATGATATTTTTATTTTTCTAATATATTTTAGAAAATTTCGGCGACATAACGGCGCGATATTAGAAATGGGATAATGCCTAGCCTTATCCCCAGTCTAATAATGGCCTATGCCATACACATACCAATCTAATCAATTCCATTTCGATTTTCTAACCAAATTCAACTAAATTATCCAATCAACCAAACCAAACAATCAAACAGGTCATCCATGGTTTGTGGACGATGGGTGTCGGGTGCTGCTAAGCACGGTCTGCATCCTAGTATATATTTCTAACTAGAAAATAAATTTTAAAGTGAGAAGTTCTCACCTTTGGGTTCCACTCCGCCATTCTTTACTATCGCTCAGATTCGCTGCTTTGATTCCAACGCAATCTGTTTCACATGATTTTTATACTAAAAATCAAATTTCTATTTCTCTACTACTTAAATAAAAATCATATTTTTATTTCGCTACTCATATAACAAGAATCATATTTTTATTCTAAACATTTTCTATAAAAATCACATTTTTATATGGTTATTATATATATAAAAATCATATTTTTATATCGTTAAAAATCATATCTTTACCTCGCTTTCATATACATAAAGATCATATTTTTACTTCGCTTCTTACATTATAAAAATCATATTCTTATATCACTTCTCATATAATAAAAATAATAACTTTATCCCTTCATTAGCCTTATAAAAATCACTACTTTCAAGCGATAAAAAATCAAATATTTTAAGCGATAAAAATCAAATCTTTTACAGTTTTAAAAATCAATCTTTTTCAGTTTTTAAACTATACAAAATTAATTTTTAAAGTTAACAAAAATTAGTTTTTAAAGTTAACAAAAATCAGTTTTTAAAGTTAACAAAAATTAGTTTTTTAAAGTTAACAAAAATCAGTTTTTAAACTAAATTAAAATCAGTTTTAAAACTAAATAAAAATTAGGAAAAGAACTCACTGAGTTATCGGAGGAAAGGGGGGTTTTCTGGTGGCGTAACAGCAGGTGGTGCTCGCGTCAGTTGCAGGGTGCGCAGACGAGGTGGAGGCGCGCTGGTGGCGGCAAGCAGTGGGGGAGGCACGCTGGTCTACAAAAGGGGGCAATGCGGTTCGATTTTGGGTTGAGGAGTTCTAGGGTTTTGGGTGAGGGTGCTCTCGTCGGATTGGAGAAAAAGGGGGAGATGGGGAGGCGGCGCCGAGACCGACGGTGGGAGGCGCAGGCGCGACGTGGGGTTGCCAGGCTGGCGATGTGGGGTTACGGGTTTCCATCAAGCGGCGGTTTTTTTGTTATTTCCTTCTGAACGATAATGGGAGAGAGAAGTGGAGTGGGGGGTGTGAATATATAAATATATAATTATATTCATTTAATTTCTAAAAGGTGATTTTCATTCTAACCCCGATCCAAACCCAACGATTGTCACCCCTAGCTAATTACCCCCATTCTCAACACAATGGGATATGTATCGTGAGTCAGTTCCATCATTTTAATCGGTTTTCGTTTAAATTAAAACATAAATCAATATATATTCAATTTAAACGAACATTTTAATTTACCAGAGCCACATACTAACTCTAAAAATTCCAAAAAAATTATTTCTAACTATGAATTGACGATATGGTCCTAACAAAACTAATTTCGTCAAATTTGAAGATCGTTTGAAAAATGGCCATTTTCTGGTCGATCCAAATTGACTTAAACTGTCAAAACACGTTTTCCTTTGCCACGCTCACATATTGATTTCAAAAATTATGAATTTTGAATCCTAGTAATAATATGACATCCTGGATCCAACAAAAGTGGTTTCGTCGAAAACAGAGGTCGTTTGCAAAATTTCCATTTTTAAGGGCTTTAATGTATATATATATATATATATAAATATATATAAATTCCACAACGACTTTTCTAAATTTTAAACTGGACATATCTTACACTCTATAAAGTAAAATCTCAGTTTCTTACATCAGTTAGAAAGATATCGTTAAATAGATTCAAATATTTCTCGTCTCGCCATATTCTAACTTATATCGAATTCTGTATATTCATTTAAAATTCGAAATCGAATTTTCAAACTACCGCGCCATTTCAGGCTCGTTATATAATTAAAATAAATTATTCATTTTAACTTCGTCGAAAATAAATTTTTCGTCGTTATTATTTAAAATAAATCATTTTAAATAATCAAAATCCATTAAAATAACCAAAATAAAAAATTTAAATTGGCTCAGATTTTCTGGGTTGTTACACCGGGGGTGTACCTCAATATTGTGGGTAGTTACATATATACCATATTTGGCTAATCCACTGGGAAGTAAATGGGTACGACGTGTGTGTAAGCCTTGAGTGCTGATATCCCAAGTAACCTAATAAATAAGAAAATATGATTGAACGGTATAGGTAGTATTATCCAAAGTGTATAGTTTAAATCCAGTCACCAAAACTTGTGTCCTGACCCCCTCCTCATAACATACTCGTAGGTTAGATTTGTGGCAGGGACATGATAGCCTTGGATACTGGTTAGACTGTATTATTAATACGGTAAGTCTATACTTTGATTATATTATATTTTATCCATTCCGCTGTGAGATAATTTCTAAGCTCTGACTTGTTTTATGTCTCTGTCTTTTCTGCATACCAGAACAAACCAATCCGAGTTTCGATGGATTAGAATTTCGAAAAAAATTCGGACTGTCGAAATTCGGGTTGTTACGTCTGGTATCAGAGCTTAGGTTTAGGATTTCTACATAAATAGTGAGTGAACATATTTGTATTTTTAAAATATAAATATATTATATATATATATATATCCCTAGATCCATAGAGGAACCCACTAAATAGAAAGAGTATAATGTGTTAAGAAATGGGATGTTTGTGTTGTACATTAAAGGAATGAATAAGGAAATCTGAGACCCTTAGGTAATTTGGGTTGAGAGTGTACAATGTACTTTGTATGGAAGGAAAAGTGAATCCCATATGGTTAGTATTTTGGGTTAGTGTGCTTGAAAACCTTATAAATTGGAAAAGGTTAAAAAGAGAAAAATGGATCAAGAATATATATATTGTTGAGAGAATTGACCTTGGGGAGTGTCTAGAAAAGCCTAGAAAAATGGGAAACCCACTTTGAGTCTAACCCCATTATTAACTTTTAAGAACTTGAAATTATAAAAGTTTTGGGAAAATGGTTTATGGTGTTTTGAAGTTTTAAATCTTAAAAGTTATAATTTTAAAATATGTAAAGAAGTATACATATTGAGTTTTAAAGTAAAATTCTCTCAGTAAAAAGGTGCATATTATAGAGCATGTATAGCTTCCTAGTTTTCTTGTTATATTTCATACCAAGAAGTTTTATAAAAGAAAGATTTGGAATCTCTATTCTTATGACAACCCTTTTTAATAAATTATTTTAAGATAATTTTGTGGGTGGACAAAATAAGTTGTAGAAAATAAGAATAGAGTAGATGTTGGCACCTTGTAGTAAGAGACTGAACCGACCTTATAGGTAAGAACAAGTCATAAACCCGATTGAGAAATAGTTGTCCGTATCTACTCCAGTTTTTGTGATTAAAAAAAATGATGATTTACATTTTTTTCAGATGACATGTTTTTATGGTTTGGCAAAAGAAAGTATTCATGAGAAAAATAAGGTTTTGACACTTTTAAGTTTTTGGAGGAAAGTTTAAATGAAAAGGCCAAACCGTGTTTTAAAAGTATGGAGTAGGTAAGGATTAGTGCCTAGGGAAGACGGGAAAAGTGGTGAGGCTATGGAGTAAATAGCGAGAAATTATCTTGGAATAATAGTGAGTTCCCGTAGAATGTGTAAGCATTGAAAAGCCTAGGGTGTTGCTTAAACTAATTGTTGGTACACAGCTAGAATCAGTAGTGACTACTAGATAGTAAATGGCATGTAAGTGTTTAGATCTTGTTGCTAATTGTCATGTTAGGGGTAAAGCCCGTTACTACACTCCTATTGGGATCGTTCCATTATTTAGTTCTTGTTGGGTAGTTAGGGTAACACGTAAACCTGTCGTGGATCCCATAGTTTGGACTTTTCTGTCTGAAGGGGACATAGTCCTGAGATTCTTGGCCCTTAGTAGTAGCTGTGTAGGGTGTCTGTTCTCCTATTTTAGTTGAAAGACTATAGGCTTATTTAAATTTAAACTAAGACCAGATAATTAAATAAGCTAAGTAAAAGAGAAAAGGTGCAACTAAGAAGGAAACAGAAAATCCAGTAAAGCAACAAAAATGGAAAACTATGAGAAAAGATAGATAAGAATGGAAAATTTCCAAGGTAAGATAAAAAGAAAATCAGTAACAAAGAAAATTTTCTTATGTGGACTGTGCTTGGATAGGAAAAAGGATATCTTTATAAATAGTTGCATAAAAATCCAATTATGGTTAGAAAAAGGTTGAAAAAGAAAAAGGGGAGATGCGGAGTTTTCCGTTTTCTACCTTTTTGTAACATAAGAAATCGAATTTAGAAAATTAGATTTTTCTGAAATTCGAAAAATAAAGTTGGTTGTTAGGATTATGGATGCAACAATTGGATGAACTATGCTCTTACTCAGTAAGAGTGTGGGAAAATTTGGATGAAAAAGCCTTTTGATTTTCAAAATATTGCATTCATATAGAACTGCCAGTATATTTAGGATGTGAGCATCATATTTTAAAAGGATTTTTGAAAAACTTGTATACACATAAGAGGCACCGCTTAGGCATGCATGCATTATTATGTTGTACTTCACTTTGCGCAAGTGCACAATATTTGCAAAAAATGGATGCACAAATGATGGATGTATTATGCGAGGGGTTAATTTATTTTACACTTATCAAATTTCGGGGACGAAATTTTCTAAGGGTGGGAGAATTTAACACCCGGTATTTTCAGTGTAAGATAATAAAATAAGAATAACTTAATTAAATATTTAGAAATAAGTAAAATGGACTGCGCCATTGCGTCCGTCTCAAAATTCTGGTCAAGATAGACACCTGGTTTGCGTAAAACGGACACCGTATGAAGAAGTTATGAGAATTAGAACTTTGTATACACATAATGAGCTTATATGTATATATATTAAATAAATATGTCCAGAAAAGTTCAAAAATCAGTTCAAAAATCAAAATCGCGGGCGGGAAAGTTCGGAGGGAAAATGGACCGTTAGGGGTCGACCTAGGGGTCGACACACCAACAGGGGGGTCGACCTAGGGGTCGACCCACCCACGAATCTGGAACCTTCTTTTCTGACGTGGACGATTCTGGTGTTTAGATTTTGATATGAGGGTCCTGGTTCCGCCCCTACTCCTATAAATAAGACCCTAGGCCTAACCCTAAATCTCATAATCCGGCGGCTACGCTGGAACTCTGCCATTTCTCCCTCTCTCTCTCCTCAAACATATTCAGAAATTTAGATTTGTAAATTAGAAAATCTTAAATTAAGATCTGGAGGGAAGAGATTGGTGTTTATATTAAAAGGCATTTAGAATTACGTGAAAAGCAATGTAACATCCCAGATCCAATCTATCCATATTCTTCCTATTTTTCTTTCCCTTCTCTTTTAATGAAAATAGTTGATCCACATTATTAGGTTTCAAATCAAATTGAAGGGGAAAGGAAAACCATGTATGATAGAACGGATCAGATCCAAAATTTGGGAAAAGCATGAAAGGTGAGTGGGTTTAAATTATAGCCTTTATATAATGTTATGACTATCGTTTAGCATTCCCCTTTTTATAAATTGTGAAATTTCCAGTTTAATTTTAAATTGCTGTTATAACAAGTTGAGACATTAATATGAGTAGATCAGGAAATTCATATGTTGAATCTATTAAATTATTGGAATGATTACATGTTGAGAAACGACTTGTTAGAAATGGTTAGAAATTACTGTTATTCATACTACATGTTAATTTATCATATGAACCCTACTTGTAAGAATTGGTACAGTTATATGATTAAATGGTTTCATGTTAGAATTGATTACATGAATATAGTTTGGGCATAAATCAAACTATGATTATAGACTTATTTGGGGTATATATCACATGAGAAATATGACTTGGGAAAAGGGTATAAATACCTATAATTAAATAGGTAAAATTCTAAAAGAATGATTATGCCTAGGATTACAATTAGAAATTGTAACTGCACTTATGGCACGAGGTTAGGTTGCATTAGTGGAGGAAGTCTGCCCGGACCCGACCGGCATATCCAGCAACCACTAATGTTGAACCTAATGTGAGAGGCCTAAGTGCAAAATTAAAAACATGTAATGGTGCTAAGACATGAGGATAAGTCAACTTATGGTAGAAGTCTGCCCGGACCCGCCCGGCAAATCCAGCATCCACAAGTGTAGGCTTAATCTAAGAGGTCTAGTGCTTATATATATAACACAAGATACAAATAAATGGCAATTATGTTAATTAAATGTCTAACTCAGAAAATAAGAAAGGAAGAGATGTAATGGGCTGATTTAGTGTGATACGAAGGAAAAGTGATGTATTTCCCTAAATGACCTATTTCTGAGAACATGGTTGCAAGTAAGCCACAATAACTAAAGTAAGAAGAGTAAAGAAATTACTTGCTACCACGAATTTAGATGGGAATACATTATGAAAATAAATCAGTGATTCCTTCTATCAAACTGATAAGGTGCATAAAGTGTTTTCCTTAATTAAAATAAGGAATATATATTACAGTGAGTGAGGAATACTGGAATACAACAATAAAAGAAAATGGTTTAATAAAGGGGAATGATAATCATCTATTATAAATAAATAACATTAATGGAAATGTTGTATAATAGGTAGACTTGTCCTAGGGACAAGTGGGGATTATAACTTCGTTTATGATAAACTAATAGGGAAATTGGATAACTGGTGAAACGAGTTAAGAGACACTTAATTGTAAATTAAATAAGTAGAAAATAGGGAAAGCCGGAAACCAGTTGAGACAAAGAGGAAAATATATGAAATATAAGAAGTTGTGCTTAATTATAAATTAAGTAATCTGTAAGCTTGGAAGTCTGAAACCCATCAATAAGAATATTTAGGCTTGTCCTAGGGATAAGAGGAAATTATAACATAGGTTATAATAAATGGGTAGAGAAACTTATTAATGGGCCTTAGTTAATAGAACTAAGTTAATAAGTAAACAACGATAAGTTGTATTAACATTGTAAAATGGAATTATGATTAAAGGAGAAAGAATGAGGAAAACTTATGAAATAAGTTATATTTAATCATAAATAATGACTGACATGTTAACAGAAAACATGTGAATTGGATATACTTAATTACATATTAAGTAGAACATGTTATTGTAATGATGAAATCAACAAGAAGATAAAAAGAGGTTGTGGATTACAGACCTTGGGCCACAATCTAGAGAATAACATGTTGTGGGCTTATTAATAAACTTAAATGGATTAAGTTGTATGACTGAAATTAATAAGCAAGAGAAACTTGGTAATTTGAATAAGAATTCAATATGAATTGGAATAACCAAGTTAACTGGAAACCTGATGAGGTGAGACAAGCGCATAAAAGAGTGCTTAGACATAGGGTCTAACAACATACTAGAGTAAGGTGCTTAGACCAGTCCGTACGGTTGAGGGTGAATAACCCAACAGGGTAGATCATCGAGGTGTATAAGGCACGAGGGGAGCGCACATTCATCTGATTGTTCTAATGGATCCAAAGGACTGGAAGGGGAAGCACGTGGTTTCCTGAGGTACGTAAGGTGCTCCTAGTAGTCCTCTATGCGGTCGCAGATGTCTTAGGCTATGTCCGCAGAGGTTGGGTCTGCGTGTAACTACTAGATGGGTAGGCCTTGACTGCAGATGTAGCTATGCAGTCAGAATGCTGTGACGAGGTGACACCAGGGTGGTTCGGCGGTTGCCTCACGAGGAGGCAGGATCAACAAGGATAGTAGACCATCGGACACCCGTCATCGGCAACCAGTTGGATGCGGAAAGACTCGAGTTAAACCCAAGATACCATTTCACCCTTCACTACCGGGGTAAGGGATTAAGAGGAGACAAGACATGGATGTTTAGATTGTTTGCGTAGGGGTAGTCGCTTAGCTTTGGTAGTCTTTACTAGTTGAAGGAGGGGCCGGGGTGGGGCCATAGCCATCACGAAAACAGACCCTAGGTATGTCTGTATATAGAGGCTCTTTAGAGACGGGCCCGTACAGATATGGAAAAGCTCCCGACCGAGTTCCGTGTTTCTTGTATCGCCCAACCACGGAACTCGGTGCACTTTAGAGGACATGCGATTGAGGCATCGAGCTACAATTGAAGATACGTATGTTGGACAGTCTAGATACATGCATGTCGGCTCTGGGTGGTGTATCGTAGACTTGAGGGCATTGCTCCGCTATGGAGTCTGATTCGAACCAAGGCGGCAATCGGTACGTTTATGTAGCATAGTAATGATAGATATATGCGGAACGTAATATTGTTATCCGTACGTCACTACGACGTAGGATGAGGGACTGCGTATATTCCGATGGCGTTACGTTGGAGACCGTGTGAATGGGGTACCAGGGGGTGTACCTCAATATTGTGGGTAGCTACATATATACCATATTAGGCTAATCCACTGGGAAGTAAATGGGTACGACGTGTGTGTAAGCCTTGAGTGCTGATAACCCAAGTAACCTAATAAACAAGAAAATATGATTGAACGTTATATGTAGGATTATCCAAAGTGTATAGTTTAAATCCAGTCACCAGAACTTGTGTTCTGACCCCCTCCTCATTACATACTCGTAGGTTAGATTTGTGGCAAGGACATGATAGCCTTAGATAGTGGTTAGGCAGTATTATTAATACGGTAAGGCTATATTTTGATTATATTATTTTTTATCCATTCCGCTGTGAGATAATTTCTGAGCTCTGACCATTTTTATGTCTCTGTCTTTTCTGCAGCATACCAGAGCAAACCAATCCGAGTTTCGATGGATTGGAATTTTGAAAAAAATTCGGCCTGTCGAAATTCAGGTTGTTACTACAGGATTATAAATGAAGGGTCCTGATAAGAAGCTTCTGAATACTAAATGACTAATCTAACATCATTGATCTAAGATAGTTGAAGGATAGAATAATCCAGGGCCTCCGACCTTATTCCTTATAGTTCCATCCACGTGATTAACCCTCATTTCTCCTACCTTTGTCCCTATCTTAAGCCTTCACCATTATTTCCCTTTTCTATCGAAAAGGGAGACTCCCAATATCCATTAAAGATGGTTTGACCAAGAAAGAATCATAAACAAAACTTTAGTTCATCATACATCCTAGAAGATGGTATACCTCTAGATTTCAACTTAGCAAGTTTGTAAACAGGGGGACCTTCAAGCTTAATGAAAGAAGCAGATGGTAAAGTGGAAATATTGCATTTAGCTTTGCGAATCGATATGGAAAGAAGATTTATTGAGGATGATATAGTCAAAAGGTCTTCCAAAGCAGAACCTTATGAAAAAGAATCAAGAATGATGGCACCACAAGAGCTTAACAGCCAGATAGGACCACTCCAAGCCCAAAGGACAGTCCAATTATGCAAGGAAATAATAAATTATTAAAGGAAGCGGACAATCCGAAAAGAAGTGAGAGCCTAGTGCCATCAAAAAACTGGAACATGCAAGGAATCACTTTCTCTAATGAGGGCTAAAGCTTCATTTGATATAAAGATGCCACAACTTCTGTATGATGGAACTACAGACCCTAAAAACCACCTTTACATCTTTGAGTACTACATAAATTTATGTAACACACTTGAAACACTCTGTTGCAAGATCTTCCTAACAACGCTTCGTGAAGAAGCTATCAAATGGTACAGACATTACCATCGCCCAGTCATCGCCACTAGGAAACAATTGTCCATCGCATTTAACACACAATCCCATATGCAAAAGTATTCGGCAAATAGTATTTATGATTTAGCTAGAATCAAGCAAGGTCCAGAGGAGTCACTTAACTGTTATGTGAAACGGTTCCAGAAAGTGAGAGGGGTAATAGATAGAGAGAAGCAAAAAGCTATGCAATCAGGGTTGCTTCTTCCATCCTCCTTTTGGAAAGTGCTTGTCTTAAATGAATGCGAAAGCTTGAATGATTTGTTTTCCAGAGCCAGTAAATTCATTCATATGGAAGAAATAATTAATGCAAGGAAAAGCTTGAAGCAAAAAAAGGAGACATAAGGGCCTTGTTCCAATCCCCATGCAAAAGACTCTTCAAAATCAGGAAAAGGGAAAGATTATTGTTCCTATCACGAGACAGAAGGACACGAAACCAGTCAATATTGTTATTTGATAAGAAGAAACTAAGCCAAAAAGAAAAGAAAGCTCATTTGAGAAATTTGAAGTAAAACCAGTGGGAAAGCTTGTCAGAGGAAACACAACATGAAAATGAGAACTTAACAATAAGTCTCCTATCTCAAATGATTACTTTTATTAGTCGTCTAATTTGTCTTTTTTACTTTTGGTCAAACAAATATTAACGTAAGTTCAGGTGCTATTACAGGTAAAAACCAAACCCTGTTTAGGCCTATGCATACAACAAAAACTTAAAGGAAGCGCCTTCTGCCTATGTCTCCCTCTGCGGAGGGGAACAACAGGTCAATGGGAGTACTTAAAGCGCATTCAATCTATGTTCATGTCTCATCCCATAAGAGGGAACAAAAGCTCAAATGGGAGCATTCAAAGAATGCAACGCGGGGCTAAATGCACAACAAAGTTATCAATCAATGGAAAGCTTTGATGGAAGTCGCCCAAAGGAATATGCGACAAAGAAATAACTAAACGCTAATTAATGCTCGGCTCAAATGCGATTGCTTAAAACCTTATGTCCTTTGTCTTAAAAAAAAATTCATAAAAATTTCTTGTCAAAGTCATTATACTAATATATTTGAAAACCGCTATGAAGGATGTGGAGCATACCTCTGACGAAGGTGAATCAACAAAGACTTTGGTAAAAAAAAGCGAACCAATAAATCCTTTAAAAGAAACGAAGCACCGTCAAATACAGCTTCCAAGGAGAGAAGCCACATCAAATATAGCTTCCCGAGAGTGAAGCCACAACAAACAAAAGATTCCGAGAAGAGAAGCAACAACAAACGAAGCCTCCAAAAAAGGAGCATCAAGTAAAGCTTCCAAGAAGAGAAGCAACATCTCCTATGAGGGAGTTCCTTACAAGTGGGCCTAAATACTAGCATCTCCAACCAGTTGAGTTGACCCCTTAGTGGGGACAGTTACGCATTTATCCATAAAGGGACCAGTGTCACTCTTTTAGAGAGTAACCATTCATTCATTTGCATATCCTAGGGGTTAGGAATAAGACTAGACGTTAGATACCCTATGACCAAATAACCGAACGAAACTTCTCGCTGAATGGTTGATAGCCAAATGACCCAACGGAACTTATCGCTGAACGATTGTGGATTCAAATAACCAAACGGAACTACCTGCTGAACGTTCGAACAATTGAAAATTTGGGCGGTTGCACGGAACTACCTGCTGAATGGTTAAATGATGAAACAATTGAACGAAACTGCCGCTGAAAGGTCAAATGGTCTGAAAACTGAATGGAACTACTGCTGAATGACTGTTTGATTCAGGATAGGATTAATTTATTTCGAAAGCAGTCCTCTATGTATGCGTCTGAGAAATCATTCCTCGGTATATTCATGACTCTTTCGAACAGGTGGTTCCTCTGAGTAAACTTCCGAGGAACACAATATGATTTATAGTTGTTTATTTACTCTCAGTGATGGTTGGGTTGTTTATCGTTGCTTGCATGGATAATCCTTGGATGATTTATGATGCTCTTAATGAACGATCTTTGAGTGAAATTTAGATAATTCTTTTATGCTTGTACTAAGGCATTTTGATTATAGCATTTTCCAATGATTGCTGGTTCTCCACTTACCCGAGTGTGACTCTAGAGGCTTCTATATGACTTATGATTTCTACTTACCTGAATGTGAGTCTCGGAGTTTCTGTATGATTTCTGGTTTTCTACTTACTCGAGTGCGAGTCTCGGGGTTTCTAGATAATTTATGATTTCTACTTACCCGAGTGTGAGTCTCGGGGTTTCTGTATGAATTTTGGTTTTCTACTTACCCGACTGTGAGTCTCGGGGCTTCTATACGATTTATGATTTCTATTACCCAATTGTGAGTCTCGGGGTTTCTGTATGATTTCTGGTTTTCTACTTATCCGAAGTGAGTCTCGAGACTTCTATATGTTTTAAGATTTCTACATACCCGAGTGTAAGTCTCGAGATTTCTGGTTTTCTACTTACCTGAGTGTAAGACTCGGGGCTTCTATACGATTTATGATTCTACTTACCCGAGCGTGAGTCTCGGGGTTTCTCTATGTTTTTTGTTTTCCACCTACCCAAGTGTGAGTCTCGGGGTTTCGGTAAAGAATGCTGACAAAAGCATTCAGTAAAATAAAAATTGAAAATGCGAACGCTGCTTGGAGTTACTGATTTCATTTTGAGATTCGCGACTACTTTGCCGCCTTATTTTATTTTTTTACCGCTAGACACAATAAACTATTGTTCTTCCCCAAAATTCTTTTAAAACCTAATTAGAATCCTAATACATGAATCCACGACGAAGTCCCCTAATTCCACCAACAATTGTTACCAGTTCGCTCAAGCCAGTCCTCTTCATGTATTCCTCTTCATCTTCTTGGGATTTTATCCAGTTCGCTCAAGCCTAACCCCTTGTATTTGTTTCTTATTTGGTGACTTTTCGTTTTAGTTTCCTTCACATTGGATGAAATTTCAGTTGTAAGATGTAGTTTAACCTTTTAGATTTGACCATATTATGTTGTTAATCTTTTTTGGTGGATTTTGATTCACAAGTTTTGGTCTGTTTCGATTGCTACATGATAAGTTTCTCCTGATTTTTGATTGTGATGTGCTGGATGGACGAATAGTATTCACTACCTAATAACTATTTACAAATTTGTTGAAGTTCAAGTGTTCCCTAGCGACTTAGTTCATTGAATATTAGTTGATCGAAATTTTAGTTCTAATTAAAATGTAGTGTATTATATGCCACTTGATAAATAGTTTGTCATGTCTATTCTTGCCATTATGTAGTTTAGGGAAAAAACTATTCAAAAGTTACATATATCAGTCCTAACTGTTTCTGTAATCTCCACTATTTGTTACTAGCTTTCAAATATTCCACGAGTTCACAAGTTGGTTGCTTTCTTCATTTCAGGTGGTTAAGCATGAGTATGTTGTCCGTGGGGAGATTATTATCCATGCTCAGGTGAACTAATTGTTTTAGATCCCATGATTATGTCCATATATCGTTAAACTTTGCTTGAATCAGTTTATGCATAACTTTGCACCCATTCTGATAGATCTAGCTTTCGTATATAGATATGAACATATGCTTAGATTTACCTGTGTTAATCAGTTTGCTTGGATTTACCTATATGATATCACTTACATTGTTTATGCAAAGAAGCGGTCGGCGAAACTAATGCATTGAAAATATTTCTATCGATAACTTGAATCAAGAATGGATTAAATTCAAGCCCATGTAGATAGAACTCAACCATTAGCAGTTAACATTGTTACCAACAAAGATGGTCTAACTATGGAAAAAATGAACAACCATCTAATACATAGTGTGATTTCCGTTATGCTTCAATAAATTCCATGTATGAATAGGCAAATAACAATATATGCAAGATTAAATTGTTGTCATAGTACAATTTATTTAATGTCTGGCTTTTTTTTTTTTTTTTTTTTTTTTTGCTGTAGAAAAGGCTCAAATTCAATGTCAAATGTGCCATCAACCTGCTATATGGATGTGGTAAGTTTCCTTATTTTTCTTTTAATTATATTGTACATATTTGTAGTTTTTTGGAGAATTATCTTATAGTAAGAACTGAAATATTAGAGGTTGCACTTGCTGATTTTTGTTTTGGTCATATGCAACCATATTTGTGTTTTTAAATGCATATGTGAAACCATTAGCACTCATATGAATTTATCAAAAAATTCAACATTTGCTTTGACATGGTAGATGTCTACACCTGTATCAGTGATAATTAGTTCTATCATATGTGAAACCATTAGCACTTACGTGAATTTTTAAAAAAAATCAACACCTGCTTGCGTTCTCTTGTTTAGTGTTTAAGTTGGCTTCAACTTCAGTTGTAAATTTGTGAGTCAGCTTGTAGTGCTTTGTCAATGCCAATTTGTGGGTCAACTTCAGCCAACAACAAAATCTCAATTTTAGCTTTGCACTTCCATTCCCTTAAGCAACAACCATGCATTCTCCTGTAAATATTTGAGGAATTTGTGTCATGTTATCTTCATATTTCATTTTAATTATACTGGTTAATTTCTTATGTGCCATCTTATATTCATATTTTAGGAACTTGTGTCATGTTAGTAAGAATGATAACAAGTATTATTTACCATTTATGCACAGGATTATGGTTGAGAATTCTAAAGGAACCAAACAAAAGATGTAACATACAAAGCAAAATTAGTTATTTACCTATAATTTTATTATACTGGTCTTCAAGAAAGCCAAAATTTAAGCGGGAATGTGTACCCATAAGATGTCACTGACGAAAGAATTGATGGTAGTTGAACGGTTTTTGGTTTAATGCTTACTGAAACATGAGATAAGATTAAATTATGGATACTGACCTTTAAATGTTATAAATATTTTCATCTCTTGGGTATTATTATTTTGAATTAACCGCCGTGTTAAGAAATTTTGCAAGGTAGGTATGTACCCTTTTACATACTGCTACAATTTTAATCATTTCCTTTAGCTAGCACATCTTTCAATAGTGGAAAAGAATTCATTTTGGCATTCATTGCTCAACATTAACATTATTATGCCGGCACAGATTTCAATATTATTCATTAGTGCAACAGGTTCTAAAATATGTTGATAACCATATGATTGCTTCATGGAAGTAAGCTTATTCTTTTATCTTTATGCGGATTGCACACTAAATTTTTCATTTATAATTTGCGGATTGTTGACAAGCAATGTGAGTTCACTATTTGGTAATCTACTGTTTTTTATGTTACATAAATTAAATTCCGAAATTAATTTTAGTATTCATGTCAAACATTATATTGTGCATGTTATATAATAATATCATAACCACTATTTTGTATAAGTAATTAAAGAAGCGAGTAAAGGTACTCTTTCATTCATTGGCATCCTTGTCTCCTTGGTGTCAAAGCTGCTAAATGTCACGCAACAATGCTAGTGTAAAGGTACTCTTTCATTCATTGGCATTCCTCGATCTGTATCAAGTATTTGTCGCTGTAAAGTGCATAGATATCTAATAGAAATTATAAATTAGTTTTGCATTCCAAGCATGTCATTGGTGCTTTGCAAAAAGATTTTTGCTGTCAGCTTTTTGATTTTTTAAATATTGCATTTGCAGTTGACATTAGGCTTGTGATTATATATTAAATTATTAACTATGTGAGTTTGATGTTGTGTTAGTTGTGATAGTTACAAATATTTTGAAAGTTTCTGTTGCATTCATAAATGGAGGCAGATATGTTTATGACTGCAAAGCCATATAATTGATAGCCAGCCTATTTGTATGCTGAAATATATGTTTTGTGAATTACAACTGATTGTATGCATTTTTGTAAATAATTGACCTAATGTGTGTTGTATCATTTTCATTTTAATAGGTACATTTGGATCTTGTCCATGTTGATGAATAATTGACCAAATAATTGACCTATTTGGCTGATTGGAGCTTGCATCAGATCTATTTATGCTTGCTGAATATTAGATTGGAAGCCTTACATTGCATGCTTGCTGCTTCTATGCTTTAAGAATATGTTGATGAGGCAAAGTTGAATAGAATAAAAATTGGGAAGATTCCTAATTTTTATGCTATTCAACTCTTGCCTCATCAACTGTATCTTACCGCGTTTGTCTCTTGCACTGCAAGTTAGAATTGAAGTTAATTCAACCGTATCCGATAACCAGTTGATTTCTTTGGAGCATGATAAGTGATGTTGCTGCTATACTACTACATCAATCCAGGTGAGCATTATGTATGGTGTTTGTATGCTGCGTTAGTGTAGGTGAATATGTGTGCTGATATGGGTGTATGATGAAATGCATGTCTGTCATGTATATGGCTGTTTTTATATGAGGGTAACATAATAAAGGTCTTGCTATCCGAATAGCAAGCCTGCGTTGTGAGATAATGCTAAACAGTTTTTTATTTTATTTTATTGGAGTGATGTCCCTTGGAGCGATGGATTATAGTCACATGTACTGGGCTATGCGGATTTGTAGGCGTAAACCGTCATAAGAAAATGGTTATATTCGGTGCTGCTTTGTTACTAGATGAATCTATAGAATCATTTGTATGGTTGTTCAAAACCTTCTTGGCTGCTATGAATGGAAGGCAACCAAGAATGATATTAAAAGATATTCCAGATTCATTATCTAGAGCTATCAGCATGATATTACGCGGGACTTGTCATCAACATTTTGCACCTTCCACCGTGCTATGTGTTGAAGAGGTGGAAAATAATTTAAAACTGGTCTTTAGAATCCCCAAGCACAAGGGCAACACTGGCTATGCGGCTAAGGTAGACTTCCATGTTTTAATTGTTTTTCTTCCTACGCTATATTATATGTTTCTATCATGTTGTATAGACTGATGAACTCTTGTATGTTCTTTGCTTAGGCTGCATACGGTGATTATGGGTATCCCAATTATGTTGCACCACAGGCGGCTGTACAAACTTTTGCACCTCAAACCGCAGCTTTTGGTGCTTATCCTGCAACTTATCCTCCTAAGGTGATTTCTTTATCATAGAGTTCCAATTGCTTAAGAATTATTTGACTACTAAACACAGTAAAACTACAAAATTTCAAATTTAGGTCGTGGGGTAACCTGTGTTACATAGTTAACCTTACTTTATTATTTGGATGTGTGCTGATACTCCACTACTATATTCTAATAAGTAGATCATTTTCTAAAAACAGACTTATCCGCAGCAAAGTTATGTCCAACCTGCAGCTGCCGTAGCTACATATACTCAATAGCCCGCTATGATGGAGCTATAGGATTCTCTGGAATTGCGTGACTGCGTCATTATTAAACCATCCAAATACGTCGATATGGCATTCAGAATTGCGTGAAGCATGATTGATTTCTCTGGAATTTAGGTTGGTTGCTACTAATTCGTTTTCTAAATTGTAGATTAATACTTTCCATTTGCATGCAATGTGGGCAATACGAGATCTTTTGACATCAGAATTGCTGAATCTTTTAGAATATTTCATAAGCTTGATGATGTTTTCATAGTTTATTTAGTGCACCTTTTTTCTGTTTTGAATATTTTGTACAATTATTAGAGTTATCTAATCCTTACGAAATCTAATATTTTCTTGTAGTTGTGCAAATGCACCATGTGTGCAAATGCACCACTTTATGGCGCATCTGCACCACTACAGCGGTGCAGTGCACCATATAGTGCATTTGCTTTCTTCATCCGGTGCATCTGCTTTTACAACAAAGTTAACTAAGCTTATAAATAATAACCGAAGTTAACAAAGTTTTAAAATAATAATGATTAACCAAATCTATAACAATAATGAATTGTAAATATTAACAAAGCTAGCTATGTTTTATTAATATTAACTAAACTTATAATAATAATAATAATTTAACTAAGTTAATTATTTTTTATAAATAATGGTAATGATGGATTAAATAATTTAATAAAATAATTAACTAAGTATTAAATATATATAATAGAAATAATAAAGTAATAATTATTTAACTAAATTAGCTAAATTTTATGAAATATAGTTAATATTTATAAAAATAAAATAAGTTTATAAAAATTAACTAAGTATTATAAATATTTTACAAGTTTCATAAAAATGAACAAGTTTATAATAATGATGACGATGATAATAATTAACTAAGTTTATAATGATGATGATTATTATAATAAATAATTTTATAATAATGATAATAAATTGTAAATTTTCTAAATAGTTTAAATAATAACAATAAACTAACTCTGTAATAAAAATAATAATATGAAATCATAAAATATTAATCAACTTGGCGAAGTTTTACAAAAATTAATCAAACTTATTATAATAATAACAATAATTTAACTAAGTTAATTAAGTATTATAAATAATAGTAATAAATTGATTAAGTTTTATAAAATATAAACCAAATATTATAAAATAATAATAATTTATCATGTTAACCAAATTAGTTGAGATTTACAAGCTTATAAAAGTTAACTAGAACCAAGTTAACCGAGTTTCATTATAAACAAGGGACCATTAATACGATTATTAAATCAACAATGGTAAATTAGAAAAAAAAATGTTTACTCTACATGTCATTTATTATTAGCAGAATCAATATGTTAATTTCAGTCAAGGTTAGAACATGTCATGTGCTACTAACAGAATCATTAACTCGTGAATTTCTTCATTGTAGGTAGATGAAGACAATTGTTGCGAAAATATAAAAGGCGACATGTTCCTCTTCCATGGCATGCATATGAAAAATATATTGGTTGCCATTTTGTTCTCATTATTCGGTGCAAACTGCTTCAAGAATATTTTATTCGTGTTTGTAGATGATGTATTTTTGTTTAATGGATATTGTGTAAACATAGTTATGGTGCTATTTTTGTTTATGTAAACATGATTATAGACGATGTCTTTGTTTATGAATTATAAGGTATATAGTTTTATGTAAATGATTAATAGTTATGTGTTCATATGGTAATTTTTGTGTTTGATTCAAACATGTTATGAATACTGGTTGTTTGAATTATATTTAAATGTTGTTGATATGTGTGTGCGATAATACAACATAATATAAATGCTATAAAAATTGAAACAACAAATGGCAACGTTTATTTGATGCTGTCATTACTTCGAGCACAAAATAACAGCGTTTACAAAATGCGGATGAAATTGTAGAAACATCTATGAAAACTTTTTACAACAAAAATGAAAACGCTGTTAAATTTATTAACAGCATTTGTCAATTGTTGATAAAAATGGAAGCGCAACACGCTTGAAAACTATTAACAGCTCATTATAAACACTGTGCATAAAGTATTAACAGCTTAGAAAAACGCTATGTATAAAGTATTAACAGCTAAGAATAAACGCTGTGAAACTCAATTTTTAACATCGTTTATTTTCCGCTGTTAAAAGAGGGGGCCTACGACCGCATGTCGTTATACAGCGTTTATACTAACGCTGTTATAACTTTTAACAGCGTTTAAACGACCACATGTTGTTATACAGTGTCACTCTCTTAGAGAGTAATCATTCATTCATTTCCATATCTCGGGGGTTAGGAATAAGGCTAGACGTTAGATACCCTATGACCAAATAACCGAATGAAACTTCTCGCTGAACGGTTGATAGCAAAATGACCCAACAGAACTTATCGCTGAACAATTGTGGATTCAAATAACAAAACGGAACTACCTGCTGAACGAACGAACAATTGAAAATTTGGGCGGTTGCACAGAACTACCTGCTGAATGGTTAAATGATGAAACAATTGAACGAAACGCTGCTGAAAGGCCAAATGGTTTGAAAACTGAACGGAACTACTGCTGAATGACTATTTGATTCAGGATAGGATTAATTTATTTCGAAAGCAGTCCTCTGTGTATGCGTCCGAGAAATCATTCCTCGCTATATTCATGACTCTTTCGATTGGGTGGTTCCTCTGAGTAAACTTCCGAGGAACCCAGTATGATTTATAGTTGTTTAGTTACTCTCTGTGATGGTTGGGTTGTTTATTATTGCTTGCATGGATAATCCTTGGATGATTTTTGATGCTCTTAATGAACGATCTTTGCGTGAAATTTAGATACTTCTTTTATGCTTGTACTAAGGCATTTTAATTATAGCATTTTCCAATGATTTCTGGTTTTCTACTTACCTAAGTGAGTCTCGGGGCTTCTATATGACATATGATTTCTACTTACTCGAGTGTGAGTTTCGGGGTTTCTGTATGATTCCTGGTTTTCTACTTACCCGAGTGTGAGTCTCGGGGCTTCTATATGACTTATGATTTCTACTTACCCGAGTGTGAGTCTCGAGGTTTCTGTATGAATTCTGGTTTTCTACTTACCCGAGTGTGAGTCTCGGGGCTTCTATACGATTATGATTTTTACTTACCCAAGTGTGAGTCTCGGGGTTTCTGTATGATTTTTTGTTTTCTACTTCCCGAGTGTGAGTCTCGGGGCTTCTATATGTTTTATGATTTCTAAATACCCGAGTGTAAGTCTCGGGATTTCTGTATTATTTCTGGTTTTCTACTTACCTGAGTGTGAGTCTCGAGGTTTCTCTATGATTTTTGTTTTCCACCTACCCAAGTGCGAGTCTTGAGATTTCCACGGGACTCATGATTTCTATTTGCTAAGTATGAGTCTTGGACACCTACTACTTTCAGATAAAGATTTGAGTTTTCTATCTTAACCAAATGTAAAGTCAATTCCTTGCTTTTCCAAAAAGGTACTTTAGACTTACAAATTCTTTTAGGAAATGATCCTATAAATCTACATTATTCTAACAATCAATTCTAGCTATGAATTTCCTATGCTCCTTTCCAAAAAGAATGTTTAGATTCCTTTTGTCATATTTGCATATAGAGTTCAGGTATGCCATTATATTTTCAAGGTAATGGTGTTCAAATTATCACCCATTTTGCTGCTTCAGGTCTCTCATTCGAAGTCTTCCATATAGGGTTTTAGGATACTTTGAAAATTTAAATAGGGAAGTTCTCTAAACTCATGACCTACTTACCCCTGACATTCATTACTTTGAATTTTAGTCAAAATATTGTTTAACACATTATGTGTAAAATAGCAAACACTGTGCAAGTTATGCTACTTCTACTAGCGCCTTAGGTTTGTGATAGTGAACTCTTGTTCTTCTATTTACAAGTATCCAACTATAACTTTTTGAGTTTTCCATCTTCCACATCCAAGAATAAGTTCTTGGTAACTAATGTTTAAATAGGAATATTGGACTCCCCATTCAATATTGGTAGGAGGGTGTGATGCCTTAAAACCATAGAATTCCATATGAATACATGTTTGAATTTGCACATTATGCATAATTGGATTTACATAGTTCATAGTTTAGAGTTTGTACTCAAGCTCCATTCAAAAAAGAAAATAAAAATTATGCTGCCTCTCACATCACAATTTTAGGGTCATACGAAACTAATGCCAAAACATCTCTAATGACTCTAGAATTGCAGAAAAACAATACAGAAACTACAGGATTTTGTCCTAAAAAACAAAAGCTTCATTATACTAGGGGGCTAACTATTAACACCATAATTTGCACTGGACATATATAAAGTAGCAAAAGAACAGGAAAAAGGGTTTCGGGTAGTGAAGTCAGAACCAAGTTGGAAAAGCCCCAAAAGCAAGCTCCGAGAGCAGCGAAACCAGAATCATTGGGGAAAGGGGCCTCAAATTAGGTAAAGCATTATTGAAAGCAAGATACGAAAGCCAGTAACGACAACAAAGAGGTACGAGCTGCAGCCGAGTATCAAATATTGCTAGGGAATCCTAAGAGCCCCAAGTTCGATACGAAAGCCCAAGGATGTCAGTCCGACACAGACAACAGAAGAAAAGAATAAGCGACGACAATGAGGAAAGAGAGAAATCATTTTGTCGGAACTAGCATATAATGTATTGCTATCTTAGTGACGACACTGAAACGAAGGTTGCAAAGATAATAGAAAGAAATAACCACATCAATGGTTCCTGAAAGAGGAAGGAACTCATAACCAATGCGAAAGGGGACAACGACAAAGCAGTGCCGAAACCAAAGGCAAAACACATGGCTCGGTTCTGAAAGCAAACTACATGAAGCTGAAAGCCCGAGAACAATGTTATGAAGACACAAAACTGAAATCGGGTTCATCAGAGGAGATGAAGGGCTCAAACCAAGTAAAACAGGGCAAGGAGAAACTATTGGTACCAGCAGTATCGGTACCTATACCAATGTACAACACCTACACTTACTAGACTGAGCGTTGAAGATAGAATTGAGTGGCGGAAGACGATGGTAATTGAAGATAAAGACATACACATAGATAAACTAAGTCAACTAAGACAGTACCAAATACACATTCGACACTGACACCGAAACCCTCTTGGTTAAGCACTGAAAGCCGAGACCGACACTCCGAAAGCAAGGCAAACCTGATAACCATGTCAGTAGAGAAAAAGGCGGCCGGAACTATGTTGCCGGAACTGATAGATGCAAGAGTGGCCGAAACCACGTTACCGCATCTGAAAGGGGTTTTCTGGTGGGTTGACAACACAAGGGGGCCCGATTTGTCTATAAATAAGACCCCAGGGGTCTCATTTTGGGGGACTTTCTCATTCCACGATCTTGCTCTTATTTCTAAGAGATCTAACCCGAATTTGTAAAACAATTTGGGGATTTCTTATGTAACCTCCTCCTTCAATAAAATCATCAAAGCCCTTAAGGTGGACGTAGGTTTAATCCGAACCGAACCACTATAAATTGTTGTGTTCTTACTGTTTCCGCACATTACATTGTTTTCTACTATGTTTCTGATTGCGTTCTACGATGCTTCTGAATTTCCAAGATACCCTTCTACAAGTCGCTAAGCTTTCTAACTTGCTTCGTGCTTAGGGAATCCTTATCCTAAGGTAACCATTGGTTATTGAGCGTCGCAAACGTGATAGTCATCCCTTGAGGGAAGAGTAACTAGTCTTCGGGCTTAAGACCTTGATATCTAGAAACGGTGAACTAACCCATGATTGGGAAACTTAATAATCCCTTTCTGCGCCCAAATTTCAACAGAAAACGAAACTCAAACACATCCAAGCATAGAGCATGTGAATCTGATACCTGCAATAAATGAGCATGATCATAATCAGAGTACGATAAGATAATTCACAACGGAAAAAAAGGATAAACTAGTATTAACTCAAGTAATTACCTTTTTAAAAGTAAGTAACTTTGCCAACCGAGCATGAGAGAGAACTAGAACCGGAAGCCAAACTTAATCACCTATGAGAACCTGACCTTCTCTATAAAACTTGGATGGTTATAACGAGGAGGGGGTCAAAACAACAAGATTCTGGTGAACAAGATATGTACAACACAGATTATAATACACAGATGTATCCCGTTTGGTTCAACCCAAGATATACGCCTATCAAGGTTAGCGATTCTAGCCTAACCTTGTAGATGTTTACGCACGACTTTACTACTCTTCCCAAAGTAGTATTTTCGAAGTATAATACTGAGATAGGACATTTAACCCATATATTTGCGAAGCATTTATACCAGAGCATAGCTGGTTATTTAATCAAGGTTAGAGCCCTAGTTACGAGGTTTATATATTTAATTTCATTCACTCTGATTATTCCTTGAAGATTTATCTAACATTAACATAAACTTGAGGGCACTAGCTATGGGCCCTACTAGTTAAGGCTTCATTCATTCACGCATATACCCTTGCCCCGCATAAGGTGAGAGATGGTATTTTATTGTTCGCTATACCTTATAACTAACCTTATTAGATACCCCCATTAGTCGCTTATTACTTCCCGTAGGATAGGTAGCTATATCTGACGTTTTAGTTTTCAGGTTTGGGTAGGCCCACACACATCTGTCATTTAAGACTCCTAAACTGAAAGACCTATTTCCTTGTAGACTCATCAACCCTAGCCTCTTAAGACACAGGAAGCAGACTATACGCGAGGATTATTAGTTCATTCCCCATTAGCCTTCAATACTTTTCCCTATATGGGATAAAGTGGGCTACGTTATTAAGCCATTCCCGTTTAGTCCCTCTACACGAAGATGCTATACGTACGTTATTTGTTATCATCACAAGTTAATATGGTTAATAATATTTTACATTATTAACCTACTAAGTCCAACTCTATAAATTATAAATTTTATGTTAACTAGTATAAATAGGAAAGTTATATCTCCTTATCCTAGGATATTTTTAATTACCTTCCCAAATTGGACTTAGTATTAAACAACAATCGATACCCATTAGCCCCCTTTTTCTTATCCATAAGTTTATTGACATTTATGACCATAACAGTCATATTTTCCTAAGGCGACTCTTATCTCTGGATATCCTTATTTTATCAATCCCGAAATATCTATTTGTTGTACCCTAACAGACCATTACTATTCATATTTATTTATTTACTTGTTTACTATACATACATATATATATATATTTATGCACCAGAGTTGACTACTTGTGGATGCTGGTTTTGCTGGTCGGTTCCGGGCAGACTTCTACCATAAGTTGAACTTAACCTCGTTCCTTTGTACATTTATATTTACGCACTAGACCCTTTATTTTAAGTTGACTACCTATGGATGCTGGATTTGCCGGTCGGTTCCGGGCAGACTTCTACCGCAAGTTGAGCTCAAGCTCGTGTCTAAGTGCGGTTATAATTAAAATTTCCTAATTGGGGTGTACAACATTTATTCTAATTAATTTATGAATTGTAACCATGAACCTATTATATCCATTTTCCGCAATCAACATTGGTTACAATTATTATTTATTGATTTGCGATCCTATTTATAGCAATTTATTATATTTATTGCTACCAATGGTCACCACAAATATATTAATTCAATATGGATTACATTTTCATATAATTCCATAATTGAACATTATTCATACATTCCACAAAATGTATATTTTATCGTTTTACGCTGATTTGGATGGATACTATGTATATATTTATGTTTCGTGCGGCCAACGTAGTTATTATCTTTATTATTATTATTTTAAATTTAATGATTTGGTTTAATCAATAACCAAACATTCCTTTTTTGCATTCAATCTTGTCAAAAGGTTTCAAGTTTGAGTCAAATTCACAAGAAATATATATGTATATGTGTGTATATATATGTATATATTTATATATATATATATATATGTTTAAAATAGTCGATGCAAACTACGCACAAATATGTATATTTATATTTATACATATGTTTGCACCACTTTTTCTTTTTAAATTTTTTTGTCATATCTCTTGTGAATTCAAAATGACATTTTTTTGTTCAAAAAAAGGAAAACGACATATTTACAACAATTAAGCTCGAAACCCAACAATATTGAGTACAAATAGGTTTGATTCTTTTAATATTACAAGCACATAATTTACCAATTGTACCTTTTTATCCAAATTCCATACTTTATTTTTCAACACTGAACTAGAGATCTGGAATGTAAATACATCTCATTGGTGTTTAATGGGACTGATTTCTAAATCTACAGTGTTATGCAACAACTACGACATATTTTTACAACATAACTGTGGAACATGTGTGAACAAGTTTACGAATCCTACCATTGATATTATGCATAAGCACAACTTACAATTCACAGGTTTTAACAATGTTTATAATCAGATCTGATGGTTGTCAATCAAATTACAATACTTAAATGAACAGATCTGATAGAAAATAAGCATAAAATTTAGATCTAATTTAAAAAAAAATAGATAAGTTAGTATGACTGTATTCGTAAATTTCCCACTCACCTTATAGCACCCAAATCCAAAGCTTGAACCCTTTAGGCCTACAATTCCCAAATTCTAATAAATCTACAATTTATCTGAAAAGGGGAAATTCCAAATCCGTAGAGATGTAAGAAAATAGGAAGAGAGGAGAGAATCTGATTTGAAGCGCCAATTTGCATTCTTTTCCATTAGATTTGATAATCCTCTCAATTTCATATGAATTGGATTTGATTTGTTTATATAAGAATTATTTTAGATTAAGAAACTAGGTTTGGAGGAGGAAAATGGCAGAGCTCCGCTGCCACTACAGATTCGAGTGGAAAAGAATGAGGCCTTGCCCCTTTATTTATAGGGGTAGACTTGGCCTTGAACCGTTCCATTCGTTTTATATAGTTTATAAACCAACCTTTACCAACCCTAGCCATCACTGAGCAAACTGGCGCCCAATGGGTCGACCGTGGAGGTCGACTGCCGTGGTCGACTGGAAGGGCCATCAGATGCCCATATCGGCTGCTTATACAAGATATAATATATATTTAAATTCGAATTTATTTATTTCCGTCCATTTTTGTATTTTGTTCGTAACTTTTTCATACGAACTCCGTTAGCGAAACTCCAAACACAAAAGTTGACCAGAATTCTGAGATGAACGCATCGATTAAAGATTTGGGATCAAATTCCATCGTTTGCAGAAATTCCTATTTTTGAAATTCTAATAATTAATTTATATTGCCAAAATTCTGGGTTGTTACATTCTTCCCTTCTTAAAAGGAATTTCATCCTGAAATTCTGATACCTATAGTCCTATTCTACACAACCAATTTGTGTGCATCCACTTTGCAACCATGTGTATATGTGTGTGGTGTACATAATGCAAATCAACCATAAAATATGCATGCAGGATGATTCTAAATTGGATCATCCTATATGTATGCATTAAAATTTTGAAATACTTTTGAAAACATCCTAAATATACTAGCAGCTATATAAATGAAAATTTTGAAAATTCTTTTTCCATCCATTAACCTCACACAATTACGAATAAAAGTGTGAAGCAATCAATTTTGCATCCAAACCCCACCATCCAAAACGTCATGCAACCTAATCGTTTACTATTTAGCTTCTCCTAAACCAGAAAAGGGAAATCGATGCGAATATTTTAACATTTTCCTACTTACAATTTTCCATTTCCCGCCATATAGTGGAATTTTCACCTCAGCTACCCAAAATACTCCAAAAATTTCCAACTATAGACTGTAAAGGAGGCTTAAAACAAGCTCTAAAACGTAAAATGAGTTAACTAATAGCTCGCACACATCATTGACAAGGTATGTGTTGATATCAAATTCGGTATCAACACCCCAAAAATGCAATCAACACTTTAAAGTAAGAACAGTTACAAGATCAAGAGTGATAAGATGGGGAAAAGTAAAGTGCACATGGCTTTTAAAGTGGTTCGACTCTAAAACAAGCCTACGTCCACTATGGAAGAAGTTTTTATTATGATCATGGCAATTGATTCCAAATTCATACACATCTTCTCTTTTTTACAATAGATTTACTCAAATGTCTTTAGGAATAGCTCAATCTCACTTAGTACAAGGACAAAGGATGATTCTCTTCAATAATGGAGTGCATGAGTGATTTGAACGAATTCCATGGATGATTTGGAGTTAGATTTTCTACTTGAGATGATTGGAAGTGTTAGAATTACTTGGAATTATTGGAGAAATAGTTGGGCAGCTCTTCGGGATCTTAGAATTCAGTCCCTATTAATGTGGAGCTTATCCCCTATTTATAGGTGTAAGGAATGGATGAAATATAGCCTTCAAGTTTTGGGTTGGCCTCAAAGGTATTTACGAAAATGCCACTGCCAATTGTCATCAGCTGTTGCTAGCTGTCACCCTTTTTGACCGTCCTCAATTGATACTGACCGACCAAATGAGTGCCGACCGACCCAATTTGGTCTCGACCGACCAGACTCTGCCTGTTTGTTCAAACTACTTTTTGCTTTCAGATCCGGTTGACCCAAATGCTTAGCTTGATGCCGACCCGCTTCCTTCTAAAACGAGGCCAACCCGCTATCTCATGACCCGCTTGCACTGCTTTGGGATCGACCCGCTGCTCTAGAAAAGGGACAGACCCGTTGCTCTTGAGTTGAGGCCGACCCGCTGCTTCAGAAATGAGGTCGACCCGTTGCCTTTGAGATCAGACCGACCCGTTGTTCTGGAAATGGGACCGACCATTTTGTGAAGAACGAGACCGACCTGTGAGCCTGTTTTGATACCAACCCATTTTATTTTACTTGTTTAACCCATCGAAGTATATTTGATTTTAGTGGATAAACATTTGCCCCTCGAAGTTTATAATTTTTAGTTAGAAAGAACTTATGAGCTCCGAAATAATTATTTAAAATACATTTTATACTTCGATGGACCATTCACGTTGCATCATACACTTTGATCAAGGATTGGTCGTAAATCAATGTATATGGGTCGGTTGCAAATAAAACTGCCTGGATCGGTTTCGTCGCATGTTACGAGTCGGGCTTCATTTTGGTTTTATGACCGACCAGGGCCTTCTCGTGATGGGCCAGATCGGCCCGTTACTCTCTTGTCTATATAACATCTTCTTGCCTCTTACTTTTCTCCAATTCTCATATCTTCAAACCGAGCATTTTAATGGCAGAGGCATCCTTTTGAAGCGAACTTGCCAGTTTTATCTCATATCTCTGATTCGATTCTTTGATTTGGTTCACGTTCAAGTTGCACTCCACTGTGAATCAACTTGAGCTAGCATTTCAGATCCAAACTCCTTGAATCCGCATCTCTCCAGGACTCTAGAGCCCGAACCAGTCTCCGCTATCCAAACTCGATTAGACGTAGGTATCTGTGCTTCTTAGATTACGCATTGAATTTGGTAATCCTTGTGTCAGGGCTCAAATTTGGTTCGGTCAGGGATTGAGATGTGTATAGGGTTTGGAACCTGCGAATTTATGATGTTAAAATAGTTTGAAATGGGATTGGAATTGATTGTATTGGGTTTAAGGATGTATATGGTGGATGTGAATTGTATAAAACCCATAAAGCTTTGATTTCACAATAATGCACATGAGGTGTTTGTCAAAATGATTGAACCATTGAAATTTTGGGAATCAAGTTCTAACTATTTGCAACTTGTAATTGGACTTTGAGAGATATAATTTGAATCACACTCGATGATATTAGGCTTCTTAGGAAGCATTTGTAGAAACACATGAGACCTGAACTCGCACGAAACGTTCATGTTTCTGCACTTGATTTTGTCGTTATAATCATGCTTGCATTTTGTTTGTGTCACACATTTGCTATGTTGACCGTACTTGCCAAGATATACGTCACAAAATATAGGGTTCCAGTTGTTACCGACCCGTTTGGGTCAGTCGAGACCGTCCATAATAGTTAATTGAGACCGATCGGTGTAAGTCAGTTTGAGGCCGATCAGCGTTGACCATTTGAGGCCGACCAGCGTTGACCATTTGTAGCCGACCAGCATTGACCATTTGAGGTCGACCAGCATTGGTTAGTTCATGCCAACCAGCACAGGTCAGTTTGAGGCTGACCAGGCTTTGGCCAGTTTGTGGCCGACCCTACATGGTTCAGTCCAGACCAATCTGTTAGGGGTCACTTCAGACCGACCTGCTATGATCCTGTCAACACTGATTCCCATACTTTATTTTCCTGTCCTGCAATAAAACTGAAACACCCCACCTCTGTTAGGGTCACTCTCAAAGGGAATGCCCTAATTTTGGTGGAGGTTTATAAGTATAAGTCACAGATATACAAGACAGATAGAAGAACACATATTTGTAAAACAGCGGAAAAACAAACAACTTTTTATTTCATAATAAGCAAATACGTGTTACAGCAACATCACCATGATTGTCTTACATCCTTTCCGAAAACATAACATAATACTTTCATAATCTGTCTTGAGTACATTATTTAAAGAAGCATAAATAAAACATAGATAAACTGCAAAAGCCCCATAGTGGTTATCCAAAGCCATAGTTCAAAAACGGAAAGTTCCAAGCAATACATTTCTCTTCTTCAAGCTGGATGTTAAGGCTGGTCAAGCTGCAGTGTTCCCTCCCTGTGGACCTTGGGGGGGGGGGGGGAACGGAAGAAAGAAGACGAAAGAAAAGCAGAGTCAGACATAAAGCCTGAGTAAGTCTAGTACTATTTTGTCTATGAATAAAGAACTGGGTATGATAAGTATAATCAAGAAGTGGGAAAGCACTATAAACTTAGTTAAGTTGTCTAGGGTCGAATATACTATCGTACCCCATGTTAATCTCTGAACCCGTATAAACTAGTTCCCAACTGGCACCCCATAATCAGGGTGATGTGATCCATTCAATGATGATCGGCTCCTACTCGCATAGTTACATGTGTCTTACGACCCCCGATGTTGTAGTTACCTATGCTGGTCCCACCATGGGGTGTATCAAGTCCCATGGCGGCGGCCCGACACAACCTTAGAATGCACAGGTATGCTACTGGTGCCCAGTGCTTTATTTTTCTGCGCCGGAGTGTGTGCATGCCCGCACCCCGTTAGAACCTACACTGCTGCACCACCGCCGTCGATTTGACCTCTTACAATCAGCCCAGTAATCGTGCCCCACCCTGCCTAGTTTCAGGGTATCATGATACACCTTTTAGGGTTACTGCTGAAAAGGGTCCCCCGTTACTAGGTTTTCTATCTCTAGCCAACATGCTAAGTTGGTTAAGTGTTTTCTAACCTAACCCCACCAGTCCGTTTAGTTTAGCATGTTCCATTTTGATTAAGTCTTTAGTTCACTTAATCCTAACAATCCTAACTCAGCCTTAATTGTCTTATTAAGGCCTTGACCTCTCACATTAGACAGGTATTGTTGTGGCTGCCTGTTGCCGGTTGGTTCCGGGCAGTCTTACGCCACAACTCAGTCTAACCTCGGGTCCTTATTGGGCTCCCTGTTTAACCTCTCACATTGGATAGGTATTGTTGTGACTACTGGACAGCCGGGCGGTTCCGGGCGGTTCCGGGCAGGTTTACATCACAACTCAATCCAACCTCGGGTTAAACACATCGTATTTTCTACATTTACATATTTTGTCTTTCTTCTTTATTTATATGTAAATATTTGCGGCCCATTATTAAGTAAATGGTGTAAAGGTTACACCAATCATGGGCCCAACCCATACTTGGATTTGGGCCCTTCTATTTTATATTTTCATTCATTAGTAATTTTAACCCAACGTTATTTTCCCCCGTTTAACACGTCCGTTTATTATATATATGTTGGGCTTGGCCTTTTAAAGCCCAACTTAGCCATGCGAAATGGGGAGGCTTAAAGCGTGATTATATACACAAAAAGGGGAAGGTGAGCGTATGAACTTGCAATATGACGTTGGAAATACAAAATAGAAACTGGTGTACTTGCATAGTGGTAACATATACTTTGGTCATAAAGCATAAGTGACATGAATCAAACTATGCAAACTTGTAGTTAAGTTAAGAATATCACTATTGACACATGGGCTTAACTACAACATAAACCTATACTTTTATTCAGGCATAATGTCAAACATAAACAAATCATGTTCATAAGGTTTCTACAAGTTTACAAAGGGGATTACTTTTGTTACTAATACAAAAGCATAGTTCAACTTAATCATGATTTAAGTCTAATCACATAACGATGGTACAAATATACTTATGCATAAATATTCCTAAACATGGTGTTTACTTTATTCAAGCAAACTTGCAAAAAGGGATTTTTGAGTCTATCATAGCCATGTCTCACCTATGTCATCATATAATTCTTGCTAATAATATAGAACTAACATGGTTTTCAATTATGCGAAATATCGATCATAGCCTAGCCATATTCATAAATTTGCAAATAGGTTTCTAGCACAAAACATGGCTTAATACATAGATCATGGTGCCAAACTTTTCAATATAATTTCATATGAATTATGATAATCCCAACCTTATTCCAATTACTTCACAAAAATGATGTTTGTATAAAAATACACATTATGATGGCATAGTAACAAAATCCCAAACTTGCATGAATTTTAATTAATCAACTACATACATGTAGCTTCAACATAAAATTACATATTTTGCGAATATCCAAACGTCATACTTGCATAAAACTACCGCATGTAGTTTTTCATAATGAATAACATAATTCAAGAACATCCAAACGTATACAATATTCCAACGCACAAATATGAATTATTTTATCGCCACAAATCAAGTATACATATCAACACCATTATTTGTTCATACCAAAATAATACTCTACTTACAATCGTTGCGGCGAATTCTCTAATTTAGGAATTTAGAGATGCGACTCCTTTTGATGTAGGCGTTGATTTGATTTGCTTGAATTGCTTTAGGCTTTAGAATTTTCCTCCTAATCTTCTCTCCAATTTGGTGGCTACTCCTAGACGCTCCTCAGCAACATGGCGGCTTTGTTCTTATTTTTGAATGAATAGATTAGGGTTAGTCTAGGGTTGTTTTTATAGGGGTAATGAACTGATTAGGGCCATTGATGTTGCTTGGATTGATCGTAGCCATTCATCCTAAGGAGAGACCAATTAGAGCTTGCCACCTAGCCCTAATGACAAAGCAGACCACAGAAAATCGACCAACATAGAATAGGCCAGCCAGGTTGGGCTGGGTTCGACCTGTCTCTGGACCAGGTCGACACCCCTGTCGACAGCCCTGTCGACCTGGTTAGACCAGGTCGACAGCCCAGTCGACCTGGGTGCGTCAGGCGGGTCTTTTTCCGCCCTGGCCCATTGGGCCCCACTTCGGAATTTTTAATTGTTTTATTCTGTTTGAATTTTTAAACTTAATTTAAAAACTTCCGAAGGCCATATCTTCTTCATACGGACTCCGTTTTTCGAAAACTCGGACTTTATTTCGCGTATTTTTCCGAGACGAACGCAATGGCGTATCCCGTTTCCCTTAGTTCTTTGATTTCAAATTAATTATACTTTAATTTGTTAATTTCACAGTTATAGAATTTGCGGGGTGTTACATTCTCCCCCACTTAAAAGGATTTCGTCCCCGAAATCTTCAAGTTAGGAGGAATGTATATCCTAACATCCAATCATCCATCTACTCATCCATCAAACACGAGCATCCATTGTCCTTAAAAGACTTCTAATGCTTCATGATCATATGCGAAGTGTGTGTGTGTACATGTACTTATCTAATGCAAAATCAGGCGGTCTACTGATTCAGTTGACCTCCTTAATGCGAATTATGTAAGTGCCATGAATCCATTATGTATGCAAATTTTTCCTATTCTTGATTCTACATGACTGCACAATCATTCAATACAAATGCAACATCCACATGACAACACATTAATGTTCAACCATATACGAATGCAAACATATATGCATATGCAATTATGAAGTGACTGAGCCGATCTAAAACCTAGATTGTGTGTGTATATGCAACCACGAGCAACCACTAGCAATCACTTGCAACCACTTGCATTCATCATCCATAACATGTTTCAATTACATGTTTCCATCCAAAGGGTTTCTACCTAAAAGATAAGGTCGAGGAAATATACCTAAAAAGATAGATAAAAGCGCAACTTAAGGAAAATGAAAGATCAAGGATGTACCCTCGAACAGAAAAGGGTAGGCAGTGCGTATTCTAGCTTCAGTTTCCCAAGTCGCGTCTCCCTCGGCGTCGCTCCACTGAACTTTAACGAGCTTGACTTCGCGGTTGCGTAGCTTCTTCACTTCCGTTCCTAAGATGCGGGTTGGAACTCTCCTTATGGTTGCTTCGCGTTCCACTTCGGCCTCTTCGAGGATATTTGGCTCTACCACTTCAGCAGACTCATGTAGACATTTTCGAAGATGTGAAAGGTGAAAAACGTTGTGGACTCCGGCCAACTTCTCGGGTAGCTCTAATCTATAGGTCATTTTCCAAATTTTCTCAATGATAGGAAATGGTCCTACCTAAAGGTATAGTCGAATGATAGAAACAAGTAAAAACTTTGTGCCCATTAGGCAATGTCAAAACTGGAAATCTATGCCACATATATATTGATTAGGAGAAGAACTCTCTAAGCATCAGCCCCGAAGACCGAAATCAACATCAGACTGACACCCAAAGAATTATTCAACCCAACCACCATATATGATTCTAGGAAACTAAGCATGATGGACTCCTTTTAGGTCACAAGGGAGTCCCTTCCTAAGACCAACCCGTATCCTATAAAACCCAAAAAAAAGTTTGGTCAATCCAACGAACACCCTCAAGCCCCAACATGTTACTAACAGATGAGTCATACTCCCTATGGGGTTTGCGACAGAAATTGGATTGAGAATGGGACCGAGAGGATAAACAGAAAAGATAGCATGCAAGTAAGCTCTACAGGAAGAGAGGGATCAAGGATATACTCTTAAGAAGAGATATGATGTACGAACCTAGTCTTCGATCTTCTAAGTCGCATTTCCTTGAGCTTAACTCCATTATGCTTTGTCCGTCTTTAACTTCACAATTTCGTAGCTTCTTAATTCTTGTTTCCAAAATATGAGTTGGAACCTTTTTCACTGTTGCCTCTCATTCCACTTTCACTTACTCTACTTCTAATATACTTGGCTCAAGCCTAACTGCGTACTCATGGTCCCATGCAAGCTCTCCAAAATTCACTAGTGAATCTTGGATCTTGTTAACTTACTAGAAGGTATTCCACATAGATGAATTATCTCAAAAAAAAAAAAAAAAAAAAATGTCAACTATGTTGCCAAATGTACTTACTAAGGTGATTCTCCACAACTCATTCATAAGCGAAATGAACTTTCTGCCTTAGTGGCGAACACTACTGGAGCGCCCCATTCTGAAATGCTCCTCCTAATGAACCCCCTTCTCTGGAAGCTCTTTAATATGTTTACTGAGCTCTTTTCTTTCTCGTGGAGCCATGTGTCTAACGGGCAACGCAACGGGCTTTGCATTATCTACAAGATATATGCGGAAGTCTATTTCCTGCTTCGGAGGCAAGCCCTTCTCCTCTTCGAAGACATCCGGATATTCCCGGACCACTCTAACTGATTGCAAATTTTCAACGAAGGCATCTAGCGATTCAAGATAACTAAGCATAACCGCATACGAGGGATTTCAAGAAATTTTCAAAGTGTTACCGAGCTGGGTTAGGAGCCTAACAACCCTTTTTCTCACAATCAAGGATGGCCCCATTACTGGATAGCCAATCCATACCCAAAATCAACCCATACCCCGAAAAGCCCAAAACAAAGGCGCTACATTGAAATTCTACACTTAGAATAGAAATTTTCAATCCCAAACAGATCATAGACAAATGAGCTGGGCCCCCAATTGGGTTTGAAACAATTAAGGGGTCCTCTACCATACTAGTTTTTAGGTGCAGAGATTCTACTAAAGCAGACGAGATAAAGGAGTGTGATGCGCCAGAATCAAATAAAGTGCGAACGGGGTGAGCATAAAGATAAACTACACTTTCTACAGAAGTGTTTATACCTCGTTGTTGCAGAGGTGGCGCTTCTAGCACATGAACCTGTGCCCCTGAGGTGGATCCAGCCCTCTGCCCCCGTCCTTGTTTCTTTGGGCAGTCCTTAGCCCTGTGGCCCGTCTCACCGCAAGAAAAGCACCCACCATTCTCCTTGGCCTTCTTTTTCCGGCAGTCCTTTACTAAGTGCCCCACTTTGCCATAGAAATTACACTTCCTCTTCTCTTTGTTGCCTTTCCCGCCTTTCTTAAAGTCTGTCTTCTTAGGCTGCAAACCCTCTTTCTTCCCTTGAGAGCTTTCTGCCTTTGCCTCCTTCTTGCCCTTATCCTCTTCATTCGGCAATGCCATTTGCACCAGTCTTTCATACGTGGCTCCCATAGGTATATGGGTCATGGCCAAACTGTGTAATGGCTCATTCAACCCCTTGACGAAATGGAGAGCCTTCTTGTGTGGGGTGTTGACTAGGTCCAGCCCAAACCTAGCCAGCTCATCGAACTGATTCACATACTCTCTGACTGTCTTGTCTCCTTGCTTAAGAAATAAGAATTTTTCCAACTGCAAACTTCTTTCCGCATCTGAGAGAAATTTGGTCTCAAACCTTGCCCTAAAGTCCTCCCATGTCTCCACTGGTCTTTCAGCATTAGTGACTTCCCACCAGTAGGAAGCCTCGCCCTTCAATAGCCACACCGCCAATTGCACTTTTTGTCTATCCTCTACCTCAAAGATGATGAATAGGTCCTCAGTTTCTTTCAACCAATTCCTAGCTGCTACGAAGGACTCAGTTCCATGGAAATCCTTTCCTCCCATGGCTTTAAAATCTTTACATATCTTAGCAAATGTGTTTCCCCGTGGAGGAGGTGGAGGAAAAGGTGCTGCTGCAGCTGGATGATTTCCTGCAGCTGGGGGAGGAGGAACGGTAGGACCTGGCTGAGTGGCCCTTGCTTCTAAGAATCGTCTAAACCAACCAGGTATTGGTACCCCTTCCGGTAAGTTAAGATCTTCGGACATGCTGAAACAAAAAGGATAGATTCAAAACGAAGGATAAGAGATAGTACCTATGGCTTTGGGGAGTGGATTTTGCCTTTTAAAATAAAATAATATTTTTATCTTTTTAAAAATGCTTCTTTAAATTTCCTTTTTGAAAATAAATTTTCAAAACTTTTTATCTTATCTGGTAAACCTATGCTCTGATACCAAGTGAAACACCCCACCTCTGTTAGGGTCACTCTCAAAGGGAATGCCCTAATTTTGGTGGAGGTTTATAAGTATAAGTCACAGATATACAAGACAGATAGAAGAACACATATTTGTAAAACAGCGGAAAAACAAACAACTTTTTATTTCATAATAAGCAAATACGTGTTACAGCAACATCACCATGATTGTCTTACATCCTTTCCAAAAACATAACATAATACTTTCATAATCTGTCTTGAGTACATTATTTAAAGAAGCATAAATAAAACATAGATAAACTGCAAAAGCCCCATAGTAGTTATCCAAAGCCATAGTTCAAAAACGGAAAGTTCCAAGCAATACATTTCTCTTCTTCAAGCTGGATGTTAAGGCTGGTCAAGCTGAAGTGTTCCCTCCCTGTGGACCTGGGGGGGGGGGGGGGGGGAACGGAAGAAAGAAGACGAAAGAAAAGCAGAGTCAGACATAAAGCCTGAGTAAGTCTAGTACTATTTTGTCTATGAATAAAGAACTGGGTATGATAAGTATAATCAAGAAGTGGGAAAGCACTATAAACTTAGTTAAGTTGTCTAGGGTCGAATATACTGTCGTACCCCATGTTAATCTATGAACCCGTATAAACTAGTTCCCAACTGGCACCCCATAATAAGGGTGATGTGATCCATTCAATGATGATCGGCTCCTGCTCGCATAGTTACATGTGTCTTACGGCCCCCGATGTTGTAGTTACCTATGCTGGTCCCACCATGGGGTGTATCAAGTCCCATGGCGGCGGCCCGACACAACCTTAGAATGCACAGGTATGCTACTGGTGCCCAGTGCTTTATTTTTCTGCGCCGGAGTGTGTGCACGCCCGCACCCCGTTAGAACCTACACTGCTGCACCACCGCCGTCGATTTGACCTCTTACAATCAGCCCAGTAATCGTGCCCCACCCTGCCTAGTTTCAGGGTATCATGATACACCTTTTAGGGTCACTGCTGAAAAGGGTCCCCCGTTACTAGGTTTTCTATCTCTAGCCAACATGATAAGTTGGTTAAGTGTTTTCTAACCTAACCCCACCAGTCCGTTTAGTTTAGCATGTTCCATTTTGATTAAGTCTTTAGTTCACTTAATCCTAACAATCCTGACTCAGCCTTAATTGTCTTATTAAGGCCTTGACCTCTCACATTAGACAGGTATTGTTGTGGCTGCCTGTTGCCGGTTGGTTCCGGGCAGTCTTACGCCACAACTCAGTCTAACCTCGGGTCCTTATTGGGCTCCCTGTTTAACCTCTCACATTGGATAGGTATTGTTGTGACTACTGGACAGCCGGGTGGTTCCGGGCAGGTTTACATCACAACTCAATCCAACCTCGGGTTAAACACATCGTATTTTCTACATTTACATATTTTGTCTTTCTTCTTTATTTATATGTAAATATTTGTGGCCCATTATTAAGTAAATGGCGTAAAGGTTACACCAATCATGGGCCCAACCCATACTTGGATTTGGGCCCTTCTATTTTATATTTTCATTCATTAGTAATTTTAACCCAACGTTATTTTCCCCCGTTTAACACGTCCGTTTATTATATATATGTTGGGCTTGGCCTTTTAAAGCCCAACTTAGCCATGCGAAAAGGGGAGGCTTAAAGCGTGATTATATACACAAAAATGGGAAGGTGAGCGTATGAACTTGCAATATGACGTTGGAAATACAAAATAGAAACTGGTGTACTTGCATAGTGGTAACATATACTTTGGTCATAAAGCATAATTGACATGAATCAAACTATGCAAACTTGTAGTTAAGTTAAGAATATCACTATTGACACATGGGCTTAACTACAACATAAACCTATACTTTTATTCAGGCATAATTTCAAACATAAACAAATCATGTTCATAAGGTTTCTACAAGTTTACAAAGGGGATTACCTTTGTTACTAATACAAAAGCATAGTTCAACTTAATCATGATTTAAGTCTAATCACATAACGATGGTACAAATATACTTATGCATAAATATTCCTAAACATGGTGTTTACTTTATTCAAGCAAACTTGCAAAAAGGGATTTTTGAGTCTATCATAGCCATGTCTCACCTATGTCATCATATAATTCTTGCTAATAATATAGAACTAACATGGTTTTCAATTATGCGAAATATCGATCATAGCCTAGCCATATTCATAAGTTTGCAAATAGGTTTCTAGTACAAAACATGGCTTAATACATAGATCATGGTGCCAAACTTTTCAATATAATTTCATATGAATTATGATAATCCCAACCTTATTCCAATTACTTCACAAAAATGATGTTTGTATAAAAATACACATTATGATGGCATAGTAACAAAATCCCAAACTTGCATGAATTTCAATTAATCAACTACATACATGTAGCTTCAACATAAAATTACATATTTTGCGAATATCCAAACGTCATACTTGCATAAAACTACCGCATGTAGTTTTTCATAATGAATAACATAATTCAAGAACATCCAAACGTATACAATATTCCAACGCACAAATATGAATTATTTTATCGCCACAAATCAAGTATACATATCAACACAATTATTTGTTCATACCAAAATAATACTCTACTTACAATCGTTGCGGCGAATTCTCTAATTTAGGAATTTAGAGATGCGACTCCTTTTGACGTAGGCGTTGATTTGATTTGCTTGAATTGCTTTAGGTTTTAGAATTTTCCTCCTAATCTTCTCTCCAATTTGGTGGCTACTCCTAGACGCTCCTCAGCAACATGGCGGCTTTGTTCTTATTTTTGAATGAATAGATTAGGGTTAGTCTAGGGTTGTTTTTATAGGGGTAATGAACTGATTAGGGCCATTGATGTTGCTTGGATTGATCGTAGCCATTCATCCTAAGGAGAGACCAATTAGAGCTTGCCACCTAGCCCTAATGACAAAGCAGACCACAGAAAATCGACCAACATAGAATAGGCCAGCCAGGTTGGGTTGGGTTCGACCTGGCTCTGGACCAGGTCGACACCCCTGTCGACAGCCCTGTCGACAGGCCTGTCGACCTGGTTAGACCAGGTCGACAGCCCAGTCGACCTGGGTGCGTCAGGCGGGTCTTTTTCCGCCCTGGCCCATTGGGCCCCACTTCGGAATTTTTAATTGTTTTATTCTGTTTGAATTTTTAAACTTAATTTAAAAACTTCCGAAGGCCATATCTTCTTCATACGGACTCCGTTTTTCGAAAACTCGGACTTTATTTCGCGTATTTTTCCGAGACGAACGCAATGGCTTATCCCGTTTCCCTTAGTTCTTTGATTTCAAATTAATTATACTTTAATTTGTTAATTTCACAGTTATAGAATTTGCGGGGTGTTACAAAAACCAACAATTGTTCTGGGCCAATATACTCTACTGTCGATTTCCCGTATCAACAACAAGTTAGATAATTGCGTAGAGAATTTATGCACTAAACTATATGGCTTATACTTGAATGATATGCTTGTTCTAGAGTGCTTTATCGATTATTGTAACATAGTCACACATCTTCTACACAAGTTTGAGCATTCAAATATAAGTTTGTAGTAAAGCTTGGAATGGACTTATCACTTCATGACAACTTATAAGTTCCAAACCTTACCTCTACTTAACTGCACATAACACTTCTAACTTTAGGAAACGTGCACCTTTAGTTTGTTTTCCAAACACAGTTATTTGTGTAGAAGTGGATACTAGACCAGCAACTTGAAGCAGCATCAAAGTCCACACAGGCTGACACTTCTACCCAAGTTACAGATGTGGCTATATCTACTATCCCCGGATCAGACATTAATTCAGAATTCCCCGCACCTAAGCCTCTTACCGGAGTGCCTAGTGAGAGAAAACCGACCCAACTCCCCGAGGGTTCATACAATAATTTATGCTCTCAGTTTAGGATTCTGTAAACTAAAGCCAAACTTCCGATGAAGAATAATTTGCAGATTCTCCGCCTCCCGGGTATGTTGCAGTCAACCAACACATGTTATCAATGGGAGTTGTACCTCCTTTTAACCCATTCTTAGAAATAATCCTTAAGCGCCTAGGATCGCTCCCATGCAGTTGCACCCCAACGAATATGCCATTCTAAATGGTATTTACGTGCTTTGCATGAGGGTGAAGCAACGCGCTTCCACATTTCAAGAAATTTGCTCCTTATATCTCTTTAAAAAGAGGCAGGATAAGCCATCAGTTGTTTTTGTTGAAGGGAAATACCCCAAAATTGTTACTGATTTGTTGGAAAGCGCTAAGGAATTTGTAAACCATTATTACTTTGTGTGGTGTACTGATAGCTTTTACGGAAGGTGGATGGAAGGAGGTGAGAATATACTATTTCATATTCCTTTATCTCTTCCCATACTTGAATTCTGAGTACTAAATCCTCTCCTCGTTTTGCAGAACTCCCGTCTTCTGATCCAGATGATACTGCTGGTCTGGAGTTGCTTGATGCTTTGAAAACCGTTGACGAGGGGGGGAGAGAAGTAGGAGATTCTTAATTACAGAATAATCCCTTTGTTAATACTATTTGCTCGATTTTTCTCGCAACCTTACATTAGACTTGACTTTTAAGAGAGAAATTGCCAGTAAATCTCCCACAAAGAAAGATCCTTTAAAGAAATGCTCGGATATTGCGGGTAGTAGCAAAACACCTCCCAAATCTAATTGACTCCCATTGGAGAAGAGGAGTCCGAAAAACACAAGGATGAGAGCGAACCCATTGAAAAGTAAACTGAGCAAGTTGAGAGAGATAGAACTACTTTGGAAACCCTTTCAGATCCTCTAAAGGGGGTCAAACAATCTGGAGATGCGGAAACCACTTCAAGGGATAATGCGGACAAGGCTGACGAGAACCCTACTATCCAAATAACCCAAGGCGAGAGTTCCGTGGATACTTATAGAGGCTTGAATGACCTTAGTTCAGCCATAGACATTATTCAGGGTGAAGTTTTTATTCAGTCCCCCAAACCTCAAACCACAGGAATAGGAATTCGAATGGCTGGATCTCCCATTACTCAACCAAGAAATGTGCTCGTGGATCTAGGGATAGAACTTGGTTCGTTATTGGATATAAGTTAGCAAGTGTTTTACTTATGCTACGAATTTATAATTCCTTGCATTAGCTTTTGAACTTACCACTGTATTTTTCAAAGTGAATACTAAATTTCTGCTTTATCTCTTTTCCCAGGTGCAGAAGTAATACTGAAGCCCTCGTTTATGAAAGACTTCAACGAAGAGTCAAGTCAGCAAAACCCAAAGCATTTTTTAAGAAAATCTCGCCCTTCGCGATATTCCCAGCGATCTGATGGTCTATAGCATCCCCAACCCTCCTACCAATCTCGGCCAGTTCCAGAACTTCCTGAAACTGATGATCAAAGATAGTGAAGAGAGAAGAATTTATAAATTTTGGCCATGAAGGAGAAGAAGGCAGAAGAAAGCCGAAAGAGGAAGAAACACAAAGATCTCCAAGGCAAAGGTGACTCTCATAAACGCTCTAGATCGGATAAATCTCCAACGGCCAATATTCAAACTATTTCCAATCAACCTTCCTTGGCTTCTCCATCTGTTACCCCAACTCCTGCCGACCTTCAAATGATTATTAATAGACCTCGTTACATCCCTGGACCGGCTAACTTCGGCCTTGCTGACCGATTCCCGGACTGGTGCCTAAGGGGAACTTGTCTTAATTTAGACATATATCCTTCAGATAAGCGGAACATTCTTGAAGAATTCGATACCGTGAAGGGTGCTATGCTTATACAATTTGATGTTGCTATAAGTCAGCTCAAAGTTAGGGTGGATAAAGTTAAGGGCCAAGCTGAGAAGCAATTGGGTGAATGGTACGCTGTTGCACATGAACTTAAAAGGGTCAACGGGATTACCATCGATCGCATTGCTACATTGGAAAATGACAAGGCGGAGCTGATCAAAGTTCTTAAGTCCCAGAAGAGGATTATTGCGTCTTTCTCCCAAAGGGATGCGAAGTTGTTGAGCTTGGAGGATGAAAATAAAAAAATTAAAGAGGAGCTTGCACTTGCAAAGCAGAAAGAGAACACGCTAACAATGCAAGTTCAGGAGGCCCAAACCACTCGAGAGTTCGCTGAATATCAGCTAATCATTGAAAAGAATGCTTCTGCTGCCCATCAGCAAGAGAATACTATTCTTCGTGAGAAGATTTCTTCCCAAAGCATGGCACTTTCTGCAGCACAAAAAACCCTTGAGGAAGAAAGACTTAAGGATGCTGCTGATCTTGAAAAAGCTCGATTGGACGCCGACACTTCCTTGTCTAATGTCTATGTCTACAATGTTTGTATTATCTGGAGGACAAATTTGAAGTCACTTTGGCTCTTGTCTGGGAGCGAATGCTAGAGATTAATGAAGGCAACCATAGTGAAGACGATCTCATTAAGGATCCCTTAGACGACGAGTCCCGCAAAGCCTTAGCTGTGGGGAAGGCTCAGTTAGCGAAGGCACGAAGCATTCTTAGTGACAAGGCCGGACCTTCAGGAGAACAAGCAATAAATGTTGATGCCCCTACACTTCCTGCCAATGTTGAAGCTTCCGGTTCACAAACTCCAATTGATCCTCCTGCTACTCTCAAAGGCAAAGATACAGTTATCGAGGAGCATAATGAAGATGATGAAGATGGCGATGATAATGATGTAGATAGGTTTGAGATTGATGAGCACAGGGATATCCAAGAAAATCTTGGAATCACAGGTAAAGCTGAAATTATCTAAGCTTTGTTGTACTTAGAATGCCTATGCCCTTCACTTGGGACGACCGCATTTCATACTCAATGTTCGTCTGTCTTAGGTCTGCACTGAATCCTCCTTCCGGTGGATTTACTGCTATGATAACTGAAGCAATGGTCACTGATTCGACCTTGGTGACAATTCCACTTACCCCAGTCACTACTCCTCCCCCGAGTGATGCATCTCTGCTCGGTACCAAGACTCTAGAATCACAAGCGACCCAAATTGGTGCACTTGCTAATTTGGATGATGATGCCGATTACATCCCGAGTGACGAGGAATCTGAACATACTGATAAGACTCCGGCGCAAGATTTTGAAGTTCAAGGAAAGCGGGAAACATCGTTAGGATGCAAAGGAAAGAAGGTGATAATTGAGACGAATAAGAAAAAGGTTATCACTATATCCTCCCAAGAGAGTCCCAGTTGCATAATGGATAAAGGTGGAAACCAATCAGTTGACATATCTCCTCCTTCCAAGGCTGACAGACCATCTTTAAGGTCCAGGGATCCAAGGAATGGGAAGAAGAAATAGTGTTAACAACCAGCCTTCTCTAGTTTTTTATTATTTCCTTTTATATACTGTATTCAGATCGGTTGTATATGCGGGTGTCGGCCCTTACTTACAACTCTATGTTACTTGGTATTTGATACTTATGTACTTGACTTGTATCGTTGCTTGTGGTAAAACTCATGTATGAAACTTGTGATTCTGTGATTTGACTCTGTGTTATTGCAATGAAACTATGTTCTGTGTTCTACTTGTTATACTTAAGCTTTTTTGTTTAGCTTCGACGTACTCTTTGGTCTACACGTCACACTTGTATCTTGAACAATTTGTCGACTATGAGTTTGCGACGAGCTTATGGTATGTAGAATTAGCATTGTTAGTTAACTTTAATGCCGTGGTTATGCCCCCATACTGAGGTTCATTACAATCTCGTTAGGCTGGGAATGACCAACGTTTCTGAATTCTCTTGGTTATAGCTAGAATGCTGGATGATTTTGTTTCATTCATTAAGGCTTTGACTTTGTTTTTGGATTTTGAGCTTCTCAGCTTGCCTAGCAATGAAATTTAGTTTACTTGGTTGATCCATGCCACTTCCCATATGCCCCTGCTTAAACGGTCTTGCATTTATAATGTATTCAGTCGTATTTCTCGCTAAGCTAGCAGTCCAGGCCATTCTCGATTAGATTTGAATGTATGCCCCTGGAGAGGTCTTGGTTTTGTGCCTTCAAAGAGGTCTTTTACTCAATATCTTTCACACCCGGGATGACCAGATGCTACGCAGATAATTGAATGCCTCTAGGGAGGTCTTTTTAAATCCATTATTCGTTGTGACTGAATAATTCAAACACTTGTCGAATTTGTTGGATGCCCCAAGAGAGGTCTCGGGTTTTGAGTTTAATCCAATTTTGTGTCTTTTCCATTTTGATAAACTCAGAATCAGGAAGATTGTATTGGATACTCCCTTTCGGATGGGATTTCTATCAAGGCTGGTCCTTCCAGCTTGTTGTCGGTCCTTCCGGCCAAGTACTGAACCTTTCAGCCAAGGTTTTGTCGGTCCTTCCGACATGGTGCTGGTCCTTCCAGCTTGGGTTTCCGGTCCTTCCGGCTTAGGACTGGTACTTCCAGCCTAGGTTTTGTCGGTCCTTCCAACATGGTGCTGGTCCTTCCAGCTTGGGTCGTCGGTCCTTCCGGCCTAGGACTGGTATTTCCAGCCTAGGTTTTATCGGTCCTTCCGACATGGTGTTGGTCCTTCCACCTTGGGTTGCATTGTCCCACAAGGCAGACTCCAGTTCTCTTATCGAGGATTACCACGATTTATAGAACTGAGGTCCTGAACCTTGCATTTAAGAAGGTGCCTCTACGGTGGAACTTGCAATCTTTTGTTTGTCGGCCTCGTTGGGCTGCTTTCACCTTTGCATCGTTTTTCGAGTTTGATACCAATCCTTCTGTTGGACGCTTATCTTGATAGGCGACTGTAGTCAAGGATTTGGCATCTTCAACCTCCTTCTTTAGGAATTGTTTTCTGCAATGAAAGGTGTAGTTTTCTGACTTAGTGTCCATTTGCTGCGCTTTTCACCATTTGACTTTGGATAGCATGTTCTTTTAGATTTGCAAAGTGGTGCATTTCATCATCTTGTTTGAGTTTCAATGATGCTTTTGGCACTCAACGCTTGAGCTATTCCAACCGAGATATGCTTAGGAAGCTTCCAGGTTTGGTTATATTGTGAATGAGTTGTTGCTCTTATATTGCCTACATTCAAAAAATCAACTTTAAAAAGAGTTTGCAAATATATGATTTGTGCAAGCAAATAGACTTTCACATTCATGACTTTTCATATGTACATAGCCCAAATGTAATGCTTGCAAATATTTACAACTTTTTACAACAGATTTGAACAATGTATTATAGAAAGAAGCGAGAATATGCTCGTTATTCCATGCTCGAGGAATCTAGATTCCATCTATGGTGGACAACTTGAAGGTGCCACCTGTTAACATTATTTTCCGTCAAGACCCGGATTAAGTTATTTGAGACATGTGTTCAAGGGATTTGACACTGTCACAACTTAGGGTTATTGCAAATCATTCTAAAGCCTACGAATCTAAGCTAAATCTACCTTTCCTTAGGCGTCGGAACCCTGATTCTAATGATTAGTTATCCTTCCCTCGAGGGATGAATATCGCACTTACTATACGGCGGTGCTCCGAAATGACCTTAGGAAGGCTATTTAGCTTGGTACTACTAGGTTTTATGAAATCAATTGCTCCCTAAATCATGAATGTGATGATATATACTGTGATAAGAAGAAAATAGGATAATGCATCCCCCTATTTGGGAAAGAAGGCATCGCAATGTTCATTAACTCAGATAATCATTCCGCATCGGACCAGCACAAAAGGGCCCGGATTGCGTCAGAGATCAAGTTACAAACTCGCAAATGACCCCCTCTTTATGAGGTTAGGAAGAATTAGGCTCATCATGAGAGTGTCGATCAGCATTGCAAAACCCTCGAGATAGAAGGAAGAGGACTTCGAATTTCTATGAAGCTCGCCATGATTTACTTTCACATAAGAAAGGTTAGTGTTAACTCCTTGTTTCATTATAATGGCACAACAAGATTATCAAATTGCAAGATGTTTAAGACTCGGAATTCTCCATTCATAAATTGTAGATGTATTATAAGAATTGAGGGTTTGCTCCTTCAAGAATAAAAGAGCAAGATTGAGAAATAAAAAATTCGTCCCCTTCTATGTGGCACTTGGGGTCTTATTTATAGAGAATTCGTGGCCCGTTCTGTTGTTAGACTATTGGGACTGCATCGGCCTTTGTCAACCGCTTTTTTTCCTTGGTCTTAGGCATTTTGTTCCCAACAGTCCTTGTGGTGTTAATTATATTCTTCAAAGTAAGGGTCCCGGTCAACTGGGGCTTCTTCGAGACTGATACGGGCTTTTTGCCGTGGTGGTTTTTAGATGGCATTTGAACTCCCGGTAGCAGCTCCTGGGTGAAGGCTACCGGATGTCAGCCTCTAGATGTAGGCTTCTGACTTTCTCTTGAATACGTAGAGGAGCTTGCCCTCATTATGTATGTAGATAGATGCCGGTTCGAAATCGTTATTGGTTCCTGTACTAGGTAAATTAGTATGGATAGCCTATATCTCTACTCGGGTCCCGGTCAGCCTTCCGGTGGAGCTTCTAGGACAGTCTGGTTTTCCGGGACATAGCTTTCAGTGATGTTTCCGTTGTCTATCAATGTGACCTTCCGTTATTCACGAAGTAGCTATTTTGGGAGCTGGCTCCGGGTAATCTTTATGTACTTATGGCTTGATACCCTTGATACCTTCATCTTCCACTGTGTCGGTACTAAGTAGGTTAATACCGATAGCCCTTTCGGGTTTCAATAAGCGGAGCTTGCATCTTCTTCTTTCTTGGTTTATTACTTAGATGACCTTTCGCTTAAGGACTCTCTTGCGGGTTAGACACTATCGAATAAACTTTGTTGTCATTTTGTAGGCTTGGAACTCCTTTCTTCTTGGGAGGTGCCGATTTATGTTGCTCAGATCATTCTTTTCTGCTTTCGGTCTCCTTTATTTGTTTTTTCGGGAAGTTCTTCTGTGTTTGTGTTCCTCTGATACCCCTTCATTGTCAACCTATGTTAGGGGTTAATTTTGGTAGTAACATTTGCCCCCCATAGTGAAGGGGTGTCTTCGACTTTCCAAGTCAAACTTCTTCTTTTCATATTCTTTTTCAATCAAGTCATTCCTTAATGCTATATTTCGTTATGAAACCTTGACAGTAGTTTTAAACCAACCCTTTCTTCGATAATCTAAAGATTGAAGATCAAAGATCTCCTTTCGGCATTTGTGGGTAACAGAATCGACCCAGACTCGGGTATTGATAGAAGACCAGAAATCCCTTCCGGTATTTGTGAAGAGTCGAATCAACCCAAATTCAGGTATTAATAAATAGAAGACCGTAACCCTTTCCGGTATCTTGGAATTGAAGACCGGAAACCCCTCCATTATTGTGAAGAGCTGAATCAACCCAAGTTCGGGTATTTATAGATAGAAGACCAGAACCCCCTCTGGTATTTGTGAATAGCCGAGTCATCCCAGGTTCGGGTATTAATTGATAGAAGACCGGAACCCCCTCCGGTATTTGTGAATTGAAGACCGGAATCCCCCTCCAGTATTGTGAAGACCCGAATCAACATAGATTCAGGTATTTATAGATAGAAGACCAGAACCCCCTTCGGTATTTGTGAATAGCCGAATCATTCCCGATTTGGGTATTAATAGATAGAAGACCGGAACCCCCTCCGGTATTTGTGAATTGAATACCGAAAACCCCCTTTGGTATTGTGAAGAGTTGAATCAACCCAGTTTCGGGTATTAATAGATAGGAGACTGGAACCCCTTCCGGTATTTTGGAATTGAAGATCGGAAACCCCTCCGGTATTGTGAAGAGCCGGGTATTAATAGATAGAAGACCGGAACCCCCTCCGGTATTTGATTTGTGAAGCAGAGGTTGTACGTGCTTCCTGAGACACTCCTTGGGCTTTTGATGTCAATGCAGAGGTTGTACGTGCTTTGTTGGCCACTCTTTGGGCCTGTGCGTCCGGTGCACTTGGCTAGCTTATCCACAAGCAGGGCCTGAGGACTTACCCGAGCTCCCTCCAGGAGGTGCTTATCCTGAACATCGTGGGTGATGATAATGTCTTAGAAACTTAGACAAGGCCATTGTAGTCATAAAACTAAGGTTTACTCTTTTAATGCTCTATACAGACCATCGTAGGTACAGATAGAGGCTTACACACCACACCTCTCCAAGGGGTGCCTTATCCTGACCATCGTAGGTGATTAAAGGTGTTTGCATTCCCTTCTGCGGGTAACGCGAACATAAGCAGAGGTAGGACGTTCTCTTCTACGAGCAGAGGTAGGTCGTACTTAGTTCTAGCAGAGGCAGGGCGTACTCTTCTGCGAGTAGAGGCAGGGAGTGCTAATTTTAGATGCACTGCCATGACCGTTTCTGGTGTGAAATGGAGGCTTACGATTTTGATGCTTTAACCTAGGCTTCTCTGATTTGGGCATGGAGAAAGACTAACACACCGTCTCCCTCTAGGGGATGCCTTGTCTTGACTAAATTTGGTGATGACCAGGAATTTGATCCTTTTTTCAGCTTGACCTCTTTTGGGTCTCTTTTTTTCTATCGGAAGGGTTTCTGTGCCCTTAGTTACGTGATCATCTTTGGAGGAAAGTCTTTTTCCTTATTCCTTTATCATTGAGAAGTATGGTCTTAAATGTTCCGAGTTCCATGTTCTCGGAACAAGATCGCCATTGGGTCTGCATAATTGATATGTTCTGTGCATAACTTCTTGATGGATGATCAAGGGTCTTTCCCAGTTTGGGCCGAGAGGGCCATCCGCTGGGTTCTTCGCGTTAGCCATCACTCTTCGTAAAACTAGCTCTCCTTTTGCAAAGGTTCTAGTCCTGACCTTTGAGTTGTAGTATTTCGTAATCCTTCTTTGATATTCAGCTGTTCTGATTGCAGCCTCATCTCTTAATCCTTGTATTAAGTCTAGGGATTCCCTTCTTAACTCCTGATTGGGATTAAACGCATATGCTATCCTTCTATGCGATGGGATTTCAACCTCAACTAAAAGCATAGCTTCACATCCATATGTCAAGAAGAAAGGGGTGTGTCCCGTTGCTATTTTAGTAGAGGTTCTATATGCCCAACGTACTAAAGGCAAATCATTGGCCCAATTTCCTTTGGCTTGGTTTATGTGCTTTTTAAGAATTGTCTTTATGGTTTTGTTGGCGGCTTCCACAGCCCCGTTAGCTTTTGGATGGGCTACCGAGGAGAAACTTTTTATGATCCCATTTTTCTCACAAAATCGAGTGAATTCTTCGCTCTCGAATTGTGTTCCATTATCTGATATGATTTTGTGAGGTATCCCAAAGCGGGTAACAATATTCTTTATTACGAACCTTAACACCTTTTTGGATGTGATCGTCGGAAGGGGTTCTGCCTCCACCCATTTGGTGAAGTAATCGATGGCGACTACAACATACTTAGATCCACCTTTGGAGATTGGTAAGGGTCTGCGTAAATCTATTCCCCACACGTCGAATGGCCAGGGGCTTGATATAGTGGTTAGTTCGCTAAGAGGAAGTAGGGGTACCTTAGAGTACTTTTGACACTTATCACATTTCTTGACGTACTCAAATGCTAGATTAACCATCCGAGGCCAATAATAACCTTGCCGCATAGACCTTTTAGTCAGCTTAATTCCATTGGAATGGTCTCCACACCATCCCTCATGAGTTCTTTCAACAGGCTAAGTCCATCTTCGAAACTGACACATCTTAAGTAAGGAAGCGAATGTACTTTCTTATAGAGTATATTATCTGTAATCACAAATGTAGGAGCTTGATGTTTTATGCTTCTTGCGTCTTGCTTACTAAGGGGTAAAATCCCGTTTAGGAGATTATCTACTATGGGATTCATCCACGTAACTTTATGATGGAAACTCGTTTCCATTAAGGGAGGCTCCCCATTGGAGTTTCCCTCTTTGTCTCCTTCGTCCTCCCTTCTCAAGGCTTGGGATCTAGTTAAGACTAATAATTGTTTCCCCGTTTCCAACACTTCATGCTCAATACTAGGCTTTTCCTGATGACCCACGGGAATTACTTGAGTTTCGGGGGCCTCCTGGGAACTGGCTAGTTTGGCTAGTGAATCTGCTTAGGTATTCTCACCACGGGGTATTTGGTGAACTGAGAAATCCTCAAACTGGGAAAGCATCTTTAACACCCTCTTCACATATAGGATTAACACTGCATCCCTGGTTTGATAGGTTTTCTTTATTTGGTTTACCATTAGTTGTGAATCACTAAAGATTTCTATCCGAGATATCTTCAACTGTAGTGCCAAAATTAAACCAGCTATCATCAACTCATACTCGGCTACGTTGTTAGTTGCCGGGAACCTTAGTTTCATGGCGTAGTGCAAGCGGTGTCCGTCAGGGGTAATTATAATATATCATGCCCCTGCTCCTTGTTCGTTAGAAGCTCCATCTACAAAAAGCTACCACTTGGCCTTCAAGTCATTTCCCTTAACTGATTTTTCTAAAACAAAGCTTGTGCACTCATTCACAAAGTCTGTGAGGGATTGTCCTTTAATTGCTACTCATGGATGGAACTCAATCTCGTATTGGCTAAGCTCAATGCCCTATTTGATTAACCTCCCTAAGGTTTCTGGTTTACTGAACCCTAGCTTGAGCGGAAAACTAGTTAGAACCCTGACGGGGTGAGCTTGGATGTATTCCCTAAGCTTTCGTGCGGTAAGTGTTAGGCAATACGCTAGATTCTCTATTACAGGGTATCATGTTTCTGCGTCCTTTAGCCTTCGGCTGACGTAGTAAATGGGGTGTTGAGTCCCGTTACTCTCTTTTATCAGGACTGAGCTTACCGCATGTTCCGAAACATCCATATATAGGTATAGATCTTCTTCTTTCTCGAGGCTAGATAAAATCAGAGATGTTCCCATATAAACTTTTAATTCTTGGAACGTCCTCCAACATTCTTCGTTCCATTCAAAGTTTTTCTTTTTCTTTATAACATCAAAGAAATGGACACATTTGTCGGTGGCTTTGGAAACAAACATGCTGAGGACTGCTACTTTCCCATTCAGGCTCATGACCTCTTTGCTTGTTCTAGGTTCTTCCTGTCTCTTATGGCTTGGATTTGGTCAGGGCTAGCTTCAATCCCTTGCTCACTTACCACATATCCCAGGAACTTTTCAGATTGAACTCCAAAAGAACACTTTTGCAGGTTTAACTTCATTTGGTAACTCCTTAAGACATTGAACATTTCCTTCAAGAGGTGGTTCTCTATTTTGGTGGACTTTACTAGAACGTCTTCCACACATACTTCCATATTCTGCCCTATTTGTTCCTGGAACATCCTGTTTACCAGTCTTTGGTATGTTGCTCCTGCGTTCTTCAACCCGAAGGGCATCACTTTATAGCAATATGTTCCCTGGTCAGTGATAAAGCTTGTATGCTCCTTATCAGGTTTATGCATTAGAATTTGGTTGTACCTCGAGTAAGCATCCATAAGGGATAATATGTTGTGGCCACTCGTGGCATCAACTAACCGGTCAATCCGCGGAAGTGGATAGCAATCCTTCTGGCAAGCCTTGTTCAAATCCATGTAATCAACGCATATTCTCCACTTCCCATTGAACTTCTTCACTAGCACGGGGTTGGCTAACCATTTTGGGTAAAGGACTTCCCATATAAACCCGTTAATTTTCAACCTCTTGACTTCCTCCTTCAAGGTTCTAACCGGTCTCTATTATATTGTCTCTTCTTTTGCCGAATCGGGGTCACCGAAGGGTCAATGTTTAAGGCATGACTTATAGTAGAAGGGTCGATACCGATCATGTCTGAATGGGTCCAAGCAAAAATCTTTGTAGATTTGCAGAAACTGAATTAGGTCGCTCTTGAGGGGCACTGTCAGCCTTTTCCCTATGGTAACGACCTTTGATTTATCATTTGAGTCAACATTTACTTCTTCCACGTCTTCTATTGGTTTTGGTGTATATAACAGTGTTGTATACACAATTATATGATTTTTGTTTGATGATAACAACCAAATATATTTTATTATTGAATGTGTTTGTAAATGCACTGATATACCACATAACAGACGGGAATATAATATTTCTATAAAATATAACTATGCAGAAATTTAAACAATCACACGGTATTTTTTAGATAAAAATATTTTATTTCAATATCAAAAGGTACATCTTTTACAACTTCACTATTTGACATACTATATTTCATTCATACAAATCTGTCACTCTATACAACTATATTTGCAGACTTTGTTATACATTGACACCGGTATTTTTCCGCTTACTTTTGTCTTCTATCTTCAGTCTATACAGCCTTCAGTCCAGTCACCATCTTCTCACCTGTCACATACAGAAGAAAACACACAGTAGACTGCAACAAAAACAAAATTCAATACAAACAAATAAAAATTTATTTTTTAAATTGTATTTGCCTCAGAATTACGGTGTGTTTCTCATCATTTTTCTAGACTTGGTCTGATATGTAGGAACAGAAAAACACGTCTGGATGGCTGCATATACACACGTGTGCATTGCCATGCCAATCCAGTGTCGTGACTGAGGAGTAGCCACTTGGGCCATCTCGACTCAGTGCAATATACTCATGAATATGAAGTGAAAAGCATTACTCAAAGTTAGGTGGAGAGCGCATAACAGTGAACAAGTGAAAGCATGTCTCAAATAACAAGGATAGAGTGCACCAGCAGTAGGTCAGCAAGCACAGTCCCATGCAAAAGGTGAAACGACAATGATGCCGCAGCTAAGGAGTACAACAGTTCATGTAAGACAAAACAGCTCAAAATTCAAATATGATGTACCAAGCCAAGTCGAGTCAGCAGCAAAAACAAAAGGGAACAAATGTGCATGGTGAAGGATAAAAGTGCACAAGATATGGTGCATAGATGATGGTTCAGCCAAAATGAATGCATGATGATCACATAGTCATGGAAATATGCAAAGCTCAAGTTCAAGTGAAACAGGTCAAATAACATGGACATGCACAAGTATGCTGAAATGATATAAGCAGGTGCAAATACAAAGCCTAACACTGGTCAGTAGTGTTCAAACCAGAAATGGCAAGGGTCATCGCAAAACAAACTGATACATGGTGTACTATCAACAAGGTACAACTAGTCAAACTCAAAACAGTGGTGAATGCAACAATGGTCGAGCCTACATGAACATGAATCAATTCAGACAGCAAATGAGAGAGGTGTACATGTGGAAATAGATTCACAAGCAAGCGTGACAAAGTGCTCCAGATCCACAAATAAAAGTACACTAGCAAGATAGCAAAAACAAGTTTCAAGTGTGTACAAAAAGGCAGTGCACACATGATCAAGATTCAATGCAACAGCATAGTGTATACACAGTGTCAAGCCAATATAAGTGTACATGAGCACATTAAGGTACATGCAGGGGGTCAAGCAAGGAGCAAGTACTACAGGCCAGCAATTTAATATCTGTTCTTATCAGTTCAAAATTGATCAAGTTCAAGATTTCAAGAATCATGGATTAACTTATTCAAAGTCACACAAAAGTTTGGACTCCAGAGATAATTGAAAAAGTAAAGGTTCCAGAAATTCGCAAGCACAAGATTAAATCAAGATCACATGCAAATAAAGGTTGAAGATTTCAAATCTATTCTCAGGTAGAACTAACTCAAAAATCAGTTAGTCAAATATGGCAAGCAAATATTCTCGTTTTAAAACCGACGAAAATTACCACAAATCCATCCACGAAGACTCCAGAATCAGAAGATTTCAAAGCCCCAAAATTCAAGTGAAAATTCTCATATATATCATGACGAAAACAAAGCAAAATATCAGCTAGAATCGAGCCCAAAATCCACGAATATATTCAAGACCAATTCTACACTGAAATCAGAGATTTATTCTTCTTCTAGAGTGTTCATAACACCATATATAATTACCAATTCATCATAGGCAAAAGGTATCGAAAAAAAGACCAAGTAATATGGAAAATCGGAGAATATTCAGGATTTTAATCCTATAAATACACCAATTCATCATTGGTTTCAAATCATCGAAGATCAAGTACAGCTAAAGCATAAAATCCGTACCAGAAATCGAGAAAAGCTAGAATCTGAATCAGAGTCTACGAATTCGATCGAAGAAGATACAAGCCGCCAGAGATTGAAGCCAAGAAGAATCGAACAACAGAAAACTGATTTTGATCAACCAGCGATCTCGATTTGTTGATTTCATAGAAACCCTAGTTTTTCTTAAGCCGCCATTTCTATTTCCAGAAAGAGAAAAAGGAAGATCGGGCTAAACAAAGTAAAGTGGTGGAGCAATAAGGGAGCCGCTTTTTCTCTTATGATAAAAAGGGGATAACCCTAAACTTTTAAACTCCTAGGGTTTTATTTTTTATTTTTTTGTTTTAAAAATTCAAATTTCATTCCTTAAAGTCAATAACTACTAGTGTTTGTAGTTGGAAAAATCACAACTTAACGGATCAAGTTGTGTCAGGGTCTTGAGCGTAGGGTTTAAACAGTCGGGAGCGAAGGTTGCAAGTTTACAAGAGTCCGTAAGCGAAGAGATTGTTTAAAATTCCTAGTAGAAACCTTAAATGCAGCAGTAGGCATAGTTTTGCCGAAGCTGGGTATTTTCTGTGTGTGATTTTTCTTTCTGCAATTTTTCTGTGACGTTTTTATTTTATTTAATTTGCAATAAACCCTATTCACCCCCCCTCTAGGGTTAATTTAGATCCTACAGGTTTTATTCTCTCAATGTCTCCTCTAGAATCTAAGTCCGTGACGATTTATCCTTCTTCAGTCAGATTTACACCATCGGGTCTCTTCCTCTTTCTTTTTAAAGAAAGATACCTGCCATTTGCACGTTTGTTAGCCTTATTAATTTTTACCCTAGCTTCGAATGTAGGATGTAAGAATCCCTTATCCGAAGGTATAAAAACAGTAGAAGAATCAAAGTACGAAAAACACTCCCTTTTGTATTTGTCAATTATTGCGAAGTACAACTCGCGGGAGCTAAACTGTTCTCCCCTGATCCCTGCTTGTTTAGAAATTTTAACATTAGGTACTTGGAAGAAACGAAGGCGTCCATCTCCTTCAAAGCTGGCCGTCCAAAGAAGGCGTTGTAATAGGATGATTGATTGATCACAACGAAGAGATTCTCGAAGGTCCTATGAAGCAGAGACAGTCCAACTTGTACTAGAAGGTTGATTTTCCCACACCAGAGTCGATTCCATGTTGTTGAAGCCAAAGATGGGTTCATTGCTTGGCTCTAACTTCTTCTCAGAAATTCTCATCTGATCAAAAGCGTGTTTGAAGATAACATTGACGACACTCCCAGTATCCACAAGGACCTTTGAAACAACTGAAATCCCCATCTGCGCTGTTATCATAAGTGGATCATTATGTGGGTGGAGGATCTCTTTCTTCATTTCTTCTGGAGAAAACACTAGGTTGTGATTTTTGAGAGCATAACGTGCATTCTTCAGCGATGGTTCTTTTTGAATGGAGAATATTCCCTCCACGACTTCTTTCATGTACTGACTCCTAGCTCTCGGACAGCTTCCAACAGGATGTGGCCCCCCATGGATCACATTGATTTGGTTTATGGGTGGATCTAAGTCTAGGTTACCCTCTTCCATAGTATTCCTTTTCGTATTCACTGAAACCTTCTGTTATCCATTTGTATGTTGAGCCGATGTTGTCTTGTTCCTTCAGATGTCCTTCTCGGATTAGCCTTTGAATAATCCCGTCCAATACCTTGCACTCGTCAGTCTTATGTCCATTGATTTTGTGGAACTCACAATACTTACCACCAGAATAAGGTTTGGGGCAATTCTTGGCTTTGAACAAGACAGGGAAGTTTTCGATTAACCCTTTCTCTTGTAACAGCATGCACATACGAGATAGGTTTATTCATAGAAACCGAGTTGGTATTCGAATCTTCCCACCTAGATCTCTTTTGGTTTCCTTCCAGATTCTTTCGTCCAAAGTTCGGCTTTCCCCCTCCCCTTAAGGCCCGAACTTTCTCTTTGTGAAGTACAATTCATCCATGAGAAAAAACTTGTCGGCTTGGAAATGAAAGTCTTGCAAGTCTTTACAACCTTGAATATATAACTCCTTCCAGAAGGGGGTGTTTTCGATTAACCCTGAGTGTACGAAATCAACTTGTCACGGTCATTCATATCTTTGGCCTTCAAAGCCTCGATGTTGAACCTCTTAAGATAATCTCCAAGTGACTCCCCTTGTCTCTGTTTGATGTTAGCAATGACTGTATAGTCAACTTTCGGATCTTTGCAGATGCAGAATTGCGCGGAAAATTCGTAGGAGAACTGTTTCCATAAGTAAATTGTGTTTTCTCTATACTGGCGATACCACTTCGTTGCTACCCCTTGAAAAGTCACCAGGAAAAGGCGGCATCTGACAATCCAGAAGCATATTAGAGATCCATTTGGCTGTTGAAAGCCATCAGATGATCATCAGGGTCAGTTGTCCCAAGATACTTTATGGTTGGAACCTTCACTCTCGATGGTATTATGGTGTTCATAATTTCATCGATGAATGGAGCTACTATTTTGTTGTCGTTAACCCTATCATCTTGGGTTCTCTTCCCCTTATTACCCAACAAGTCTTTGACGATCTTCTGAGCGATGTCTTTAAGATAAGCTTCCGTGTTGTCGTAGTTTATCCTCTTGGGATCATAACCCTTGGAAGTTGAACTTCCGGACTATTCCTGCTCGCATAGGTTTCCTTGGTGGTTTACTCCTGTCAGAAGGGACTTCTTCTTCTTGGAGGAAGTCGCCTTAAGCTTCTCCTTTGCTTTTGAGTGTTGAATGGGAGCCTTTCTCTTTGGCGACTCATTCGTCTCTCTCTAACTAGATCTGGTGAGCTTTGAGGACCTTTGTGGTTGGGCAGCGTTCACCTGAGCTTGCGTTTCCTGGAGTTGTTTCTCCAAGGCCATAATTCTTGCGAGATTATCTTCCATGGCATTTGAGTTTGGTGGTGGTTGCGGATTGGACGTGGCTCCTCTTTCATTATTGTCGGGATTGAGCTTTAGATCCATATTTCCTTCAAGGGTTGTATTCGAATCTGCTTCCTTGTTTCGGTCTTCCAATCTCTTGGATTTCATCTTTCCTGCCATAGAGCGATAAATTCACCAAATTAACCCTGATAGATTAGTCACAAGGACGGAGGTTCAGCCCTCCTTTTAGCGCCAAAATGATAACGTTATTTTTCGTCAACGCCCGGATTAAGTTATTTTAGACATGTGTTCAAGGGATTTGACACTGTCTTGACCCAGGGTTATTGAAGATCATTTTGAAGCCCGTGAATCTATGATAAATCTACCTTTCCTTAGGCGTCGAAACCCCGATTCTAATGATTAGTTACCCTTCCCTCGAGGGATGAATATCGCACTTACTGTGCAGCGGTGTACCGAAATGACCTTAGGAAGGTTATTTAGCTCGATACTACTAGGTTTTATGAAATCAGTTGCTCCCTAAATCATGAATGTGATGATATATACTGTGATAAGAAGAAAACAGGCTAACGCATCCACCTATTTGGGAAAGAAGGCATCGTAGTGTTTATTAACTCAGATAATCATTCCGCATCGGACAAACACAAAAAGGCCTGGATTACGTCAGAGATGAAGTTACAAACTCGTAGATGACCCCCTCTTTCTGAGGTTAGGAAGCATTAGGCTCATTGTGAGCGCATCGATCAGTGTTGCAAAACCCTCGAGATAAAGGAAGAGGACTTCGAATTTCTATGAAGCTCTTCCTTCTTCGCAAAGGTTCTATGATTGACTTTCTCAAAAGAAAGGTTAGTGTTAACTCCTTGTTTCATCATAATGGCACAACAAGATTATCAAATCGCAAGATGTTTAAGACTTGGAATTCTCCATTCATAAATTGTAGATGTATTACAAGAATTGAGGTTTTGTTCCTTCAAGAAGAAAATAACAAAATTGATAAATAAAAAGCTCATCCCCCTCTATGTGGCTCTTGGGGTCTTATTTATAGAAATTTTGGGGCCCTTTCTGTTGTTAGACTATTGGGCCTGCATGGGCCTCTGTCGACCGCCTTTTTCCCCTTGATCTCAGGCGTTTTGTTCCCGGCTGTCCTTGTGGTGTTAATTATAGTCTTCAAAGTGAGGGTCCCGGTCAATTGGGGCTTCTTCGAGACTGATATGGGCTTGTTGCCGTAGTGGTTTTCAGATGGCATTTGAACTCCCAGTAGCAGCTCCTGGGTGAAGGCTCCCGGATGTAAGCTTCTAAATGTAGGCTTCCGGCTTTCTCTTGAATACTTAGAGGAGCTTTCCCTCATGATGTATGCAGATGGCTGTTGGTTCGAAACCGCTATTGGTTCCTGTACTAGGTAAATTAGTACGGATAGCCTATATCTCTGCTAGGGTCCCGGTCAGCCTTCCGGTGGAGATTTTGGGACAGTCTGGTTTTTCGGGAGATAGCTTTTAGTGATGTTTTCGTTGTCTATCAATGTGACCTTTCGTTATTCACGAATTATCTATTTCGGGAGTTGGCTCCGGATAATCTTTATGTACTTCTGGCTTCATACCCTTGATATCTTCGTCTTCCTCTGTGTCGGTACTAAGTAGATTAATACCGATAGCCCTTTCGGGTTTCAATAAGCGGAGCTTGCGTCTTCTTCTTTCTTGGTTTCTGACTTAGATGACCTTTCTCTTCAGGACTCTCTTGCCGGGTAGACCCTATCGGATAAACTCTGTTGCATTAACTTTGCTGTCGTTTTGTAGGCTTTGAACTCCTTTCTTCCTGGGAGGTGTCGGTTCATGTTGCTCCCTGAACATTCTTTACTGCTTTCGGTCTCCACTATTTGTTCTTTTGGGAGGTTCTTCCATGTTTTTATTCCTCTGATACCCCTTCACTATCAACCTATGTCAGGGGTTAATTTTGGTAGTAACACCGTCTCGGAGTTTCTAGCTTACAACACAGGGTCCTTCCCAATTCGTCCCGAAAATCCCGGTTCCAGTCATTACTTTCTTCAGCATAAGGTCTCCGATCTCGAAAGTCCTCTATCTGACTTTAGAATTGAAATGTTTGGCCACCCTTCTATGATGTGTAGCAACCCTGAGTTCTACCTCGTTTCTCTTTTCTTCATGTTGATCAAAGGCTTCGAGCTGTAATTTCTCGTTTTCCTCTTGGTTGAAGTGAACCTTCTGTGAGTGGGAACCTCTAACTCTACGGGAATCATAGCTTCAGAACCAAAAGCCAAAGAAAAGGGAGTATGCCCAGTTGCAGTTTTATGAGTTATGTGGTACGCCCACAGTGCAAGCGGAAGCTCATCTACCTAACCAACTTTGGATTTCTCTAATCGCTTCTTGATGGTTGACTTTATGATTTTGTTAACCGCTTTTACTTGCCCGTTTTCCTGCGGGTGGGTAACTGCTCCGAAGCTTTTCTGGATTTTATACTTTGCACAAAAACTTTGGAACTCTTCGCTCTTAAATTGGGTTCCGTTGTCCGTGATTATATTTTGCGGCACTCCAAACCTACAAATAATGTTTTTCAAGACAAAGTTAACAACTTTATTTGAGGTTATGGTTACCAATGGTTCTGCCTCAGCCCATTTAGTGAAGCAATCAACGACGACAACGACATATTTGAAGCCAGACTTTGCTGCAGGAGGTGCCTTTATAAGATCACTGCCCTAGACGTAAAATGACCATAGACTGACCATTTGAGTTATCTCTAGGATGGTGCTCTCAGAATCTTCGCAAACCTTTGACATCTGTCACATCTCCTGGTGTATGCTACGGAGTCTCGATTTACATCTGGCCAGAAACAACCATATCGCAAAATTTTCTTGATCAATGTCTGACCGTCGGTATGACCTCCGCATTCGCCTTAGTGTAATTCCATCATGATTTCTTTTGATTCCTTCTTTGTGACACATCGAAGTAGAGGCATAGATAATCCTCGCCTGTAGAGCCGTCCATCTTGAATGAGGTTCATAGGAGCCTTCCGTAGACCTTCCTTCGATTCTTAGCTTCTGTTGGGAGTGCACCGGTCAAGAGATATTCTTTGAGTGACATCATCCATGAGTCTGGCTCATCGGTTGTCTCCATGACCCAATCCATATAGATCTGCTCCGTGCTAGGACTAGAAAGGACTTCCACTGGAACTAATCCCATCAGTTGTGCCTCTCCCGTGCTTGCATATATTTCTAGTGAATCTGTCTTGGTGTTCTCCTCCCTAGGTATGTGAGATATGGTATAATGCTCGAAGCTCTCGAGCAATTCCCAAGTCTTGGACAGATAAGCTAGCAAGTTGCCTACTTTAGCTTGGAATTCTTTCCGAACTTGACATACCACCAATTGTGAATCACTGAAGATCTGTAAGGTCTTTAGCTGCAATTCTCTTGCCAGCCTAATTCTTGCAATGAGGGCTTCGTACTCGGCCTCATTATTTGTTGATGGAAACTCTAGTCTTAGCGCATAGCAGATAGATCTTCCTTCGGGAGTCTCTAGGATTCCTCATGCCCCCAGAACAATAGTCATTTGATGCTCCATCAACGAATAGCTTCCATTGCTGGCCTTGACAGCAGGTTCTTCTTTCTCCTCTCCTCGATCAGTGAACTCTGCAATAAAATCTGCAAGTGCCTGTCTGTTGATTGCTCTCCGGGGGTGGTACGTAACATCATATTGACTGAGCTCAATATTCCATTTTAGCAACCTCCCGGAAGTCTTTGGGCGGTACAAGACTTGTTTGAAAGGCTGATCAGTGAGTACCTTAATAGGATGAGCCTGAAAGTAGGGTCGAAGCTTCTTTGAGGCAATAAGCAAGCAATAGGCGAGTTTTTCCAGCTTTGGGTAATTCAACTCTGCCCTAGTTAACCTTTTATTAATGTAATAGACAGACCTCTGAACTTTTGAATCTTCTTTCATCAAGGCCGCACTCAGAGCATGATTGGACACTGCCAAATATAAGAACAAGTCTTCCCCATCACTAGGCTTGGAAATCATCGGAGGAGTTTCATTGTGGTGGATCAGTTCCTCAAAAGCTGTGTGGCATTTTGGAGTCTAATGGATAACTTTCTTTCGTTTCCTGAGAGCATCGAAGAAAGGAAGGCACCTGTCCGTTGCCCTTGATATGAAGCGATCCAAAGCTGCAATTTTCCCGTTTAAGCATTGGAGTTCCCTCTTGGTCCTTAGAGCGCACATTTCCCTCAAAGCTGATATCTGAGCTGGGTTGGCCTCTATGCCCTAGCATTGACCATGAATCCCAAGAATTTTCCTGAAGCTACTCCAGAAGAGCACTTTAGAAGGTTTAGCTTCATACCGTATCAGCATAGAATATCAAACATCTGGGTTAGATTTTCCAAATGATCGGTTGCCCTTTTCGACTTTACCAGCATATCATCGACATAGACCTCCATTGTTCTGCTGATTTGCGCTTTAAACATGGTGTTTACATCAAAAATGGTCTAAACACCCAAGGTACTAAACTGTACTTACCAATTCGGTAATAAATAAATGGAACCGTATTTAAGCAGCAATAAAAATTAAAATGCGGGAAAAGTAAAGTAAAGACAAGATTTAGAGTGGTTCGGCCATTAACGAAGCCTACGTCCACTGTGAAGATGATTTCCTGCCTTTAATGAGAATTACAAGGTACATCAATTCTTTAACCTCATACATCTCTATACCCACTCAATATATCCTCATTTATGTATTTTGATTCCAGAGAATTATACGAGAGAATAATGGAGTTTGAGGATAAGGAGGATGGATGAATGATTTGAGAGAGAAGATCCCTTCATTAGGAAATGGTGCTTGTCGCCATGGCCAGATCTATGGTCGAGTATGAAGTTTAGCAGCACTTCGTGGTTTTTCCAGAAAAGCCCCCCTTTATGTTGGTAGCCATGGTGTATTTATAGGTGAACCCCTCTTGGTAAATGATCTGGAATCTGTTTATCCAGGCTGTAGGTCGTTTGTTCTGCTAATTACAACCATGCCATTGGACAACTGTAGCCAGCTGTCCAGGGTCATATTCAGTGTTATGTGCGGGCGACTTGTTGAGTGTTTTTAATAGCTGAGTGGCTCCTTAAGCGCGGGTGCGGATGCTCTGGGAGATTTCGTAAGAGCGGAGTGTGGGACCAAGATCGATCCTCCTTTGTTCCTTGCGTGACTGCTCTTATTGTGCCAAGGGCGCTCATCCTCTTGGTGCCTTTGTATGGTGCCGCTTGGTTTTATGGTTATGCTATGAGATTGCTCTTGCTCGTGCAGAACGGGCGACCTGTTCCTATCTCAACGTTTGATGGTGAGGTGAAGGAACGAGTCGGTCATAATACCGTAACGTGGTTATAACCGATCAGCAGGCTTCGGGTCTGAACAATGAGCGATAAGTGTTGCCGTCTATGTGCAGTTGTTTGGATATGTATGCGACCTAGATTTCTCCCATGATATGCGCGGCCGAACTTTAATGTTAGATTGAGCGCTCTTGATGATTATGTCGTGCCATCCTGTTTGGTCGTGATGGTGGACCTGGCTTGTCTTAGGTATGATATTCGGGTCTTGTTTTGCGTGGTTGCATCGTACACGAGCGACCCTGGTGATATGTTCTTTTGTATCCTTTACTCAATGCGCGTATGGATTTTTCAGGGATTAACACTTGCCCCTCGAAGTTCGTGATTTCCCTTTAGTAAGGAATTACGGGCTTCGATATGCTAGATCGCGCATTATTTAGTAGGTTTGTCCTGATTTGTTGAGAAGTCGTTTGTGCAAGGGCTGAGGCCGCCTTGTTGTAGCTAACTGGAATCGTCTTTTCCTACGGACGAGAGGTCCATTGTATTTTCTTGATTGTTGCGCGAATGGTTGAATCTCGGGATGCCAATTGGGACTTGATGAGACACTTTTGAGTAGTCAAATACTAGGCTGATGTGGCGTGAATTCTCTGGATGAATGCCCCCAGGTCTCCCTTATTTACCTTTAACCTGCTTTATTTCATTTTGTATTTCAAAATAAATCTTTGGTTACTGCTGCGCTTCCTTGAGGGTTTTCAATCAGGTAATCTATGTCTGACATTTCTGCCTTGATTTTTTTGTAGAAAGCTTCGGCTTTCTTATTTCATCACTTTGCTCTCTTTCTGTGGCAGCATCCGTTCATCTTGAGTGAACTTCTCCGAAGATCCATGATCTTTCTAGGTAAATTTTTTTATAAAGTGCGGATACCCTTTCTATGTTCACTTTTGAAAGACATGAGCCATCCAGCGTTTTTGAAACGTCCGCGCTTGGTATTTGTTCATAAATTGTTTGTAAAAATGCCCTAGGTCTTTCTAGTTGAAATACTTCATCCATACTTGAATCTGACCAAGTTTTTTCTCTTTCCATAGTTGTTATTTGTGTCCATGTTGATCTTTTCTGAAGCAGGTCGCCCGAGGATGGAATTTCTCATGTCTAAGAAGCTCAGGAAGAAATCGGCGAGGAAGGTCGATGGCAAACAAGCGCCCCGAGATAAGGATATTTCAAGTGCATGTGGTGCCCACAGTTGCTGTTTGCTGAATGAATTCTCAGACTCAGATATTTAGACCGCTATTAGCCGCTTGGTCTCTTCGTCCATTATGTTAGATCCTGTAGCTATGCCGGAGCCTCTCCTATTCCTAACCCTTGCCATACTGACCTTGCTCAGGACTTTGTGGCTCAGTGTCCAGCTGGCTCGCGTTCTGGTGTGTATGTAGACCCATTCGACAGATGGATTATTGCAGGAAAGATGGATGTCATGAAGGATGACATACTGGCTGAATTCAATTAGTTGGAACCACGTCTGCATCTGGTTGAGGGCCTTATCGCAACAGTGAGGGACTATATAGTGGAGTAGATGGGTGGTTGGCTTTCCTTGGTCGAAGATCTTTAGCAGGCAAATAGGGAGAATCTTGAACGACTTCATGCTTTGGAGGAAGATAGATGCAAGCTTGTCGAGGCCCTGGAGTCTAGGGAGAGGATCATTTCCCATCTCATTTGAGTATTGTGGCCTGCCAATGCTTCACCTGTTTAGTTGTTTTTGGTTTGGATTTATGACCAATATTTTTTGTTTAGTCTGGCTTGTATATGCGGGAGACAGCCTCGCTAATTCTCGTATGTTTTGATTTGTGACATTTTACGGTTTGTCTTTTGGACTTCGTCGTACTACGATTCTCTACTTTGTTTATCTATGCGCGGGTGCGTCGTACGCTGCACCTTTGTTTTTTGATTTACACATTCGTCCGGGTGCTTTGTTAATCGTTCGGTTGCGCCCGATTTTCTATTATTATTATTATGGTTAGGATTTAGTTATCCTTTTAGGTTTGTCACTTATCGAAGGCTGCTACACATTTGCGTTTTTATAAGCGCATTTGGTGTTTTTTATTTATTAGTATTCAACCCTGAGATCGGTTTTGAATACATGCCCCCGGAGAGGGCTTGGGTTAAAAAATTTCGACCCATTTTAGACCCCATTTGATTGTTTTGGGTTATCCAAATGGGTTCTAGAATGGATACCCCCGCATGGCTAGGATTTCTGACACCTCCTTTCGGCTAGGATTTCTGCTGTTAAAGTCCGCCCTTGGCTTTGTTTGACTTGGTTAACAACAACGAACCAAGGATAGCCACCTTCCTTTCGGTCAGGTTTTTTTTTGGTGCTGGTCCTTCCAGCATGCTTAATCCTTCCCCACTTTTGCTTCATTCGAGGATCGAACACTAATTCATCCCATCAAGCCTTCGGCTCAGAAGGAAGAATTCGTATTTTTACCTACCAAGGTAGGCATCCTTTGAAATTGGCAAAAATAAATTCTTTTGGGACATGTCGGTTTTTCCGATTTTATGCCTCGGCCAAGGACACAGACATTGGTTTGCCTCCTTGAGTTTCTTTTACTCAAGTTGGAAAACTAGTGTCCAACACCTAGGAAGGTCACCTAAGAAGGTGCTTCTTCGGTGGGCTTAGCAATTTTAATCGCGGGACTTTTACCATGGGACCTTTTGAGTTGTTCCTTTTCAGTGTTGATTCCTAAGAGATGGGCATCAATCCTTGCTACTGAATTTAACTCCGATTTTTAAGGAATTCATGTCCTGTTCCTAGGAGAACACTTCTTTGGGATTAGCAACTTCCTCCGAGGGGCAGATTTGGTGATTTCTCTGTATCTTCAAAGAGGTCTGGTGGCAGTTCTTTGAATGAGCGTCTGCCAAGCATTCATCATATTGCATAATGAGAGGCGCGTTTCTTCGTTTGGCTGTTTGTCTCAGAACAACCGGTTCCTTCTGAGGCGATGAATCTATCCCTTTTGTTCGACCCTGCTTGATGTTTGTGATTCCCAACCTATTTTGTTTGGTGTACGGCCTGGGATTTTGTGTTACAGCCCCGCTGTGTGGGGCGGATTGCTCTTTTCCTCCCCTACATTTCAAGGAATCATTCTTCCTTTAGTATAAATCAATAAGTATGTCATTCAAGTAGGCATATAATTAATTTCAAATGCACACAATTTCTGTAGGTAAACCATTGCTTAATACGGACATAGTGATCAATCAAGCAAGTTAGAAAAGTTTCAATAACAAGATAAAATCCGGAGAATAAAGTGAGATAATGAGAGCTTTAGTTTAATGCTCCACTGTTGAGATACTAGCAGTTGGTTCCTCTGACGAGAACCCTCCTTGAATTGGTCTGAGCCCTTGTCTTTCTAAGGCGTGATGCCCCCTGTTTGAGAAGAGTCGGGATAGCTCTTATGATCTTGCACATATTATTGCAACCAGCCCTTCCTGATCAACCCCTCGATTACTGATTTTAAGTTCCTACAATCATCGGTGTCGTGCCCCGGTTGTTTGTGTAAACAACAAAATTTCCTGACTTCATGGCAGCATTTTTGACTTGTCTTTGTTTCAAGATCGGATATCTCTCACTGCCTTTAGTTGTTATGAATATATTTCCCACAGAATCGTTAAGGGGAGTGAATTCAGAGTTCTTAAAAAAGCGTAGCTTCTTTCTAGCTCGATCCTCTTCTTCTTCGCCGCTCCTTTTTTGATTTTCCGAGTTGCCTTGAACTTTTCCATTCTTCTCTGCACATGCGTTTCTTTCTTCAATACTGGCATATTTTTCGGCTTTGCTAAGTAACCATTCGAGTATACTTGGCTCCTTTTTCTTTATCCATCCCCCTAACTTGGTTTTCCTGCATACCCCCTTTTTGAGAGCCATTAAGATCAGGCTGGGTTCGGGATCCTTGACTTTAGCCAATGCAATGTCAAATAGAGCGAGAAAAGCTCTGATGGGCTCTCCTGGTCTTTGCTGCAGTCCGCTTAGTTCCGTGGCATCCTAAGCTTCGAACACCTGGGATCTGAATTGCTCATTGAATAGCCTGGCCAATGTCAAAAAATTGTCCACTGACCCCGGTAGTAGCTTTGTGAACCAAAGATAAGCTACTCCTTCTATATAAGTTGGGAAATATAGACATCTGATTTCGTCGGTAGCGCGTGCTCCATTAATGTACTGGTCATATTTACACAGAAATATATTGGGGTCAGTCGTCCCATCATAAGGCTGCAACGACGGAGGTTCGAATCTTCGTCGGTATACAGTTTTCCTAATCCTCTCAGTGAGTGGGGTCTTAGCTGGGAAGGATTCCAAATCTTTCTGGTCATCTCTTCCCTTCAGGCTTTTTTCCACAATTGCTTGCACCATTCCTGAGATATACTCTCGTTTGTTGGTTGGATCCATGAGTTGGCCGCTTTTCCCACTATCAGCCCTCGACCTAGAGGCGCTTTCGCGAACTAGGGATAAGGAATCTGGATATCCTTCTGGTAGGGACATTCTGATGGAAGTAGGACTATCTTCCCACTCCGCAATCGCATCATCAAAGCACTCGTTTGCAGGTGCTTTGCCCCCTTCATAGTTCGGACCGGGGCGACGCGCAACTCTCGGAATGGAATCCCGCTGTCTTGAGTGTGAAGCGGGGAATTCTGTTTCTGACCCGCGATTCGTCCGAGTCAGCGAGGAACAAGTGGCGCTTAGAGCGGCTTTGCGGTAGCGGCTTGAATAGCGAGTATCGACTCGAGCTTCTTCATCATCGCGTTGCTTGCGATAGTTATCTGACTCATTAATCCTGTCACCGCTTCCTCCAATTTTTCCCTGGTCACAGTCTCTTTGACTTCTGGTGACTTCCCCTCATCGGAATCTCCGTCTAGTGGCATGACGGTGTCGTTACCGCTGCTGGGGTTGTAAACTTCATTGGCGGTTCTCCTTAGCAGGTTCATGATTGCAAGCACAGTGTCTTCCAAAAAATCTTTTTAGATCTGAAATGGAAAAAAGCAAAACACGGCCCCATGGTGGGCGCCAAAATGTTTACACCAACAATGGTCTAAACACCCAAGGTACTAAACTGTACTTCACCAATTCGGTAAGAAATAAATGGAACCGTGTTTAAGCAGCAATAAAAAGTAAAATGCGGGAAAAGTAAAGTAGAGACAAGATTTAGAGTGGTTCGGCCATTAATGAGGCCTGCGTCCACTGTGAAGATGATTTCCAGCCTTTAATGAGAATTACAAGGTACATCAATTCTTTAACCTCATACATCTCTATACCCACTCAATATATCCTCATTTATGTATTTTGATTCTAGAGAATTATACAAGAGAATAATGGAGTTTGAGGATAAGGAGGATGGATGAATGATTTGAGAGAGAAGATCCCTTCATTAGGAAATGGTGCTTGTCGCCATGGCCAGATCTGTGGTCGAGTATGAAGTTTAGCAGCACTTCGTGGTTTTTCCAGAAAAGCCCCCCTTTATGTTGGTAGCCATGGTGTATTTATAGGTGAACCCCTCTTGGTAAATGATCTAGAATCTGTTTATCCAGGCTGTGGGTCGTTTGTTCTGCTAATTACAACCATGCCATTGGACAACTGTAGCCAGCTGTCCGGGGTCATATTCAGTGTTATGTGCGGGCGACTTGTTGAGTGTTTTGAATAGCTGAGTGGGTCCTTAAGCGCGGGTGCGGATGCTCTGGGAGATTTCATAAGAGCGGAGTGTGGGACCAAGATCGATCCTCCTTTGTTCCTTGCGCGACCGCTCTTATTGTGCCAAGGGCGTTTGTCCTCTTGGTGCCTTTGTATGGTGCCGCTTGGTTTTATGGTTATGCTATGAGATTGCTCTTGCTCGTGCAGAATGGGCGACCTGTTCCTATCTCAACATTTGATGGTGAGGTGAAGGAACGAGTCGGTCATAACACCCTAACGTGGTTATGACCGATCAACAGGCTTCGGGTCTGAACAATGAGCGATAAGTGTTGCCGTCTATGTGTAGTTGTTTGGACATGTATGCGACCTAGATTTCTCCCATGATATGCGCGGCCGAACTTTGATGTTAGATTGAGTGCTCTTGATGATTATGTCGTGCCATCCTGTTTGGTCGTGATGGTGGACCTGGCTTGTCTTGGGTATGATATCCGGGTCTTGTTTTGCGTGGTTGCATCGTGCACGAGCGACCCTGGTGATATGTTCTTTTGTATCCTTTACTCAATGCGCATATGGATTTTTTAGGGATTAACACATGGCATTCACAATCCACTGGTAAGTTGCTCCCGCATTCTTTAAGCAGAATGGCATAACTTTGTAGCAGTATAGGCCGAGATCGGTAATAAAGTTTGTGTCTTCTTGATCCGGTCCATACATCATGATCTGATTGTAGCCTGAATAGGCATCCATAAAAGATAGCAACTCGTGCCCAGCTGTAGAATCAACCAATTGATCTATTCTGGGGAGAGGAAAGCTATCCTTTGGACATGTTAAGATCTGAGTAATCTATGCAAACTAGCCATTTTCCATTCACTTTCTCCTCAAGTACGGGGTTGGAGACCCAGTTCGGATAGGTAGATACCCTGATGAAGCCATTTTCCACTATTTGTCGACTTCCTCCTTTAGAGCCTTTGATCTTTCCGGCCCTTGGGTTCTCCACTTCTGCTTGACAAAAGAAACACGTGGATCAATATTGAGCTTGTGAACTGTAACATCTGGAGATATTCCATACATATCAGAGTGGTTCCACGCGAACACATCTAAGTTAGCCTTCAAAAAGACAATCAACTGCTTTTCAATTCTGGGCTCAACTGAGATCCTATATTTAGCACACGGTTTAGATCTTTGGGATTAACATCAATAGGAATCGTGATCTCACCTGGAGCCACTCTTCCATCACCTGCATTGGCTTTTCTAGGGTCCATTTCTTTCCGCGCTCCACTTTGTTCGCCAGTGCAGGGACCCCGCTTTAATTGCTACAAGGGACGGTCTCGAATGTGGAGCGAAGCCTCCGCACTCTTTCCCGTCTCTTTCTTCCTAGCTTCACGTAGCTCTATCATGTAGCAGTCCCTTGCGGTAACCTAATCTCCCTTAATTGCACCAACTCCATTCTCAGTTGGAAACTTCATGGTCAAGCACCATGGAGCTAGCGCAACTTTGAAGCCTATCAGAGTTGGCCTCCTCAAGAACGTGTTGTAAGCGGAAATTTCTTCCACCAGGACGAATGTATGCATCATAGATACTTTGCCTTCTCCATCTGCTAATTCTACGAGCAAGTCGATTTCGCCGATGGGCTATGTAGGTTGTCCAGTGAACCCATGAATCTTATTTGGACATGCCCGCACATCCGTCATGGAGAGTTTCATTTTTTGAAAGGTATTTATGAAAAGCACGTTAACAGAGGCCCCTGTATCAACCAGAACTCTCTTCACAATTGCAGGACCAAGGCCGACTGTGATCACCATGGGATCAACAGTTAGTGTAAGTAGTCCATCAGAATCTCTATCTTTGAACACCATGTCTTCAGCTGAAGTTTTAGGCATCTTCATCGGAAGTGTGTTGCTCAAAATCAGACACCTCTCTTCTTTTGAAACATCTTTTAATTCGTTAGCATATTTTTCCATCTCCCCTAGCTTCTTCTGGCTTGGCGAGGACCTCTAGAAATAGTATTGATTATCCGTCTTAAATCAGCAGGAGCCTGGGCTTTCCCCTCAGGTCGTGGTTGACTGGTAGTATTATTTTTCCCTGGGCGGCCTGAGCACCTTGAGGATTTATCACATATTGTTGAGGCTTGTTCTTTCTAATGAGCTCCTCAATTAAACTCTTCAAGTGTCCGCATTCGTTGGTATTGTACCCCGGTCGATTGCGAAAGCAACATAATTTATCAGAATTGGCTTGCTGCTCTGTAATTTTCTATGGCTTTAATTCAGGAAAGATGCCTGAATCCTTAATAGCGGAATAAATTTTCTCTGGGGTTTCATTTAGGGGGGTCATCTCTGAATGCTTGAACAATCGTATCTTCTTATAAGATTTGTTATTCTTCCCCTTGTTTCCCCTTTTTCTGCCCATAGTTGTTTTTTGGATCAGCTTGGACCTCACTACCCTTCCTTTTACCGACAACACTACTCTCTGCGGCGTTTCAAACAATAGGAAGATCATCCTCCACACTCATGTATTCTTCAGATTTTTTATAGAACATTTTCAGAATTTTGGTTTTTTTCATCTTGAGCGATTTCCCAAATTCTGACTTCTTATCAATAGCACCTTTCAGCGCTACTAATAAGTACTAAGGTTCTGGATCTATCACTTAAAGGCTGCCGCAGCGTGGAACCTTATAAGAAAAGCCTTGATTGTTTCCCCAGGCATCTGCTCCATTTCGCTAAGCGGCATCACTTCCCTTACTTTGGTAGTTTGTATTCGGAACTGGTCTTGGAACCTTCTTGCCAAATCAGCAAATTGATCAACACATTTAGGTGGTAGTCTAGTGAACCATAGTGAAGCTACACCTTCCAGACACACGGGGAAGTATAGGAACTTTAGCTCCTCGGTGGCCCTAGCTCCGTTCATGTGTTGATCATACTTGAATAAGAAGACGTTCGGATCTCCAGTCCCACCATAGGGTGCTATTGTCGAGGGTGTGAATTTCATAGGGAACTTTGCTTGACGAATTCTTTCTGTGAACGGATTCTTTCTTGGCGAAAACTCTCATTCCCTCTCATCGCCTTGACGAGCCATGTTCTCTTTCACTATTCGTTCGATCATGTCTGAGATGTACTTCTCATCACCGGTTCGTTCCACAGGGCAGGCACTAGCCCTTTTACCGGTATGATCACAGTTCAAGTCCTGGTGCCCTGGACCTCCCTTGGGAGGTTCCCCTTTGGTGGGACTAGTGGCGCTTCGAGTTGTACGTTTCTCAACATGTTGTCGTGACTTGACTTTGGAGTCCTCAACGCCAACCTCCGCCTTGTCCTCCACTTTGAAGTGTGAAGGACCAAGGTCCGAGGCAGAATAGTCCTCTTTCTCGTCAACATTAACCACAACCTTCGGCGGTGGGGGATTGGCTTGATCATTAAGCAAAGCATCAAGCTTCTCCATTATCATTTTTGCCATAACATCCATCCTTGCATTTAGATCAGTTACAGCCACATTTAGCTCTTCTCGATTTACGGAAGGTCTCGAGCCTTCTCCATCCTCTCGGTTCAGAGTTTGTGGTGTAGTCACATCATTATCAACATTTTCATTACTCGTAGTAGCTCTAGCAGATTTGCAGTTTTTCTTAGAAGAAGCCATTATTTATGACAACTTTTTAGACTTCGAAGCAAATTCTTCAACGAGCCCACCTTTTAGGCTTCGTGAGCCTATCGTAGCAAGCAGGCTTTAGCACAACACTATAGCAAACCCCCACCAAGGCTATTAACCTTGTGGTCGTGGGCTCAAGCCCCACAGTGGGAGCCAAAAATGTTGATATCAAATTCGGTATCAACACTCCCAAAAATGCAATCAACACTTTAAAGTAAGAACAATTACAAGATCAAGAGTGAAAAGATGGGGAAAAGTAAAGTGCGCATGGCTTTTAAAGTGGTTTGACTCTAAAAGAAGCCTACGTCCATTATGGAAGAAGTTTTTATTATGATCATGGCAATTGGTTCAAAATTTATACACATCTTCTCTCGTTTACAATAGATTTACTCGTGGCTCGATCTCACTTAGTACAAGGAAAAAGGATTATTCTCTTCAATGATTGAGCGCATGAGTGATTTGAATGGATTCCATGGATGGTTCGGAGTTAGATCTTCGACTTGAGATGATTGGAAGTGTTAGAATTGCTTGGAATTGTTGGAGCAATAGTTGGGAAGCCCTCCGGGATCTTCAAATTCGGTCCCCATTAAAGTGGAGCTCATCCCCTATTTATAGGTGTGAGGAATGGTTGAAATATATCCTTCAGGTTTTGGGTCAGGCTCAAAGGTATTTATGAAAATGCCACTGCCAGTTGTCACCAGCTATCACCCTTTTTGACCGTCCTCAATTGATACCGACCGACCAGATAAGTGCCGACCGACCCAGATTGGTCTCGACCGACCGACTCTGCCTATTTGTTCAAACTACTATTTGCTTTCGGATCCGGCCGACCTAAATGCTCAGCTTGATGCCGACCTGATTCCTACTAAAACGAGGCCAAGCCGCTATCCCGTGAAAGGAGGATGACCCGCTTGCATTGCTTTGGGACCAACCCGCTGCTCTGGAAACGGGACCGACCGTTGCTTTGGAGTTGAGAACGACCCACTGCTTCAGAAATGAGGCCGACTTGTTGCCTTTGAGATCAGACCGACCCGTTGTTCTGGAAATGGGACCGACCCGTTTTGTGAAGAACGAGACCGACCCGTGAGCCTGTTTTGATACCGACCCATTTTATTTTACTTGTTTAACCCCTTAAAGTATATATGTGTTAACGATATTTTCCGTCAACACCGGAGATAGGTCTATAGAAATGGACCATGGAGAAAGCGTCAGGTTGCTAAGAATCTAACGGCTTCAGCAGGAATATTCTGATGATCCAACCGCATAGAAAAATACACACAAAAATATACTGAAAAGTAGCATAGCATGCGGAAAAAGTAAGACCACACAATTTATAGTGGTTCGGTTCAACTTGAACCTACATCCACTTTAAGAACTTTGATGATTTTTTTCATGGAGGAGGTTACATAAGAAATTCCCAAATTTGGGTTTTCTCTCTAGAATAAGAGAGTAAGATTGTGGAATGAGGAGAAAAGTCCTCCTAGATGTGACCCTTGGGGTCTTATTTATAGAATTTTTAGGCCCCCTTTTGTTGCTGCTTTTTCCTGCCCTTTTTTGCTAATTTTTTGGTGTCAGCTTTTTGCTCTCGTTTTTTTTTTGCTTTTTGTGTTTTTTGTCTTTTTCAGGCTTTCTCCTGCTTACTATAGCCTTCTGCTGTCGTTTTTTGTCTTTTTCTAGCTTTCTCCTGCTTCCTACAGCCTTCTGCTGTCATTTTTTCGTCTTTTTCTGGCTTTACCCTTTTCGTCGCCAGCCTTTCATCACCAGCCTTTCGTCACCAGCCTTTCGTCAACAACCTTTCATCAACAGCCTTTCGTCACCAGCCTTTCATCACCAGCCTTTCGTCAACAGCCTTTCGTCAATAGCTTTGCTAAACTTGTTTTAGCCATTATTCCCAAACAGTACGTCTGTTTATTTAATGTGGCCACTCTACGGAATGGAAAACCATCATTTGAATCCAATGGAAATAGTTTTAGGTATGAATCTCTCATCAATCAAAAGTTGTAGGAGAAACATGATTTCATCTCCTTCTTTTGGTATCGACATAGCTGTATCCAAGGCTTTTCCTTTTATACTTTCTGGTATCGGAGCTTTTGCTTCTTTATATTTGGCCAGTGTGAATTTTGGTGTTAATAGTTAGCCCCCCTAGTAAAGAAGCTTTTGTTCTTTAGGACAAAATCCTGTGGCTCCTGCACAACTTGCCTATCACTCAAGAACTAGTAAAAATATTTGGCGTTAGTTTTGTATAACCAAGAGTAATGATGCAAGGGGGAGCATAGATTTTCCTTAATTAATGCAAGATGAGCATTATTATTGTTACTTAGACATTCAATATTCAAGACTTTATTCTTTGAATTGTGATATAATAAATCCAAAATTTACATTTGGATATTTACAATCAGATGTTCATCATTGACAAATATAATGTGTTAATGAAAGTGACATAACTTGCACAGTAAGTGATGTTTCGCTTATAATATGTGAAGTATTGTTTTTAATCCAGTCCAATAGCAACAGGATTTGGGATAAGAATAACATAAGTTCAGAAACTTCCCTTCGTTAGGCACTAGGAAACTATAACCTTGCTTAGAGATTTCAAGTAAGAGACTAGAAATGCTAAGCCGAGTACTTATGATTCAAGGTTAGAACCCTATAAACCGGAATTAGTAAAAACCCCAAGATTCATACTTGGGTAAACTAAAAATCATAAATCATATGGAAACCCCAAGACACATACTTGGGTAAAGCAAAATTTATAAATCATATGGAAAACCCAAGACTCATACTTGGGTAAAGCAAAAATTAGAAATCATATGGAAACCCCAAGACTCATACTTGGGTAAAGCAAAAATTGGAACTCATATGCAAACTCCAAGACTCATACTTGGGTAAAGCAAAAATTAGAACTCATATGGAAGAACCATATCTTTAACCGGAAGTTATTAAAGGATGTCAAAGCTAAATAAAATTCCTTAATAAGGGCATAGAAGAAACATAGAAGGTTAATTTAGGATCATCCAACGAAAGCATCACAAACCATCCAAAGACCATACATGTGTATAGTGTCAACCTATCTATATATTATTGAAAGTGATCAAGCAACCATAGATTATGTGTGTGTTTCTCGGAGGTTCACTCAGAGAACGTTTGGAAGAAAGAGTCTTAAATATTTCGAGAAGTAATATTTAGGTGTGTATATATAGAGGATTACTTTCATAATAAATTAATCATGTCCTGAGTTAGTTAGTCGTTCAGCGAATGTTCCTCTCAATTTTCTAGCCTTTGGATATCCAACGTCTATTCTTATTCCTAACCCATAGGATATGCAAATGGATGAATGCTCTCTAAGAGAGTGACACTGGTCCCTTATATGGGAAGATGTGGGAATTACTAGTCCCACTTAGGGGTATAATAATTTGTACGAGGTGTTAGCCTCACTTAGGAGGCGACTCCACAAGGTGCATATGTAACTTTGTTTATTAGCCCCACATAGGAGGCGACTCCACTAGGTGGAGAGCTAACTTTGTTTGTTAGACCCACTAAGGAGACGACTCCACTAGGTGGAGATGTAACTTTATTTGTTAGCCCCACTTAGGAGGCGACTCCACTAGGTGGAGACATAACTTTGTGGCTTCTCTTCTTAGAAGCTTTATTTGCTGCTCCTCTTCTGGAGGCATTGTTTGATGCTCCTATTCCGGGAGGTTGTGCTTGTTGTTGCTTCTCTTTCTGGAAGCTTTGTTTGTCGCTCCTCTTCTGGGAGGTTGTGTTTGTTGTTGCTTCTCTCTCTGGAAGCTTTGTTTGACGCTCCTCTTCTGGGAGGTTGTGTTTGTTGTTTCTTCTCTCTTTGGAAGCTTTGTTGATGTATATTCTCCATCCAGAAGCTTTGTTGATGTAGCTTCTCCCCTCGAAAGCTTTGTTGATGTAGCTTCTCCATTCGGAAGCTTTGTTTATGTAGCTTCTCCATCCGGAAGCTTTGTTAATGTAGCTTCTCCATCTAGAAGCTTTGTTGATGTAGCTTCTCCATCCGAAAGCTTTGTTGATGTAGCTTCTTTCCTCGGAAGCTTTGTTGATGTAGCTTCTCCCTCCGAAAGCTTTGTTGATGTAGCTTCTCCATCCGGAAGCTTTGTTGATGTAGCTTCTCCCCTCGGAAGCTTTGTTGATGTAGCTTCTCCATCTGGAAGCTTTTTTGATGTAGCTTCTCCCCTAGGAAGCTTTGTTGATGTAGCTTCTCCCTCCGGAAGCTTTGTTGATGTCATTTATCAAGGGTAAGTTCCACACGTTTCATAGAAGCATTTAAGTATGTCAATATAAATGTTTGACAAAGTCATGAAATTCTAAAATAGGGGAGATAAGATTTAGAAGAATCTTATTTGATCTGAGCTATGATGAGCGTTTAATCATTCCGTTGCTGCATATTTGTATAAATAGCTTCCACCGAAGCTTGTCTTTGATTGATAACTTTGTTGCGTATTCATTCATGTATTGCATTTCTTTGAGTGCTTCCATTTGACCTTTCGTTCCCTCTCATGGGATGAGACATTAACAGAAAGTGCTCCACTTGAGCTTTTGTTATATGCATGAGCCTGAACACGGTTTGGTTTTTACCTGTAATAGCACTCGAATTTACATTAACATTTGTTTGACTATAAGTAAAATGATAAATCTAAACGAATAATAAAAGTAATCTTTTGAGATAAGAGGCTTATTGTTAAGTTCCCATACCCATGTTCCGTTGTTTCTGACCTGCTTTCCTACTGATTTTACTTTGAATTTCTCAAATGAGCTTCCTTTTCTTTTTGGCTTGATGTATCTTTATCAAACTTCAACAATGTCTAGTTTTGTGTCCTTCTGTCTTATGATAAGAGCAATAGTCTTTCCTTTTGTTCAATTTTGTAGAACCTTCTGCAAAGGGATTGGAACTAAGCTGTAACGACCCAGAAAATCTGAACCAATTTAAAATTTTTAAATTGGCTAAAATAATGGATTTTAAATATTTTAAATAAATATTTTAAATAATGGTAATGAAAAGTGTGGTTGAATCGACAATTGAAAACGAATATAATTAATTCTAATTATAAACAAGGCCAGAAATGGCACTGCAGTTTCAAAATTTGAATTCAAACTTTGTCGGACTGTACCGGGTGCAAAATAAAACGGATTTTAGTGAAACCAAAAATATTTAAATCTGTTAGTGAATACCTTTCTAACGAATCTGAAAAATCGAATTTTCATAGCGGGAAGCAAAAGTTATGGCCGAATGAATTTTCAGAAAGGTCGCTATGGAATTTATATAGCCCGTGAAATTGGCCATTTTGCAAACGACCTCGGAATTCGACGAAATCACTTTTGTTGGATCCGGGATGTGAGGTTATTGCTAGGTTTCAAATTTCATAATTTTTGAAGCTAGTATGTGAGCGAGGCAAAGGAAAATGTGTTTTGGTCGATTATAGTTAAATTGGATCGACCAGAAATGGGCCTTTTTGCAAACGGTCTCAGAATTCGACGAAACAAGTTTTGTTGGGACTGTATCGTCAAAATATAGCTAGATTTATTTTTCTGGAATTTTTCAAATCAGTTTGTGGCCCTGGCAAATTAAAATGTACGTTCAAATTGAATATTGAATGAAATATATTTTGATTTAAAAGAAAACTGACTGAAACAGTCGAATGGGCCTTCGAAACATATCCCATTGTGTTCGAAATGGGGGTAAAACGCTAGGGACGACAGTCGCTGGGTTTAGATTGGTGGTCGCGTCAGAAAACCCTTATAAAACATACCGGCCAATCAGAATTTAAATTAAAAAAAAAAGAAAAAACCCTTTTCTCCCCCCCCCCCCCCCCCCGTAACAGCTGCGATCGACGGCGACAAAAGCACCCCTCTTCCCTCCTCCTTATCTCCTTCCACGTGCCATGATATCCAACGCCGCAGTTGGGAATTTTGAAGGCCTCTCCGAGAGCTTCAAATCCATACCCACCCCCACCAGTATCATCGCGTGAATCGAGGGAATCACCCTCACGAAGTTGCGCCGCCTCAAGCCTGATTCCTCCTCCGATCCTCCATCGCACTGGGTCCCACCGCCATCGACAGGAGCGTGTCTCCAAGCTCTACATCGTGGTGGAAGCCGATCGTTCTCTCATGCTATGAATCCGAAGATAGATCCAACCCTAGTTTCGAACCCATGAACCGAGGTACGGGTTTATCTATTTTAAACTGATTTTCACACTATAAAGCGTTGCAAACCTTGTAAAAATCATATCTTTTTGCTATGTGGTCTAAATTCAGTGAAACAAGAGACAGTGGACTCGTGAGGACGTCTTCTACATTCTAGAAGAGACCGCATATTTTTCTGAGCCTTCTGCTATTTTTGGTGGAGTGGAACCCAATGTGAGATTTCTAATTTATAAACGATATGGGAAACGACGATGTATAAATTATATAGTCGATGTATGAGTTATATATGCGTTGTACACCTCTGGTATAAGCGTTGTATAAGTTGTACGTTCGATGTATAAGTTATATATGCGTTGTAAAAATTATATATGTGTTGAAATAGAATCGAATTGCTATATATATATATATATATTTATATACACGCCCCTCGTCCACAAACCATGGACGATATTTATTGATGGTGATTTGTGTGAAAATTGATTGATAGCGAATGGTTGTTTGGGATTGTTTGTGGTTGATATTGATTGATTGTGGTTGAAAAATACCCGTTTGTGGTTGAGAAATATTTGGTTGAAACCACATAGGATTAGTTTGTGGAAATGAAATAAATATATACATGCCGCCTGCGTGCGAACTAGATGCATGATCCCCATTGTCAAAAACTGCTAGGTTTTAAGGTAGAGCGAGGAGCCGTACTAGGGACGGTCCCGGTTTTAACTACCCTGCCGTTATGCTGCCGAAATTTTGAATAATATTCATGTGTTTGAATTATTTTCATTTGCTGAAACTATATTTATTCGTTGAATAGAAAACCTTCATGTGTTGAATTGATATTCATTCGTTGAATTGAAATTCATGTGTTGAATGGTATTCATGTTTTGAAAGAAATTGTTTTATAATAAAAATCCCAATTTTAACATCAATATGAAATGTATAAAATAATCCTGTTTTGAAACAAATTGTTTTACAATAAAAATCCTATTTTTATTACCTATATAAACCATATAAAATAATAGTGTTTTGAAATGAATTGTTTTACAATAAAAATCACATTTTTATTATATACATGAAATTGTTGAAATGTGAAGTGTTAAAAATAGCCACTCGTTCAAATAAATATGCATGAGTTGAAATATTCATTAATTAGCTAATGATATGATTTTTTTTCCTATGCATGCAACATTAGAATGAATGGTGGGTTTAAACCAAATGGGATCAAATATGAAGTTGAATGGAAAATGATAAGTGATAAGAACTGTATATATGTACATGCATATTTATGGAACAGGTTATAGCAAAGGAGCTAGAGAAGAGGAATAAAATTTTGTGCTCGACAAATAGGTACACATTTACTGTTTTGTTTGGGTGATGATTTTATGTGCCTGTTGGCTAGCCGCTTGGCTTTTCCTTTTTCTTTTTGACATGAGACGCCCGTGTGGCTATTTGGGAATTTTCCCAGCCCCTCCCGTACAAAGGAGGTTATGGCGAAATTTTCCAAAATTTAAAGGCGTTAGTGAAATATTTGAAGTGGAATCAATGTAGGAATTTTTGAATGAACTATATTTATATAAAAATATAAATATAAATAAAATTAAAATGAAACGGGGTCGTGCAGTTCGCATTTTGAAACCGTGATTTCAACCGATTATACTGGGAGATCCGACCATCGGATTGTCCTGAAATCCCAACCGTTGGGTTCGCCTTGGAAAAATCTTTCCAACGGCACCAACTTTGTAAAAATCCAACGGTTGTGTCTGGAATGTTTAATTCAAATTAGAAGAAAAACAGCGCCAGAATCGATTATATTTATATATAAAAATAAATATAAATATATTTAATCGAATAACGACGCTGCAGTTCGTATTTTGAAATCGAAACTTCAAACGATTATACCGGGAGATCCGACCGTCGGATTTTCCCGAAGCTGGAACCGTTGGATTCGTTTTGAAAAGACTTTTCTAGTGATGTAAATTTTGTGAAGATCCAACGGTTAGATTTTCAGATATGTGTAAATCAAATCTGAAGAAAAACAGCGCCATGGCCGCGTTATGGCCCGAAGCGTCATTTTGAATAAATTGGCTATTTTAAAATAAATAAAAATAGCGATAAATTGTTATAAAATATCATACACAATATGGAATGAAAACAATCTGAATTTGCTCAATTTATGTGGTATTTGATGGTTGAATGTGTTTGGTGTGAAAATTACATTAAAGAACAAAATTGGTGTTGTCGAATGATTAAACCATTGAAATAAATTGATTTGAAATTCTAAATATACGTGAATTATTTGTAAAGGCCGAGTGAATTCTCATTTCAAATAATTGCCCGACGATTGAAAGTCGAAGATGAAGACGGTGGTCGAAGACCGGAGATCTTCACCTCGTTTGGTTGGTACCGAGGTCCTGATTGGGAGGCATCCCGAAATATGGATAATGAGTGGTGATCGTCCAGACGTACGTGGTGATCGATGGGTTTGCAAGGTATTTAGTGCCTCCGGTTTCGTTCAGACCCAGAACGTACTTGTAAATGGACTGTGTGTCTGACATTGGATTTTATTCTGTGTTGATTGATCTCTATTAAATATACATCTGTTTGGCGGTGGAGAATTTATTCTTTTGCTTAACGCCCTTCTCTGAAACGTACGAGCTCAGAGGTCATATATCGATGGACATCAGTCGCATGGCATGAATTGCCTGTGTGGCATGCTAAGATGCAGTGACCAAGGCTTCTGTTGAAAAGCAAAGTCTTGTGGTGATGATCAAAGCACCGCCTCACACCCCCGTATGTCCTGATTGGCGTAGCTGTTGCGAGGCGCCTCGGTTTGATCGGACGATCCGGGTCCGATGGAGTCATTCGTTGGCTCATTGACGCCCCCAAAGGGCGGGGAAACGTAGAGTTCAGGCATAATAATCCACATCGGTGGACCGGCCCTGTCGCTCTAAGGGGCAGTTGCGGTTGTTCCTGAGACACGGGCTAGAGTGTCTCGAATTCGGTAAGGACTATCTTTTGCTTTGGTTCATGATGGAAATCCAATTTCCAAATACGACATCGTGCGGTTTTGATTTTATACCTATATATGGCGACATGATATATGGTACCCATGTCGTCTATGATTTATAGTTATGATTTGAAAGTGTTTTCAAACCATATAAACACTAGAAATAATATCAAATGCTTTTGTTTTATTCGTATCAATCATGTTTTGGCCATTATAAGGTAAAACTCTATCCTCTGGTTTGCATTGCATTGTGTGATGGGAACTGAGTCTTATAATGGCTTCATTTTTAGAAAAGCATTGCGATGTTTAAAAGAAAGATTTGTTTTAAAGCACTGGCAATCCATTGGAGTAAACCCGTTCCACGAAAGTGGCGTGGTCCTGTGATTAGCCATATTATATATGTGTTGAGTAGATTTCTCATACCAGTTCCATGACTGACTCATAGTTTGTTTCACTTTAAACTCGGGTGCCCCTTTTCTGCATGGGCATCCTTGTATTCAGGTTTAGCTGGTTATTTCTGGATAGCTGAGCTGAAGAGGGATTCTATCATTTATCTCTTTTTATGTTGTTCAGCTACTATTTTACATATTTTGTTTGTTTTCCACAGTAGACATTTATGTATAGCTGAACTGTAATTGTACTAAGTAAGATCCTGTATACTGTGTAACTCTGATGATTACTTTTATCCAGTATATTCTATTGTTCATTATCTGGTGTATTTATTTATTTCTGTTCTGCTATTATCTGTTTCTGTGTTATATTCTACGGATTACCCTTACCGCCGTCAGTACGGGGTATGGGGTCGTCTCATTTGGTATCAGAGCTTTGGTAAGCTTAGTGCTGGAATATAACACTTGAACGAACTCGTCAGAAAAAGAACCAGTATTGTTCTAGGACGGGTAACTCTATACAGATAGGATCAGTAATATCCTAGTATGAGTAAAGTAGAATGAAATTACACCTCGATAGACACATTTTCATTTGAAGTATGTGTTTCTATATTTTAAAATACTTTTTCTGTGACTTGACACTTGATCTGCCATTTGCAGAAGTACTAGAAATGAGTGTCAGAAACAGAAGGAATGCAGAACCGGATATTGAGGCCCTATTAATCAAATATCGAAATATGGGTGGAATACCGTTCTCAGGTGAAGAATCTATTATGAAAACACAAGCTTGGATTCGTTCTGCTGAGAAAATCTTCGAAGCATTAAAGCTGAGGGATGACCAGAAGAGATTACTGGCCTCCTGGGCACTCAAAGACGAAGCTTTGTTCTGGTGGGATTCGGTTATAGAGAATAATCCAGAAGGTGATATCACCTGGGACAGATTCAAAGTGATTTTCCTAGAAAGAATTACTCCTCCAGAAGTGACTGAGCGATTATGCGACGAATTTTCTTATCTGATACAAGGTGATATGACCATCCCAGAATATCATAAGAAATTCAACGAACTTTCTCATTTTGCTCCTCATCTGGTTAAAGACCCAAAGAGGAAAAATCTGAGGTTTATTCACGGGCTTCAAAGAAAATATCAGAATAGTGTGATGAGGAATGTGAAGCTTCCTTTCTCAGAAATGATTTATATGGCTTATCAGTATGAAGATCTCCATAGGAAAGGCATGTTGGGAGATGAAGAAGAAGTCAGTTCTAGCGATAAGGTTGAACCAGAAACTGATCGTCCTGAGGCCAGTACCATGTCTGAGGTCAGTAAGGAACCCAAAGTCAATCGAAAAAGGTCCAGATCAGGAAAAGAACCGGTAACGACCACCGTATGCAATAACTGCCATCTGAAAGGGGATTTGTCGATAAACTGTGGACCTTTAAAGAAGCGATTAAAAGGTGGACTTTGATCCAAAGAAGGATTTCAAGCGAATAGAAAATGCAATCTTTGCCATCAGGTTGGTCACGTAAAGCAAGATTGCTGGAAGATGAAGAAGCCTGAAGTAGTTCAAGTCAATGAAGTAGCAGAAACTTCTGATCCCTCAGCAAGTCAAGGAAGATCTGATGTTTTAGAAGGAACGCTTACTATCAAAAACATTCCAGTTAAAGTACTGTTTGACACAGGCGCGTCACGAAGCTTTATTGCAAAGAGTGCAGTCAAGAAGTTGGATTTGAGGTTGAAAAAGCTCAAAGAACCAATGATGGTCCAAAATCCAGTTGGGGGTTCCATCAATCTCAGTTGGATCTGTGCAGTACCTGTCTCTTTTTCTTGCTATAAATTCCCTATTATCTCTATCGTCATGAATTTTAATGAATTCGATCTTATTCTGGGATTGGATTGGCTAACCAAATATGAGGTAGAGGTTAGATGCACCGAGAGAGTTGTAAAGGCAAAGGCACAATCGGGGAATTATATAACCATACCTTGTGAAGGCCCGACATCAAATAGAAAGGACTTCTGGGAAGCTTTGAATGTTTCTCCAGCTCAAATAGAAAATACCCCTGAAGTTGCAGAGAATATTCCTGACCTCATCAAAGATATTCCGGTCGTCAAAGATTATGCAGATGTGTTCGAAGAAGTTGTTCGCTTGCCTCCACAGAGAGAAATAGATTTCAAGATTGCTTTGATTTCGAATGCAAGGCCGGTAGTTCACGCTATTCGAAGAATGTCCTTGAAAGAGAAAGAGGAATTAGACAATCAAACATGACAGCTCGTATGGAAGGGTCTGATCAGGCCCAGTTTCTCTGATTGGGGTGCAGCAGTGTTATTTGTCCCAAAATCTGACGGTACTCTACGGCTATGTGTGGATTATCGTGATCTGAACAAACAGACAATAAAGAATAAATATCCATTGCCGCGGATTGATGATTTATTGGATTGTCTGAATGGAGCACACGTATTCTCACGAATGGACCTAGCTACAGGTTTCCATCAACTTCGAATTGCCGAAGAGTGTGTTCCAATGACAACATTCAGAGGTCCCGACTTATTCTACGAGTGGTTAGTAATGTCATTCGGCTTATGTAATGCTCTAGCTTACTTCATCGATCTGATGAATAGAGTGTTCAGAGGGGTTTTGAATAAATTTGTTCTGGTTTTCATTGACGATATTCTAATCTTCTCTAAATCAAAGGCCGAACATGAAAAGCATCTGGAACAGGTTCTAGAAATTCTGAGACGGAATGTATTAAAAGCCAAATGTTCCAAATGTATCTTCTGGCAAGATGAAGTAAAATTTCTAGGCCATGTCGTATCGAAAGACGGAATCGCTGTGGATCCAAGTAAAATCACAGCTATTTAGAATTGGAAACAGCCCAGTACTCCCACTGAAGTCCGCAGTTTTCTCGGATTGGCTAGCTATTACCGGAAGTTCGTTAGAAACTTTTCGAAGATATCTGGTCATTTAACGAAGCTTACGAAGAAGCACTCTAAATTCAAATGGACTCCAGAAAGTGAGGAGGCTTTTGAAGAGCTAAAGTTAAGACTAACAACAGCTCCAGTGTTAACCATCATCGATGGCAATCAGGATTTGAAAGTCTGGACTGATGCTTCTAGAGAAGGCCTTGGCGCAATGTTAATGCAAAGGGGTCAAGTGATTGCTTATGCTAGCCGTCAGCTGAAGCCGCACGAGAAGAACTACGTCACTCATGATCTTGAGTTATTGGCGATAGTATTTGCCTTGAAAATCTGGAGGCACTATCTTCTGGGTGAGAGATTTGAACTGTTTACAGATCACCAATCGCTAAAGTATCTGTTCACTCTGAAAGACCTGAATCTGAGGCAGCAACGTTGGCTGGAGTTCCTTGCAGCATACGACTTTGAAATTATATACACTCCAGGGAAAGCAAATGTCGTGGCCGATGCGTTAAGCCGAAAGAATGAGATGATTGCCAGCTTTATTATCACGACTTCACTGATAGATAAAATATCTGCTCTTCAAAAGGATGATCACTTCATTCAGAAGATCAGAGAGATAATTCAACAAGGCGAACCCTCAAGTTTTCAAGTTGATAATGAGGGGATTCTAAGGCTGAAGGGTCAAATATGTGTTCCTAACATTCCGGAGCTTCGAAAGGAAGTACTGGATGAATGCCACAAGTCGAAACTTAGTATCCATCCGGGAGTAAGCAAATGTATAATGACATCAAACGCACTTTCTGGTGGAAGTCGATGAAGAGGGACATTTCTTTATATGTTAGCCGATGCCCTACTTGCCAACTAGTCAAGAGCGACCAACAGAAACTAGCTGGATTATCACAACCGTTAGACGTTCCAGGCTGGAAGTGGGAACATATTTCTATGGATTTCATTGATGGAGTAACAACCTGTATTTTTAATAACATGTTATAATGTATATCAAGGAAGAATTAAATTCTAAAATCTGAATCAAGGGAAACGGGCAGTGCCATTGCGTTTGTCTCGGAAAAATACGCGAAATAGAGTCCGAGTTTTCGAAAAAAGGAGTTTGTATGACCAAGTTATGGCCCAATGAAGTTTTCAGAAAATTCCAAGCCCGAAAACAGTTCAAATTCGAATTCAGATTCGAATTACAACCAAGGCAGAATAGGCGGGAATTTTTCCTGCCCCAGGCAGGGTCGACACCAGTGTCGACCCCCCCACAATGGGTCGACACCCATGTCGACCCAGGGGTCGACACCTATGTCGACTCAGGGGTCGACCCCCCCCCCCCCCCCCCGGTCGGACCAATTTTTCTGGTGCACCATTTTGGCATGTTGGGTCCTCTTCTGGAAGTTTCTGACGGGAGTTGATGGCTCAGATTCGATTTAGGGTTAATCCTATGGTCTAAACTACCCCTAATCTCTATAAAAAGACCCCTAGACCTAGCCTAAACCCTCATTAATCATTCCTACAACTAAATGCTGCCCAAATGTTCACTAATCATGGCCTCCACCTTCTTCATGAGAGCATGAGTGTCCCAAATCAATCTATGTCATAAAGGAGCCATCTTTCTTAAGTAAAAGAGCCATCTTTCTTTGTCTTTGGCGTTATTCCTTCTTGTTCTCAAGTCTTGAAGTGGAGTTTATCGTCTTTGGTTGCGGATTTGCTAGTGTGGCTTCGTCTCAATCTTATTTTATATTAATTTTAGTCTTCATAGCATTGTAAGCCCTATACTACTCTTAGATTCTAACTATGAAGTTAAATATGACATGTTGCAAGTTGAGTTTGGGCCTAAGTATGATATGTGCTTTGATCCTATCATGTTATGCATAAATATATTCTATGCATGTTTGTAAAGCTATCACCTTGACTTTGTGCATAGAAAGCTATGAGCTTTGATCCTATCATGTTATGCATGAATTTATTCTATGCATGTTTGTAAAGCTATCACCTTGACTTTGTGCATAGAAAGCTATGAACTTTGATTTGAAATGTTGCATAAAGCAACATAGAAACTCTCATAAACCTTATGTTAACTTGCATATGATGTTATATGTGAATCACTTGCTATCATCCCATGTTATTTATGGCCACGTTTCACCTATTTTGCCAAAGTTGATATCATGCATGTTTGAGGCTTATAATGTAATATGCAAGTTTATGAACACATTTGCCTCATATGCCACCATGTTTAACTTGTGGCAAAACCTTAACCCCTCATGTTCCTTAATATGCTTGCGGCCAAATCACTCTTATGCTACTATGCATGCTTGTGGCCACATCACCCTTATGCTATTTGATATGTTTGAGGCCAAGTCACCTTTAATGCTATCATACATGTTGAGGCCATATGCTAGTATATTGAACCCCTTTTGGCCTCAAATATCACCATGTTTAATTTGTGGTAGATTTTCCCATCTTATGCCCACCTTGTCATATAGTTATGTTCCCTCTTTGATCTATTTGCGTTGATACGAATTTACGTGCGATGGGAATACGTTATGGGTAGTTGGGCAAACTTAAATAACATGAGAACATGACTTGAAAATATGACATGAAAGTTTGACATGTGTTTATGCTTGAAACATGGACTTGGACATGACTTCTAGAAAACATGAGAATGGCCAACTCGAGGTTGGGTTGAGTTTGTAGCATAAATCTACCCGGAACCGACCGGCTTAACTAGTGGCTACAAGCAATAGGACCCAATGTGAGTAGTTGGTCATGTCGCACTTAAAACCCGAGGTTAGACTAGGTTGTGGTGTAAAGCTACCCGGACCCGCCCGGCTTAACTAGTAACCACAACAAAGTCTAATGTGAGAGGTTGGGGTGCATTAAGTTAATTAATGCCACATGGTAGGGTTAAGTCATGGACTACTTGAATACTTAACCAATTAAACACGATGGATTGGTAGGGTTAAGTCATGGACTACTTGAATATACTTAACCAATTAAACACGATGGATTGGTAGGGTTAAGTCATGGACTACTTGAATACACTTAACCAATTAAACCCGATGTATTGATAGGGTTAAGTCATGAACTGCTTGAATACACTTAACCAACTCAATACATGGTTAGGATAGGGTTAACCACACTTAACCCACTTGAAATCCTAGTTACGTGGTCCTTTTCAGCAGTAACCAACTAGGAAGTATCATGGGTACCCTGGACTAGACTGGGGTGGGGAACGATTACTGGACTGATTGTAAGAGACCAAAAGAGACGGCTGAAGGGTGCACCGGTTGTTCAGGCGGACCATAGTCGTGCACATTAAGTCCGGAGTTGAACATGGGCACCAGTAGGTTTAGACTGTGCGTGCTTGAATTGTGTCTGTGGTTTACACCTTAGGGCTGGATACACCCTGGGGTGGACCTAGCACAGTTAACTACATTCCACGATTAAGCCGTATGACACCGATACACGACGAGCTAGGCTTATAGGGAGCCGATCGACTAGACCGAGTAGTTGGACCTCGATTTAGGTCATCTCATGATGTGGGCCAGCTTTGGGCCAAGGGATCATTTCTTGATTATACTTGACATGGATTGGAATACTAGTACACACCTGGTGCAACTTAACCTTGTATATGCGATGCCACACTTGATCTATCTTGTTAACTTTTCACCATGCCAGTTATCACCCTACATCTCATCTCTGTTTTACATGTTCAGTTAACTTTATTAGTTTTTATACTAATAGTAGATAGGACTTACCAGTCTTTTTGACTGACCCGTTTTCTTTCGCCTCTTTTCTTCCTTGCCCCCCCCCCCCCAGGTTTGCAGGGTGGGAACACTGGTACCTAGCTGGATCTTTAGCTGCTTTTCTGGATAGCTCATGTATGGTTTGAGCATGCTATGGCTTTATGCTACTTTGGGGATAGTTACTTTTGTTTCTTTTTTTTCAGTTTTCAGTTTATGTTCTAGACTTTGTTTTATGGGAAAATAATGACCAAGTACTTTGATGTAACTTGACTATGGTTTTGAAATGCTAGTTTTATCCGTTGCTTTACTACTCTGTTTTACTTATATGTTCTGTCTTATGATATCTGCATGCATGTTTACCTTGTTTAACGCCCCTCCAAAGCTAGTGTGCTTGCAAGAGTGGCATTGGCGGAGGTGGGGTGTTACATTTGGTATTAGAGCATAAGGTTTACAAGATTTGAGCAAAAGGTTTTTAAAACTTACCTTTTGAAAAACTATTTTCAAAACCAATTAAGTATTTTCCAAGAAAAGTCTAGTTATTTTAAAAGGCTATTCCCCAAAAAGCCATTAGCACTATCCTTCGTTTCCTCGTTCTAAATCTATCTTTTCCTTTTTCAGCATGGCCGATCTTAACCTTCCCGAGGGAGTAACCATTCCCGGATGGTTCCGGAGGTACTTGGAAGCTAGAGCCAACGATGCGGGCCCAGCAACTACCCCCACCGTAACTGAGGTTCCTCCTCCTCCTCCCCCTCCTCAGCATCCACAAGCAGATTTCGCAAAGGTTTGCAAGGACTTTAAGGCGATGGGTGGCAAGAATTTCATTGGGACGGAGACTTTTGTGGAGGCACGAAATTGGTTGAAAGAAACTGAAGATCTTTTCGCTATCTTTGATGTGGAAGATCATAGAAAAGTTCTGTTGGCAGCGTGGCTATTGAAAGAAGAAGCTGCTTATTGGTGGGAGGTCACCAATGCTACTAGACCTATAGAGACTTGGGCCGACTTTAGGACAAGATTTGGGCTTAAGTTTCTATCATCAGCTGAGGCGAATCTGCAATTGGAGAAGGTTTAGACTGAGGTTTCTATCATCGACAGAAGAGAACCTTCGGACGGAGAGGCTCCTATCTCTAAAGCAAGGGGACATGACAGTTAGGGAATACGTGGATACGTTTAATCAACTTGCTCGGTTCGGTCTAGACTTGATTAACACAGCTCAGAAAAAGGCCCTACGCTTTGCTCTAGGATTGAATGAGCCATTGCGCGGTTTGGCCATGTCTCATATACCCATGGGGGCGACTTTCGAGAGTTTGGTGAATATGGCCCTGCTTCAAGAGGAAGATAAGGGTGGCAAGAAGGAGGTCAAGGAAAATGAGTCTCAAGGCGAGAAGGAAGATTCCGAGAAAGGAGACAAGAACAACAAGAAGGAAAACAAGGCCAACAACAACAAGGCAAAGGACACAAGGAAGTGCAACTTCTGTGGGATCACTGGGCACATAGCCAAAGACTGTAGGAAGACGAAAAGGAAGTTGGGAGAATGCTTTCATTGTGGAGAGTTTGGACACTATAGCAAGGATTGCCCGAAAACGCGGGGACAAGCAAAAAAGGCAAACTCAACGAGCAGGACCTTCTGGAGGGCTATTGCATACTCTCAACATCGCTCCAGTTCTTGATCGAGGTCGTATTTCTGTAGAAAACCTTGTTTACATTTCTGATTATCCTGTTCGCACCTTGTTTGATTACTGGCACATCGCATAGTTTTATTTCTGATCTTGTTGAAAGTTTGCACCTAAGTACTAGTCTAGTTGAAAATCCCATTAGTATTTCAAATCCGATATGGGGTTCCGCCCATCTATCTGCGATTTGTATGGATTTAAAAATCTCTGTCTTGAGCGTAGAATTCATGTGTAATGCTTATGTTTGGGACACGGGTTGATGTTGGGCATGGGTTGGTTGTCCAGTTATGGAGCATTCTCGACTTTAAACATAGGGTTGCGAGGCTCATGACTCGCCTCGGTAATACCCTCGAAATCTCGTGTGGCCTTTAGGGCTCCGTCATGATTAGTTATCTAGAATCCCTTGGCACTTTTATTGGAAATTTGTAATCCAATCGAGTAGTGTTCGCCACTAAGGCGGATAGTCCATTTCGCTTAAGCATGGGTTAGAGAAATCACCCTAGTAAGTACATTTGGCAACGTGGATTGGCATTTGTTTTCAAGAGATAGTTCTTCTGCGTGGAATACCGTAAGGTATGTAAACGAGATCCAGGATTCACTAATAAATTTTGGAAAGCTTGCATGAAACCATGAGCACGCAATTATGTTTAAGCCAAGTATTTTAGGCAAAGAATAAGTGGAAGTGGAACGAGAGGCAACGGTGAAATGAGTTCTAACTCATATTTTGGAAATAGGAATTAAGAGATATGAAATTGTGAAGTTAAAAGACGGTCAAGGCACGATGGGATTAAGCACAAGAAAATGCAGCTTAGAAGATTGAAGACTAGATACACGCATTATATCTCTTTCTAAGAGTATATCCTTGATCCCTATTATTCTGTAGAGCTTACTCGCATGCTATCTTTTAAGTATATCCTCTCGGTCCTATTCTCAATCCTAGTCCTGTTGCAAACCCCATAAGGAGTATGACTCGCCTGTTTGTGATTTATAGTTGGGGTGAAGATGTCCATTAAGATGACCAAACTATTTGGGCTTTATGGGATATGGGTCGTAGTTGATAGACTTACGAAGAGTGCTCATTTCATTCTTGTAAAGAGCAAGAGACCGCATCATGGCTAGCATCTATTAATGTTCAAGAGATAGTGCGGTTCCATGGAGTTCCTTCTAGCATAGTTGGCGATCGTGACCCAATTTTCACTAGCCAGTTCTGGAATAGTTCGCAAGAAGCGATGGGTACGCGATTGAATCTGAGTACAGCCTATCACCCCCAGACGGATGGCCAAACCGAAAGGGTGAATAGAGTGCTAGAAGATCTTTTGAGGCTTTGTGTCCTTGACTTTGGTGGTACTTGGGAAGACCACCTTCCTCTTGTAGAGTTTTCTTATAATAATAGATATCAAGCCAGCATAGGGATGGCACCATTTGAAGCTCTGTATGGGAGGCCGTGTAGGTCACCATCTTGTTGGTGGGAGACAATAGATAGGCTTATACTTGGGCCCGATATGATACGGGACACATCCGAGAAAATTGAATTGGTGAGAGGACGGATGAAAGCGGCCCAAGACAGGCAAAAATCCTATGCTGACAAGCGAAGGGCAGATTTGGAATTCGAAGTGCGAGACATGGTTTTCGTGAAGGTTTCTCCTTTGCGTAATGTGATTCGTTTTGAAGCAATTGGGAAGCTGGCACCAAGGTTCGTAGGACCCTTCCCTATCATAGAGAAAATTGGAAAGATGGCCTATAAGGTGGAATTGCCCGAAAAGCTAGCCGGAGTGCATAATGTCTTTCATGTCTCTCATCTCCGAAAGGGCCTACATGAGTCTGCTGAGGTGGTTGAACCAAGCATTCTTGAAGACGTGGAGGTAGAAAAAGAGGCAACCTTGATGAGAGCTCCGATTCGTATCTTGGGAACAGAGATCAAGAAGCTAAGGAATCGGGAAGTCAAATTGGTGAAAGTTCAGTGGAGTGAAGCCGATGAAGATGCAACTTGGTAAATCGAGGAGAAGATGCATGGGCTTTATCCATTCCTTTTTGAGGGTACATTCTCAATCTCCTTTCCTAATTAGCATATCTTTCTTTTTGCTATCCGTGTTTATCCTGCTTATCTTGTTATCTCGTTAACCTTGTCATGAGAACCTTAAGTAGAGACCCTTTGGATGAAACATGTATTTGAAACATTTTATGCTTGATGGTTGCAAGTGGTTTCAAGTGTTTGCAAGTGGATACTCGTGGATGCATGATACACATTAGGCACTAAGATCGGCTCACACACTTTCATGTTGCATATGCATGAGTATTTATGCTTATTCATTGAAACTTGTTGTGCTATCACGTGGATGTTGCATATGAATGAATGTTATGTGCACTCATGTAGAGATTATAAATTATGTTAGGAATTTGCATACATACGGACTCATTTCACTAACATACTTTGCATTAAGGAGGTTTACTGAATCAGTAACCTCCTGATTTTTGCATTAGATAAGTACATATACACACACCTTTTGCATATGTTCATACATCATTTAGAATCTTTTTAAGGATAATGGTTACTTGTTGATGATGTTTTGAGTAGATGGATGATGGATGGTAGGATACGTTCTTCCTAACTTGGAGATTTCGGGGACGAAATCCTTTAAGGAGGGGAGAATGTAACAACTCGTATTTTTAATAACATGTTATAATGTATATCAAGGCAGAATTAAATTCTAAAATCTGAATCAAGGGAAGCGGGCTGTGCCATTGCGTTCGTCTCGGAAAAATACGCGAAATAGAGTCCGAGTTTTCGAAAACGGAGTCCGTATGACCAAGTTATGGCCCAATGAAGTTTTCCGAAAATTCCAAGCCCGAAAACAGTTCAAATTCGAATTCAGATTCGAATTACAACCAAGGCAGAATGGGCGGGAATTTTTCCCGCCCCAAGCAGGGTCCACACAGGGGTCGACACCAGTGTCGACCCCCCCAATGGGTCGACACCCATGTCGACCCAGGGGTCCCCATCCCCCCTCCCGGTCGGAACAATTTTTCTGGTGCACCATTTTGGCATGTTGGGTCATCTTCTGGAAGTTTCTGACGGGAGTTGATGGCTCAGATTCGATTTAGGGTTAATCCTATGGTCTAAAATACCCCTAATCTCTATAAAAAGACCCCTAGACCTAGCCTAAACCCTCATTAATCATTCCTACGACTAAATGCTGCCCAAATGTTCACTAATCATGGCCTCCACCTTCTTCATGAGAGCATGAGTGTCTCAAATCAATCTATGTCATAAAGGAGCCATCTTTCTTAAGTAAAAGAGCCATCTTTCTTTGTCTTTGGGGTTATTCCTTCTTGTTCTCAAGTCTTGAAGTGGAGTTTATCGTCTTTGGTTGCGGATTTTCTAGTGTGGCTTCGTCTCAATCTTATTTTATATTAATTTTAGTCTTCATAGCATTGTAAGCCCTATACTACTCTTAGATTCTAACTATGAAGTAAAATATGACATGTTGCAAGTTGAGTTTGGGCCTAAGTATGATATGTGCTTTGATCCTATCATGTTATGCATAAATATATTCTATGCATGTTTGTAAAGCTATCACCTTGACTTTGTGCATAGAAAGCTATGAGCTTTGATCCTATCATGTTATGCATGAATTTATTCTATGCATGTTTGTAAAGCTATCACCTTGACTTTGTGCATTGAAAGCTATGAACTTTGATTTGAAATGTTACATAAAGCAACATAGAAACTCTCATAAACCTTATGTTAACTTGCATATGATGTTATATGCGAATCACTTGCTATCATCCCATGTTATTTATGGCCACGTTTCACCTATTTTGCCAAAGTTGATATCATGCATGTTTGAGGCTTATAATGTAATATGCAAGTTTATGAACACATTTGCCTCATATGCCTCCATGTTTAACTTGTGGCAAAACCTTAACCCCTCATGTTCCTTAATATGCTTGCGGCCAAATCACTCTTATGCTATTATGCATGCTTGTTGCCACATCACCCTTATGCTATTTGATATGTTTGAGGCCAAGTCACCTTTAATGCTATCATACATGTTGAGGCCATATGCTAGTATGTTGAACCCCTTTTGGCCTCAAATATCACAATGTTTAATTTGTGGTAGATTTTCCCATCTTATGCCCACCTTGTCATATAGTTATGTTCCCTCTTTGATCTATTTGCGTTGATACGAATTTACGTGCGATGGGAATACGTTATGGGTAGTTGGGCAAACTTAAATAACATGAGAACATGACTTGAAAATATGACATGAAAGTTTGACATGTGTTTATGCTTGAAACATGGACTTGGACATGACTTATAGAAAACATGAGAATGGCCAACTCGAGGTTGGGATGAGTTTGTAGCATAAATCTATCCGGAACCGACCGGCTTAACTAGTGGCTACAAGCAATAGGACCCAATGTGAGTAGTTGGTCATGTCGCACTTAAAACCCGAGGTTAGACTAGGTTGTGGTGTAAAGCTACCCGGACCCGCCCGGCTTAACTAGTAACCACAACAAAGTCTAATGTGAGAGGTTGGGGTGCATTAAGTTAATTAATGCCACATGGTAGGGTTAAGTCATGGACTACTTGAATACTTAACCAATTAAACACGATGGATTGGTAGGGTTAAGTCATGGACTACTTGAATATACTTAACCAATTAAACACGATGGATTGGTAGGGTTAAGTCATGGACTACTTGAATACACTTAACCAATTAAACCCGATGTATTGATAGGGTTAAGTCATGAACTGCTTGAATACACTTAACCAACTCAATATATGGTTAGGATAGTGTTAACCACACCTAATCCACTTGAAATCCTAGTTACGTGGTCCTTTTCAGCAGTAACCAACTAGGAAGTATCATGGGTACCTTGGACTAGGCTGGGGTGGGGCACGACTACTGGACTGATTGTAAGAGACCAAAAGAAACGGCTGAAGGGTGCACCGGTTGTTCAGGAGGACCATGGTCGTGCACATTAAGTCCAGAGTTGAACATGGGTACCAGTAGGTTTAGACTGTGAGTGCTTGAATTGTGTCTGTGGTTTACACCTTAGGGCTGGATACACCCTGGGGTGGACCTAGCACAGTTAACTACATTCCACGATTAAGTCGTATGACACCGATACACGACGAGCTAGGCTTATAGGTAGCCGATCGACTAGACCGAGTAGTTGGACCTCGATTTAGGTCATCTCATGATGTGGGCCAGCTTTGGGCCAAGGGATCATTTCTTGATTATACTTGACATGGATTGGAATACTAGTACACACCTAGTGCAACTTAACCTTGTATATGCGATGCCACACTTGATCTATCTTGTTAACTTTTCACCATGCCAGTTATCACCCTACGTCTCATCTCTGTTTTACATGTTCAGTTAACTTTATTAGTTTTTATACTAATAGTAGATAGGACTTACCAGTCTTTTTGACTGACCCGTTTTCTTTCGCCTCTTTTCTTCCGTTCCCCCCCCCCCAGTTTTGCAGGGTGGAAACAATGGTACCTAGCTGGATCTTTAGCTGCTTTTCTGGATATCTCATGTATGGTTTGAGCATGCTATGGCTTTATGCTACTTTGGGGATAGTTACTTTATGTTTCTTTTTTTCAGTTTTCAGTTTATGTTCTTGACTTTGTTTTATGGGAAAATAATGACCAAGTACTTTGATGTAACTTGACTATGGTTTTGAAATGCTAGTTTTATCCGCTGCTTTACTACTTTGTTTTACTTATATGTTCTGTCTTGTGATATCTGCATGCATGTTTACCTTGTTTAACGCCCCTCCAAAGCTAGTGTGCTTGCAAGAGTGGCATTGGCGGAGGTGGGGTTTTACAGATGGTCTGCCCAGAACCAGAAAAGGGAATGACAATATTTGGGTGATCGTAGATTGTTTCACGAAGACCGCCCATTTCATACCTGTCAGATCAAACAGAACTGCTTAGAGTCTGGCGCAGATATACTTCAAGGAAATAGTTAGACTACATGGAGTGCCGCTCAGTATAGTCAGTGATAGAGACACAATATTCACTAGCAAATTCTGGGAGCCGTTTCAAGTCGAGCTGGGAACGAAGTTGAACTTAAGCACCGCTTATCATCCTCAGACAGACGGCCAGACTGAGAGGGTGAATCGTATTTTAGAAGATCTATTGCGGGCTTGTGTTATAGATTTCGGTGGATCATGGGAAGACCATCTGCATTTGGCTAAATTCTCATATAACAACAGTTACTAGGCGAGCCTGACAATGTTGCCATTCGAAGCGTTGTATGGTAGACCGTGTCGATCTCTTGCTTGTTGGGTCGAACCCGGAAATAGACTTGTGTTGGGTCCTGATATGATTCGAGAAGCTGCCGACAAAGTCGATTTTATTAAGAAGCGATTACTCGCCGCTCAAAGCCGACAAAAGAGCTATGCCGATAGAAGAAGAAGAGATATATCCTTTGCTGTTGGCGACTACATGTATTTGAAAGTATCGCCGATGAGAGGAGTTATCCGGTTCGGTAAAACTTGACAGTTGGCGCCCAAATTCATAGGTCCATTTCCTATTCTGGAACGGATCAGAACTCCCGCTTATAGGGTTAAATTGCCTGATTGGTTGCCTGGAGTCCATGATCTATTTCATATATCTCAACTTCGAAAGCACGTTCATGATCCAGACTTGATCGTGGAAGAAGCAGCTCAGCAGGATATTGAAATTACCCCTGAATTAGTTGTGAGACGAGAGCCGCTCAGGATCATCGGCAAAGAAACCAAAGAGCTGAGGAACAAGAAAGTTCACTTAGTCAAAGTGCAATGGAGTGGAGATCCGCGAGATTGTACTTGGGAAACTGAGGAGAGCATTCAGAAAGCTTATCCTAGATGCCGAGTAGATATCTCTGATTGACTCCGGTGCAAGGTGCATTTACCATACTTTGCATTACCAATTAGTTCTCTACTCAGATGTTATTTTCTTTTCATGGATGTGCACTTTTAATTCTATAGTCTAAATGATTTTAAAAGAATATAGGAATTGATTTGTATGATTTTGAAAAGTTAAAAACAATTTGATTATTGTTTGTGTTGTGTGTTAGTAAATTTGATTAATTGAATTATTGAAACAATAGTTAATTTAATCAACAATAGAATGAATGGTAGAATTTATTCGATTAAATCACACATTGAACTGATGTAAAAATAAATAGAAATATATATACATGTGTATTATATATGTTTGAACAGGTAAATGGATTAGCTGTTGAGTAAAGATTTTATTTGCGTGCCCGACAAATAGGTAAACCTTAATGAGTTGGATGCGAAATATTATTATATCAACTCCTGTGAATGCAATTGGATGCGGAGTGCTGGTTTTTCTGTGTGAGATAATAAATGTCGCCATAGGATAGTAACAATTAATTTTGAACTACATTACATGGCATACTTCGGAAGATAGGCATACTTCATCATATACCACATAAGCATTTGGAGCTTGTGTGACGAGGTGGAAGATTTACCATACGAGCGAGAGGCTTGTATGGCGATGATTATATTTTACAGGTTGAATTTATGACTGATATGGACTATTTAAATTGTAACGATTAAATTGCCAAATTAATAAAAACCCCACACGGGTCTGGAGTTGACAATAATCATGTCTTTCTAGTTATTAGATACGGCACATGGACTATTTATTTCCCACACGGGACAGGGTGACGAGAATTTATTCTCTGGAGCTATTATCAATACACGTTCCCCTGTAAACACCAGAATATATCACTATAAATATGTGTATGCTTATTAGGATTTATTGGGTACCTAATACGGCCCAATAAATTTCCAAACCCCTCACCGTACAAAGGAGGTTATGGCGAAATTTTTCGAAAATTCCGGGTGATAGCCAAATTTTTGAAGAATTTGAAAATTCTCAAAAACTGAAAAGTTGGAGAATTGAAGCCAGATCGAACGTAGAATTAATTAATCAAACCACTTTCGACTTTGTTCCTTTTCGGGGACGAAAAGTTTTAAGTGGGGGAGATTGTAACGACCCAGAAAATCTGAACCAATTTAAAATTTTTAAATTGGCTAAAATAATGGATTTTAAATATTTAAAATAAATATTTTAAATAATGGTAATGAAAAGTGAGGTTGAATCGACAATTGAAAACAAATATAATTAATTCTAATTATAAACAAGGCCAGAAATGGCGCTGCAGTTTCAAAATTTGAATTCAAACTTTGTCGGACTGTACCGGATGCAAAATAAAATTGATTTTAGTGAAACCAAAAATATTCAAATCTATTAGTGAATACCTTTCTAAAAAATCTGAAAAATCGAATTTCATAGCGGGAGGCAAAAGTTATGGCCGAATGAATTTTCAGAAAGGTTGCTATAGAATTTATATAACCCGTGAAATTGGCCATTTTGCGAACGACCTCGAAATTCGACGAAACCACTTTTGTTGGATCCGGGATGTGAGGTTATTGCTAGGTTTCAAATTTCATAATTTTTGAAGCTAGTATGTGAGAGAGGCAAAGGAAAATGTGTTTTGGCAATTATAGTTAAATTGGATCGACCAGAAATGGGCCTTTTTGCAAACGGTCTCAGAATTCGACGAAACTAGTTTTTGTTGGGACTGTATCGTCAAAACATAGCTAGATTTATTTTTCTGGAATTTTTCGAATTAGTTTGTGGCCCTGGAAAATTGAAATGTACGTTCAAATTGAATATTGAATGAAATATATTTTAATTTAAAAGAAAACTGACTGAAACAGTCGAATGGGCCTTCGAAACATATCTCATTGTGTTCGAAATGGGGGTAAAATGCTAGGGACGACAGTCGTTGGGTTTAGATTGGTGGTCACGTCAGAAAACCCTTATAAAACATACCGGCCAATCAGAACTTAAATAAAAAATAGAAAAATCCCTTTTCTCCCCCCCCCCCCCCCCCCCGCGTAATAGCTGCGATCGACGGCGACAAAAGCACCTTGCTTCCCTCCTCCTTATCTCCTTCCACGCGCCACGATAGCCAACGCCGCAGTGGGGAATTTTGAAGGCCTCTCCGAGAGCTTCAAATCCATACCCACCCCCACCAGTATCATCGCGTGAATCGAGGGAATCACCCTCACGAAGTTGCGCTGCCTCAAGCCCGATTCCTCCTCCGATTCTCCATCGCACTGGGTCCCACCGCCATCGACAGGAGCGTGGCTCCAAGCTCTACAGCGTGGTGGAAGCCGATCGCTCTCTCGTGCTACGAATCCGAAGATAGATCCAACCCTAGTTTCGAATCCATGAACCGAGGTACGGGTTTATCTATTTTAAACTGATTTTCACACTATAAAGCGTTGCAAACCTTGTAAAAATCATATCTTTTTGCTATGTGGTCGAAATTCAGTGAAACAAGAGACAGTGGACTCGTGAGGACGTCTTCTACATTCTAGAAGAGACCGCATATTTTTCTGAGCCTTCTGCTATTTTTGGTGGAGTGGAACCCAATGTGAGATTTCTAATTTATAAACGATATGGGAAACGACAATGTATAAATTATATAGTCGATGTATGAGTTATATAAGCATTGTACACCCCTGGTATAAGCGTTGTATAAGTTGTACGTTCGATGTATAAGTTATGTATGCGTTGTAAAAATTATATATGTGTTGATATAGAAGTGAATTGCTATATATATATATACATATATATATATATATACGCCCCTCGTCCACAAACCATGGACGATATTTATTGATTGTGACTGGTGTGAAAATTGATTGATAGCGAATGGTTGTTTGGGATTGTTTGTGGTTGATATTGATTGATTGTGGTTGAAAAATACCCGTTTGTGGTTGAGAAATATTTGGTTGAAACCACATAGGATTAGTTTGTGGAAATGAAATAAATATATACATGCCGCCTGCGTGCGAACTAGATGCATGATCCCCATTGTCAAAAACCGCGAGGTTTTAAGGTAGAGCGAGGAGCCGTACTAGGGACGGTCCCGGGTTTAACTACCCTGCCGTTATGCTGCCGAAATTTTGAATAATATTCATGTGTTTGAATTATTTTCATTTGCTGAAACTATATTTATTCGTTGAATAGAAAACCTTCATGGGTTGAATCGATATTCATTCGTTGAACTGAAATTCATGTGTTGAATGGTATTCATGTTTTGAAAGAAATTGTTTTATAATAAAAATCCCAATTTTAACGTCAATATGAAATGTATAAAATAATCTTGTTTTGAAACAAATTGTTTTACAATAAAAATCCTATTTTTATTACCTATATAAACCATATAAAATAATAGTGTTTTGAAATGAATTGTTTTACAATAAAAATCACATTTTTATTATATACATGAAATTGTTGAAATGTGAAGTGTTAAAAATAGCCACTCGTTCAAATAAATATGCATGAGTTGAAATATTCATTAATTAGCTAATGATATGATTTTTTTCCTATGCATGCAACATTAGAATGAATGGTGGGTTTAAACCAAATGGAATCAAATATGAAGTTGAATGGAAAATGATAAGTGATAAGAACTGTATATATGTACATGCATATTTATGGAACAGGTTATAGCAAAGGGGCTAGAGAAGAGGAATAAAATTTTGTGCCCGACAAATTGGTACACATTTACTGTTTTGTTTGGGTGATGATTTTGTGAGCCGGTTGGCTAGCCGCTTGGCTTTTCCTTTTTCTTTTTGACATGAGACGCCCGTGTGGCTATTTGGGAATTTTCCCAGCCCCTCCCGTACAAAGGCGGTTATGGCGAAATTTTCAAAAATTTAAAGGCGTTAGTGAAATATTTGAAGTGGAATCAATGTAGGAATTTTTGAATGAACTATACCTATATAAAAATATAAATATAAATAAAATTAAAACGAAACGGGGCCGTGCAGTTCGCATTTTGAAACCGTGATTTCAACCGATTATACCGGGAGATCCGACCATCGGATTTTCCTGAAATCCCAACTGTTGGGTTCGCATTGGAAAAATCTTTCCAACGGCACCAACTTGGTAAAAATCCAACGGTTGGATTGTATGGAATGTTTAATTCAAATCAGAAGAAAAACATCGCCAGAATCGATTATATTTATATATAAATATAAATATAATTATATTTAATCGAATAACGACGCTGCAGTTCGTATTTTGAAATCGAAACTTCAAACGATTATACCGGGAGATCCGACCGTCGGATTTTCCCGAAACTGGAACCGTTGGATTCGTTTTGAAAAGACCTTTCTAATGATGTAAATTTTGTGAAGATCCGACGGTTAGATTTTCAGATATGTGTAAATCAAATCTGAAGAAAAACAGCGCCACGGCCGCGTTATGGCCCGAAGCGTCGTTTTGAATAAATTGGTTATTTTAAAATAAATAAAAATAGCGATAAATCGTTATAAAATATCATAAACGATATGGAATGAAAAAATCTGAATTTGCTCGATTTATGTGATATTTGATGGTTGAATGTGTTTGGTGTGAAAATTACATTAAAGAACAAAATTGGTGTTGTCGAATGATTAAACCATTGAAATAAATTGATTTGAAATTCTAAATATACGTGAATTATTTGAAAAGGCCGAGTGAATTCTCATTTCAAATAATTGCCCGATGATTGAAAGTCGAAGATGAAGACGGTGGTCGAAGACCGGAGATCTTCACCTCGTTTGGATGGTAACTGAGGTCCTGATTGGGAGGCATTCCGAAATATGGATAATGAGTGGTGATCGTCCAGACGTACGTGGTGATCGATGGGTTTGCGAGGTATTTAGTGCCTCCGGTTTCGTTCAGACCCAGAACGGACTTGTAAATGGACTGTGTGTCTGACATTGGATTTTATTCTGTGTTGATTGATCTCTTTTAAAAATACATCTGTTTGGCGGCGGAGAATTTACTCTTTTGCTTAACGCCCTTCTCTGAAACGTACGAGCTCAGAGGTTGTATATCGATGGACATCAGTCGCATGGCATGAATTGCCTTTGTGGCAGGCTAAGATGCAGTGATCAAGGCTTCTGTTGAAAAGCAAAGTCTTATGGTGATGATCAAAGCACCTCCTGTGTGGCGTAGCTTTGTGTATAATGTGAATTCGCGAGCCTCACACCGTGGTATGAACCAGAAACGGGAGAAGGACGTCATGGAGGGCATGCGTTTCTTTCTAGCTAGGGTGGTGTCAGTGACCTACCAGCCCTGACATATATATACTTTTCACCTATGTGGTTGTTGCTGTTGCGAGGCGCCTCGGTTTGATCGAACGATCCGGGTCCGATGGACATTCGTTGGCTCGTTGACGCCCCAAAGGGCGTGGAAACGTAGAGTTCAGGCATAATAATCCACATCGGTGGACCGGCCCTGTCGCTCCAAGGGGCAGTTGCGGCTGTTCCTGAGACACGGGCTAGAGCGTCTCGAATTCGGTAAGGACTATCTTTTGCCTTGGTTCATGATGGAAATCCAATTTCCAAATACGACATCGTGCGGTTTTGATTTTATACCTATATATGGCGACATGATATATGGTACCCATGCCGTCTATGATTGATAGTTATGATTGGAAAGTGTTTTCAAACCATATAAACACTAGAAATAATATCAAATGCTTTTGTTTTATTCGTATCAATCATATTTTGGCCATTATAAGGTAAAACTCTATCCTCCGCTTTGCGTTGCATTGTGTGATGGGAACTGAGTCTTATAATGGCTTCATTTTTAAAAAAGCATTGCGATGTTTAAAAGAAAGATTTGTTTTAAAGCACTGGCAATCCAATGGAGTAAACCCGTTCCACGAAAGTGGCGTGGTCCTGTGATTAGCCATATTATATATGTGTTGAGTAGATTTCTCATACCAGTCCCATGACTGACTCGTAGTTTGTTTCACTTTCAAACTCGGGTGCCCCTTTTCTGCACGGGCAGCCTTGTATTCAGGTTTAGTTGGTTATTTCTGGATAGCTGAGCTGAAGATGGATTCTATCATTTATCTCTTTTTATGTTGTTCAGCTCCTATTGTACATATTTTGTTTGTTTTCCGCTGTAGACATTTATGTATAACTGAACTGTAATTGTACTAAGTAAGATCCTGTATACTGTGTAACTCTGATGATTACTTTTATCCAGTATATTCTATTGTTCATTATCTGGTGTATTTATTTATTTCTGTTTTGCTATTATCTGTTTCTGTGTTATATTCCATGGATTACCCTTGCCGCCGTCAGTACGGGGTTTGGGGTTGTCTCATAAGCCCTTCTTCCTTCTGTTCTTGCATCAAGCTTTTCCTTGCGTTTATTATTTCTTCCATGAGAATGAATTTATCAACTCTGGAATACAAATCATCCAAGCTTCCGCACTCATTTAAGATAAGCTCCTTCCAAAAGGGGGATGGCACGAGCAACCCTCATCGTACAGCTCTCAACTTCTCTCTATCCGTCGCCCCTTTCACCTTGAGTGACTTATTGTGAAACCTCTTTAGATAGTAGTTAAGTGACTCCTCTGGTCTTAGTTTAATTTTATCTAAATCGTAAATGCTATTTGCCGAATCCTTTTGCATATGGAATTGTGTGCTAAATGCGGTGGACAATTGCTTCCAAGATATGATGAGAGGGCCATGATAATGTTTGCGCCATTTAAGAGTTCTTCCATGAAGAGTTGTCACGAAGACCTTGCATCGAAGGGCTTCAGAAGCGTTATATGTGTCCATGTAATTCTCAAAAAGGGATAGGTATTCCTCAAGGTCTAAAGTCCCATCATACGCGAGTTTGTTTTCTTGTATTTCAAACGGGACCTTCGCCATCATTATCTCTTTGGAGAAGGGGATTCCTTGCAACTTTCTATTTCTATCCATGGTAGGCTTTCGTTTTCTCCTAAACTAACCGCCTCCTTTGATGCTTGGTTGTTTCTCCATGAGATTAGGCTGTTATGTAGATTTGATGAAAACTCGATTTGATTATAAAGTTGGTGAGGTGCTATGATCCTTGATTCCGCCTCATAGGGTTCTGGTTCAGAGGAACTTCAGACCAAGTCTGCTTCAATAAATATCCTAGTGGTATCAATTTGCGTAGCCAAGTGTAATATTTCTAGCTCATCTTTTGTTAAAGTTGAAGATCCTCCAGTTTCTAGTTTGGCTATTTTGATGGTGTTTTCTGGAATGGACGACGTATTGGATCCTTCTTTTCCACCTTTCCTCATTTGAATCATCCTTTAATTGATTTTTAGAGTACCTTCGTATTAAAAAGCTCCTTGTTGAAACTCCTTTTATAATCTTGCTTCTTCAAAGCTCAACCCAAACCGGGACGGAACAGCACAGTAAGAAGTGTGGCAACGCGATCCAACAGGTTAAAGGTGGGGATAGAGACGGTGGTTCAGGCCCTCCTTCTAGCGCCAAAATGTTAACAATGTTTTCCATCAACACCGAAGATAGGTCTATGGAAATGGACCATGGAGAAAGCGTCAGGTTGCTAAGAACCTAATGGCTTGAGCAGGTATATTCTGATGATCCAATCGCATAGCAAAATACATACAAAAATATACTGAAAAGTAGCATAGCATGCGGAAAAAGTAAGAACACACAATTTATAGTGGTTCGGTTCAACTTGAACCTACATCCACTTTAAGCACTTTGATGATTTTATTCATGGAGGAGGTTACATAAGAAATTCCCAAATTGATTTACAAATTTGGGTTTTCTCTCTAGAATAAGAGAGGAAGATTGTGGAATGAGGAGAAATTTCCTCCCAGATGTGACCCTTGGGGTCTTGTTTATAGAGTTTTGGGCCCCTTTTGTTGCTTCTTTTTTCCGCCCTTTTTTGCCAAATTTTTGGTGTCAACTTTTTGCTCTCGTTTTTTTTTTTTTTTTTTTTTTTTGTGTTTTTCTGGCTTTCTCCTGCTTACTACGGCCTTTTGCTGTCGTTTTTTTTTCTTTTTCTAGCTTTCTCCTGCTTCCTACAGCCTTCTGCTGTCGTTTTTTCGTCTTTTTCTAGCTTTACCCCTTTCGTCAATAGCCTTTCGTCACTAGCCTTTCGTCGACAGCCTTTCGTCACCAGCCTTTCATCACCAACCTTTCGTCAACAGCCTTTCGTCACCAGCCTTTCGTCACTATCCTTTCGTCATAAGCCTTTCGTCAACAGCCTTTCGTCAACAGCCTTTCGTCTCCAGTCTTTGTTAAACTTGTTTTAGCCATTATTCCCAAACGGTACGTCCATTTATTTAATGTGACCACTCTACGGAATGGGAAACCATCATCTGAATCCAATGGAAATGGTTTTTGGTCTAAATCTCTCACCAATCAAAAGTTATAGGAGAAACAAGATTTCTCCTTCTTTTGGTATCGACATAGGTGTATCCAAGGCTTTTCCTTTTATACTTTCTGGTATCGGAGCTTCTGCTTCTTTATATTTGGCCAGTGCGAATTTTGGTGTTAACAATATGATTTTAGTGGATAAACAGTATGGAAACAGGGTTTCTAAGGCTAAAACAACATTTTCCTTGTTGCTGTTAACGTTTTTATCGTATCATCGGTCTTATTGCACCGCTAAAATGCGTACATAAAGCATCCAAAAAATTTCTCTACACCGTTCATGTGACCAAAAATCGAAATTTTTCACAAAAATAATTTTCTGCCTAAAAACCTGTTATGTTTAGTTTGAAATTTTCGTTTCAAAACGATTTCTCTTTCCTTTAAAAATAAGAAAATGATAAAAAAGTTTTTTTTTCAAACAACATTTTTTGAAAATTCCAAAAATGTATTTTGCGAAAATTTTAACGATTCAAATCACATGTCAGCGAAGAAGGAAGTCAGTCGCGTAAAAATGCGAAAACTAAAATCACACAAAAGACCCAAAATAAATTTTAGTTTCAACAAGGAGCTGTTATTTATTTATATACCTGTAACGTGGAACAAGTGCTTTACTAAAATTTATCCAATGTAGAATTCTATTCTTTCCAGCTCTAAAACAAATGCAAGTTTATGAACGAGATTTCATTTAAATAAGTATGCGTGAACGACAAAACACTTTTAAACTCAGAAATCTCATTACCCAAAATCGTGCAGTTTTCATCACTAGCAGTTACAACCACCACACTACAATAAAGATAAATAAAAATGTTGGAAAGGGAAACACATGATACAAGATACAACATGCACAGGGCATGCACTTACAACAACAACGACTACCCACTATAGGTGTTTACACCAAAAATGGCACAAACACCCCAAAGAGGATGTGTACAATTCACAGAGAATCAGATCTTGAAATATGGAGCCACAAACACAAAGAAAAAGGTAAAGACAAGGAAATTTAAAGTGGTTAGGCCTCAATTTTGACCTACGTCCACTATGGAAGCAAATTTCATTATCACGGTTGCCATTACAAGGTTCATGCTCTTTTTAATCTTGTACATTTTCTATTTTCTATAAGTGTTTCACTCTCTTATCTTCTTTTACACTTGATTCACTTAAATTCAATGTGAAAACAACGAGATCTCTAGAGATGTGACAATTATTGGAGGAATCTTCAACGATTGGAGCACGTGGATGATTTCGATGAATCCATGAAAGATATGATGGTGAATCAAGGCTTAATGGAAGATTAATGGTGGTTGGAATGATTTGGAATGGTTGAGAATTCAATTGGACAACACTTCGTGGAGGAAAGATTTGACCCTTTGAAAGTAGGAAGCCATGAGGTATTTATAGGTGTGGAGAGAATGTAGTGGAAAGGCTGAAGTTATATGCGCAGGCTATGGATCGTCATAACTTTATTTACAAAAATGCCACTGGTCAAATGCTTCCGACCGACCCATACTATATGGTGGCCGACTAATCCATCCAGCTGGCTTTTTGTAGACCGATCCATATCTATAGTCATTGACCGACCCATCATGCAAGTAGTGACCGACCCATGGTGAGGGATTCCGACCGATCCATAGGCTTTGGAGACGACCGAGCCATAGCTTAAATAGACGACTGACCCATAGCTTAAAGAGAGGACCAACCCATGACTTAAAGAGACGACTGACCCATGGCTTAAAGAGAATATCGATCCATAAGGCTATTACATGACCGACCCATAACACATTTATACGACCGGCCCATTATAATATCTTGTGATCAACCCATCGTTTATGGCCTTATTTTAGTGGATTAAAATTTGCCCTTCGGAGTTTATAATTTTCTCTTGTAACAAAAATTATGAGCTTCAAAATGAACGTTACACACACCATAAGTGTCCATAAAATGATTGATATGTCGGTCACGTTGTTTTTTATTATTAGTTCATTATGATACATATGGATCGGTATTTGCGCTATATTATCTATTATTATGGATTGGACGCAAATGGGCTCACATGGGTCAGTTACTTATATGAACATGGGTCGGGCTTGACACGTCATCATGGATCGGAACACCTCATTCACGTCTTGCCTTTATCACATCTTTTCGGCCTTCACTTTCTTCCACTTTTGTTTCCTTCAGCTGAAAGCTACTTTAACAGTGATCTTGTTCCTTTGAAGAAAATTCAATTCCATCCCAAAATTCTCGGCTTCGTCTTTCAATCTATCCAGAATCAGATTCACGTCTTCAGCCACGTTCGAATCCATCCATTGTTTTGCAGGAAACCAGATCAAATCAATTTCGAATTGAACTTCCCAAATCAGATATACTCCAACACCATCGAGCTCAAACCATCCTTCGTCACTCAAATTCAATTATTTGCTATGATTTTTTCTTTGGAATTAGCATCGAATAGGTGATTTCGAAATCTAGGGTTTGAGTTGAGTCGATTTTGGGGTTGAGATGAATATTTGGGTACTTAGGATTTGCGATGGTGGATGTGTTGATATGTCTTAATCATGTGTTTGAGTGATGAATCTTTGTGTCGAGTTATTGAATTTGGGTGGATCCGACTTTCTTCATAAACAAGTCTTGATCTCTGAGTGCTGAAACGAGTCCATGTTTCAATTTGATATTGTGTATAAACTTTTGTATGAACAGCCTTTGTGTTGAGTTCTAACTCAATATAATTTTTTTGCAAGCTTTGATTTTGAGTCTTGTAGAGAGCCCATGTTTGAACTACCTTACATTTGATTTCGTTGTTGTGACATTGCTCGTTATTTGCTGCAATTTTTGTTATTGAGTTGTGCTTTGTATTGTTGACAACATGCTGATGTTACCAGAACTGATTACATTTGTACTTTGAAGCATGGTCATGATATTGAGGAATTGGAAAACTTACAGATACTGACGGACTGGCCATTGTTAACCCATTATGGGTCGGTCAATGCTGATCTGCAATGGATCGATCAGGGCTGATCCACAATGGGTCGGTCTGTGCCGATCCGCAATGGATCGATCAGTGTCGATCCACAACGGATCGGTCAGTATTGATCCATTATGGATCGGTTATCACCAGCCCATTGTCCTTTTGTATTATTCCGACATCCCTCCTGATTATTGACCTTTCCTATATCGTGCTAAGGAAATGAATAACCTTAAATCACAACTTATATTCTAAATGTGTTCTTTTACTGTCACATGTTATGTAATAAAAGAAATATTCACATGTTTTTGGGTTAATATACTTTGTTATCGATTGCCCATATTGACAACAAGTTAGATAAATGTTTGGAGAATTTCTGTAGTGAACTTTACAATTTGCATTGGAATGATATATTTGTACCGGATTGCTTTATTGACCATTTTTAATTTATTCGCACATCTCTTGCACAAGCATAAGCACTCTAATATAAGTTCGTAGTGAAGCTTGGAATCGATTAATCAATTCATGACGATTATAGATCCCAAACCTCACTTTCATGATAACTCATATAGCGATGCACAACGTAACACTTCTTATCTTAGGAAGCGCATACCTGTGGTTTGTTTTTCAAATACAATTATTTGTGTAGAAATGAAAACTCGACAATGATCATGCCAACAACCTAAGGAAGCATCCAGAACCACTAGAGTTGAGAATTCTGCCCAAACTTCAGAAATGGTGATGGTTAATGCCCCTGAATCAAATGTTAGTCAAGATTTTCCTCAACCTTGACCCCTTACCGGAGCACCCCTCGAGAGAAAGCCAGCGAAACTTTCTGAGCGTTCGTATAAACATTTGTTTGCTCATTTTAGGATTCAAAAAACTGATGCGAAATTTCTGGCAGAGAACGAATTCGCCGACCTTCCACCCACGGCTATGTTAAAGTGAATTGTCATATGTTAATAAACGGTGTCGTCTCTCCTTTTAACCCTTTTTTGGAAATGATTCTTCGGCGCTTGGCTATTGCCCCTTTCCAGCTGCACCCAAATGGCCATGCCATTTTAACTAGGATTTATGTGCTTTTTATGATGACAAAACAACATGCGCCTACTTTCCAGGACATTTATTCCTTATATGTTTTCAAAAGGAGGAAGGAACGGCTGTCAATTATCTTTGCTGAAGGAACCCGGAATTCAAAGATTATAATTGACTTGTTAGAAAATGCTAAGGGATTTGTAGATTAGTACTTCTATGTTTAGTGCCCCGACAGGTTTTATGTCAGGTGGATGGAAGGAGGTGAATAAATTTACTTAAAGTCCCTTTAATTCACTTTCCATTTACGTTCTGCTTCTTAAATTCAATCCTTTCTTTCTTTTACAGAAATTCCACCTTCTGACCCAGATGCTACCGTCTATCAGATTCTATTTGACACTTTGAGAGCCATCATAGAGAAAAAGAAAAGTAGGAAATTTTTAACTACAGAAAAAATTCCTTCGTCGGTATCACTTGCTCGATGCTTCACGTACTCTTGTGCTAGATCCCAACACTGAGGAAGATACTATTGGTAAAACCCTGCTAAGAAAGCCTCTCTAAAGAAATGCTCAGACCCTGCAAGTGGTAGTAAGATACCTTTAACATCCCCACTGCCTTCGATTGTTGAAGAAGAATTTAAGCACCGCGAAAGAAAGAGTCTTATGAAGGACGCTGAACAGATTGAGGAAGGTGGGATCTCTCCTGGAGTTGAGCTAATTATTGATAAAGTGACTGAGGATCCTTCCATTCCAAATGCTCAAGAGGAGAGTTCCACAGACACCTTTAAGAATCTGAGTGACCTCGGCTCAGCTAAGGATCTTATCCCGAGTGACACCACGACTTCGGATCCGGCAGCATTGGTTACAAAAACTGGAATCGAGACAATTGCAGCTCAATCTTTCCCATTAGGGAAAATGCTTTTGGACGTAGGGATTGATTTAGATTCACCATTTAAGATCGGTTTGTTATTAGATGCGCATTAGAAAATATTTAATTTACGCTATAAGTTTCTGATGTGTTGCATAAGCATTATAATTTACTCTCGTACTTTCCAATTTAAGTACTGAAATCCCATTTTGCCTTCTTTCAGGTCCAAAAATGAATTATCCATTTATGAATATCTTTAAACAACACACTAGCTATTTTAATCCAAAGCATCTTATACAGCCCCATCATCCACAATAATCACATCATGGCTACTTAGTGACTGATGAGCAAAATCGGTGGATGCGCGATCACCAAGATATGTTGGATGCAAAAGAGAGGGAGAGACAGGAAAGAGAGAGGGCACGAAGTTCTCATGGTGATAAAGACAAATACGACGACTACCACGGTGACTGATATGATGATTGGGAAGATGAGGAAAGCCGATGAAGGAAGAGACATAAGGATGATCAAGGCAGGGATGGTTCTAAAAAGTTCCTTAAATCAGACAAACTTCCTGCTTCCACCAAAACTACTTCGTCCAGTGTTCCTCCTATCGATATTCAGGCGATCATACAGAGGCCCCGTTACGATCCTGCCTTGGCAAATCTGCACTCGCTGAACGATTCAAGGGTTGGTGTTTTTGAGGAATGTACTTCGACTTGGATATATACCCATTTGATAGGCGGGATATACTTAGAGAATTGGACACCTTGAAAGGCCATATACTTACGCAGTTTGATCCTACCAGAAGTCGGCTCGAGACACAGTTAGACGCGGTCAGGAGTCAAGCTGATAAGCAGCTAGTTTTGTGGTACAAGTTTGTTGAGGATCTCCAAATACTTAATAGAGTCAACCTTGATAAAATTGCTACTTTAGAGGATGAAAAAGTCAAGTGGGCTAAAGTTCATGAATCCCAGGATAATACCATTGCCTCTCTTACAGAAAGAAACACAGAGTTAGAAGGGCTAGAGGCTGAAAATAAGTGGCTCAAAGAAGAGCTTGTTGCCGCTAAACTGAGAGAAAGTACGCTAATAGCGCAAGTCAAAGATGCTCAATCTGCCCCACAAATTCCTGAATCCCAATTAGCCATGGAAAAACAAGCTTCTGCCACTTACCAGCAAGAGAATGCTATCCTTCAGGAGAAGATTGCCTCTTAGAGTTTGGCTCTCTCTGTGCTAAATACCAGGGCTGGACTTCTTGAGGAGGACAGAGCTGTGACCGGCATTAAGAAAGCTAAGGCGGATGCCGATGCCACTTTGTTTAAATTCTGCGTCTTCAGTGTTATAAGCCGGGGGAGCTTACACTATTTGTGTCTGACTTTGCAATGACTTTGTCCCTACTTTAGAAATCTGTACTTAAGCACACTAAAGGTACCCACGACAAAGAATACCTTTTTATAATCTATTAGATGAGGAATCCCGTGAAGCCTTGGCTGAGGGAAAGAAAAAACTTATCGAAGAGCGAGCCAAATCCTCGAGGGAGAAATCCCCAAGTGCAACTGCTAACGATGCTTCTACTAGCTTTGCCAATATTGAGGCTTTGAGTTCTCATACTCTAACTATGCCTCTTGCTGATCCTCCTATTGCTCACAAAGAAGAAGATACAATCATTCAGGTGAATACTACCACGAAGGATAGTGTTGAGGAGTACAATGTAGATGGCGAAGGGGATGATGACGATAATGAGGACAAATACAAAGTTGAGTACAGAAATCTTCAACCTATAGGTAAAACCAAGGTTGACCAAGCTATGTCATTCTTGGATTCTCTTTGTAATTCACTTAGGACACTCGCATTCCTTGCTCATTGTTCCTCCTTTGAATTAGGTTTAATCTCGCCACAACCTTCTCCTACCGGAGTCAACACTATGACAACTGAATCCATCATTACTGACTCGACCTTGATATTAATTACTACTTCTGCTCCAACTGTCACCCTTCCTTCGGGTGACGCATCTTCACAACCAGGGTCGCAGAACACAAGGATTGATGAACTTATTGATTTGGATTATGATTTTGACTATATCCCTAGTGATGAAGCAGAAGACTCTGACAATGCAGATGAAAACCCTAGAAAAGGTGCTGAGGACCTAGAAATGCATAAAACTAAGCCTTTGTCATCTTAAGCGCAAAGGAGAAAAGCGCGTTGTTAAAAATAAAGGAGTTATCGTTTTATCTTCTCCCGAGAGTCCTTCTGGTGGCATTGGAGCTAAAGACGGGAACCAGCCAGTTGATGCACCTCCTCCTTCTTCTACCAAACCATCTGTGAGATCCTGTGGTTCGAAGAATGGAAAGAAGAAGAATTAGTGCTTGTGACTAGCTTGCTTTACTTTCTGTTGTTTCCTTTTGCATACTGCATTTAGACCGGTTGTATATGCAAATGCCGACCCTCACTTATCAGTTTATACATATTCGTGTTTGAAACTGTTGTATCTGTGACTTGTGTTGTTGTCGATGTGATGAAACTGTGCTTTGCTTATTGTACTTAATATATTTTAGCTTTATCGTACTTTTCTATTTGTATTCTGCACTTGTTTCTAATCACATTGACACTACAAGATTTATATTGGGTGTGAAGTTGTGACGAGCTTGTGGTATGCATTGTGAGCATTATTACTCCATCTTAATGCAGTAGTTGATGCCCCCATACCAAAGGTTGCCGTAACTTCTTAGGTCGGATGTGATCAATTTTACTGAGATTTTATTGGCTTATAGCTAAAGAACTGGGAGTTCCTGCTCAATTGACTAAGTATTTTTGCTTTTTGCCATTGTTCTTAGCACTCCTCAACTTACCTATTAACCATAAAATCTAATTTAATTGATTGAATTCGTGACTTAGTTTTCGCTCCCCTGCTTGATATTTTTGGATCAGTGTTTATCTTTTATCCGACTAGTTAATTCAGGCATAGGAGACTATTGTCTGCAACTTGGCTGATGTATTCTAGCGTCAGTGATTTCACTGGGTGCTTCCGGAGAGGTCTTTGGTTAGAGCCCAACATTCGTTGCAGTTTGAATGAGCCAGGTGCTAACCAAATTAATTGGACGCCTCCAAAGAGGTCATTCAAGTCCACCGATCATCGCAACACGAGATATCCGAGCGCTAGCCGAACTAATGGATGCCTTCTAAAAAGGTCTTTTATGTCCGCCGATCACCGAGTCTGAGATGATCAGACACTAACAATCTAATCAGATGCCCCCGAAGAGGTCTTTTGTATCCGCTGATCGCCGAGACTGAGATGATCAAACACCAATAATCTAATCGGATGCCCCAAAAGAGGTCTTTTGAATCCTCCTATCGTCGAGTTTGTGATTAGCAGACACTATTAATCTAATCAGATGCCTCTAAAGGGGTCTTTTGAATCCGCCGATAGCTGAGTCTGTGATCAGTAGACATTATCAATCTAATCAGATGTCCCCAAAGAGTTCTTTATTCTCAATGTTTGTCGTAATCGGGTCAGATGTTTCCTGACACAGACAATCTCATTGAGTACCCCCTTTCGGCTGGGAATTCTGATGAATCCAGACATGTGGCTTTCTGACATAGTGACCCAAGTCTTTTGGAGACTAGATTGAATTCATGCCCCCCTTCGGCTCGGACATCTGATTAGTTTCACTTGTGAGAGGCTTTATCATTGTGTAATTTCACGGGGCGGACGCCAGTTCCATTACCGGACGCTCGTCGTAACAAGCAACAGGACTAGGGTTCTGGGTCTCTCTTTTCAGGAGATGACCCTTTGGTGAAACTTGTAATGTTTTTGTCTTTAGATTTGACATTGCACCTTTTAACCGTCAGACTCTTGGTGGCCTTCATTTTTTGCAAGGCCGTGCTTTACACCTCCATACTTGTTGCGAATGGTGTTTATAGCACTTGTTGCTTGAGTTGTCCCCATCGGGATTTGCTGTAAAGGTCACCAGGTCTTACCGGGTTGTTGGTGGGCAATCGTTCGATGGCCTGTAATCAAAATCAATTTTAGCAACTTTGAATAATTAAACTTGAGTCTGCAAATACACGATTCAGACAAGCAAGTTTACTTTTTCACTCATATGTACAAAGTTGGATTACAATGCTTGTAAAATATTACAACTTTTACAGAAAATACAAATGAAAAATTAGGTAAAATAGCGACGGAGATGGTTGCTGTTCCAAGCTCTGGGAATTTGAAGTCCATCCATTGTCTTTAAATTGAAGATACCATCTAGGAGCTTTTGGCTTATAATTAAGGGTCCTTCCCAATTGGGTCCAAAACTCCTATTCTAGTCATGATTCTTTTCAATACAAGGTCCCCAATCTCAAAGGTCCTTTGCTTGACTTTGGAATTGAAATGTTTGGCAATCCTTATTTGACGAGCAGCGACTCTGAGTTCTGCTTCATTTCTCCTTTCCTCGAGCTGATCGAGTGCTTCAATTTGCAGCTTCTCATTCTCTTCTTGCTTGAAGTGAATCCTACGGTGAGTGGGAGCTTCCAACTCTATCGGGATCATGGCCTCAGATCCAAATGCTAGAGAAAACGGAGTGTGCCCAGTCGCAGTTTTATGAGAGGTGCGGTAAGCCCATAGTTCAAGTGAAAGCTCTTCTACCCAACCGCCTTTAGCTTTCTCAAGATGCTTTTTGATGGTTGATTTTATGATCTTGTTTATTGCTTCGACCTACCCGTTGGCCTGTGGATGGGACACTACTGCAAAAATCTTTTGAATCTTATATTTGGTGCAGAATTCCTTAAACTCTCCACTTTAAAATTTTGTCCCATTTTCTGTGATTATCTTCTTGTGGCATACCAAGCCTATAAATAATGCTCTTTAGGACGAAATTGATAACTTTCTTTGAGGTGGTTGTGGCCAGTGGCTCTGCACCCATTTGGTGAAGTAATCGACAACTACAATGGCATATTTAAAACCAGATTTTGCTATAGGTAATGCCCCAATTAAATCGATGCCCCAGAGAGAGAATGGCCATGGGCTGACCATTTGAGTCAATTCAGTATATGGTGCTCTTGTAATCTTTGAAAATTGTTGCATTTGTCACATTTCTTAGTGCAAGTCATAGAGTCTAGGTTCACATCTGGACAGAAATAACCGTATCGCAGAATTTTCTTAGCTAGTATCTGACCACCGGTGTAAAGGCATAGAGAAGCCTTGCCTATATAACTGACCATCTTGAATAAGATACATAGGAGCTTTTCTAAGTAGCTTTGTTCTCTTTTTCCGATCATCCAGGAGCACACCTCTAAGGAGAAAATCTTTGATTGGGGTCATTCATGAATCTGATTCTGCAGAAATTTCCACGATCCAATCTATATCACGGTCATCAATACTGGGATTTGAAAGAACTTCAACTGGCACTATTCCCAACAATTGTGCATCTCCTTTGCTGGCAAGCTTTACGAGTGAGTCAGCCTTCAAGTTTTCTTCCCAAGGAATATGCGAGATAATATAGTAATCGAAGTAATCGAGTAGCTCCCAAGCTTTCGATAGGTAAGCTGGCAAGTTTCCTCCTTTAGCTTGGAACTCTCTCTTGACTTGACATACTACCAACCGTGAATCACCGTAAATGTGTAAGGCCTTTAACTATAATTCTCTTGCACTTCTCAATCCAGCAATCAGCGCTTCATACTCTGCTTCATTATTTGTCGACGGAAATTCTAATCTCAAGGCATAACATAGCAAACGTCCTTCAGGAGTCTCAAGCACTACTCCTGCCCCTAAGCAATACTCGTTCATAGCACCGTCAACAAACAATTTCCACCAAGTGACCACTTCGGTGACTTCTTCTTTGTCATCATCTCTATCCATGAATTCAATGACAAAGTCCGCTAAAGCCTATCCGTTAATTTCCCTTCGCGGATGGTAAGTGAAATCGTATTGACTGAGCTCGATGTTCTAGTTTAGTAACCTCCTAGAAGTCTCTGGACAGAACAGAACTTGCTTTATGGGATGGTCTGTGAGAACCTTGATAGGGTGAGATCGGAAATATGGCCTTAGCTTTTTTAGAGGCTATGAGTAAGCAGTACGCGATCTTTTCCAACTTGGGATAGTTCAATTCCGCCCTAGACAGCCTCTTGCTGATGTGGTACACCGGCCTTCGAACCTTCGATTCCTCTCTGACCAAAGCAGCGCTTAATGCATGGGATGAAACTGCCAGATACAAGAATAGATCTTCCCCATCTTTAGGCCTGGACAACATTGGCAGTAATTCCATATGCTTGATCAACTCTTCAAAAGCAGTTTGACATTTCGGAGTCCGCTGGAAATCTTTCCTTCCTTTTCTTAGAGCATTAAAAAGAGGAATACACCGATCTGTTGCCTTAGAAATGAAGCGGTTTAAAGGAGAAAGTTTCCATTCAAACTTTGTAGTTCTTTCTTCGTTCTAAGGGCTCGCATTTCTCTCAAAGCAGTAATCTGTATAGCGTTCGCCTTAATGCCCTGGGCATTAATCATGAACCCAAGAAACTTCCCTGACATGACCCCAAACGAACACTTGAGAGGATTGAGTTTCATGTCGTATTTTCTTAAAATGTTGAACATCTCCGCCAAGTTTTCTAGATGGTCATCAGCTCTTTTGGACTTTACCAGCATGTCGTCTATATAAACCTCCATAGTCTTACTTATTTGGGATTTTAACATGAAATTGACAAGGCGTTGGTAAGTCGCTCCGGCATTTTTTAACCCAAACTACATCACCTTATAACAATACAAGCTGAAATCTGTAATAAAGCTTGTCTTTTCTTGGTTAGGCTCATACATCATGATTTGATTATAGCCCGAGTATGCATCCATAAAAGATAGGAGTTCATGCCCCACTGTCGCGTCAACAAGCTGGTCAATTCTAGGCAGCGGGAAACTGTCTTTGAGACATGCTTTATTAAGATCGGAGTAATCGATGCATACTCGCCACTTGTCGTTGGTTTTTTTTTACAATCACATGATTCGAGACCCAGGCATGATATGCAGATTAAAGTGATTCTCCATAAGCCTGTCCACTTCTTCTTTGAGTGCAGCTGACCTTTCTGGGCCCTGAATCCTTCTTTTCTGCTTGATTGGAGTGGTGCTTGGGTCAATGTTGAGTGCATGAACCGCGGGGGATATGCTGCATATGTCGGAGTGACTCCAAGCAAACACGTCAAGATTAGCTTTCAAAAACATAACCAATTCTTTTTACAATTTCAGGCCCAACTGAGAGCTTATCTTCAGTACTCTATCCGGATCTTTATCATGAACTAGAATTGGAATTGTGACTTTGCTGGCGCCGCTCTCTCTTCCCCTTTACTGGCCTTCTTGGATCCATCTCCTTTTGGGCACCGCTATGCTCTCCAGTATAGGGGTCGTGCTCTAATTGTTATAAGGCAGGATCAAAATGTAGAGGGGGACCCCCAAACTCTTTCCTTTGTCCTTCTTGCTGGCTTCCTTTATCTCGTTGATATGGCATTCTCTGGCAATGTTCTGATCAGCTTGAACCACACCGATCCCCTTGTCTGTCGGAAACTTCATTGTCAAGCACTAAGGGGCTGGCACAATTCTGAAAGCCGCCAAGGCTGGCCTTCCCAGAAAAGCGTTATACGTTGATGGCTCATCTACAAGGACAAAGGATTGTGTCAAAGTGGCTTTCCTCTCTCCGTCTCCACGTTCCACAAGTATATCAATGACCCCAATGGGTTGCTTCGGCTCCCTGTGAACCCTTGGATTTTCTTTAGGCAAGCTAGCACATTCGACATGGAAAGCTTCATTTTGTCGAAAGTGCTTTTGAATAGTACATTCACCGAGGCTCTACAACCAACCAAGGCCCGCTTCACAGTGGCCAGGCCTATCCTGATCGTCACTACCATGGGATCTTTAGTTGGAGTGGCTATTCCTTCCTTGTCTTTCCCGCTGAACATTACATCCCCAACTAAAGTCTTTTGTTGCTTTGTGGAGATGGCATTGCTCAATACCAAGCACTTTTCTTCCTTTGAAACATTTTTGAGTGCAGTAGAATATCTCTCAATGTCTCTCCAACTTTCCCCTGCTAGATGAGGACCTCCGGAAATGGTGTTAATCTCGGCCTGTGACTAACCGGTGCCAAGGTCTTATCTCCCGATCTAGATGCATTCTGCTCTTAGGTAGTTTGAGGAGGATTAGCAGATTGTGGTCTTTTCACATACTACTACGGACGGTTCTTCATAATCAGCTCCTTGATCAGGTTCTTAAGATGCTTGCATTCATTTGTATTATGGCCAGGCTGATTGTGGAAGCGGCAGTACCTCCCAGAATTTTCCTGACTATCGCCCACCTTCTAATTCTTCGGCTTTGGATAGTCCTCGGTATCCTTAATGGCAATAAAAATGTTCTCTGGCATCTCCGTCAATGGGGTTAATTCAACAGCTTTAATGATGCAGAACTTCTTTCCATTTTGATTATCTTTAGCATCATTTCCTCACTTTTGGCCTCCATTGTTCTTTTGATCACTTGGAACGTTATTTTCCTTCTTCGATGGAACCATGCTACTGTTAGCAATATCCATAGCAAAAGAAGGATCATCTTCCATATCAATGTACTCCTCTGCTTTTGCATGGAACCTCTCTAAGATGTTAGGCTTCTTCATTTTAATCCATCTTCCAAACTTCGACTTTTAAATTATAGCACGGTTCAATGCCATTAGAACTAGTCAAGGTTCTGGATCTGCATCTTCTACTGCTGCGGCATTAAATCGTGTGAGGAAGGCTTTAACTGACTCTTCAAGCTTTTGCTCCATGTCATTTAACGGCATCACATCTTTGACCTTCGTGGATTGTAGCATGAACTGCTCCCTAAATTTCTTAGCTAGATAGGAAAAGTTATCTACCGATCTTGGGGGCAGCTTGGTAAACCAAAGCGAGGCCACTCCCTCCAAATACACGGGAAGTGTAAGCATTTGAGTTCATCTGTGGCTATGGCACCGTCCATGTTCTGATCTTATTTGTATATGAACAAATTAGGATCACCAGTCCCGTTGTAAGCTTGTATCGTCGGCAGAATGAACTTTCGTGGGAACTTAGTCAGTTTAATCCTTTAGTGAGTGGAGTCTTAGGCGGAGCAAACTCCCACTCCTTCTCGTTGTCATTCCGTTTAGCACTTTCCTTCATGATTTGTCAGACCATGTCTTTAAGATGCTCCTTCTCGTCGCGTCGATCCATGGGGCGAACGTTGTCTCCTTCGCCAGACGTTCGCTTACGCGAACGGTCGCAGCTAGGGATCTGAGGCCCTGTGCCTCCCTCATGGGGAAGTGGCCTTTTGGTGGAGCTAGTCTCTTTCCGAGAAGTTGGTCTTTCCGCATGGTTCATGGTAGATGGTTTGGATTTTGCATGATCAACTTTGTATAGACCATCGATCTCCTGAATATATTGGTCATGATTCGAACTTGTGGCAGACGAATGAGCACCCTCTACACGAGTGACATTAGTAGTAACTTTCATCGTGGTAGCTTGTAGAGCAAAGAGAGTTTCTAACCTTTTCATCATAGCAGTAGTTGAGATCTCCATTTGCTGAGTCAAGCTAGCAACGGCTTTATCCAGCTCATCTCTAGTCATGCCAACTCCTGCTCTGGAGGATTGGCCAGTCTCAAAATTAGTTTACGGAGTGATAGGATCATCAATTTCTTTTCCAGAAGTGGTAGCTGCCACAGTCTTACTAGTTGTGGCTTTTTAGTGGCATTATAACAGATAAATTTATAAACTTCAAAGACAATTCATAGACTGGCCCGGATCTTAGATATGAAGGATCTATCATAGGAACGGGCTTCAAATTTTACAACCTCCACAAAGCACTTACACTTGAGAATGTGAACGTGGCCCCATGGTGGGCGCCAAAAAGTGTTTATACCAAAAATGGCAAAAACACCACCAAAGAGGATGTGTACAATTCATAGAGAATTGGATCTAGAAATATGGAGCCACAAACATAAAGAAAAAAGTAAAGACAAGGAAATTTAAAGTGGTTCGTTCTCAATTTTGACCTACGTCCACTATGGACGCAAATTTCATTATCATGGTTGCCATTACAAGGTACATGCTCTTTTCAATATCATACATTTTCTATTTTCTACAAGTATTTAACTCTCTTCTTTTACACTTGATTCACTTGAATTCAATGTGAAAACAACAAGATCTCTATAGATGCGACAATTGTTGATGGAATCTTCGACGATTGGAGCATTTAAATGATTTTCGATTAATCCATGGAAGATATGATGGTGAATCAAGGCCTCATGGAAGATTAATGGTAGTTTGAATAACTTGGAATGGTTGAGAATTCAATTGGACAGCACTTCGTGGAGCAAAGATTCGACCCTTTGAAAGTAGGAAGCGATGGAGTATTTATAGGTGTGGAGAGAATGTAGCGAAAAGGCTGAAGTTATATGTGAAGGCTATGGATCGATCATAGCTTTATCTATGAAAATGCCACTGGTCAAATGCTTCCGGCCGATCCATAATATATAGTGGTCGACCGATCCATATCTATAGTCGTTGACCGACCCATCATGCAAGTAGTGACCGAACCATAGTGAGGGATTCCGACCGATCCATAGGCTTTGAAAACGACCGAGCCATAGCTTAAAGAGATGACCGACCCTTACCTTAGAGAGGGGACTGACCCATGATTTAAAGAGACGACCGACCCATGGCTTAAAGAGACTACCGATCCATAAGGCTATTACATGACCGACCCGTAATACATTTATACGACCTAATTATACTATCTTATGATCGACCCATCGTTTATAACCTTATTTCAGTGGATTAACAGTAGGCTTGTCTACCTCCGTGGCTGGAGCCTGATCCATTACTACGCCCACGCCAAGAGCGTAGTATAGCGGATACGTAGTCAATCTCACACGCCTGTCAGCGCTGCTCATCGCGAAACTCTCGAAGGTCGACCTGCATAGCATGGATGGCAATGAGCTCTGGGCTCTCATGACTAAGCTGCTGTGGCTGCAGAGCTGGAGCGGGTTGTGCGAGGACAGGAGCCTCGAGCAGTTGAATGCCCATCTTTTGGAGAGTGGCGCGGTTAATGGAAGTCGACACCTTCTTCGTCACTATCTCCCTAGAAAGTCTCACTTGGAAGTGTCAGAAGACACGGGTAAGAAGATGGTTGTAAGGAAACTGGCTCCGTGGGGTGCCGATGAAGGACTCATAAAGATGGATCATACGCACACGCGCCCAATTGACGGCTATGCCGCCAAGAATAGCGTAGGTGGCGCAGTGAACAGAAGGATAAATCTGCTCCAAGCTACCCGTCTTCGGGATGATGATTTGCTGTGGGATGCGCACAACTACACAAGCGTTGGGTTGCAGATCGGTAGTGGTCCAAGCTCCGGGCTCTCCAAGGAAGACACACTGAAGGATCTGAGGGTCCTCCATCTCTACAGCTTCAAGCTCTGCTCCGACTGCTGAGATGCCTAAAATCTGGGCTAAGTCGTCGTCGGTGAACTCGATGTAGGTGCCCATGACCTCAGATCGGATGATGCAGGTCTCATCATCGATGTTGTCATCCATCTGGGCATCAAACAGACAGACACGACGTGGATATAGGTCAGGCTCAAAAGTGTCAAAGCGCATGATCGGTGTTAGGCCTACGATGACAAACAGCTCCTCCAAACCATAAGCGTAAAGAGCGACGAACTTCACCGGTCGACCAACTTGAAACTCATAACTGGCTGTGGCTAAGTAGTGCTTAATCTTCACCTCATCGCGGTCTATCCAAGCATCTTCCTGAGGCGTGAGAACAAGGCATTGGTTGCGAGGAGCCATGGAGGAATCTTGGAATTGGGAAAGAGAAATTGCAAATCTCGAGTATAATTATGTATAGATTTGCACGAGGAGGATTTTGGTGGTAGTTAGGGATGAAACGGAGTGGAGGTTGCTCGGATTGGAGCTTGGAAAAGAGGAGGGTTTGGGTTTTTTGGTGGAATTGGGGTTGGGGAGAAAGGGTCGACTGAACGATAAATATATCCTTTCAGCCGATTCGGGTCGGGTCAGGCTATGCTTACCAAGGGGAGCGGTTGACCTTCCCCTAAGAGGTCGTTCGACCACTTGCCCTATAGTAGGCGCGGTTTGAACCTCGGTCCAACGACCTGTATAAATTATATATAAATTAATTTTTTAAATTTTCTATTACGTCAAAACAACTTCTACACTCAACCAAATTCTCGTATCGACTTCCACCACTCGTCGAGTCAAGAAATTTAATTTTCCATTGCCTTTTTTGTGCCTTTAAAAGACTTGTGACCACCGGATCGAATGATCTTAAAATAAGAAATCAGCTAGAAATTCGAAATAAAATGAAATAAGATTTTTTTCCCCTTACCAACTGACAAAACTAAACGATTCAAAATCAAATACCCCAAAAATCAAGATGAAGGATTTTTGTAACAACCCGGAATTTTGGCGATATAGATTAATTATTATAATTTCAAAAATAGCAATTTCTGCAAAAGATGTAATTTGGCCACGAGACTTTAAACGTTGCGTTTGTCTCGGAATTCTGGTCAACTTTCATGTTTTGAGTTTTGCGAACGAACTCCGTATGAAAAAGCTAAGGATGAAATACGAAAACGGACGGATACTAAATAAACTAGAATATTTAATTAATATATTTCCTAACTTAACCAGCCGACCTGGGCAATCTGGTGCCTAAGCGATCGACTATGGGGTCGATCGACGGTCGACTGCCCAGGTTGACTTACTAGGCGTCAGATCGCCCAGTTGCAGCTAGGTTTTGAAGGGTTAGGTTAATTTGTTTATATAACTGATGGATGGATATAACTTAGAACTAATCCGATGGTTTTAGGCCATTTCTACCACTATAAATAAATGGGTAGAGCCTCATTCTTTTCCAGTCAAATCTATAAAGGCAGCGGAGCTCTGCCATTTTTCTTCCTCTTCTAACCTAATTTCTAAAATAAAAATATGTTCATACAGATCAAATAAAAGAAAATTCATATACAATTGGGAAGATTATTAGACTCAATGGAAGTGGATGCTCAATGATAGAGTCTTCACTCTCTTCCCTTTTTCTTACATTTCTGCAAATCAAGATTTTTCCCCTTTCTAGATAAATTGTAGATTTATAAAGCATTTGGGGATTGTTGGCCTAAAAGATTCAAAACTTATAACTTGGAGGATATAAGGTGAGTGGGAAATTCACTAATACTATTATAATGACTTATCTATTTCGTTTGAATCCAATCTATGTTTATGCTATTAGATCTGATTATTTGAATATTGTAAATTTATTGACAACCATCAGATCTGATTATAAATATGGTTAAAATTGGTAAATGACAAGTTGTGATTAGTATAACATGAATTGTAGGATTCTTAAATATTTTTCCCACATATTCCTACAGTTATGTCATGGAATATATTGTATATGTTACATAGCACTGTGGATCTGGAAATTAGTCCCATTAGACATAAATTAGTTGTAGTTATGTTCCAGATCTTTAGTTCAATGCTGAAATATGAAATATCTGAATTTGGGTAAAAAGATGAAATTTGTGTATTATGTGATTGTAAGAATAAAAGAAATATTCCTGTTTATATTCAATATTGTTGGGTTTTGGCTTAAGTATTGTAAAATATGCCTTTTTCCTCCCTTTGAATAAAGAGATATTATTTTGGAATGACAAGAAGTATGATAAAAAAGATTAAAAAGGAAAAAGTGGTGCAAAGGTAAATATAAATATAAATACATACATTTGTATGTAATTTGCATCGACTATTCCAGTGTGTGTGTGTATATATATATATTACATATATTTCTTGTGATTTGGAAATATGTCAATTCCACAAAGTAGGCATTATTTACAATGATTACGACTACTGGTCATTTATCAGACTTGAAACCTTTTTGCAAGTTTGAATATAAAAAGGAAATGTTTTGTTAATTGATTAGACCAAATCATTAATTTAAAAATAAGAATAATAATAAAAATAATAATAACTGTGTTGGCCACACGAAAATACAAAAATAAATATATACTTATTATCCGTCCAAATCAGCGTAAAACGGTAAAATATACATTGTATGGAATGTTTGAATGTTTGGATAAGATTCAATTATGGAATTATGTGTAAATATAATCCATTCTGAATTAATATATTTGTGGTGACAATTTATAGCAATCAATATAATTAATTTCCATAAATGAGATCACAAATCAATAAGTGACCATTGTAACCAATATTGATTTGGGAAAATTAAATGTGATCTGAAAAATGGTTACAATTCCTAAACTAAATTAGGATAAATGTTGTGAACACCAAATAGGAAATTTGGATTATAACCGCATTTAGACACGAAGTTAAACTCTACTTGTGGTATAAGCCTTCCCGGAACCAACCGGCAAATCCAACAACCACAGGCAATCAGTTTAATGTGAGTGGTCTAATGCATAAAATAATCGTATTAAGGCACGAGGTTAAGTTCACTTGTGGTAGAAGTCTACCCGGAACCTACCGGCAAATCCATCAGCCATAGGTAGTTAACTTAATGTAAGAGGCCAGGTACGTAAGTGTATATATATATAACAATCAAACAAAAAATAAATGAATAGAAATTGTTCGTTAGGGTACAACAAATAGATAATGTGGGACTGATAAATAGTTGCCTTAGGAAAATATGATCATTGGGGTCGAAAAGGGAAAATAAAAAGGAAATAAAAGGAAATGGGTGTCATAAGAGAATTTATTATTGCCGTTTAAACGCTAAGTCCAAATTACGGAAGGTATTAAGTAATTATCCTAGGGAACATAACCTTAATTATTTATAGTAATGGAAATAGAAAATATAGTTGGACTTAGTAGTTTAATAATGTAAGGTATTATTAACCATATAAACCCATGACGCAAATAAATGGTGTAAGTATAGTATTTCCGTATAAAGGGATTAAACAGGAATGACTTAATAATGTAGCCTACTTTATCCCAAAAAGGGAAAGGTGCTAAAGGAAAATGGGGTACGAACTAATAACCTTCGCGTATAGTCTTCTTCTTGGGTCCTAAAAGGCTAAGTGACTAGGGTTGAAGAGTCCACATGGGAACAGGTTTTTCATCATAGGGGTCTTAAATGGCAGTGTATGTAGGCCTACCCAAACCTGTAAATTAAAAAGGTCAGATATGGCCACCCATCCTACGGGAAGTAATAAGCGACTAAGGAGGTTATCTAATAAGGTCAGCTAGAAGGTACAACGAACGATAAAATACCATCTCTCACCTTATGCGGGGAAAAGGTATATATGTGAATGACGGAAGCCTTAACTAGTAGGGCCCGCAGCTAGTGTCCTCTAGTTTATGTTAACGTTGAATATATTATTGAGGGTTAATAAGTGACCAATAGGTCCGCCTAGGGTCTTAAGTGATCAGGGAGAATCCACCCTATCTATCATTGATAGTGAGACATTAAATAATAAAGAATAGTGAATGAGTATATAGATAGAAACCCCGAAATTAGGGGCCTACTCTCGATATAGTTAACCAGTTAAGCTCTGCTATAAAGGCTTCATAAGAATGTATGTAAATGTCCTGTCTCGGTAATGTAATTTGGGGAAACTACTTTGGGAAGAGTAGTAGAGTCGTGCGTAAACAATAACAAGGTTGGTTTAGAACCACTAACCTTGTTAGGCATACAGCTTAGGTTGAATCAACCGGAATACATCTGTGTTATAGTCTGTGTTGTACATTTCTTAGTCACCGGAACTTGTTGTTCTGACCCCCTCCTCATTACAACCTCTAAGGTTTCTCACGGATGATTAAGTTTGGCTTTCGGTTCTCGTTCTCTATCATGCTCGGTATTGGCAAAGTGACTTACTTTGAAAAAGATAGTTACTCGAGTTAATACTAGTTTATCCTATTTTGTTTCCGCAGTGAGTTTTATTTATAGTAGTCTGATTATATTCATGCTCATTTGTTGTCGGTACTAGATATACACGCTCCATGCTTGGATGTTTTCAAGTTTTGATTTTTGTCAAAATTTGGGTTGTAGAAAAGTGTGGGGTGTTACATTTGGTATCAGAGCTTAGGTTGATTAGAGGAATTAGTTAAATTAGGAATCGTGACAGAATATAATTCGATTTTATTTTCTGTTTTTCTTCGTCTTTCTTACTCGGCTTTAGTTCATTTCGACAATTAAATTGGTCGTGGGCCTAATTATATAAAATGGGCTTTGAGAGACTAAGAACTGAAATATGTTGAGTTCAGGTTTCTAGCCGTTTCCTTCTTACCCCATAGTGGATTGGCAATCTCGTCGTGAAGAGCATGAGGATGACATATGGCGGATTCCGTTGATTTAAGATTTGGAAACTGGAATAATATATATTAATATAAAAAGCTAGTTACAACCGAGATAGTCATAAATTCCTGGTTTGGTTTCGTTGGTAGTTCCAGTTAAGACCATTACTCGATCCAAAATGGGGAAAACCCATGTTAGTATGTCGTATCCATTTCGGAAATATAATTATAAGGTGTATTCACTTGTTACTTCGTTAAAATTCCGAGTCTACCTTTGTTGAGATATTCATTTGAGTCTTGGCCTTGTATTCGAGGAAATTTATTTAAAAAATACTATTTGAAAAATAAAAATGGATTTCAACGGTTTCGGAAAGTAGTTTGTGAAGGTATGGTTTTAAATTTTAATCTATTCGTGGTTCAAAATTTTAGAGCTATGGGGTAATTTTAATAAATACAGTCTGATTGGTAGGAAAGATGAAATTAGGAAGGACAAGGAATATGCCACTAAACATGAAAACAATAAATATCTAATATTTAATAGTGCATATGTGTTATATATGCATAGACATAAATATATAAAAGAAGAATAAAATAATGATAATATATGATTGCATATAATAAATAGGTGCATTGAAAGAGAAGAAAAGATTACTGTAAATAACAATGCAATGCAATGCATGCATTAAAAGAAAGAAGAAATCGGTTGCATGCAGTGTAATTATGTTGCATGCAATGATCTACAAATATTTTGCATTGATAAGAAAAGAAAAATGAAAGAAAAATATGCATGCAAATTGACAAGGTTACATGCAATGGATTAAGTGAAATATTGTAATAAACATGAAAAGGAGGAATAAGAAAAGAACAATGACCATCATTGTTCTAAGCCTTGTTAACAAAAGCCTAAGTAGTCCAGTTGGTTAGAGCATGTGGCTTTAATGAGAGTGGCGCAGATTCGATCCATGCAGGCGCCATATTTTTATTTTAAAGGAATGACTAAAATAACACATGTTCTAAAGTGAAAATACGTATAAACGAAAATATAAGGAAAATTACACATATAATGAAGTACAAAAACATATGTATACATGTATACGAAAATATATGCGTACATATGTGCATATATATATATATATATATATATATATATATATACTGTTAACAACATTTTTCGTCAACACCGGAAATGGGTCAGTAAGAATAGATCTGAAGGAGAAATAGGTTGTTTATCCTCCACGAGTTTGGGTTGAATCGCCGCCCCTCGGTATCAGGATCAGGCTCGCTAGAAGACCTAAGCTCGTAGATAGGGCTCAGACTCACCGGGGGGACTTAAACCAACAGAATTGGGGTATTTCCTCCGATCATGGATGTAGATTTGGATAAAAATCCCTGTATACGTAGGGAGCAAACAATAATTGTAACAACAATAACCAGAAATTAGTAAAACAAACTCACAAAGGACACTACGGGTGTAGATTCGCCCTTTTTTATTATTCTTCTACTTTGAGTTACATGAATAGACTGGGGAAGCTTCAATTTATCTCAGTATTAGGGTTTTAAAGAGAGAGAATACAAAAGTTCCAACCCAACCCCAATGTGACCCCTGAGGTCTTATTTATAGAGAACTTGGGGCCCCTTCCGCTGTTGAGCCGTTGGGCCTTTAGGAGCCTTTGCCGGCTGCCTTTTCCTTTGGTCTTCAATGTTTTTTGCTTCCAGCCGCTTTGAGGTGTTAATTATAGCTTCCGTAATGAAGGTTTCGGCTAGTCGGGGGCCTCTTCGGAGTTAGAGTGCGCTTGCTAACATAGTAGCTCTCCGGAAGGTACTATGAATTTCCGGTTGCTTGCTTTTGATCATAGACTTTCGGATATAGGCTTCCGGTTTTCCCATAAATAATTAGAGGAGACTGCCCTCAGTATGTATGTGGTTAGCCACCTGTTCGGAATCACTAACCTTGTCTATGCTAACGAGACTAGTGTGGATAGCTTGTATCCCTTCCGAGGTTCCGATCTGCTTTTTGGTGGGATTTCCAGGTATAGCCTGATCTTCCAGTAGATTGCTCCAGGTGACATATCGGTATTAGGCGGGCCAATGCTGTAGGTTCTTTCGGGTCTCAACTCGCAGAGTTGTTGCCTTCATCTTCCCTAGTTTCTAACTAGGACGACCTCTCGTCGCGAGACTTCTTTGTCGGTTTGATGTTGTTGGAAGGATCCTGCTAGGCCTATCTTGTCGGATAAATATTGTTGGCTAGATTTTGTAGCTTTTACGATTCTTCCCCTCGGGAAGGTCTCGGTTGATACCGCTTTCAGATCATTTTTCCTTGTTCTCGATTCTTCTTAACATTTGACTCTACTTTCTGAAGGACTCCCATATGCTCGTGGTCATCTGGTACCCCTTCACTGTCAGCCTGTTTCATTGTTAATTTTAGTAGTAACATTTGCCCCCTTGTAAAGGGGTATTTTTGACTTTCCAAGTCAAATTTTGGTCTTTTTCGAAATGTCACATCTGGATTTCTCGATCTTCTTCAATCAGGACCGTGATTGGTTTCTGTTCGTATGGCCCAGATTGACTTTGGCGCTTGATCATAAGTTCTTTTTTTTCTTTGTTTGAGAAGTTGTTAGGTTTTCGCCCATACAGGATTCCTAACTTTTTGCTTTTCTAGTATGAATCTCATCCGCTGATTCGACTTGAGATGAGTGGTGGAGATGAAAACCGATCCTTTGCCAAAGAGGGGTCTTTTTTCCTTTTCTTCCAATTTCATGCATAACATTTTTCTCAAACGAGGTTACTGTTCATTGGGATTCATCACAATACTTCTAAGTTTTTAAGCTTAATTAATCGTAAGTTTTCCTGCTTTAAACTTAATCATTGATTTGGATTATGCATTAAATCGGGGTTCTATAGCCCTATCCCAAGCTAAATCCCCAGTAGCCGTTCAAGGTGTGATCTCAATGAATTGTGTCTAACCCAATCATTATTGGGATCTGGGGAGCAGGCTTTGTATAGACAACTAGTTTGTGGTAAAAAGTGACTTAAGCCATCAATCATCATCTTTGTAAACAACCTCACTGCCCTAAGGGTTAACAAAATTTTACATTACCCATTTACCTCTATGTAGTTTGCATGTGTTTATCAAATAGGGATTAGATTAGAACATATGTTCATGTTACGAGATCACTGGGCAGGACTATGTATGGAATTCCACAATTGGATGATCCCCATTTGAGAAAGTCAGGTGGGCTTTGCTCAAAAGAGGAGAAGCTTCGAGTGCAGGAATTTCAAATGGCTAACACTGTGGATGGAGTTCCTGGGGGCTTGAGTTAGCATTCTGCTCCGTTACCGTCAGGATTTCTTTGCGAGCGTGTCCTTTCACCCTTACATTCAGTGTCTCTTAGGGATGGTTCACACTCATCTTCCATTGGCCCTACCCATCTTAAGTTTTTGCCCAGGAAGAGAACTACCCCGACTGCTAGTATTGTCTCTTCCAAGGAATATAAGAGGGTAAATTTTACCCTTCATGCTTTTGGTGATGACGTTGTTGAGTCGCCTGGTCGTCGGTTGTTATTCGGCCCTCTTTCCTCTTTGCCTAGAAGCTTTTCTAACACGTGTCCTTCTTCAGTGGAGTCCATAGGAAGCGATTTTGTTATTGGTTTCTTGAGATCCGATTCCCAGCGAGCTTCATATTTGAGAGAGTACAGACCATTTTCTACTGCCCATCGGTTGTGTGATCATGTGAATGCCCCTTACCAGTCTTGGATTTCGATGGTACTGTTAGATCCGCTCTGCCTTCTATTGACGGTTCAGGCATTCCAGAATCTGCCTTTACCGATTGGTCTGATTTTTGTCTCCATCTTGTTAAGCGACAGCTCCGGGTTCATGCTCCTGCTTTTCTAAGCTTTCTATCCATTTCCTTTGTGTTAGGGCTAATATCATATTATTTCTTTTCATATATCTAAAGGTTGGTATGTTGCTAGAGAAACGGTGGCCTTCTTATCTCATGAGATGAAGGAGCTCCAAGAAACGAAAGCCATGCTGGAGCTTAGGATCCGTGACTTAACTTTATCGAAGGGTAATAACGATGAAGCCTGTCGTCAACTGAGGGAGTCCCTTGAAAGGGAAAGGGCCGGCAACAATTCCCTAATTACCGAAGCTTCGTCCATTAAGCGTAAGCTATCAGATATGTTGGTAGAGCATACAATGAGGTTGAGAACGAGAGAGGCGATTCTTTTCAATGCTAAACGGATAATTTACGAGAATCAGGTTCAGATTTCCATTTTTCTGAGGGTACATCTCCCGGACTTAGTGCTGGAACACTACGAAAAATCCCTCTTTGCAATCTATCGTGATAATCGTAACAAGTTCCAGGACATGGATTTTCCTTCCATTCACCCCTCCCTTCGGGGTAGAATTCTGGGGGAGTCAGGATGTCGAAAAAAGGCATTGAAGCTTTTAAAGAGAAATGGGAGAGGGTCAAGGATCTTCTGTTTGTTGAGGAGCGTCCCTATCACTCAGTATCTAGTGATGATGAAAATATGACTTTACAAACAGGAGGTGATGATATAGGCGATTATTTCAACAATTCTGATTCCAAGGGTGTGCAAAAGAAGGATGGCAGAGTGGAAGGTATGCTTTCTGTTTTCGTAGGTGGTTTCTTGGGCCTTACGAGTGCTAATTCTTCTCATGTCTCGGTTACTTCATGTGGTGGCGGGGGGTCTGCTGAAGAAGCCGATTTTTTAGGACCGAGTGAGAAAGAACGACAATGCACACTGCTTCCCCTATTCCTTAGGTATGAATCTGTGTTGTCGAATTTCTTCTTTACTTGCGGGAGTTGACTTTTCATGGTTCATTTTTTTGGTGATGAAAACACTGTTTCCATAAATTATTCTGTTTCCAAGGGCGACCGGCACTCTCTCTAGGTTGAGGATGGAATTTCTCACAAAACATTCTTATAAATCCGGTAGAGAACGCTTTTTGAAAGAGCTCAAGCATATTTACATGAAGTGCCCTCCGTTATCTTTCAACTTCTTTGGAAATAATAGGGAGATAATATTAAATAAACTTAGAGCCCATTATGCAAAATTAATATGTAATATGAAGGAAGGGAATATTGGAGAGAAAAATTAACTTGTCACACCCTTTGTGGTCGATGTTAATTTATATAGATATGAATTGTGTATGTGTTTATTTAGTGTCTGAAAATTGATCCTATAAGTGGTGGCTTATTTGTTTACGCAAACAGGAATGTTCGCCTGAAAGCACTTTCTTTCTCATGGACGAGGGTGTCCGACTTACTTCATGCCCGGGAGACTTTTTTTTACGATATTATCGATAGATTTGCCCTGTCGGGGGAGCTACTTTCACAACGCTTGAAAGAGAGAATAAGAATATTGGAAGCTCAGATAAATCAAAAGGACAAAACATCTTAGAAGTGAAGAGGGATACAAAGTCAAATCCTTTTATCGATTTTTAGGAAGAGAAGGGTGAATTTCAACATCAAGCCACTGACTTAAAGGCAGGTCGCAACGATGCATTGACAAAGTGTAAAGAATGGGAATTTATCTTTGGAGATGCCCTTAAAACTCCTACCCATGACGCCTTGCGGGTTTCGAAGGGGTCCGAATATTTCAGGTCTGAGATAAGGGACTTCCCCTTTAGAATGGATCATTCCCATGCCGAGAGGTGGTATAGACGGGTTAAGTCCAACATAAAAGGTCTTTTTCAATAGGAAAGGTGTTGAGTATAACTCCCGTTGTACTGGTTTTTATGTCTCTAAAATTAAGCAACTACAAAAGGAGAAACAGTTCTTTCACAAAGAGGCTTTCGACTTGAAGAAGGAAAACAAAAACCTTTGTGACATGGGCAAGGCCTTTGATCGAGATTTAAAGTGGCAACCTAAACCTTTGGATGACTCACGCGTGGTATCAGAAAAGATGCAAAAGGTTGACGGAATTTTACGTGTTGCGATTCGTCACTCTGCGACTTCTTCCCTGTCTAATGGATAAGAAACTTTCATTGGGAGCTAGGCTATTGCTTATATCAAAGTCTTAGCATCGGGGCAAGGGTGTTCTTTTCATAGGAGATACGTTTGTCCCGCAATCTTGTAAATAACTATGTAAGATGTGAAGTGCCTAGTATGTTACCTGTCGCGTGTAAGATTTTACTATGATGGTGCTTATAGATAAAGATAGGGGTTATCACCGTATTATCAATCATGAGATCACACCTCCGGTGCAAATGTTTTTTCCTTGTTATGATAGGGTGCGTGCTTACGACATTCTTTGCTAAGAGTTTGTTTCGTAGATCCTTGTGGAGCGTCACTTATCCTTAGTGTGATTAATTGTAGCTAGGCATGTTGAATATGAGATGTCTATAACGTTTACTTGTGTTTTGTGTATTATAACAATCATTCGACACACTTGCATAATAAACTGATAAATGTATAAGTTTAAGGTGCTTCCCTGAGCAAGTTAGCAGGCCGTAGTATTGTACCTAATAATGTCGAAGGTTGGACCACCCCTTCTTGTTTAGTTTCGAGCGTTAGAATCGATCCGGACTCTGGTATTGATAGAAGACTGGGAATCCCTTCTAGTATTTGTAGATTAAAGACCGGGAACCCCTTCAGATATTAGAGACCAGAAACCCCTTTCCGGTATTTCTGAATAGCTGATTTAACCCACATTCGGGTATTAATAGATAGAAGACAGGAACCCTCCTTCGGTATTTGGATTGAAGACCGGAAATGCAACATCCCAGATTTTCGGTCATTTAAATTTGAATATTTAAATGTGTTTTATATATTATATTGAAAATATAATGAATTTTATATCGAAATTATTTATAAAATGGAGTTCGAATATATAAAAATTATAATATAATTAAAACGAGCTCGAAACGACGCTGTAGTTCGTAATATTGAAGTTCAAACTTTAATTGAATATACAGGATCCAATATAAGTCGGAATTCTGTGAAATAAGAACCGTTTGAATTTATGTGATTATATTTTTCTAGTAAAAGAGAAAAATTGAGATTTTATCGTATAGATTGTAAATTATGTCCAAATCAAATTTTCAGAAAATCGCTATGGAATCGTTTATAAACCATAACGATAATTTAATATAATTAAATATTTGTTTTGAATTTGGATGAGACCTTTGAGACGTAGCTATAATTTAATTTTTAGAATTTTACTGTAATTTTTAATTGGGAAAATGCACCACTTTTTATTTGGAGTATTTTGCATCCTATATCAGTATTTTGGGGTTTCACAATATAAGTTAACCTACTGATATTATTATATTTCTGGGATCGTAGCACGTTGTTCGTTATAATGATATTTTTATTTTTGTCCGTGAGTCGGTAAGTAAGCGGTACTCTATGTAATTGGTACCGCATACATATATACACGCCTATCACCTTATATTCAAATATAGTATACCAAGCACGTGCTAAATTTATCAGAATACAAATGAATCATCAATATCTTAAAAACTACAAAGGGCATTGTGATGTACATGACATATTAAACATATATAATCATGTATGCCATTAAGTTCATGTTATGTACAATTTTACAATTAAGGAAAACTATTGAACTATTTCATTTTTATTGAATGGTACATAGAATTACAAGAAGTAACCTACACATACGTTAGAATACAAACAAACCCAGTTGAAAAAATTTCAAAACCAGTATTTTTCAGACCTCAACCTCCCCTATCATCAAACAGTTGCCTAAGAAGACTTTTCGAAATCAGACACTTGGCCCATTGCCTAATAACACAGCTATGTTTGAGATACCATACCCTATTGCGTTTGCTTTCATCAACCTTTCACGTACCCTACAGTAATTGATCTGACCTTTATCTTATCCTCCAATCTTTTTCCTTTATAAACCGTCCTATTCTCTTTCTTCCTGTAACAAATGAAATCATAAAAACTAAAAACAACAGCTTCGAATTGAGGACAAAAACATGAAATCTGGGTGCGAGTCGTTCAAGCTGATAATGAGGTGTAGAGTCTGCATATGCCGTGAATAACCCTGCTTGCAACAAGGCAGAGGGGACTGGTATGCTTCGAGTGTGGGCTTGGTCTTCGATGGCCGGATTATCGCCAGTGGTGCTCTCGCGGTGCCGTGTCAGGTAAAGGTCATAAGGGGTTTGCCGGTGATGGTTAGCAGGTGAGTTTAGCAACGTTTTTGGTAGGGACTGGTCGAGCTCGACACTTAAACTTGTCGCACCACTGTACATGGCCCGGAGTAATAAAATGTGTCGGCCAATCTTTTCCAGACCAGAATATATATTATGTACACAGAGAGTATTGGACATGGGCTAAGCCCACAAACACTTTATTTCATTTTTTCCGCCTTTATTTTCATGTTGCCGCCTGTTTATGGTTACAGTATATATAAACATTCTGGCAAAACATTGTACACTTTACTTTTACATAAAAAATAAAGACTGTTCAATCTTGTTTACAATTCTGCTTCAACTCTAAATCTCCTCTGCAATTTCTTCATTCAAATAACGAAATTCTGTTTTGGTATCAGAGCGTGTCTTGCCTAACGGCTTATTGATCTTGCAGCTGTGATTATTTATCAACATTATCATCAGAATTTAATATCATCATATGAGAATGGCTCATCAGAGGGTGTACCTCATCATTTGAGAGAAGATATAATTCAATCAAGAAGTGTCATGCTTGAAATCCTTAGATTTGGCTGCATCTAATTGATCTATTATACCCTCTAGTATCAGTAACAAAGATAACCAGGAAATCAATCAAGAAGTCAAGAAATTACCAAACAAATAAGAGCCGTGCCTAGAGATAGCTTCAGAAAAGGTACTTACATTAAAGAAAATTTTCTCATCATTAGAAATATCTAGCTGCTCTTACCTGTCCGAATAATACTTAGATTCTTGATAATAGCGGTATTCTTTGATCTGATTTCTTCCTAATTTCACTGTGTCATCATCTGCCTGTAGTTAAGGGTGATGAAACAACTTATATGACATCTGACAATGGTCAGAATACATCTCCTGATATTGTAACTGCCAACTGATTAGTAAAAACTGTAGTCAGTCTCAAAAGCCAATTAATTACTATACATCTCGAAGAAGATAATTATCTTCTTTGGAAACTACAGGTTGAAACAGCTATATAAGGCTATGGCCTTGAAGGGTACATTCTTGGCACTATAGATATACCAGCAAAATTTATTACAGATGAGAATAATAGAACAATTGCTAATGAAAAATACGTAAGTTACCATAGGCAAGATAGACTCATCAGTTCATGGTTGTTATCATCTATAAGTGCAAGTTTATTACCCCAAGTCATTGGTTGTACATCTGCCTATGATATTTGGACCACTGTCGAAAGAGAGTTTAATAATGAATGTTCCGCAAAGGTTCTTCACTACAAGAATCAGCTACAGAGTGTTAAAATGGAGAATTTGTCTATGAAAGAATATATCTCAAAAGCTCAAAAAATCATGTGACTTGTTGAATGCTACCGGGAACAACGTGCCTAATAATGATCAAGTTTTATACCTAGTTAATGGTCTGAATAATGATTATGAAGCTGTTGTGGCCGTAATAACGTCTCAGAGAATTATACCACCCATAGATGAAGTGCACTCAATTCTACTCTCTCATGAGGCTAGAATAAATGCCAAGAAATCTCAAGAAACTGATTATTCAGTCAATTTAACTACTGGATTTAAAGGCAGAAACCAGAACAACAATAATAATCGAAATGATCAAACTTACCAAAGAGGTGGTGGTGCAAGAAGAGCAAGAGGCCGAGGTAGATGGACTAATACCAACAGACCAAAATGTCAAATCTGCGAAAAGATGGGTCACACAACATTGAATTGTTATTTCAGATTCAACACGGTTTCACATCCAACCAGAATCAGAGAAACAGTGGCAATCCAAATATTAACATTGCTCGGTCACAATCTGAAAGCAACAATCAAGATAATTCAAACAGAAATGGCAATCAAAATGACATAGCAAAGCTAGAGATTGTGCAAGATGATAGCTGGTACCCAGATTAAGGAGCTACGCATCATGTCACAAACAATTTAGATAATCTGAATCTTGGGAAAAGAGACTACAGAGGTAATCACTCAATTTTATTGGGTAATGGTAAAAGTATTTCTATTACTCATATTGGTAGTGCTCGAATAGGTGGTAAGCGATAATTATATCTACAAAATTTATTAAGAGTGCCAAAATCAAGAAAAATTAATAAGTGTTTCTCAATTTGCTCAGGACAATAATGCCTTCTTTGAATTTTACCCTAAATATTGCTTAGTTAGGGATATTCTAACTAAAGAACCCATTTTACAGGGTAACATGTCAGGAGGACATTACAAGTTTAACACTGTTAAAAATAACAGTGTGGTGAAGGGAGAAAATTACTGTAATTTGAATGAATTGGACAATGCTAATAGCAGCAAGAATGTATTTGATCTTTGGCACTATAAACTAGGCCACCCAAGTGCTAAAATTGTGATGAAAATATTAACTGAAAATAAAATTCAGTTTGATCATGTCTCATTGCCATATATTTGTGATTATTGTCAAATTGGAAAAAGCCACAAATTACCTTTTATCAACTCTGAAACAATTTATACAGAACCATTGCATTTAATTGCAACTGATTTATGGGGTCCTGCACCTATACACTCTGATTTTGGATATAAATATTATATAACCTTTGTTGATGCCTACTCTAGACATACATGGATTTATTTCCTTAAAGCCAAGTCAGATACTAATAATGCTGTTATTAACTTTATTACCATGGCTGAAAGACAATTTAATACATCAGTTAAAATTATACAGTCTGATGATGAAAGTGAGTTTAAGAGTCTGAATAATTATTTTACTAAGAAAGGAATTATTCATAGGAAAACTTGTCCCTATACGTCTCAACAAAATGGTCTTGTTGAACGAAAACATAGACATATCGTAGAATTTGGTCTAACACTGTTGGCACAAGCAAAGTTACCACTAAAATTTTGGCTAGAGGCCTTCAGTACTTCTGTATATTTAATTAATAGGCAGCCAGCAAAAGTATTGAAGGGTATAACACCAATTGAAAAATTATACAGTGTAAAACCAGACTACAGCAGTTTGAAACCATTCGGATGTCTGTGTTTTCCATACTTAAGGCCTTACAATACTAACAAGTTGAATTTCAGGTCTAAACCCTGTACATTTCTAGGGTATACCACAAATCAAAAGGGGTACAAATGTCTCGATGAAACAGGTAAAATATATATAAGTAGACATGTCATTTTTAATGAAACAGTTTTTCCCTTTAGCAGCAGGGAAATTACTACAACAAACAAAGTTAGAAATCCAAATGTTTCAATACCTGAGATTCCAATCTATTCTGAAAAATGTGATCATAATGATGAAAGTGAGGCTACTGAGTCCAGTCAAGCATCACAACCAAACTCAGAAGGGTGTGACAGCTCACAACAACCCAGCTACGCCATGCACAATCCTGCAAATTCAGAAAATCAAACATCAGATGAAAATGGTGGTTCTTAAAGTACAAGAACAGAATTTTCTTCAGATTCTGATAATATTAACAGCTCACCATCAAATGAGTCACCAACTCAGGCTGGTCATCCAATGGTTACTAGGGCCAAAAGTGGTATTTTCAAACCAAAAGTATATATGACATCATCTAGTTTTTGTGAACCTGAATCTCTTGAAGGCTGTTAAAAACAAAAACTGGAAGATGACAATGGATGAGGAATATAATGCTCTCATCAAAAATAAAACATGGGAGCTTGTATGCCCACCTCCCAATAAAAATATTGTCAGGTGCAGGTGGACATACAAACTTAAAAAGAATCCAGATGGGTCTATTAACAGGTACAAAGCCCGGTTAGTAGCAAAGGGTTTCACTCAGGAATACAGATTTGACTTTAATCAAACATTTTCACCTGTAGTGAAACCCACCACTATTACACTTATTCTTACTATTGCTCTATGTAAGAAGTGGCATGTTAAACACTTAGATGTTAACAATGCATTCTTAAATGGAATCCTAGAAGAAGAAATATATATGAGGCAACCACAAGGTTACAATCACGATCAAAGTTTAGTATGTAAACTGAATAAAGCTATTTATGGCCTAAAACAGGCCCCTCGTGTTTGGTTTGATAGACTGAAAAATACCTTAACAAAATTAGGATATTAGTCTACAAAATCAGACAATTCATTATTCATTAAAATAGATATCTCCTCAACATTGTACATACTAATATATGCGGATGATCTAATAGTAACTGGTAGTAACCTTGATGATATTGACAAGTTAACTCAGTATTTAGATCAACAATTTTCTATCAAAGACTTGGGGGAGTTAAACTATTTCCTCGGCATAGAAGTCAACAGAACTGAATCAGAAATGATTCTATGTCAAAAGAAATATATAACTGAGTTACTTGTCAAAACAAAGATGATAAATGCCAATCCCCAACCTACTCCAATGATAAGAAGTCAGAATTATTCTAAGTATGGGGGAGAAGAAATTTCAAATGTAACTGAGTACAGGAGCGTTATTGGTGCACTTCAATATGCAACAATAACATGACCTGATATATCATAAAGTGTTAATAAATTATCTCAGTTTATGCAGAAACCCATGGATTCTCATTGGAAAGCTATTAAAAGCGTTCTGCGCTATCTAAAAGGGACAATCAACTTTGCTCTGAGATTAAAGTCAAGTCAACATTTGCATATAACTAGATATGCAGATGCTGACTGGGCTTCAGATCCCGACGACAGAAGATCAACTAGTGGATACTGTATATATTTTAGTCAAAGTATAATATCATTTTGCTCAAAAAAACAGCCTACAACTTCCAGATCCAGTACTAAAGCTGAATACAGAAGTATAGCTAACGCTATAGCTGAAATCAAATGGCTACACTCTATACTACATGAACTTAAGTTAAAGTCAAATGTCAAACCAATCCTATGGTGCGATAACAGAAGTGCTGTATACATGACTGAAAACCCTATTCAACATGCTAGAATGAAGCGTATTGAAATTCACTTTGTCAGGGAATTGGTTCAAAAGGGTGAAATGCAAGTAAATCATATACCTGGATCCTTTCAAAGAGCAGAAATTTTAACCAAAGCTATATCAGTCAAAAACTATACCAGATTTAGGACCGAACTTAACGTAGCTAACCAACCAAAGAGCAACACTGAAAGCAAAATAGATACGAAAGCCGCTGCTACTATGTGGATGGACGATGAGTCAAAGAGCAACTCGAAAAGCAAAGCTACGAAAGCTACTAACACTATGTTGATGGATGATGAGCCAAAGAGCAACTCGGAAAGCAAAGCAGAAGGAACAGCCGTCACGATCACATTGATGAACAATAAAGCTCAAGTTGTTGAATCTGGAAATAAAGCTCCAAAGAAGCTTGAAGATAAGATCAAGCACACCATCAGAAAGGTGCGAGGCAACCAGATTTACATCAGAGAAGAACGATAAGAGTAAGCAAGTATGGATCGCCTCTCCAATTTGCCCAAATCCTGGCTCAACAAGGCAAAATTAGGGTTTCTGTAAACCTAAATTTTGTAGGGGAGTAATAAAATGTGTCGGACAATCTTTTCCAGACCAGAATATATATTATGTACACAGAGAGTATTGGACATGGGCTAAGCCCACAAACACTTTAGTTCATTTTTTCCGCCTTTATTTTCATGTTGCCGCCTATTTATGGTTACAGTATATATAAACATTCTGGCAAAACATTGTACACTTTACTTTTACATAAAAAAAAAGACTGTTCAATCTTGTTTACAATTCTGCTTCAACTCTAAATCTCCTCTGCAATTTCTTCAATCAAATAACCAAATTCTGTTTCGGAGTAGTCCATTTTTGCGTCGGAGTGGAGGTGCAGTCACTTAGCAGGGGTTCGGGGACGTGGAGGAGTTTTGAACATGTATGAAGGAAGAGCATAACGTAATGCAGTGAAGTTTTGTAAACCATTTTGTAAAGAATGGAAGGAAGTGCAGTGGTATTCATGAGAAGTAGAAGAGGAAACGAGGTGGTGGAGGAAGGATTTACGCAAGTGCAAGTGTATGGTGTTGGTATTGTTTAAGGGACGGTAGAAGGATGGTGCAATGTGAATGGGTATTTGCTGTAATGTGGTGTTAGGAAAATGGTCAGGTGGCACAGAAATAGAGGGCAGGAGGCACGTTGGGAATATAAAGGTGGGAAGAAGTAATTCATTCATGCAGTAAGGAGTATCATGAAGAAACATGAAGGGGTGGCTTGTTGTTAAGTCTTGTGAATGGGGTTGGCCAACATGAAGTGAGTAATACTGTAATATATTCATTAATTTGATGGACATATATACAGAGGTGACCAACGTGGAAAAGGGAATGACTGACGACTAAGCGGGGTAGCAAAGAAAAGGTGACGGTGGCTTTTGAAGCAGCGCATGGAGAAACGGTTTCGCCTGGAAGAAGTATTGACGTGTTGGTGCAAAATAAGGGAAGGACAACACTGCTGGTTCAAGTTTTCTTTGTGTTAGGAGCAGAAGCCGAGAATCAGGTTCGCATAGTACACGTGAGGAAGTATTCGGTTGTGAAGCAGCGTTCATTCTCGTTCATAGGAGAGGAACGGTGTTCGACTGTGATACCGAAGGTATTGGAGATTTACCATGATATGGAAGGTAATTAGCATGGCCTAAGCGCCAAAATAAGGTTTATAATTAAGTAATAATTAAGGTTTGTTTAAATAATCGTTAATCCATTAAAACTTATAATAGTGACAACCATTCTATATGGTCACAGAATTTAACGAAAATGGATACATTGGAATCACGATAAGGAACACTGCACTGTTGAGCTGATCCAGAAGGGGTTGGAAACTGTCAGAATTCATTTAATTTTAAACGTTGTTTAAAATTAAATAAAGCAACGCGTGAACTGATCGTCGCAAACAAAGGTGAGTTAATTCTCGCGATTTCTGGAATTCTATGATATGTTAAATTCGTATTAAGATATATTTCATCATTAATCATAGAATTGGTTGATTGAATGCCTTGGTTGCTTAGTATTTGTTAAATGGTTGTCGACATCTATAATATGTCATGTTGGATGATTTATTTAAATAATTGTCAAATATTATTATGCTCTGTGATGCAAGGAAGAACATGGTTGGAGGGATCCGACCGGATTCCTCAGATATTTCATATGTTGTATATTATTTCCATATTATCTAAATATGAACTGTATACCCCAAACAACACTATATCATGTTTGAATGTTGATGGTTGATTATATATTGTACGTTGAATTGAAATTCAACGTTGATGTGAAACTTTTAAATTAATAGACGATATTGATTAGGTTATTGGTAGCAAATGATCTGAAACACTGTTTAAGACGTTATTTATAAAATTAACTGAAATAACGTAATTGAAGTAATTGAAGTTATAAAATTTATTTTATAACTAAAATAAAGTTTTAAAATTTATTTCTATTTAAAAATAGAAGGTTTAAATTAAGACGATATTTATAAATGGGTTTTATGAAAATGGTATAAAATATATTGCAACAATTTTAATCAGTGTAAGAGTCGGAATTTAACCTATGGGTTATTGTTTTGAAGATAACGGTTTAAGTAAAAACTGTTAAGCAATATAATTATATTAATCTCTACTAATAAAGAAAATCTTTTAAGGATGGTGAAGCTTTTATTCACTTCCTTAAATACCCTGTCCTTCCACTACTTCAGTTCAGAAAATAATAGGGTTTTAGGGGCAGTATAGTCTTCCCGCTTTCCACTTCGTTTCTCATTTACACCACGAATGCCAGTTAGTCAACCGTTTCCACGCATTTCCTCGACTTTCTTCCACTGCACACCATCTTCTTCGTGTCCATCCATGTCTTCAAACCCTATCCGACTAAATTGTAAAATTTTACTCCACTTACTACCTTCCAAATACTTACCTCCTACACCGATATCATCTCCAGCTCCACCTACAGCTAAAATTGCTTCCAATTTTGTGATTTTTCTCCAATCAGCTGCTGCAGTTCAACTCCATTGGTCCATTAAAGAAAGCACCACGTAATCGATGCAGTTGAACCTATTTCCTATGGCTTGCTACCAAATTTTCAGATTCTGGCTAATCATGTTCATATCTGCTAAGGTATATTTGTTTGTAGATTCAACCTATTTTCTTACGACTTACTTCCAAATTTCCAGATTCCTGCTATTTATGTTCAGATCTGCCACTGTACAAACTGTAATGCCGGTTCTTTCGTTCGGACCTACTCAAGTATATATTTTTTAAGCTTTTAACATTATTTCCGTTGTAAGCTAACCTTGAATTAAGTTTTGTAAGAGTCATGTTTACCAACTTTGTTTCTTCTTCTAGATCTGATTATTACATTCAGTGCTGGCCCTGAGCCAACCGAGGCCCTAGTCAGAAAAAAAATTGGGCCCAAGGTTTAGTGAAAAAATACAAGGCAGATGCAAAGATGGAAGAAGGAATAAAAGTGAAACCACGCAAAGAGCACACTGTGTATTGAACCTAGGATGGTTGGCGTCACAAGCAGCTAACTTTCCACTCCACCAACTAAACATTTTGTAAAATAAGCTAACTGCACCTTTTTTGTACTGAAAAATCTGAAAGTTGGAGGGCCCCTTCTCCCTTCCTCCTCCCACTGCCGGACCTGAGGCCCTAGGCGACCGCCTAGGTCACCTATGCCCAGGGCCGGCCCTGATTACATTGCTTAGTTTTCGGTTTCCGTATGTTGTTCAGATCTGACAAGGATTCGAAATAATACTGCAAAAATAAAGAGTCCAAACTATGCCACTTTAATAACATAATCAGTGTGTGAAATATGCGTAGAAGTAGAGAACATGCAGAGAAGGTATATTATATTTTCCATTTGTCACGTCCCCTGTTCAATTGGTATAATTCTGCTAAATAACGAGAAAACTTTTATTTTAGATTTTGGTCAGTTAGTATCATGTCAACTCCGTTAATTTTATAATGCAACATAGTCAATAAAATTGTATATTTTTGTGTACACAAAAAGCAACAATGGTATTTAACTTTATTAGGCATCGTGAAACATTTGGAGTAGCAAAACATGGAGTTAACCTTATATATACAAACAGTCATTACTAGATTATTCTTCACTATCAAATTTTGTTTTGAAATCAGAGTAAAATAATTGACTTTTCAAGTCCAAACTTAGACTTATAAAATGGTGCAACAGTGATGGTCTATCACTATTTTTTCCTGAAGTTTCATAAAAATATCTTTACCTTTAATACAATCGCTTTATATTTTGTAGTAACTCACATTATAAGTTAAATGTTTTTGGGGTTTCCAGTAATGTGGGTAGTCTTTGATGTTGATCATCTCAAGCTTAAAAACGTCGTAAACAAATAATCATTTAGATTGAGAATAAATGACACATCTTTTAGAATGTATAGCGCAAAATTGTTTTCAAAGAATGAACAATATATTTCCGCTTGCTATAGATATTTATGAAACCAAATACCCTTTAAGTGCCTTATTTGCTTCATGATTTACTATATATATTATTATAATCGATATTATTTTCAGTTTATGACTATGATTTCAAAGTTAGCATCTAATTAATTTCTTTGCAATCATTATTGGAATGCTTTAATAATATGATATTTAGATGATGATATCAAGTATACATATCATATTTCAAAATCTAAATGTGAAAAGGAAACATCGAAGGAGATCTTTGGCGAGACATAGGAGATTTAAAAACAAGGTTTAGGTTACCTTGGAATGAGCTAGAGCTGTTGAAGGAAGTCAATCGACTGATATACTATAAATGATGGAAATATAATTTTATATTAATGTACTATAAATTTTAATTTATGTATACTGGCCAAGTTGTCCTTTTTATGGTCGTTATTTTGAAAGGAATCATGATCGTTAATTTATGAATGAATAAAACACATAATTTACTATAATCATGAGTGTAAAATATAATGAAAGTATGACCCCACACATAATTGTGAAATAATTTTATTGGGAAAATAATCAACGTGCAACGTTTGTTTCATTCATGAGAGTGTGTAATGTCAAGTATTATTTTACAATATGTAGTATACAAAAGGTGATCTGAGTTTTCAAAATAAAATGAATATATAGGTGTTTATATATGGTATATTAATGAGTATGGTCCATTTTCAACTGATCCATTTCTATAATTGTTAACTGCACAATCATTTTCAGTTAATTTAGGAACAAAATACATCCATGAATTACCATTGAATACCAATTGAATAAAATAAAAATTGAAAACCCGTACTCTGCACATATCTGATGATAGCATGTGCATGATGATCGAACGTGTAGAGCACATATCTTAAGATTGTATTCTCTTTAAAAATTAGGTTGAAGTTTTCAATAAATGTGATACATCTTATTAATTAGGAAGTTATATATCTTAAGATTGTATTCTCTTTAAAAATTAGGTTGAAGGCTTATCTTCACTTCTGACATTGGTAAGTAAATTCAAAATTCAATCCTAAGATATTATTATTTCATTGTGTGCAAATTTTTACTGAAGAGAACGAGTTTTAAAAATTTTATTGGTCAATATTTCAAATTTTCCTTTTCTTACATCATTTAATACAATAGTCTTTTTCATTTATTTATCTGATTTTTATACCAGCCTAGCAAAGGGGCATTGTAAGAATACTTTTATAGTAAAAACACACATGTTTGAGATCTTAAGGTAAAAATTGCATCATTTATTTACAAATAACGGCTTAAGCTTGACCTGTATGCATATATAGCAACCCATGACATCGGTTAATGCAAAATATCAACTTCACTATTCCCTTAATGCCTTGATGAATTTCTTGAAATAAAATGGTGGTTTTTTATATTATTTTTGGAGAGAGAAAAAGTACCTACTTAGTTGAATGATGGTTTTCAGATAAATGTTGCTTAATATTTATTAAACTCTTTTGAAAGAGCAATTTACGTTAAACCAGAGGAGAATAAAATTGTCTGTTTCTAAAACAATAAATTTATTCAACCTGCCATTAATTTATTATAAGAATACTTTTATAGTAAAAACACACATGTTGGAGATCTTAAGGTAAAAATTGCATCATTTATTTACAAATAACAGCTTAAGCTTGACATGTATGCATTTATAGCAACCCATGACATCGGTTAATGCAAAATATCAACTCCCTTCACTATTCCCTTAATGCCTTAATGAATTTCTTGAAATAAAATGGTGGTTTTTGCTATTATTTTTGGAGAGAGAAAAAATACCTACTTAGTTGAATGATGGTTTTCAAATAAATGTTGATTAATATTTATTAAACTCTTTTAAAAGAGCAATTTACGTTAAACTAGAGGAGAATAAAATTGTCTGTTTCTAAAACAATTAATTTATTCAACCTGCCATTAATTTTGTAACATATGACTATGTATGATGAGTACCTTACTACATTCTGTCATATTTAACTGTCATTATGATATATTTCATTATTCATTTTCAACAGTAATACCAATAACCAATAATTTTTGAAATCAATATAAGATGATGTTTTATTGTTACCAATACTATTTGATTTGATCAAATTTATACCAGTCTCACTAATTCCTTACTGACGATTACACGGACATCCAAACGAAACTGAATTAGTATATATAGAATTTTTGAATTGCTATCCTCCTGTGCACATGCAACTCATGATATATGTATATGTGTGTGTGTAAATTTGCTCTTAGATTTAAATTTGAACCTGAGTGTCGTAATGTACATATTTGCTCTTAGATTTAAATTTGAACCTGAGTGTCCTAATGTACATATTTGCTCTTAGATTTAAATTCGAACCCGACTGTCCTAATGTAAACTATATTTATTTCTTCAATCCAGCTAAAATTTGAAGATGACAAAAATGATAATTTGAACTGAACAGAAAAAATTCCTCCAGTTGAAAAAATTAGTGACATTTATTTTATTCACTTTTACACAAATAAAACTGTTACTACAGGTGACGTTACGTCCTTCTTCACTAAAATCAGAAATGCGAAATTAATGACATATAGTAAATGCATTGCCGTGAGTGTAATTTTTCGTGCCCCTTGAAAACCTTTAGAATGGTTCCTTTTATACACATGTATAGTTTTAGGGTCAACCATGGTAATTGGAGAAAAATTTACAGTTTGGTATACACTCTATGAAAATTACAGTTTGGTATACACTCTATGAAAATATTATGTTATGTTATTGGCAAATTGTTTGATAATTTTTGGAATAAATATTTATAACAGCACATTACATTTGAAAAGTATATTGACATTTAATATTTGGCTTTCCAAGAAGCTAGAATGACCATAAGTTGCTAGAGCCGTTTGCACAATCTCATTGCTTGCACAACTTGATCATTTACACAGCTCATAACTCCATGCATTGAGAGGAGAAAAGGAAAAAAGGACAAATTGTTGTTGAATCATTTTATTATTGTTATCCATTGGTTTTATAATCAGCTTTTATTCTTCTCACTTGATTAATAAAGAGATGAACATTATTTCAATCTACAGTGAGGTTTTGTGTGTGTATTTCAAATGATACATGAAAACCATTTTATTTGTACTCCTTCAAACTTAAATTTTTATTTTTAAAGTAGTTCTAGATAGAATGGGGGGTTAAAAATATTTCCTAAGTTTGAAACTCTTTTATCAAATTTTCCATGAATTGCATTTAGTACAAAAGATGTCTACAACACTTAATTGAATTCTTCATATGTAAATCAAAACCGATTGTCTAATATAGCTTTAAGCTTATTATTTGTGCATTTGCAACATAAAAACTGTAGGATTATATACATATCAAAATCCTTTGTACAATCAAAAACTCTTACAAGCATTATTAGTGAAATTAGCACGCTGATGCCATTTAAAGTGCTACTGTGTTGCAGTGCTTTTGAGTTGCTATGATGAATTTGCTGTTGTGTGAGTTTCTAAATCGAAGAATTGCAGTAATGAGCTTGGCGTGGCAGAGAAGCAATGCTGACCTGTAAATGAAATGATCATCTTAAGTTAATTTATCTAAATACATCAACAATTTCGTTTTATCAAAGTTTATTTATTTTTCTTTATATTTTCTCACTGTGTAATATTGCTTTTCCAGGGATACTTCATTAATTGCAAGTTTGAGGTGGGTGCTACTGTTGATTGGTGAGTTTGCAATTTTTGTTGTTGTTGTTGTTTTTTCATTTTACAATCAACATTTACTTGATCTTTGTTCTCAATGCTTTGATCGCAAAGCTGCACGTTATAAATACTTATGGTTCATAAATACCATTGGATTGTGTACTGATAATGTGCAAAATATTATTACAGAATAATTTTCAAGAAGAAGGTAAAAAATCAAATTCGTAGCAGCTATAGATATCTTTTATTTTTTTTCACTGATGTGCTATTTCAAAATTTCGTTTGCAAACTTACACAACAAAGCTTAGCAGACATTTTATATCCTTAATTTTTTTGTGCTTAGCATTGTACTTAAAAGGAGATATATTACCATTTTATTACTTCCCTTGATTGGGTTAGTCGTAGATCGTCCTTTAACTAAATAATAGTCTACGTAAATGAAATAACCAACCTGATTTTTAGCTTTATTAATGAATCCTTTGTCTCGCAGATTGAAGAAATTGACTGGATTTTTGCTGATTTAGAAGCAAAATGTCCACGTTGAAACTACTGGTGTTGATTGCACCTTCCAATCTTACTCTCAAGTTTTTTTTCCTTTACTTTCAATAATTTTTTTCGGCAGATGTAATGTTTATTTCAAAATAATAACTGATGTATCTTTCGTCATTTGTTTCAAACTTATTAACTTCTGTCATTTATGCTCCTCCTTTTATTTAATGTGTACTTAATTTATTATGCATATATACTGTGAACGTGGTTCACGTCAGTTCTGGGGGTAATGTACTTTTTGCATGTTTATTTTGTCTTTACGAACTTCGGCGTTTACTTTATGCTACACACAGTCTACCCTGCATGCACATTTCCTGCTTCCATACGTTTCTTTTTTTTCTAACTACAGTACCGTAAAATTGTGGACATAAGCCATTTTCCATTTTTAACATCAATTCCAGCAATGGTCAAATTCATCTATGCATACGCCCATCGGGCGTGCCTGCGTACTGGTTATATTAATCTAATGAGAGAAGTAATCGGAATCATTTAATTAATAACTGATGTTAAGTTGACAAAGTCAACTGTAGAATTAGAATTAATAATTAGATTAATCGATCTTCGATTAATCTAATGAAAATGGTTTAACGAATAATCATTTTTACTTTGATAATATTAATGATCTTTTTATTTAATGATAATTAAAGTTGCATATCGATTGATAAATCATTAATGAAGTATTTATCGTTTAACAATATCGATAAGTGATTAGCTGATCTATTTTGAATAAAATAAACTATTTCGCATTAGTTAATAATGAAACTAGTTAATGATTGTAATAAATAATAATTAAAGTAATTCACTTCTTAAATGAATGTAAATTAAGAAGTGATCAAGTTTTAAAAGGAATCGGGTTAAGAACAATGTCATAAAAAATGCTAGAACAAGATGTGAAGCTAAAATGTCGTTTTTGGTAACATTACTTAATGATTGAATTAAGTATAAGCAAGGGAATTAGAAAGAGATTTTCGTAAGATAATGGATAATAGAATCCAAGTATAATTGGGAGTTTATAGAGAGACGAGTAATGCAAAGTTTCAATAAGATTTGTGTTTACTTAATTCTTTTATTAAGTAAAATAAAATGAAACGTGATTTCAAAAGGAACATGATAAATAGATTCCATGAGATGATTTAGGATTTGAATTCAAGTTCATAAATAGAAGAGGGGATCGGTAAGCGAATACAAGTTCTAAATAAGCCTTGGTTTAGATAAAGATAAACTGAAATGTGATTCCAAAAGGAAATGATTTTGAATTTTATAAGACGATTATAAAGTAAAATCCAGGTTTCATAAATAAGGTTTATAATAGGAATTGAAACTAAACCGATAAACTTAAATGAGTTTATTTAAGGAATTGGGTTGAATAAAATGTTTATAACTTGAAGAAGGTTTGTGAAAGCAAAAAGAGTTGCATGGGTAAATATACTTAAATAAAAGTAAATATTTCGCGAATAAATATGCCAAAAGAAAGAAAGGGTTATTAAAACCATGTTCTGCTTAAAGTGGCAAACTGAAGTAATAATGAGTGAAATAATAGGTTTATGTTTCAAACTTTTATTTATTCTGAGATAAGAACGTTGTCGGTCAAGGTCTGAGAGGTAATTAAAATACCCCAACTTGAATGGCTTCACTATTGAATAATATTAGTTTGTAACAGTTAGAATTAGTTTAATATTGTTATGAGAGAATATTGCAAGTTGCAAGATCTTATCGAGTGATTTTAAAAGTAAACGATGTATAAATTTAACAACGTCCGATCAACCTTGAAGTGTAAATCTTTGAGATAAGAATATAGTGATTTTCGCAAGGCAAAAAGATAACATAAGAAATTGGGGATATAGTGATTTTTGAATAAATAAATGAAATGGAGTTTGGTAAATAAAGGTATATTATTGTTTCAATGTAACGAATATTGGGATTGGCAACAAGGGAATATGAAATCGATCTCTAAAGGATCAATGGAATAGTTTTGATAAATTAATATAAGAAAAAAAGATCCGAGCTGCCAATATACTTAACTGTACTGTGTGATTTGATAATTAAAAATCCGACTATCAATGAATATATTATTAGACCTTTTTGACGTATTGTTTCGAAGAGACCGGGATGGGAACTAAATCCAAAACCACTTTGAATCAACGTTGCGCTCGAAGCTAACTTCCGGCAAATAAAGATGGAGCAAATTGAAGACCATAGATTTTCATAAAATGGAAGGAGCACTTATAATCTCTGACTTGCAACCAGAGATACACTGTGGTTCTGTCGTGGTTGGGATCTACGGATTGCAAGGATTTCTCGCTACTGACCCTTGGGTTGATTCCCATATAAGGATGCAGTAGGAGGGTGACTTCGGTTCATCGTGTTCCCGGATGACTTGTATGGACGAATGTCCGACATAGTATTTCCTGAGGGTCACGTACGTTGATTTTTACAAATAGACCAAGTTTGGTGGCAGAGAAATTCTCTCGGTTAACACTCAGAGTATACTTGTGGATGTCAATTAGTGATTTGTCGGATTTGACGATGTGGCATTCAAAGTGAATGGTGACCAGATGTTCTAAAAGTTAAACGTGACCTCAAGCCTCATCAACTGGGAAATAACGGAAATCGGGCAGGCAGCATGGCTAGGTGGGTCATACCCAAGTAGGGTGTATTGTCACTAATCTAGAGAACATTCATATTTGTTACTTCTTTTCATTTCTGTATCTCCCGGGAATTATGGCAGGCGCGCAATAAAAGCCATAGGGTGACAATATATTCGATACACTCAAGTTAAATGAGTGGTCGGTCATGTGTGGCCGGGTTGCAAGATGTTCTTGTTGAACCCCAGTGTAATCCCTCTAGAGTACACTATTCGGAAGGTGGTCCCATAACTTGTCTGTTGGAATCCAGTCTCCAATAAGAGCCCGCGGTTTTCGATGATATAATAAAGATGTAGAGCGTGAGACGCAAGCGTTCTACTAGATGGTTATTTATTTGTGATTTGATAAACACTATTATAATATCACTGGATTTTGATATATCAAAATATTTTGGGTTATAGTAAGGTAAAAACCGTCTGTGTTTATGTGTGGGCTGGTCTTACTATTATCCTTTCTTTCAAAAAGGATTTTTTTTAAAGTTAATTAAACATGTTGTTGTGCTATGAATTTATCACTAAAAGTATTCCAGACTGATTCGGGTGAATTTTGTTTTAAATCAAATGTGCTTAGGTCAGACCGAGTATATTTACAGGTTAGCTTCCGCTTGGAGTTCAGGAGTTGAAAGCAGAAGGCTTCATCGTTAGTTATTTAGAGATTTTCCGCTATGTCTGATATATGATGTACTCTGATGATTGGTATGCGTATATACAATTTCTTTTATGTAAAGAGATTTGATATATTATATTTTATTCGTTCCGCTGTGAGATTCTGATGTTGATCTTCTTATTCTTCTATTCTAAAACTTTTTTCTTTCTTTTCTCATCCTCTAATTTCTTTCTATTAACGTTCTGGGATTTGATTCTTGGATTTTTGGCAAGTAATATGTAGTTATGTATTATTTTCGAAAATTCGAGCTTCGATTTTTTTTCGAGCCGTTACAAGAAACCCGTTCCGGTATTGTAAAGGACCGAATTAACCCAGATTCAGGTATTAATAGACAGAAGACCGAAACTCCCTCCGGTAATTTTGGATTGAAGAACGGAAACCCCTTCCGGCATTGTGAAGGACCGAATTGACCCAAATTTGGGTATTAATAGACAAAAGACCGGAACTCCCTCCGGTAATTTTGGATTGAAGACCGGAAACCCCTTAAAGCATTGTGAAGGACTAAATTAACCTAAATTTGGGTATTAATAGAAAAAAGACCGGAACTCTCACTGGTAATTTTGGATTAAAGACCGGAAACCCCTTTCGGCATTGTGAAGGACCGAATTAACCCAGATTCGGGTATAAATAGGTAGAAGACCGGAACCCCCTACGGTAATTTTATTTGTGAAGTAGAGGTTGTACATGCTTCTTGAGCCACTCTCTGGGCTTTTGATGTCAAAGCAGAGGATGTACATGCTTTGTTGGCCACTCTCTGGGCCTATGCATCCGGTGCGCTTGGCTAGCTTATCCACAAGCGGGGCCCAAGGACTTACCCGACCTCCCTCCAGGAGGCGCCTTATCCTGACCATCGTGGGTGATGATAATGTCTTAGAAACTTAGATGGGGCCATTGTAGGCACAGAACTAAGATTTATTCTTTTTGATGCTCTATACGGACCATCGTAAGTACTGATAGAGGCTTACACACCACCCCTCCGAGGGGCGCCCTATTCTGACCATCGTAGGTGATTATAGGGGTTTGCATTCCCTTTGGTGGGTAACACGGAACATAAGCAGAGGTAGGATGTGCTCTTCTGCGAGCAGAGGAAGGACGTGCTTAGTTCTAGCAGAGGCAGGGCGTACTCTTCTACGAGCAGAGGCAGGGTGTGCTAATGTTAGATGCACCGCCATGACCATTGCTGGTGTGAAACAGAGGCTTACGCTTTTGATGCTTTAACCTAGCCCCTCTGATTTGGGAATGGAGAAAGACTAACACACTATCCCCCTCCGAGGGATGCCTTGCCCTGACCACTCTGGTGGTGATAAGGGAATTGATCCATTTATGATTTGACCCCTTTTGGGTTTTCCATAGCCTCCGTTGTGTTTGATAATCCCTTTCCTAAGGATTTTTACTCAACTCAGACTGACCTTGTTATAAACTCCCGTAATTGGCCCTGGCTGACAAATTTGACGATCATCTCCTCAAGGATTCTGCAATGATTGGTATCATGTCCGTTCCTCATGTGGTAATGACAATAGAATGCTCCTGCCTTCCTCTCATATTTGGGCTTTTTCTTTGCGCACGACCAATAGTTGAGTGTGTGTTTGGTTAGGAAATAGATATTCTCCATTGAGGTGGTGAAGTAATATTCCTTGAGTAATCTTGTCGTGAATTTCTTTTCTTGTCCTTGGGACCTAGCCCTCTTGAGGTCCAATCCCGTTGTTTTACTTACATCTCCGTTCATACTCCCTAAAGTACACTAAGACTAAAATGTTATCCCTTCAGACCATTTGTTGGCGAAATGGACAAAATCATTCATTATTTCTTGTTCAAACATCATTCCTCTGATCTGCTCGTAGAGAGATTTAGGTGAGAGAAGATGCTAGTGTCCTCTGATGTAGAACCACTGGGAGGAGGTGTTACGGTTTGTCTTGTATAGGAAAAGCTATTATCCCAAGTGCCGTAAACAGGTTGCTTTATTTTTTTTCCGCTTTATTATCCGCAAGGCTTCTTCTCTCAACCTTTGCTCTTCTATTACTCCTGGGTTGTGATTTCTGACTTATTTATTCGAGATCTTAAGGACTTCTACTGGGCCCTCTTACACATAATTTCACTTCTTCAAAGATGTAGTCCAGTCTGGGACGGAAAAATACAGGTAGATATGTGGCTGTTAACCATAAGGTCGTAGGTTCATGCCCCTCCCTTTAGCGCCAAAATGTTAACGACATTTTTCGTCAACACCGGAAATGGGTCAGTAAGAATAGATGTGAAGGAGAAATAGGTTGTTTATCCTCCACGAGTTCGTGTCAAATCGCCGCCCCTAGGTATCAGGATCAGGCTCGCTAGAATAACTAAGCTCGCAAATAGGGCTCAAACTCATCGGGGGGACTTAAACCAACAGAAATGGCGTATTTCCTCTGATCATGGATGTAGATTTGGATAAAAATCCCTGTATACATAGGGAGCAAACAATAATCGTAACAACAATAACTGGAAATTAGTAAGACAAACTCACAAAGGACACTACGGGTGTATATTCGCCCTTTTTTATTAATCTTCTACTTTGAATTACATGAATAGAGTGGGGAAGCTTCAATTTATCTCAGTATTAGGGTTTTAAAGAGAGAGACCCAACCCCAATGTGACCCATGGGTTCTTATTTATAGAGAACTTGGGCCCCCTTCCGCTGCTGGGCCGTTGGGCCTCCAGGAGCCTTTATCGACTGCTTTTTCCTTTGGTCTTCACTGTTTTTGCTTCCATCCGCTTTGAGGTGTTAATTATAGCTTCCGCAATGAAGGTTTCGGCTAGTTGGGGGACTCTTCGGAGTTAGAGTGCGCTTGCTGACATAGAAGCTCTCCGGAAGGTGCTATGAATTTCCGGTTGCATGCTTTCGATCATAGACTTTCGGATATAGGCTTCCGGTTTTCCCGTGAATACTTAGAGGAGCCTGCCCTCAGTATGTATGTGGTTAGTTGCCTGTTCGGAATCACTATCGGTGTCTATGCTAACGAGACTAGTGTGGATAGCTTGTATCCCTTCCGAGGTTCTGGTTTGCTTTTTGGTGGGATTTTCAGGTATAGCCTGATCTTCCAGTAGATTACTCCAGGTGACTCGTCTGCTATTTTACCGATACGGCCTATCGGCATTTATGCAATAGGTGTCCCGGAAGCTAGTTCCGGATAATCTTTATGTGCTTCTGTCTTTGATGCTCTCGGTGTTTTAACCCTCCTGATGTATCGGTATTAGGCGAGCCAATGCCGTAGGTTCTTTCGGGTCTCAACTAGTAGAGCTATTGCCTTCATCTTCCCTAGTTTTTGACCAGGATGACCTCTCGCTTGGAGACGTCTTTGTCGGTTTGATGTTGTTGGAAGGATCCTGCCGGACCGATCTTGTCGGATAAATCTTGTCGGCTAGATTCTGTAGCTTTTATGGTTCTTCCCCTCGGGAAGGTCTCATTTGATACCGCTTTCGGATCATTTTTCCTTGTTCTCGATTCTTCTTAACATTTGACTCTGCTTTCTGAAGGACTCCCATGTGCTCGTGGTCATCCGATACCCCTTCACCTTCAGCATATTTCATTGTTAATTTTAGTAGTAACATATACAAAGGAGAAATTCAAAATAAGGCTACAATCAAAGAAATATGGTAAGAATTGAATAACGGCATAACACCGTTTGAATTTTGAAAATGAAATAAAAGTTATGCGTATATATACGTGTAAAATGGGCGTTTGAAGTTTTGTATACGTATAAGGAGATTATATGTAAATATAATATTTAAATAGATCAAAGAAAGTATAGCAAGATACTAATCAAACATTTAAAATTAAAAACGTTAAAATGGTAAACATCAGCCCGAAAACGCTCGCGGGACACAGGAGGGTCGACCCTGGGGTCGACACACCCCTGATCCGGGCAGATTCATTGATGAATCTGGACCGTTTTCTTAACCATTTTTGTTACTCACTCAACACTGCATGTACGATAAGATCATGAACACCTATAAATAGGCTAGTAGAGCCTAGCCTAAATCTCACATTTTCTGAGAGGGTGCCTAAGTTCTGTCATTCTTCTTCCTTCTCAAATCTCTTTAGAAAAAATAGAATAATTAGTTTAGGAAAATTATGATTCAAGATCTTGAGGAAAAGAATGTATAATAATAAAGAAGGTGTTCGAAATTCTATACGAAGTAAGGTAAATTCTTAGATCTGGTCAATTTAATTTTCTCCTATTTCTTCCCTTTTTCTTTTAGTCGAGAATTGTGGATCCATAGTTGTTTAGGTTCTAAATTAATTTAGGAGAACCATGGAATGTTAGATCTGGACCAGATTCATGATTTGGAAAGCAATTAGGTGAGTGTATTTAAGTTATACCTTTTTGATAATGATATACTTACCGTTTGACCTTCCCCGTTAATATGCAATACAAATCCGCTAGAATGATAATATGTTGAAATGTTAATATGTTGAAACGTCGACGCCAAAATGACGTCGGTATGGCGTCGGAAAATAAGTTACTGATACCGTAATTACGCCTATTATGGCGTCGATAAAACCTGCGTGGAAAAAATATTTTCTACACCTTTCTGATGCCAAGCCTCGGGTACTTTCCGACGCCTTTTCGACGCCATGTGTTGGATGTTTTCCGACGACTTTCCAACGCCTTCATTTCGATGTTTTTCCGATGCAAGTTCAACCCATCACTTAAAAATTTCCCCTCGCCTTTCCGACATCTTCTTCCAACGTCTTTAAGACGTTACTTTCTGACGCCATTAAGACGTCACGCTATAGGCCTTTACTGATGTCATACTGACGCCAAATTTATAATTCAAATTTATATTAGCTTGTCTTCCAGCTCTATTTCTAAAGCAATTCTCTTGTATTTCTTTTTTAATTTCCAACATTCAGTCTCAACGGAAATACCGTTATTTTAATAATAATATACATCGATCTAGCATATATATAAACAACAAAATTATAGAACAACAAAACAACTTTATAACCGATGAAACATTCAACTAAACGCATAATTGTCACATCATTATCCAGTGCTACTTAAATTAAAATCGCATACAAGATACAAAGATGAAAATCATGTCCATGTAGTAGATAGATATTAATACATCATAATCAATAAGAGAAGAAAAAGGATCATAGCTGCAAATCAAATGAAAAACTTCACTCGTGTCTTGACAAGGCTCGCCTATTGGTCAACCCATGTGTTCCTCAACCAATCGACAAACTCTCTCATAATTTGACTGTACATTTCCACTTTAGCCACCGTAGCTACCAACTTCTGCTCCATGCTGGAAAATAAAAAACAGTACAAAAATGATTACGGCAAGCGAAGAACCGAAGAACAAAAACAGTACTACAACTCTTATGTCTGCTAAACAATACATGCTAAAATTTGAATTGAACAACGAAACTGTTATACCTTCCATCAAGATTGTGAAAACTATTATACCGTATTTGAGATAACACCACTTGCAAATCAATACCTTTTTCATGTAACAGTATTTATGACCTAGATATTCAAATTGTGTTGTACTTGGATATCTGAAGCAATTAATAACCTACTTAAAAAATGTTTTTGCATTCAAGGAATGCATCATGCAGATTTTATGTTAATTGTCTAAGCATGAATTATTTTTTTCCTTTAATTTTTTTTTTTGAGTAAGCACAAAAAATTCATTACAAAAGTTGAAAAAAATTAATATTTTACTGGATGTAGGTCTAATAGTTATTAAGCTCTTTAATGGTACACACTCTTTTAGGGATATGTGGCTCAAGTGAAATAATTCTACTAGAGATACATAAGAGCAGGATGAATCATTATAAAATTTTACAAGATGTATCTATTAGATATTAGATATTAAATATTATCAGTAAAAATCCAGTTTACTTTAACAAATCCATTAGTAAAAAAAATATAATACCAGGGGATTTTGTATCATTTTTTCTCAACCTAAAATATTTGTAGCTAAGAATGCTTTCTAATTAGCTAGGAATATTATGTATCATTTAACAGGATGTACCCTTGATGTTTTACTAATTCGTTATAAAATATATCTTAAGCGATATACACAGGATGTATCCCTAATCCTGATATTCTAAAAAATTCATATCTGATATTAAATGGATAGTTTAAGGCCAAGCTAGATTTTTAAAGTTTTTTTACTTCTACGAGCATTCCACCTTGCTAAATTGGTTCCATTACTCGCAATAGTTTTATCAGCAAAGTTCATTCAAATAATTTGATCCCATAAATAAAATACTTAGTTATGGTTGCCCAATTTTTGTGTCAAAGACAAATGAAGAAGAAAATATATATTAAACTAAGCTTAGAAATCCGTGTTGGCACAAGATGAAGGAGACTTAAAACTCTGAATAAGAATAATCAATGAATAATTTTAGATATCAAACATCATTAATAGAGAAGATAACCCTTACATTGTCTTATTTATACATTATATTTAATAATCTTTTAGGCTGAACTTCATAACCATTGTACATGTCAATACCTTATATTTGATAATCTTTAAGTTGAACTTCATAAACTATTCCAATGTCAGTGCATTATATTTAACAATCTTTAATCTGAATTTCAAAACAAATTTCAGTGTCAATTGCATACATGTCATTCAGTATAAAAAAACAAGGCACTACCTGGCAGTTACAAACTAAGTAGGTAAAGGAACACAAGAGATCAAATTAACATACCATTAGCTTTGTGGAATCATTGCTCCATCCATCAGTAATTTAGGCTCTTTTACTGATACGAAACTGCTCCCGTGAGTCCGTGAAATGCCAACATATCTACATTAAAAAAAATTGAACATTTTACTACAATAAAGTTACTCGGTAGATTACAAATTACCTCACAGAATGGGCATTGCCTAAGTTCCCAAATCTGCAGAAATAATTTATTAAAAAATACATATAAGAACTAAATAAGGCTAATGAGGGAGGGGGAAAATGTAACCTTGGTGGATCTAGAAATGGTATTGACTTGAACTTTATCACTACCTTCCTGAAAACCTCTGCACACAAATATAAAATATTGTAAATCAAGGTAACACAGAAAAATTTAAAGCATGATTTTGTGTTAAAAAATGAACTATTACCTGAATACTATAGTGTGGTTTAATGCTCTGCCATTACTGGATACAGTGGCCTGCGATTTATGTCTCTTTTTCAGGAAAAATAAATGTAAAATTGGGAAAATATAGTGAAATCAATTTTGCGAAAAAAATGTTACAAATTGGAAATAAGTAGAGTGCTTGAGGTGAGAATTGGATTCCATGACGTCAAATAGCAAAGTTTTCCATGCGCTTGAAATTGTCAATGAACCAGCTGCCGTTTGAGTTTTGGATACAAACGTCTTATTTCATTTTACGGAGTACATTGCGTGATACAGAATATAGTCAGCTCCTCCCACATAAATTTGGAATCGAATATTAGCACCAAATGTAGCTTAATCATTATTGTAGAACTATCTACGGTGTAGAACTTTATTCACCCAAACAAAAATGAATTTGAATTATATTAGCTTACTGGAGAAATGAAACATTGTTAACATGGTGTGGCCTACCACATTTGATTCTTAAATGTATATCTTTTGAGTACACATGAGATTCCATGTACCAGTGATTCATGCTGGAACCAGACATGGAATTTACAGTGCAAAATGAATACCGACCTTAGCTTTGATACATTAGAAAATATGTTTTCTAGCAAAGTTGAGCTTGATACATTAGAAAACCAGTTAAATATGTGATGTTCAATGGTTCTAAACTTATATGTAAGGCTGAAATGTCATGGAATGATTCAAACTTATTTACTAAGAGAGAAGTAGAGTTTGTCGCTAAAAGCACAGAACTGAAAAGCAAAAAGCCACCAAAGCTTTATGTGAAGATGGGAATTAGCATAAATTTTTTTGAAGCAAAGGCCAAGAAAAGAAAACATCAAGAATGCAAATGTGAGAGTTGTGTATGGATTGGAAGCGAGGAAGATATGTTTTTGGTTGCAGCTATGGCAACAATTTAGATGTTGCATGCTAAAAATTTCCCCAATCTTGTCCTATAATATGTAGAATTGGAGGTGAATAAATTTGAAATGCATGCAAGGTTTTATTTTGTATGAATCCACGTTCATTTCCCTAAAACAACTGATCGATACGACGATCCGTGTAATCACGAAAAGGTAAACAAATATTTCAAATCTAGAAGATCATAGATAAAACATTTCACAAAAGGTTTAGATCGATTGAACATTCAGAACTTTGAATTCCATTGAGACAACAAGCATACCACATAATAATATCATCCTCTAATTCGGTATGAAAACGCATAGAAAATAGGAAACATTCAGCTTATTCATTACCGAGAAGAGCAAGAAGCATGGACTTGAAATTTCCAGATGTGTCATTAGAAACAGCACGGTCCAAAGGAATGGAGTTTCTCTTCTTGTAAATTTCCTTTATAGTATTAAGATCGACTTCAGCCCGTGTGGCTATGAAACGCGTAACAACATGCTCATCAGTTCCTATTTTGTTTACTGCAAGCCTAATAACCTTTTCAAAGTACTTCTCATGTGCAATGATGCAGCAGATTGTTGCCAACATATCTACATTAAAAAACATAATTTGAACATTTTTCTACAATAAAATTACTCGGTAGATTGCAAATTACCTTATAGAATGGGCATTGCCTAAGTTCCCTATTATGCAGAAATAATTTATTAAAAAATACGTATAAGAACTAAATAAGGCTAATGAGAGAGGGAGAAAAAAAATGTAACCTTGTTGGATTTAGTATCGGTATTGACTTGAATTTTATCACTACCTTCCTGAAAACCTCTACACACAAACATAAAATATTGGAAATCGAGGTAACATAGAAAAATTTAAAGCTTGGTTTTTTGTTAAAAAATGAACTACTACCTGAATACTACAGTGCAGTTTGACGGTCTGTCATTACTGGATACAATGGCCTGCGATTTGTCTCTTTTTCAGGAAAAATAAATGTAAAATTGGGAAAATATGGTGAAATCAATTTGGGGAAAAAATGTTACAAATTGGAAATCTTCTAGTTTCCAGAGTCGTTTACAAGTGATGATTGAGAATCTCCTAGTTTCTTTAGTCGTTCACAAGTAATGATATTCATCCTCTGTTATAATAGCATTCAAAGTAGATGAAAATTCCAAACCTTCAAAGACGTGGTTCCAACTCTTCATATGCTTTATAGACACAATTAATTGTAACAACATTTTATCTAATACACCTTAATACCTAAATTTTTATATCGAAACAAGTTAATCAATATGTACGTATATATGTATATTTATAATGTTACATAGCAAATCAATATTATATAAATGTGCACATGCTTACCATAAGTATGCACACCAAACTTATCTGCGTCATGCAAGCATATTATGATAACCATTGTGACTATTTAGTTTATGCTAGACATAAGCCTATCCCTTGTTATTTAGTCATATTCTTAAAGTATATTTTTTATTTAGCAAAAACCGGAATAGCCTACAAATGCAAAAGACAAATTACATGTCCATGATAGATGACATACAAAATGAGAATGAAATGTCACTTCACTTACCTAAGCAAGCTACAAGAAGAACATATTATAATCTTAATTTACTTAATGCTAAGATCATTAATAAAATGGCTAGTTACCTAAAGGTTTAACATTGCTAAAAAGGAAGATAAACATTCAAATTTGAATAGAATGCTTTGAACTATACATGGAATTTCATCAATAAGGAATAGTCAAAACTAAAATTTTAACATAATTTCCAAAATATATATATATAATAATCAAAAGATAGCATTACCATTCACAATGTACCGGTAAAGTAAAATTAGGGATCTACATTTGACCAATAGAGGCAAAATCGGAGATCTAGTGCAACGATTTCCGTCATGTCGATTCTGTCAGAAAGCCCCGACTATGTCTTCTGGGATACCTTATAGAATAATGAAACTATTATTGATAGCCAATTTCTGATTTGGACGGGCCATCGATCATTGATCTAGATTTGCAGTAGTGAAGTCGAGGCATACAGAGTTTGGCACTAGATTCCCATCTATTATAAGCGTTTGAGAGAATTTCCCTTGATGATGAACTTGTGGTACTAAATTAGGGATTTGACAAGGTTTAGGGGGAAACACCAGTAGATACGGATCTGATTAAACAGGAGCCTGGGTGCGTAGCGTAGATTTCAATTTGAGTGACATGGATGGCTAATTTATCCATTGGATTGTATTTTGTACCTACAGTGTAGATTAATTATCTGATTATGATATGGATTACAAATTGTATATATTTCATTAATAGTTCATTTTTAAGCACAACTTTTGAGTCCGACCGCAAATTTCCAGAAATACTCTTACCTACTTGTATCATTATATAACACTTAAAATTTAGATTTAATAATTATACATTTTCACAAAATCAAACTATATTTTTTTCAATATTAACAAGTTTTAATATCACTGAAGTATAAATATAACAAATAAACATTCTCATTTCTTATTAGTTAATAACATAGATAAAAACTAAAATTAATTAAAAAATAAATTAGATATTGCAATTTAAAAGTGATAATTCAAACTACAACATAAAAAATATAAATTGTAGGAAATTTCTGATGCGTTTACGACGTTGTATTGTGAATGTCCGTACAATCAGTGTGGCACAAAGAGATGGCTAATTAACGATGCCTTCTTGACGTAATTTCGACGCATTAGTGCTAACTGTCAATTTAGCGACTCCGCTCCATCGTCTGATCGCTATGACATCGCTAATTGATGTCATAAACCGGTCATTTCTCCTGGAGTGATATGTTAACATATAATGGAGTTTTATTTTATGAAAACCTTGATAATTGCACACAGAAACATGTATGATCATTTATTATTATTATTATTATTATCTTTTGTGATATGTGCATTTTCGTTACTTGGTTTACTTAATTTTTTGAATTTTACATTCATGACAGAAACATAACTTAGTTCCTTGTGTTAAACTAAATCCAACGTTTGAGTGACGTCGGCATATTCCGACCCCTTTTCGATGCCTTCATAATTTTTGATGATTAAGTAAATGGCGTTGCAATGGCATTGAAAAGTTCTGATGTCATTCTGATGTCTTTATATTTTTTTTAATGCATGAGTGATGTCACAATGGTATCGAAATTTTCAATGCTATTCCGACATCATTCCAGTGCCTTTGTAATTTTTATTGGATAAATAAATGATGTCGTAATGGCGTTGAAAAGTTCTGACGCCATTTCGATGGCATTATTCCGATTTACAACTTTTTGACGCTTTTCTAACGCCCTGCTTTTTTGGCGTCGCAATGGCGTCCGAAAATTTCGTAGCTATCTAAGCCCCCTTCTAGTAGCGATATACTGAAATGCTAATATGTTGAAATGTTAATAGGTTGAGATGTTAATATATTGAAATGTAAACCTGATGAAATGTATAAACCAGTTTAAATATGGGGAAACAATTATTGTTGTATACATACATGTTCTAATTACATGTTTATCTATGGCATATTATGTACTTGAACCCTTAACTGGAAGAATTGGGATAACTACATGTTAATTTGTTAGAATGGAATAATTACATGATTCGATGATTACGTGTTATTTTAAAATGAAGCTAATTACATGTTACGAAGAACATGCGACATGATAATCAGATAATGGACTTAGTATGATATTAAGTATGACATGTAAAAATAGATTACAGTAAAATTTGGAAAGAATGGATATGCTTAATTTTATAGAAAATAGGAAACTGTAACTGCACTCAGACACGAGGTTAAATTCAACTTGTGGTTGAAGTCTGCTTGGAACTGCCTGCCAAATCCAGCATCCACAGGTTGTTAATTTAATGTGAGGGGTATAGTGCGTAAATATACATGTAACGGTACTAAGACACGAGATTAAGTCAATTTGTGATGGATGTCTGGCTGGAACCGCCTGGCAGATCCAGCATCCACAAGTGGTAGGCTTAATATGAGTGGTCTAGTGCATAAAAATATATAAAAATATATGTATATAAAAGGATATAAATAAAAGACACTAATTATGATTAACGGAAATTAATGGAAGTTACAACGATAAAAGGACTAGAATGAACGAGGAATGATAATAACCTATTATAATTAATTACATTAATGAGAACGTTATATAATATGTAGGCTTGTCCTAGGAACAAGTGGAAATTATAACATAAGCTATAATAAATGGAAAGGAAACTTATTAGTAAACCTTAATTAAGAGAACTAAGTTAATAAGTAAACACCGACAAATTGTAGTGACAGTGCAAGATGGAATTAGGATTAAATAAGAAAGAATGAGGTGAATATATGGGATGAAATAAGTTATATTTAATCATAAATAATAAGTGATATGTTAAACAGAAAAGAGGTGGATTGAGATGAAGTATACTTAATTACATATTAAGTAGAACATGTTATTGTAACTATGGAATCAGACAATGAATAATATAAAGAGATTGTAGATTAGAGATCTTGGATTACAATCTAAAGAATAACATATTGTGGGCCTATAAATAAACTTAAACGGATTAAGTTATATATCTGAAATAATAAGCGAGAGGAAATTGGTAACTTGAATAAGAAGTCAATGTGAATGAGAATAACCAAGTTAACTGGAAATATGACGGGGTAGAGCAAGCGCGTAATTAAATGTTTAGACACAAGGTCTAATAACACATCAACCTGCAGTGCTTGGACCAGTCCGTACGTCTGAAGGTGAATAACCCAACAGCGTAGATCATCATGGTATCACGGGACATAAGGGGAGGGCACGTCCACCTGATTATTCTGCTTGTTGTTCTACTGATAATCTGGCTTCGAAGGACTGGAAGGGGAAGCACGCGGCTTCCTAGGACGTGGAATGTACTCCTAATAGTCCTCTATACGGTGACAGTGTTTGGACTGTGCTCGCAGAGGTTAGGTCTGCGTGTTACTGCCCGGTGAGTATACCTTGACCACCATTAGGAGCAGTCAGAAGGCTGTAGGGTGGCATAGATGATTCGACGATCCAGTTGCCTTGTGACTAGGCTGGGTTATGACCATTTTTATTGAGTTGTCGGCGAGTCTAACCATCTACTGATAACAAGTTGTTGGGTACCAACCATCGACAGTCAGTGTGATATGTGATGCGTGATGCGCAAAGACGGAGAGCTAAACCAAAAGACCATAGACCCTTTGCTATCAAGGCTACGGGTAAGGGACAGCCCAATTAGGATTCTGTTCGTCTTTCACTAGTAGAGGGAGGGGTTGGGTGGGACTATTGCTACTGAAAATGCAGTCCTTAACATCTGTGTATACAGATATCTGCAAACTCCCGACCGAGTCCCGTGTTTTTGATACGGCCCTATTACGGAACTCGGTGCACAGTAGATATGTGTGCATACATGCATACCATTTCCGGATGGTGTATCATAAAGGTTACGACATCGAGTACGATTGATGATACATATGTGAGAAGGTCTAGATACATGCATGTCCGCTTTGGGTGGTGTATCGTAGACTCTAGGGCACTACTCTATGATGGAATCTGATTCGATCGAAGGTGGCAGTCTGTACGCTTACGTAGCATTGTGATAGCAGATTTATGCGGAACATAGCGTTGTTATATAGAGATCCGTACGTCACTCCGGTGTAGGATGAGGTACTGCGTATATTTCTGTGGCGTTACGGTGGAGACCATGCGAGTGGGGTACCATCGGTAGCTACATGTATACTATATTAGGTTAATCTTCTGGGGTGTAGATGGGTATGACGTGTGTGTAAGCTTTGAGCGCTGTTAACACAAGTAACCTAATAAATAAGAAAATGTAACTGAATGGGATATTAAGGGTTATCCAAAATGTGTAGTTTAAATCCAGTCACTAGAACTTGCGTTCTGACCTCCTCATCATAACATACTCGCAGGTTAGATTTGTGGCAGAGATATGATAGCTTTGGATACTGGTTACGCAGTATTATTATTTGGGTAAAGCTACATTTTGATTATGTTATATTTTATCCATTCCGCTATGAGATGTTTTTTGAGCTTTGACATATTTTATATCGCTGTCTTTTCTGCAGGATACCAGACAAACCAACACAAGTTTTGATGGATTTGAATTTTGAAAAAAATTGGCCCGCCGGGATTCGGGTTGTTACATTTGGTATCAGAGCCTAAGTTTAGGATTCCTGTATAGATAATGAGTAAACGCATTTGTATTTTAAAAATATAAGTATATTATATATATAATATACTTATATATATATATATATACACGCACACACCTAGATCCATAGAGGAACCCGCTATATAGAGAGAGCATAATATGGTAAAAGTTGGGATATCTATTTTATACACTAAAGGAATGGATATGGAAATCTGAGACCCTTAGGTAATTTGGGTGGAAAGTGTACAATGCACTTTGTATCGAAGGAAGGTGAATCCCATATGTTAGTATTTCGGGTTAGTGGGTTAGGCGGTAAAACCTTGGAAAAGGTTAAAAAGAGAAGAATGGATTAAGAATATATATAGTTGAGAGAATTGACTTTGTGGGAGTGTCTAGGAAAGCCTAGAAAAATTGGAAAACTGTTTTGAGTCTAACCCCCATTGTTAACTTTTAAGAACTTGAAATTGTAAAAGCTTTTGGGAAGATAGTTTATGGTCTTTTCAAGTTTTGATCTTAAAAGTTACAGTTTTAAAAATATGTAAAGAGCATATTTGAAAAAGTACATATTGAGTTTTGAAGTAAAATGAGGTATATTTTGTAAATAGTGATTTCTTGCAAAATTTTGTCTAAAATAATTTTTTCTCAATAAAATGTACACATTATAGAGCATATATAGCTCGCTAGTTTTCGTGTTATATTACATGAAAGGATTAAAAAGAAAAACATAAAAAAAATGTTGCATTTTATTGAAAGCTGGAATTTTCAGTAAAGAAAGTTTTGAAATCTCTATTCCTTTGACAATCATTTTTGATAAATTGTTTTAAAAGAGAAAATTTTGTTGGGTGGACAAAATAAGTTGTAGAAATAAAGAATAGAGTTGATGTTTGCACCTTGTAGTAAGAAACTGAATCGACCTTATAGGCAAGAACAAGTCGTAAACTGGATTGAGAAATAGTTGTCCTTATCTACTCCAGTTTTTGTGATTTAAAAAAAAAAATGATTTGCAATTTTTTTAAGATGACATGTTTTTATGGTTTGGCAAAAGTAAGTTTTGATGAGGAAAATAAAGTTTTGATACTTTTAACTTTTGAAAGAAAAATGAAATGAAAAGGCCAAAACGTGTTTTAAAACGTATGGAGTAGGTAATGATTAGTGCCTAGGGAAAACGGGAAAAGTTTTTGAGGTTATGGAGTAAATAGCGAGAATTATCTTGGAATAATAGTAAGTTCCCGTAGAATGCATAAGCATTGAGAAATCTAGAGTATTGCTTGAAAGTGACTGCTGGTACACAGTTAGGACTAGTGATGACTACTAGATAGTAAAAGGCAAGTAAGTGTTTAGACCCTATTGCTAATTTTCCTGTTATGGGTCAAACCCGTTATTACATTTCTGTTGGGATAGTATTTTTATTTTGTTCTTGTTGGGTAGTTAGGGTAACACTTAAACCTATCATGGATCCCTGGTTTGAACTTTTCTGTCTGAGGGAGACAGTCTTGGGATTCTTGGCCCTTAGTAGCAGCTGTGCAGAGCGTTTATTTTCCTGTTTTAGTTAAAGAACAACAGGGCTTAGTTGAAACTAAACTTGGATCAGAGGATTAAATTAAATAAGCTAAGAAAAGAGTAATGGCATAATTAAAAAGAAACAACGAATTCAGTAAAGAAACAAACATGACAGTTAAAGAAAGATGGAAAATTCTGAGAAAAGATGAATAAGAGTAAATTTTTCCAAAATAAATTGGAAAAGAAAATCTGTAACAAAGAAAGTTTTCTTATGTGGGTTGTGCTTGGATAGGAAAATAGAGAATCTTTATAAAATAGTTTCAATAAAATCCAAGTACGGTTAGAAAAACGTTGAAAAAGATAAACGGAAGATATGAAATTTTCTGTTTTCTACCTTTTTGTAACATAAGAAATCGAATTTAGAAAATTAGTTTTTCCTGAAATTAGTTTTTTCTGAATTTCGAAAAATAAAGTTACTTAGTAGGGTTTTGAATGGAACAATTTGATTAACTGCGCTCTTGCTCTGCATTAAAAAATTACAAAGGCACTGGAATGACGTCGGATTAGCGTTGAAAATTTCGATACCATTATGACGTCACTCATGCATTAAAATATATAAAAACATATAAATATATCAAAATGACATCGGAACTTTTCAACATCATTGCAACGCCATTTACTTAATCATCAAAAATAGTGAAGGCATCGGAATATGCCGATGTCACTCAAACGTTGGATTTAGTCTAACACAAGGAACTAAGTTTTGTTTCAGTTATGAATGTAACATTCAAAAAATTAAGTAAACCAAATAGCGAAAATGCGCATATCACAAGTGATGATGATGATGATGATGATGATAATAATAATAAATGATCATACATGTTTCTGTGTGCAATTAATAAGGTTTGCATAGATAAAACTCCATTACACGTTAACATATCACTCTAGGAGAAATGACTGGTTTATGACATCAATTAGCGATGCCATAGCGATCTAACGATGGAGCGGAGTCGCTAAATTGATAGCCATCACTAATGCATCGAAATGATGTCAAGAAGGCATCGATAATTAGCCATCCCTTAGTGACACACTAATTGTATGGACATTCACAATACAACGTCGTAAATGCATCATAAATTTCCTATAATTTTGCAATGACAATTAAATTTAAGGATGCCATAATGCGACCAACAATTTCTTTTTAAATTTTTCTAGCGTCATAAAGACGTAGGGATATGCCTTTATGATATTTTTTTAGCAATCTCAAAATATTATTACATTTGTACAAGCGTCATTAGGGCGTGATCATGACACATTTTTCGAATGTGAATCGTGTTTTTTAAGAAAACTATATATTTTTAACATTTTCAAGATAAAATGATTTAAATGCATGTTTATTTATATTTTTATGTTGTAGTTTGAATTTTCACTTTTACATTGCAATATCTAATTTATTTTTAATTAATTTTAGTTTTTATCTATGTTATTAACTAATAAAAAATGAGAATGTTTATTTGTTGTATTTATATTTCAGTGATATTAAAACTTGTTAATATTGAAAAAAATATAGTTTGATTTTGTAAAAATGTATAATTATTAAATCTAAATTTTAAGCGTTGTATAATGATACAAGTAGTAAGAGTATTTTCCACTTTTGGAAATTTATGGCCAGACTCAAAAGTTGTGCTTAAAAACGAACTATTAATGAAATATATACAATTTGTAATCCATATCATAATCAGATAATTAATCTACACCGTAGGTACAAAATACAATCCAATGGATAAATTAGCCATCCATGTCACTCAAATTGAAATCCACGCTACACACTCAGGCTCCTGTTCAATCAGATCCATATCTACTCGTATTTCCCAATAAACCTTGTCAAATCCCTAGTTTAGCACCACAAGTTCATCATTGAGGGGATTTCTCTCAAACGCTTATAATAAATGAGAATTTAGCGTCAAACTCTATATGCCTCGACTTCACCACTGCAAATCCAGATCAATGGTTGTTGGCATGTCCAAATCAGAAATTAGCTAGTTCGAAAGGTAAGAAATTGGTTTGGCGTTTTGAATTCAATAATAATTTCATAATTCTATAAGGTATACCTGAAACATAGTCGGGGCATTCTGACAGAATCAACATGACGAAAATCGTTGCACCAGATCTCCGATTTCGCCTCTATTGGTCAAAAGTAGATCCCTAATTTTACCTTACCGGTACATTGTGAATGGTAATGCGATCTTTTGATTGTTATAATTTTTTTTTTGGAAATTATGTTAGAATTTTAGTTTTGACTTTTCCTTGTTAATGAAATTCCATGTATAGTTCAAAGCATTCTATTCAAATTTGAATGTTTATCTTCCTTTTTAGCAATGTTAAGGGTGCGTTCTTAACGAACGTGAGCGTGACATTTGAGCGTGCCATTTGAGCGTGGTACTGTAGCGAAGGGGAATTGTGTTTTTAGCTACGAGCGTGGTATTTGAGCGTGGTATTTTTAAAATAAGATTTAAATAGAGATGGTTTGGCAAATTCGAATACAAATACAAATACAAATACAGTTTCTAATACAGATACAAGTATAGTTACAAATACAAACACAAATTAGTGCAGACCCGCAGCAACCAACCGATCTCTAATGGTATCTCGAACTAATGACATTTCTCGGGATCCTTCTGCTTGAACACGTTCCGTGCCTCTATTCATAGTATTTCTCATACTATAATATTCCATCAAGTAATTATCGGGTATTCGTTCAGGATCATCATCAAAAGCCATAAAATCTGGGTCACCACTATTGTATTTGCGTATGAAGTTGTGTAAGGCCATTGTAGACACCACAACTTTCACTTGAGTTTGAAAACGATATGTAGGCATCTTGTTGAGAATGGTAAATTTTTTCTTCCAAATGCCAAATGTTTGTTCTACGACCATCCGTAAACTCGAATGGCAGTAATTAAACACTTCATTGGTCGACTTTGGTTGATTCATTGTATCACGGAAATGCGGAATATGATATCTCATATTTCGATATGGCGGTAAATATCCAGTCTGTAGTGGATAGCCCGAATCAACTAAATAATATTGTCCAGCTGGAGGGTAAGGAAAGTTATAGTTTCTATCATTTGTAACAGCATTAAAAATTCTGCTATCATGTGCAGTCCCTTCCCAACCAGCCATAACATACGTAAACTGTAAATCGAAATCACAAACCGCTAATATATTTTGAGTTGCAAACCCTTTTCTTCCAATATAAAGGATAATTTGATCAGTAGGTAAATGTGCAGATACGTGGGTACCGTCTATAGCGCCAATACAGTTTTTGAAATACGGGTAATACCGGGTGGAAGTTCTGATGTGATGTGGAACAGTATTAAATTGTTGTTCCGCTGGCTTTATTACATCAGCAGCGAGTAATTGAAAAGCGTTTAGGACATCATGAAAACAAACGGAAATTGTGCTACCTGATCATTGAAATCTTTCTTGTAGTTGTCTATTTGAAAGCCCAGTAACCATTGTATAAATGAATATTCCAACCATTTCGACGACACAGATTTCTGGTCTGGAAGCGAGAACATAATGTTGCAGTTTCTCACATAATGCGTAGAAACAAAGCCTTTTCATCCGAAAATTATTATGACAACGGCTTTGATGGCCATTCAAAATTTCGTTGATCCAAGATAAGCCAGTGAACTCCGAAGTATTAATCCGCGTCATATGATTTCTCCTTTCATTCTGAACCAGATAAACCTCGTAAAGCTCCATCAAATCGTCGTTCTCGGAGGATGAATCGGAGTTTGACATTAGTCGAATAAGTAGAAAGAGTTGAAGAAGTAGTATTGTGTAAGGTGTTAAGATAGAGGGGGTAATATATAGGGAGGAAGAGAAGTTGGAGATCAAGCCGTTGGCGTCGGACGCCAACGGCTTGATTTTCAACATCCAGCGGTCGTTCCATTTGGAAGTGGAAAAAGTGCTCGCGTCGGACGCGTCGGACACGAACACAAAGTTGAGCGTGCCAAAACTTTGCTGCGAACACACCCTAAACCTTTAGGTAACCAGCCATTTTATTAACGATCTTAGCATTAAGAAATTAAGATTATAATAAATTCTTCTTGTAGCTTGCTTAGGTGTGTGAAGTGACATTTCATTCTCATTTTGTATGTCATCTACCATGGACATGTAATTTGTCTTTTGCATTTGTAGGCTATTCGGGTTTTTGCTAAATAAAAAAATACTTTAAGTATATGACTCAATAACAAGGGATAGGCTTATGTCCAGCATAAACTAAATAGTCACAATGGTTATCAGAATATGCTTGCATGATGCAGATAAGTTTGGTGTGCATACATATGGTAAGCATGTGCACATTTATACAATATTGATTTGCTATGTAGCATTATAAATATACATATATATGTACATATTGATTAACTTGTTTCGATATAAAAATTTAGGTATTAAGGTGTATTAGATAGAATGTTGTTACAATTAATTGTGTCTATAAAGCATATGAAGAGTTGGAATCATATCTTGGAAGGTTTGGAATTTTCGTCTACTGTGAATGCTATTATAACAGAGGATGAATATCATCACTTGTAAACGACTGTAGAAACTAGGAGATTCTCAAATGAATATCATCACTTATAGAAACAAGGATATTTCCAATTTGTAACATTTTCTCCCAAATTGATTTCACCATATTTTCCCAATTTTACATTTATTTTTCCGGAAAAAGAGACAAATCGCAGGCCACTGTATCCAGTAATGGCAGACAGTCAATGTAACGACCCAGATTTTTGAACAGTTTATTCTAAATATTTAGTATGGTTTTAAATATTGAATTCGTAGTATAAATGGTATTTTATTTTGTTATCGATTAAATAATCGAAATATGATTTATTTTGATAATTATCGTAATATGAAACAGTAACAATTGAATTCAGAGTTAAAACTGAATTGAAACAATTCAGTTGACTAATATAAAATTCTGTATTGAATTAGAACGATAATATTAATTCATTTTTAATAAAATTAACTGCTTGGAATTGAATTATATTTAGTTTAAACCATTAATTTAAATTGTTATCTCTTCTATATAGTCGAATTAAAATTCAGAATCGGATCCGTTGAATTCAGAACGGCGTTTTAAGCTTATAACGTCAGTCGTTACGACTGAATATCGGTTCAGAATTTCGAGTTAAGGACCACAAGATATTTTTATTATTAAATTAAAATCAAATCAAGTCCATATAAATTTCTTTTCAGGAAAAATGAGCCGACCTAAAATCTCAACGCAGACCTAAAGAAATCAAGCCACCCTATATTTCTTCCTAGCTGAATTTTCTGTCTCATCTCTTCCCTCCAAAGGAATCAGAGAAGTTAATGGTTTGGTACGTCTGTTCCTCCCGTTTTCCCTATAAATTGAACCTTGGTCCTCGTTCTTTCGATTCCAGCTAGTTCATTTCATTTCTTCTGTTCGATTCTAATAAAATGGCATCTCCCTCTTTCGCGACTTAGTTCCAAATTCGAAGCTCCCCTCTTTTAAATCCTTTCAATAATTATATTAAATCATTTATTCAATGAAATCACCAATTATTAAATTCGTTTTCCTCATGCGTTCGAGACGCACAATTCCGCACCATCAGAAACTGGTGCGACATGCTTCTTCGATGATCGATTTTGAACCAACGATAACAAAGGCGTTCGATGTTTAAGGGATTTGAGCCCAAGCCGATCAGAAAGTCCACAATTTTAGGGAAATAATGGGTGCGACAAGAATTAAGGGCGGCGAATTAGGGTTTCGAGTTTTGGGGGTTACTGGCAGCATCAGCTCGACACGGTTAGGGGGCACTCCAGTAGAAAACAGTGGAAAGCAACTAGTCCGATGCAGCATGACAATGAAGAGGGCTATAAATTGAAGTTGTTCGGGATGTTGAAAGCTGGTAAGTGTGAGGCTGTTGTCTGATGTAGTGATGTTAGAAAGGAAAAAGGAGATTGTCAGGAAGGTGTTTTGAAATGCCAAAGTGACATGAATGGGTTTTGAGGCTGTTTTAGTAGAAGGAAGATGAGCGCTGAGTGTGTTTTGTCGATTAGTCGAGTTTTTACAAGGCAACAGGTATAAAATTTTACAAAATTAATTATGCATAGAATTTATTTATTTTAAGTGTTTAATCGACAAATAAAATTTATTAATCATAGGTGAAATAAATTCATTCAAATAGATGAGTAGCCAAGTCGATATGGCATTTTAAAGGATATTCGACAAACAGAAATCTCGGTGAGTAAATCTCACTCACCTTTAGAATTATTTTTATTCCATTAAAAATAATTGTCTGTTGATTGTGTGAATGTTCTCTGGTTGTTTTATATATATTAGTTATTTAGGCTATTATATATATATATATATTGGGTTGATTGATTGGTTGGATTCCCGCAGTCTCATTAGCGGATGCCCGCAGTTTTATAGCGGATGATTACCCTATACGCCCCACGCTATGATTAGTGGATGACCTTCTATACCACGATATTCTGCCACGAAGCAGAATGGGTATTATTTATGTGCTAACATCTGTGGATGCAGGAAAACAGGTTGGAGGAATCCAACTGGATTCCTCAAAAATATATTATCTATTTGCTGTTTGTTTGATTTCATATATATGCATATATGATGTGTTAAAATCAAATAATTGGAAATTGATTGATTTGGTTGTTTAAATTATCACTGGGCTTGAATATTGATTTATAAAAATATCGTGGAAGGATATTTGAGATTTTAAAAGGAAAAATTCTATTTTTAAATAGAATTTGAATTTTAAATGGAATATAAAATATAAAACTTGTTTTTGAAAAATAAAACAAGTAGTTTCTTTTTAAACGAAGTTTATAAATAGTTCTTTTATAACGAAGTTATAAATGAAGTAAAAAGAATTATCGTTTGATAATTCAGAAATAGAAATACAAGCATGGAATTGGAATTTGAAATGGAATTTCAAAATAAGATGTGAAAATGAAATTTTTAAATATATAACTCAAATGAAATTTGAGTAGAACATTTGAATAGTAGAATTAGAAAAGGAATTTAAATATTTGAATTTTAAAAGGAGATGGGATATTAGAAATTCAAATAGAAGTTCAAATAGAATTTGAATAGACGAAATTAGAATGAAAAAATAGAATTTGAATTCAAGGAATTAAAATAGAATTTGAATTCGAAGGAATTCAAATAAAGAAAATTCAAATAGAGGTTTGGATATAGAATTCGAATGAAATTCAAATGTAGAAATTTGAATAGGGAAGTTCAAATGGAATTTTAGATATAGAGTTTGAATAAGAGATTCAAACAGCATTTGAATAAGAGAGTTCAAAATGGAATTTGAATAAGAGAATTGAAATAGAAATTGAATAAAGAAATTCAAATAGGGATTTGAATATAGAATTTCAAAATAGAATTTGAAATGAACTTTGAAAATAGGATTTCAAAGTAGGATTGAAATAGGATTTCAAAGTAGAATAGGAAAACCAAATGGTTTGAAATGGAATTTGAATTCAAAGGAATTCAAATGGGTTTGAATAAAGAAATTTCAATGGGATTTAAATATAAGATTCAAATAGAAATTTAAATGAAGTTTAAATATTTAAATTCAAATATGATTTTCAAATATAACCATTCAAAAGGGATTTGATTATAGAATTTAAAGTGGAATTTAATTCAAAGGAATAAATTAAGGTATTGGGATTCAAGAAAATTAAATGTGAAGTTTAACTAATGAATTTGAATTTAGAATTCAAATGGTATTTGTAAATGAATTCGAATTTAGAATTCAATGGTGTTTGAAAGAAAATTGGAATATTTTAATTCAAATAGAGTTGGAAATAGATTTGAACATAGAAATTCAAATGGGGTTTGAATATTTGAATTTCAAAAGGGAATTCAAAATGGAGTTGAATATCTAAATTCAAGTATGAATTTCAAATATAGAAATTCAAAAAGGATTTGAAATGGAATTCGAATAAAGAATTTGAAATGGAATTCAAATAAAGGATTTGAAATGGAATTCGAATAAAAGAATTTGAAATGGAATTCGAATAAAGGATTTCAAATGGGATTTGAATATAGGATTTAAAACTATGGAATTTGAAATGTAAAGATTCAAATGGAATTTGAAATATATGTGAATATATATATATATATATATATATATATATATATATATATTAGAGTGGAGTTGAAATTCATTTTAAACGAAGTTTAACGTTCATATTTATAAATATAATTAAAACGAACTCGCCGCAGCGCTGCAGTTCGTAAATTGGCGATTCGAACTTCAATTGAATATATAGAACTCGATTGAAGTCGGAATTCTTTGAAACAAGAAACGTCAGGATCGATTCGATAATAGTTTCCTAATGAAGGAGAAAAATCTGAATTTCGTCGTATAGATTTTGAGTTATATCAAAATCAAAATTTCAAAAATGCAGCGCCAGAAACCATTATAAACCATAATGGATTTTATATATAAATATAAGGATTTTTAAGCAAATAAAAATCCAAAGTCCCATTTTGAGTTAGAAAATAAAGGCGAGCTCAAGTGAAGTAAGTACAGAGATTTTTGAAACAATAAACCTATTGCGATTATTTAGGATTAACTAAGTCAAGTAGAAATTAGTTAACCGAGTTTGAACTAAAATCGAACCTTGAAAAGTAAATGTAGCGTTCGTAAATATATATATATATATATATATATATATATATATATATTCGAAATCGAACATAGCGCTTAAATTGAAATTTGAATTCAATTATTTGGTAAGTATGTTGAAATACATTTGAAATATGTTATATTCCAATAAACAAGCGAAATAGACCAACGAGTTAATTAACGAGTTAATTAACGAGTTGGGTCAAAACGAGTGTGTGAAGTTGAAATAAAATTTGACAGGTATAGACATACAAGAGACAGGTATGGGACAAGGATAATGCAGGTATATAAATAATGTGCTCGACAAAGGTACATGTTTAAATTCATATATGGGTTTTATGCGCCGTATCGGCAAGCCGCTTGGCTTCTTCTTTTTCTTTTTGAGATTAGAAGGTACCGGGAAGCTATTTGAAATTTCCCGATGCTCCCGATACAGGGGAGGTTATGGCGAAATTTTCCGGAAATTTAAGGAGTTAGAATATTTTTAAGATATTTTGATAATTTGAAATCATTATATCGACGTATTGAATTCGATAGTAAAGTGAATATAAAAATCGAATGTTGTAAACAAAAGGGGATAGAGATAAGCGATTGGAATTGTTTCCAATTGCAAATAGAGATTTTTCTAATATATAGAAAATAAAAGAAGTTAATATTTGGAAACGTTTTCCAAATGGCGTAAGAGGCAAGATGATTATTGAAAATATTTGGTCAACAAATATTGATAGAGGAAATGGAGAAGTGATGAAATATTAATTAAAGAGCCCAGTGATTTGTTTGATATGTTTGATTGAACACTTGTTTTTATTCGATAGTTAAATCACAGACTATCGAAGTTTTGACCCTCGTTGTCAATATGGAGAGACCGGTTGGATTATTATCCGAAGAACCACTCCGTATCGGCATAAGCGTTGCGAACCAAGTATGCTGAGTATATTGAAGACGGAGTAAAGTGCAAGGGCTTTTCTAGTAATAGAAATAGTGCCTTCGGTTTCGTTCAATCCCAGAACGAACGTATATGGACGAATGTCTGACAAAGTATTTCCAATGATCAAATGGGTTGGTCTGTATAAATATATATGGTTGCAACGGATTTATCCCTTAGCATAACATCCAGAATATTTGTGCAAACTCAACTAGTGATTAACGGATCTGACGATGTGGCATTCAAAGTGATTGTGTTATCGATGAATGGTAAGTATGCGTAGCCTCAGGCCTCAACAACCGGGAAAGGACAAAAGTCGGGCAGGCAGCATGGCTATGTGGGTCGCACCCATTAGGGTGTATAATCACCTATCTAGAGAAATTCCTTTTGTTTCTAAATCTATCGATTCTGCCCATTCGGGAAACGGTGGTTTGAGTCCAACCGTTGGTGATATACATTCAATACACTCAAGCGAAATGAGTGGTCGGTCATGTGTGGGCCGGGGTACAAGATGTTCTTGTTGAACCCAGGTGTATTCGCCTCTAGAGATGCACTGTCGGAAGGTGGTCCCATACCTTGTCATGTTGGAAATCCAATCTCCAATAAGCGCCATGCGGATTTTTATTTATACTATATATGTGGAGCGTGAGATGCAAGAGTTCTGCTATTTGGTTATTTACTTGATGTAGACATTATTATAATATCATTGGATTTGATATCAAAGTGTTTTGGGTTATAGTAAGGTAAAAACCGTCCGTGTTTATGTGTGGGCTGGTCTTACTATTATCTTTTCTTTTGAAAGGATTTTTAAAGTTAAACAAGTGGTTGGAGTTTACTCACACCAGTCCCATGACTGACCCAGAGTTTATTTTGTTTTGTTTTCCCTAAACTCTTGGGTGCCCAAATTTGTACGGGCAGTCAAGTGTTTCAGGCTTTTACAGATACACTTGGAGGAGCTTGAAGCAGGAGGCTTCAACGTTAGTTATTTAGAGTTACTTCCGCTGGATCAAATGTTATGTGTACTCTGATGATGGTATGTATATATGTACCAAACAGATTTGTATTTCAAAGTTATGTTATATAATATATTTTATTCGTTCCGTTGTGAGTTTGTGATCTTCGTTTTTCTTCTATTCTAAGTTTTCTATCTTATCTATTCTCACCCTCTATCTTCTTTCTATTAATGGTTCGTATTTCTGTGTTGTTTGGGTTGGACGTGTGTTGTATTTAGTCAACTCAGATAGCACGGATTTGCGGGTCATTTCAGTTGGTATCAGAGCTTAGGTTGAGCGAATACCTAGGCTTGTGTGGCATGTGCTCATTAGAGATAGGGTCAGTAGTACCCTAGAATGAGTTGAGTATATATATGAGAGAGCGTATTGGTAAGTGGATATAAAAGTTGTTTTATATTGTGTTGGCTAGTCTGTTGAGTGGTTTATGAATTCTGGTCGAATCGTGGGATGCCACGACGTCGATAGGAGTTTGTAAACACTTGGACAGAAGAATCGACATAATGTTGTTTTAAGGTGGGTAGATGAAATAATTTTACCCAAAATTTCTATTTTGATATAGAAAGAATAATTTTCTAGAATTATTATTATATGGATGTGTTGGATGTTGATTTTATAATCAAATAAGATTATAAAAATTGAAATGGTTATTTATAACCAAATAGAATTTGTATATGAATTAAATATACAAATGAGATGAATTAGAATTAAATTCAAACTAGAATTAAGAATTTTAATCCTGGGAAGTTGAAAAATATTTTTCAAAGTATATTAAAATAATATAGATTTGTTTTAAAAGAAAATCATTTTAGATGAATTTTGAAATAATAAAGCACTGAACTCACTTCAGTGGCTGGGAAATTATTCTGATGATGATTGCAACATCATCAGTGTTCATTTCCGAGTTTCTAAGTGATAAATTGCTACCTTAGAAAAAGTTTTGTTGGAAAATTGTTTGAAGGAAAACAAGTTATTTTGGGAAGAATTCAAGTGTTTTGAATTTGAGATGGAAATAAATATATGTATATATATTTATGTGATTTCAAAGGATTTGAAATGAAAACCCTGGGATCTGGATTCTGGAATTAAAATTTAACTGAAGCAAGTTAAATGGTTCGAGGTGAATAAATTGACTTGAATCAATTTGAAATAAAATTGAAAGGAATATGAATTAGAATGCATATGAATGGAGACCAAAAGTTTTGGTTGAAAATAAAGTCATAGAAATAGGAGGAGTTGAGTTTCAACATAAGTGAGATGTTGAAAAGAAATAGATTTGTACTTTTTTTCCCTACCTTAGCAATTTCGAGGACGAAATTATTTTAAGGGGGGAAGAATGTAACGACCCAGATTTTTGAACAGTTTATTCTAAATATTTAGTATGGTTTTAAATATTGAATTCATAGTATAAATGGTATTTTATTTTGTTATCGATTAAATAATCGAAATATGATTTATTTTGATAATTATCGTAATATGAAACAGTAACAATTGAATTCAGAGTTAAAACTGAATTGAAACAATTCAGTTGACTAATATAAAATTCTGTATTGAATTAGAACGATAATATTAATTCATTTTTAATAAAATTAACTGCTTGGAATTGAATTATATTTAGTTTAAACCATTAATTTAAATTGTTATCTCTTCTATATAGTCGAATTAAAATTCAGAATCGGATCCGTTGAATTCAGAACGGCGTTTTAAGCTTATAACGTCAGTCGTTACGACTGAATATCGGTTCAGAATTTCGAGTTAAGGACCACAAGATATTTTTATTATTAAATTAAAATCAAATCAAGTCCATATAAATTTCTTTTCAGGAAAAATGAGCCGACCTAAAATCTCAACGCAGACCTAAAGAAATCAAGCCACCCTATATTTCTTCCTAGCTGAATTTTCTGTCTCATCTCTTCCCTCCAAAGGAATCAGAGAAGTTAATGGTTTGGTACGTCTGTTCCTCCCGTTTTCCCTATAAATTGAACCTTGGTCCTCGTTCTTTCGATTCCAGCTAGTTCATTTCATTTCTTATGTTCGCTTCTAATAAAATGGCATCTCCCTCTTTCGCGACTTAGTTCCAAATTCGAAGCTCCCCTCTTTTAAATCCTTTCAATAATTATATTAAATCATTTATTCAATGAAATCACCAATTATTAAATTCGTTTTCCTCATGCGTTCGAGACGCACAATTCCGCACCATCAGAAACTGGTGCGACATGCTTCTTCGATGATCGATTTTGAACCAACGATAACAAAGGCGTTCGATGTTTAAGGGATTTGAGCCCAAGCCGATCAGAAAGTCCACAATTTTAGGGAAATAATGGGTGCGACAAGAATTAAGGGCGGCGAATTAGGGTTTCGAGTTTTGGGGGTTACTGGCAGCATCAGCTCGACACGGTTAGGGGGCACTCCAGTAGAAAACAGTGGAAAGCAACTGGTCCGATGCAGCATGACAATGAAGAGGGCTATAAATTGAAGTTGTTCGGGATGTTGAAAGCTGGTAAGTGTGAGGCTGTTGTCTGATGTAGTGATGTTAGAAAGGAAAAAGAAGATTGTCAGGAAGGTGTTTTGAAATGCCAAAGTGACATGAATGGGTTTTGAGGCTGTTTTAGTAGAAGGAAGATGAGCGCTGAGTGTGTTTTGTCGATTAGTCGAGTTTTTACAAGGCAACAGGTATAAAATTTTACAAAATTAATTATGCATAGAATTTATTTATTTTAGGTGTTTAATCGACAAATAAAATTTATTAATCATAGGTGAAATAAATTCATTCAAATAGATGAGTAGCCAAGTCGATATGGCATTTTAAAGGATATTCGACAAACAGAAATCTCGGTGAGTAAATCTCACTCACCTTTAGAATTATTTTTATTCCATTAAAAATAATTGTCTGTTGATTGTGTGAATGTTCTCTGGTTGTTTTATATATATTAGTTATTTAGGCTATTATATATATATATATATTGGGTTGATTGATTGGTTGGATTCCCGCAGTCTCATTAGCGGATGCCCGCAGTTTTATAGCGGATGATTACCCTATACGCCCCACGCTATGATTAGTGGATGACCTTCTATACCACGATATTCTGCCACGAAGCAGAATGGGTATTATTTATGTGCTAACATCTGTGGATGCAGGAAAACAGGTTGGAGGAATCCAACTGGATTCCTCAAAAATATATTATCTATTTGCTGTTTGTTTGATTTCATATATATGCATATATGATGTGTTAAAATCAAATAATTGGAAATTGATTGATTTGGTTGTTTAAATTATCACTGGGCTTGAATATTGATTTATAAAAATATCGTGGAAGGATATTTGAGATTTTAAAAGGAAAAATTCTATTTTTAAATAGAATTTGAATTTTAAATGGAATATAAAATATAAAACTTGTTTTTGAAAAATAAAACAAGTAGTTTCTTTTTAAACGAAGTTTATAAATAGTTCTTTTATAACGAAGTTATAAATGAAGTAAAAAGAATTATCGTTTGATAATTCAGAAATAGAAATACAAGCATGGAATTGGAATTTGAAATGGAATTTCAAAATAAGATGTGAAAATGAAATTTTTAAATATATAACTCAAATGAAATTTGAGTAGAACATTTGAATAGTAGAATTAGAAAAGGAATTTAAATATTTGAATTTTAAAAGGAGATGGGATATTAGAAATTCAAATAGAAGTTCAAATAGAATTTGAATAGACGAAATTAGAATGAAAAAATAGAATTTGAATTCAAGGAATTAAAATAGAATTTGAATTCGAAGGAATTCAAATAAAGAAAATTCAAATAGAGGTTTGGATATAGAATTCGAATGAAATTCAAATGTAGAAATTTGAATAGGGAAGTTCAAATGGAATTTTAGATATAGAGTTTGAATAAGAGATTCAAACAGCATTTGAATAAGAGAGTTCAAAATGGAATTTGAATAAGAGAATTGAAATAGAAATTGAATAAAGAAATTCAAATAGGGATTTGAATATAGAATTTCAAAATAGAATTTGAAATGAACTTTGAAAATAGGATTTCAAAGTAGGATTGAAATAGGATTTCAAAGTAGAATAGGAAAACCAAATGGTTTGAAATGGAATTTGAATTCAAAGGAATTCAAATGGGTTTGAATAAAGAAATTTCAATGGGATTTAAATATAAGATTCAAATAGAAATTTAAATGAAGTTTAAATATTTAAATTCAAATATGATTTTCAAATATAACCATTCAAAAGGGATTTGATTATAGAATTTAAAGTGGAATTTAATTCAAAGGAATAAATTAAGGTATTGGGATTCAAGAAAATTAAATGTGAAGTTTAACTAATGAATTTGAATTTAGAATTCAAATGGTATTTGTAAATGAATTCGAATTTAGAATTCAATGGTGTTTGAAAGAAAATTGGAATATTTTAATTCAAATAGAGTTGGAAATAGATTTGAACATAGAAATTCAAATGGGGTTTGAATATTTGAATTTCAAAAGGGAATTCAAAATGGAGTTGAATATCTAAATTCAAGTATGAATTTCAAATATAGAAATTCAAAAAGGATTTGAAATGGAATTCGAATAAAGAATTTGAAATGGAATTCAAATAAAGGATTTGAAATGGAATTCGAATAAAAGAATTTGAAATGGAATTCGAATAAAGGATTTCAAATGGGATTTGAATATAGGATTTAAAACTATGGAATTTGAAATGTAAAGATTCAAATGGAATTTGAAATATATGTGAATATATATATATATATATATATATATATATATATTAGAGTGGAGTTGAAATTCATTTTAAACGAAGTTTAACGTTCATATTTATAAATATAATTAAAACGAACTCGCCGCAGCGCTGCAGTTCGTAAATTGGCGATTCGAACTTCAATTGAATATATAGAACTCGATTGAAGTCGGAATTCTTTGAAACAAGAAACGTCAGGATCGATTCGATAATAGTTTCCTAATGAAGGAGAAAAATCTGAATTTCGTCGTATAGATTTTGAGTTATATCAAAATCAAAATTTCAAAAATGCAGCACCAGAAACCATTATAAACCATAATGGATTTTATATATAAATATAAGGATTTTTAAGCAAATAAAAATCCAAAGTCCCATTTTGAGTTAGAAAATAAAGGCGAGCTCAAGTGAAGTAAGTACAGAGATTTTTGAAACAATAAACCTATTGCGATTATTTAGGATTAACTAAGTCAAGTAGAAATTAGTTAACCGAGTTTGAACTAAAATCGAACCTTGAAAAGTAAATGTAGCGTTCGTAAATATATATATATATATATATATATATATATATATATATTCGAAATCGAACATAGCGCTTAAATTGAAATTTGAATTCAATTATTTGGTAAGTATGTTGAAATACATTTGAAATATGTTATATTCCAATAAACAAGCGAAATAGACCAACGAGTTAATTAACGAGTTAATTAACGAGTTGGGTCAAAACGAGTGTGTGAAGTTGAAATAAAATTTGACAGGTATAGACATACAAGAGACAGGTATGGGACAAGGATAATGCAGGTATATAAATAATGTGCTCGACAAAGGTACATGTTTAAATTCATATATGGGTTTTATGCGCCGTATCGGCAAGCTGCTTGGCTTCTTCTTTTTCTTTTTGAGATTAGAAGGTACCGGGAAGCTATTTGAAATTTCCCGATGCTCCCGATACAGGGGAGGTTATGGCGAAATTTTCCGGAAATTTAAGGAGTTAGAATATTTTTAAGATATTTTGATAATTTGAAATCATTATATCGACGTATTGAATTCGATAGTAAAGTGAATATAAAAATCGAATGTTGTAAACAAAAGGGGATAGAGATAAGCGATTGGAATTGTTTCCAATTGCAAATAGAGATTTTTCTAATATATAGAAAATAAAAGAAGTTAATATTTGGAAACGTTTTCCAAATGGCGTAAGAGGCAAGATGATTATTGAAAATATTTGGTCAACAAATATTGATAGAGGAAATGGAGAAGTGATGAAATATTAATTAAAGAGCCCAGTGATTTGTTTGATATGTTTGATTGAACACTTGTTTTTATTCGATAGTTAAATCACAGACTATCGAAGTTTTGACCCTCGTTGTCAATATGGAGAGACCGGTTGGATTATTATCCGAAGAACCACTCCGTATCGGCATAAGCGTTGCGAACCAAGTATGCTGAGTATATTGAAGACGGAGTAAAGTGCAAGGGCTTTTCTAGTAATAGAAATAGTGCCTTCGGTTTCGTTCAATCCCAGAACGAACGTATATGGACGAATGTCTGACAAAGTATTTCCAATGATCAAATGGGTTGGTCTGTATAAATATATATGGTTGCAACGGATTTATCCCTTAGCATAACATCCAGAATATTTGTGCAAACTCAACTAGTGATTAACGGATCTGACGATGTGGCATTCAAAGTGATTGTGTTATCGATGAATGGTAAGTATGCGTAGCCTCAGGCCTCAACAACCGGGAAAGGACAAAAGTCGGGCAGGCAGCATGGCTATGTGGGTCGCACCCATTAGGGTGTATAATCACCTATCTAGAGAAATTCCTTTTGTTTCTAAATCTATCGATTCTGCCCATTCGGGAAACGGTGGTTTGAGTCCAACCGTTGGTGATATACATTCAATACACTCAAGCGAAATGAGTGGTCGGTCATGTGTGGGCCGGGGTACAAGATGTTCTTGTTGAACCCAGGTGTATTCGCCTCTAGAGATGCACTGTCGGAAGGTGGTCCCATACCTTGTCATGTTGGAAATCCAATCTCCAATAAGCGCCATGCGGATTTTTATTTATACTATATATGTGGAGCGTGAGATGCAAGCGTTCTGCTATTTGGTTATTTACTTGATGTAGACATTATTATAATATCATTGGATTTGATATCAAAGTGTTTTGGGTTATAGTAAGGTAAAAACCGTCCGTGTTTATGTGTGGGCTGGTCTTACTATTATCTTTTCTTTTGAAAGGATTTTTAAAGTTAAACAAGTGGTTGGAGTTTACTCACACCAGTCCCATGACTGACCCAGAGTTTATTTTTTTTTGTTTTCCCTAAACTCTTGGGTGCCCAAATTTGTACGGGCAGTCAAGTGTTTCAGGCTTTTACAGATACACTTGGAGGAGCTTGAAGCAGGAGGCTTCAACGTTAGTTATTTAGAGTTACTTCCGCTGGATCAAATGTTATGTGTACTCTGATGATGGTATGTATATATGTACCAAACAGATTTGTATTTCAAAGTTATGTTATATAATATATTTTATTCGTTCCGCTGTGAGTTTGTGATCTTCGTTTTTCTTCTATTCTAAGTTTTCTATCTTATCTATTCTCACCCTCTATCTTCTTTCTATTAATGGTTCGTATTTCTGTGTTGTTTGGGTTGGACGTGTGTTGTATTTAGTCAACTCAGATAGCACGGATTTGCGGGTCATTTCAGTCAAACTACACTGTAGTATTCCGGTAATAGTTCAGTTTTAATAAAAAAAATCATGCTTTAAATTTTCCTATGTTACCTTGATTTCCAATATTTTATGTTTGTGTGTAGAGGTTTTCAGGAAGGTAGTGATAAAATTCACGTCAACACCGATACTTGATTCACCAAGGTTACATTTTTTTTTTCTCCCTCTCTCATTAGCCTTATTTAGTTCTTATTTGTATTTTTTAATAAATTATTTATTCATATTGGGGAACTTAGGCAATGCCCATTCTATGAGGTAATTTGTAATCTACCGAGTAATTTTATTGTAGAAAAATGTTCAAATTATGTTTTTTGATGTAGATATGTTGGCAACAATCCGCTGCATCATTACTAGGCTTGCAGTAAACAAAATGGGAACTGATGAGCATGTTGTTACACGTGTCATAGCCACACGGGCTGAAGTCGATCTTAATACTATAATGGAAATTTACAAGAAGAGAAACTCTGTTCCTTTGGAGCGTGCTATTTCCAATGATACATCTGAAGGTTTCAAGTCCATGCTTCTCGCTCTTCTCGGTAATGAATAAGCTAAATGTTCCCTATTTTATATGTGTTTTCATGTTGAATTAGAGGATGATATTATTGTATGGTACGCTTGTTGTCTCAACGGAATTCAAAGTTCTAAATGTTCAGTCGATCTAAACCTTTTGTGAACATGTTTTATCTGTGATCTTTTAGATTTGAAATATTTGTTTACCTTTTCGTGATTACACAGATCATTGTATCAATCAGTTTTTTCATAGGGAAATGAACGTGGATTCATATAGAATAAAACCTTGCATGCATTTCAAATTTATTTACCTCCAATTCATAGGGAAATGAACGGGAATTCAAAGTTCTGCGCTTTTAGCACAAAGTCTACTTCTTTCTTAGTAAACAAGTTTGAATCATTCCATAAATTTCAGCCTTACCTATAAGTTTAGAACTGTTGAACAACACAGATTTAACTGGTTTTCTATATCTCAGCTCAAGCTCAACTTTGCTAGAAAACATATTTTCTAATGTATCAGAGCTAAGGCCTGTATTCATTTTGCACTGTAAATTCCATGTCTGGTTCCAGCATGGATCACTGGTACATGGAATCTCATGTGTACTCAAAAGATATACATTTAAGCATCAAATGTGGTAGGTCACACCATGTAAACAATGTTTCATTTCTCCAGTAAGCTAATATAATTCAAATTCATTTTTGTTTGCGTGAATAAAGTTCTACACCGTAGGCAGTTCTACAATAATGATTAAGCTACAGTTGGTGCTAATATATTCGATTCCAAATTTACGTGGGAGGGGCTGACTATATTCCGTATCACACAATGTACTCCGTAAAATGAAATACGGCCTTTGTATCCAAAACTCAAAAGGCAGCTGGTTCATTGACAATTTCAAGCACATGGAGAGCCCTGCTATCTGGCACCATGGAATCCAATTCTCACCTCAAGCACTCAACTTATTTCCAATTTGTAACATTTTCCCCCAAATTTATTTCACCATATTTTCCAAATTTCACACTTATTTTTCCTGAAAAAGAGATATAAATCGCAGGCTACGGTATCTAGTAATGGCAGACCATCAAACTGCACTGTAGTATTCAGGTAACAGTTCGTTTGTTAACAAAAAATCATGCTTTAAATTTTCCTATGTTACCTTGATTTACAATATTTTATATTTGTGTGTAGAGGTTTTCAGGAAGGTAGTGATAAAAATTCAAGTCAACAGCATTGCTAGATCCACCAAGGTAACATTTTTTCCCCCTCCCTCATTAGCCGTATTTAGTTCTTGTATGTATTTTTTAATAAATTATTTCTGTAGATTGGGGAGCTTAGGCAATGCCCATTCTGTGAGGCAATTTGTAATCTACCGATTAATTTTATTGTAGTAAAATGTTCAAATTATGTTTTTTAATGTAGATATGTTGGCATTTCACAGACTCTTGGAAGCAGTTTCATATCAGTGGAAGAGTCTGAATTACTGATGGATAGAGCAATGATCCCACAAAGCTGATGGTATGTTAATTTGAACTCTTGTTGTGTTCCTTTACCTTCTTAGTTTGTAACTACTAGGTAGTGCCTTGTTTTTTTAAACTGAACGACATGAATGCAATTGGCACTGAAATATGTTATGAAATTCTGCTTAAAGATTATTAAATATAATGCACTGACATTGGAATAGTTTATGAAGTTCAACTTAAAGATTATCAAATATAAGGTATTGACATCGGAAATGGTTATGAAGTTAAGCCTTAAAGATTATTAAATATAATGTATAAATAAGACAATATAAGGGTTATCTTCTCTATTAATGATGTTTGATATCTAAAATTATTCATTGATTATTCTAATTCAGAGTTTTAAGTCTTCTTCGTCTTGCGCCAACACGGATTTCTAAGCTCAGGTTAATACATATTTTCTTCTTCATTTGTCATTGACCCTAAAATTGGGCAACCAGAACTAAGTATTTTGTTTATGGGATCAAATTCATTGAACGAACTTTGCTAATAAGACTACTGCGGGTGATGGAACCAATTTAGCAAGGTGGAATGCTTGTTGAAGTAAAAAAGCTTTAAAAATCTAGCTTGGCCTTAAACTATCCAGTTTAATATCAGGTATAAATTTTGTAGAATATCAGGATTAGAGATACATCCTGTGTGTATCGCTTAAGATATATTTTATAATGAATTAGTAAAATATCAAGGGTACATCCTGTAAAATGATACATAATATTCCTAGCTAATTACAAAGCATTCTTAGCTACAAATATTTTTGGTTGTGAAAAAAGATACAAAATCCCATGATATTATAATTTTTTTACTAATGGATTTGTTAAATTAAATGAATTTTTATTAATAACATTTAATATTTAATATCTAATAGATACATCTTGTAAAATTTTGTAATGATTAATCCTGCTCTTATGTGTCTCTAGTAGAATTATTCTACTTGAGCTATATATCCCTAAAAGAGTGTGTACCATCTAAGAGCTTAATAACTATTCGACATCCATCCAGTAAAACATTAAAAATTCTTCAAATTTTGTAATGAATTTTGTATGCTTGCTCAGAAAATTTAAAAAAATCCATGCTTAGATAATTAACATATAATCTGCATGATGCATTCCTAGAATGCAAAAACATTTTCTAAGTAGGTTTTTTGTTGCTTCAGATATCCAAGTGCAACACAATTTGAATATCTTGGTCATAAATACTATTACATGAAAAAGGTGCTGATTTGCAAGTGGTGTTATCTCAAATACGGTATAACCATTTTCACCTTGATGGAAGGTATAATGGTTTCGTTGTTTAGTTCAAATTTTAGCATGTATTGTTTAGCAAACATAAGAGTTGTAGTACTGTTTTTGTTCTTCGGTTCTTCACTTGCCTTAATCATTTTTGTACTATTTTTGATTTGCTAGCATGGAGCAGAAGTTGGTAGCGACGGTGGCTAAAGTGGAAATGTTACAGTCAAATTATGAGAGAGTTTGTCGATTGGTTAAGGAACACATGGGTAGACCAATAGGCGAGCCTTGTCAAGACGACGAGTGAAGTTTTTCATTTGATTTGCAGCTATGATCCTTTTTCTTTGCTTATTGATTGTGATGTATTAATATCTATTTACTACATGGACATGATTTTCAACTTTGTATGCGATTTTAATTTAAGTAGCACCGGATAATGATGTAACAATTATGCGTTAAGTTGAATGTCTCATCGGTTATAAAGTTGTTTTGTTGTTCTATAATTTTGGTTTTTTATATATATGCTACATCGATGTATAGTATTATTAAAACAACGGTATTTCCGTTGAGACTGAATGTTGGAAATTCAAAAGGAAATACAATAGAATTGCTTTAGAAATAGCGTTGGGAAAACAGAGCTAATATAAATCTGAATTATAAATTTGGCGCCAATATTATGGCGTCGGTAAAGGCCTATATAGCATGACGTCTAAATGGCATTTGAAAGTAATGTCTTAAAGACGTTGGAAGAAGGCGTCGGAAAAGCAAGGGGAAATTCTTTAAGTGACACGTTGAACTTGCGTCGGAAAAACATCAAAATGAAGGCGTTGGAAAGTCGTTGAAAAACATTCTACGCATGGCATCGAAAAGGCGTCGGAAAGTACCCGATGCTTGGCGTCGGAAAGGCGTAGAAAACATTTTTTTCCCCGCAGGTTTTACCGACGCCATAATAGGCGTCATTACGGCATCAGTAACTTGTTTTCCGACGCCATACCGACGTCATTTTGGCGTCGAAAAATCAATTTTATCTTGTAGTGTACTATGTTTTATCACACTTTGCACAAGTGTACAATGAGTGCAAAAATTGGATGCATGCCTGATGGATAGATATTATGCGAGGGGTTATTTGGTTTTTACCTTATCGAATTTCGGGGACGAAATTTCCTAAGGACGGAAGAATGTAACACCCCGCATTTTATGACAATTAAATATTTAATAGTGCATATGTGTGTGCATATGCATAGACATAAATATATAAAAGAAGAAAAAATAATAATAATATATGATTGCATGTAATAAATACATCCATTGAAAGAGAAGAAAAGATTAATGTAAATAACAATGCAATGCATGCGTTAAAAGAAAGAAGAAATTAGTTGCATGCAGTGTAATTATGTTGCATGCAATTATTTACAAATATTATGCATTAGCAAGAAAAGAAAGATGAAAGAAAAAGATGCATGCAAATTGATAAGGTTACATGCAATTGTTTAAATGAAATATTGTAACAAACATGAAAAGGAGGAACAAGAAAAGAACAATGACCACCATTTCTCTAAGCCTTGTTAACAAAAGCCTAAGTAGTCCAATTGGTTAGAACATGTGGCTTTAATGAAAGGGGCGCAGGCTCGATCCCCGTAGGTGCCATATTTTTATTTTAAAGGAACGACTAAAAATAACACATGTTCTAAAGAGAAAATATGTATAAATGCACATATAAGAAAATTTATACATATAAGGAAATACAAAAATATATGTATACATGTATATGGAAATATACGCGTATATATGTGCAAACATATATACACACACACACACACACACACACACAAAGGAGAAATTCAAAATAAGGCTGCAATCAAAGAAATATAGTAAAAGTTAAATAACGGCATAACACCGTTTGACTTTTGAAAATGAAATAAAAGTTATGCGTATATATATACACGTGTAAAATGGGCGTTTGAAGTTTTGTATACATATAAGGAGATTATGCGTAAATATAATATTTAAATAGATCAAAAAAGTATAACAAGATACTAATCAAACGTTTAAAATTAAAAACGTTAAAACGGTAAACATCTACCCAAAAACTCGCGCAGGACGCAGGGGGGATCGACCTTGGGATCGACACACACATTGGGGGGTCGACCCCGGGGTCGGCACACCCATAGGGCGGTCGACCCCGAGGTCGAACCATCCCTGATCTAGGCAGATTCATCGATGAATCTGGACCGTTTCCTTAACCATGTTCGTTGCTGACTCAGCGTTGTGTGTACGATAAGATCCTGAACACCTATAAATAGGCTAGCAGAGCCTAGCCTAAATCTCACATTTTCTGAGAGACTGCTTAAGTTCTGCCATTCTTCTTCCTAGGGGTGAGCATTTGGTTAGTTTGCTTTATCCCATTATAAAAATTTTCAAACCAAACTAAAGCCGATTAAAATGAAAACCAAACCAAACCAACCAAATAAAGGTTGGTTGGTTCGGTTGGTTATCCGATTTAACCAAACTAAAAATATTTTAGACTTTATGTTCATAATATTAACTATAATTTGATATAAATTATAAACATATGATTACCATATTATTATTTATGATTCTTATGTTTCCAAAAGTAGTTTTGATATATATATATATATATATATATATATATGATGATTAAAATTTACTTAGATAACTGAGTTAACCTAAAATATTCACTATAATATCGATAAATTTGAATATATAATAGAAGTTCGGTTAATTTGGCTAAACCGATAACCAAACTAGATATTTTTTCGAACCGATTACAAACCAATCTAATTTTAAAACCGAACCAAACCGACCAAATTAAATTGGTTCAGTCGGTTTATTTGGTTTAACCAAATAATGCTCACCCCTACTTCTTCCTTAAAACTCTTTAGAAAATTAGAATAATTAGTTTAGGAAAATTCTAATTCAAGATCTGGAGGAAAAGAATGTATATTAATAAAGAATGTGTTAAGAATTCTATTCGAAGTAAGGTAAATTCTTGGATCTGGTCAATTTAATTTTCTCCTCTTACTTCCCTTTTTCTTTTAGTTGAGAATTGTGGATCCATGGTTGTTTAGGTTCTAAATTCAGTTAGGAGAACCATGGAATGCTAGATCTGGACCAGACTCACGAAAGCAATTGGGTGAGTGGATTTAAGTTATACCTTTTTGATAATGGTATATTTATCGTTTGACATTCTCCATTAATATGCAATGTAAATCTACTAGAATGTTAATATGTCGAAATGTTAACATGTTGAAACATTAATATGTTGAAATGTTAATATTTTGAAATGTTAATATGTTGAAATTTAAACCTGATGAAATGTATGAACTTGTTAAAATATGTGGAAACGATTATTGTTGTATACATACATGTTCTAATTACATGTTAATCTGTAGCATATTATGTACTTGAACCCTTAAATGGAAGAATTGGGATAACTACATGTTAATTTGTTAGAGTGGAATAATTACATGATTCGATGATTACATGTTATTTTAAAATGAAGTTAATTACATGTTAGGAAGAACATGCGACATGAAAATTAGGTAATGTACTTAATATGATATTAAGTATGACATGTAAAAATAGATTATAGTAAAATTTGGAAAGAATGAATATGCCTAAATTTACAGAAAATAGAAAACTGTACCTACACTTAGACGCGAGGTTAAATTCAACTTGTGGTAGAAGTCTGCCCGGAACCGCCCGACAAATCCAGCATCCACATGTTGTTAACTTAAAGTGACGGGTCTAGTGGGTAAATATACATGTAACGGTACTAAGACATGAGGTTAAGTCAACTTATGGTAGAAGTCTGCCCGGAACCGCCCGACAAATCCAGCACCCACAAGGGGTAGGCTTAATGTGAGAGTTCTACTGCATAAACATGTATATAAATATATGTATATAAAATATAGAAATAAAAGGCATTAATTTTGGTTAATGGATATGAATGGAAGTTACAATAGTAAAGGGACTAGAATGAACGGGGAATGATAATAAGCTATTATGATTAATTACATTAATGAGAATGTTATATAATAGGTAGGCTTGTCCTAGGGACAAGTGGAAATTATAACATAAGTTATAATAAATGAAAAGGAAACTTATTAGTAAACCTTCATTAGAACTAAGTTAATAAGTAAACAACGACAAGTTGTAGCGACAGTGTAAGACAGAATTATGATTAAATAAGAAAGAACGAGGTGAATATATGAGATGAAATAAGTTATATTTAATCATAAATAATAAGTGACATGTTAAACAGAAAACATGTGAATTGAGATGAAGTATACTTAATTACATATTAAGTAGAACATGTTATTGTAACTATGGAATCAAACAATGAATAATATAAAGAGATTGTAGATTACAAATCTTGGATTACAATCTAGAGAATAACATGTTATGGGTTTATTAATTAACTTAAATGAATTAAGTTATATATCTGAAATTAATAAGCAAGAGGAACTTGGTATCTTGAATAAGAAGTCAACGTGAATGAGAATAACCAAGTTAACTAGAAATATGATAGGGTAGAGCAAGCGCGTAATTAAATGTTTAGTCATAATGTCTAATAACACATCAACCTGAAGCGCTTAGACCAGTCCTTACATCTGAAGGTGAATATCCCAATGGGGTAGATCATTGTGGTGTCATGGGACACAAGGGGAGCATACGTCCATCTGATTATTCTGCATGTTGTTCTGCTAATATTTTGCTGGCTCTGAAGGACTAGAAGGGGAAGCACTCGGCTTCCTGGGATGTGGAGGGTACTCCTGGTAGTCCTCTGTGCAGTGATAGCATTCGGACTGTGCTCGTAGAGGTTAGGTCTGCGCGTTACTACCCGGTGAGTATACCTTGATTGCCATTAGGAGCAGTCAGAAGGTTGTAGGGTGGCATAGGTGATTCGACGATCCAGTTGCCTTGTGACTAGGCTGGATTACGACCATTTTTATCGAGTTACCTGCGGGTCTTACCATTTGTTGATAGCAAGTCGTCAGGTACCAACCATCGAAATTAGCGTGATGCGTGATGCGGAAAGACAGTGAGCTAAACCAAAAGACCATAGACTTTTCGCTATCAAGGCTATGGGCGAGGGACATACCAATTAGGATATGTTGTTTGTTGTTTTCTCTTGGGCCAGGTCACTAACTCTCAATTCTATTCGTCTTTCACTAGTTGAGGGAGGGGTCAGATGGGAGCATAGACACTGAAAATGAAGACCTTACCATCTGTGTATACATATATCTCAAAAGCTTCCGACTGAATCCTGTGTTTCTGATACAACCCAGTTACGGGACTCGGTGCATAGTAGACATGTGCGGATACATGCATACCACTTCCGGATGGTGTATCATAAAGGTTACGGCATCGAGTACGATTGACGATATGTATGTGAGAAGGTCTAGATACATGTATGTCCGCTCTTGATGGTGTATCGTAGACTCTAGGGCACTACTCTGTGATAGTGTGATGGAATCTGATTCGATCGAAAGTGGCAGTCTGTACGCTTACATAACATGGAGATTGTAACGAACCGGTAATTTTGGACGGTTAAAATACAAATTTAATTAAAATTTGATGTCAGAATAAATATTTATATTTGGATTTCGACATAGAATTTAGGATTTTGTCTATATTGAACCAAGTTTGAATTTATTTTTAAGTGGAATTCTCTTCGTAAATTTATTTTCAATATAAATGGTTTTGTTAAAACGAATATCTTGTAATAGCTTCAGATTTATTTAAATCAATGAAATTTTGACTTGACAATAAATTCAATTTCTGTAATCTAATTTAAGGTACCATCTATTTCAGGAAAAAATTTATTTAAAATACAAGATTTGGGGGTTGTTTGCAATTAAAGAACAAATTTATTTTAATATGGATTTGATATCAATTTGGTAAATATAAATTTAAGTTTTCAATATATGTCCGGCTTGATAAAACAGGAGAAATTAAATTATTTCATTGTTAATAAAGTTGATATTTATGACGTATTTAAAACAAGCAAACAATGTGTCCAATACTGTCGTGCTCCATTCACTAGTGACAATTTCGCAAATTTAGTAGATTTAAAATTTCTGAATAAAAAAATTACTTTAATTAAATTTCCAATTTTTTTTCAATAGTTTAGATTTTCACAACCGTAGCGTGCATAGCTGAGATCGCGCGTAAAACAAACGACGTTCGTTAGCGCGTGTGATGTGTTGCCCGTTAACGTCCATATAAATAAATAATTAAATAAAATAAATAAATAAGGGAAAAAGAAATTTAATTTTTAATTTCCTAAATAGTGTTAACAAATAAGGAAGAAAAAAATGGTGTAAACACAGGTTGAAACCATGCCATAAGGGTAGAAAATTTTCAGTCAAATTTAACTTTTGTCTCCATTAAAAATTAAAAAGGGGCTATTCTCTCTCTAAATTATTCTTTCACATTGCCTCTTTAATTTGAAATTTTATCTCTTCCTAAAATATGGCAACAACAATATCTCTACCTGTTAGTTGCTAATATTTGAAAACACTGTACAAGGTTTCAAATATCTATCTTTATCAGAAGAAAATACATGGAAAGAGCCTACCAAGATTTAGCAACTGTTCATGAGCAGGGAATCCAATTCTATTTCTCAATAAACAATTCAAACCGCAGAAATAAAAACCGCTCCTTTTCTTCTCGCGTAAACATCTCCTTCTCACGCCATAATTCTTCTCCTTCCCATCTCCTGTATCTCATTCTCCGCTTCAATTTTTTGAAGAAAAAAACAATCAAACAATTCGAAATACCGAAGAGAAAATAGCCGTGCGTTTTCTTCACAAAACAATCCTTCTTCCTACCCACTTTTTCCATTTCGCAGTACCCATTTTCTAAAGTATAGAACCCGCTTTCTTTTGCTAATTACTTGGTGCAAGGACCTGGAAGCTTAAAAACTCCACCTTGCTCTTCTGCATGAAAGGTTTCTTTCCTCCAAAACTGTGCGTGCCTGTTTGCCTCACCTCACTCCACGATCAGCAAAACCCCATTTTTCTCCCATTCCTCTTCTCGGCTCCTTCCACACGTGATAAATTTGAAGCTCTGCTTCATGTTTAAAATCCAACGCAGCACTTGAACCCAAAACCATGAAGCTGTCATGTCTTCTCACCTTCGCCCAACGCCACCGCCGCCAGCGTCGACTTTCACCAACCCAGACCCCGCTTCCTTTCTAACTCCACTAGACAAGCTTTGTCTCGCACCGCGCTGAACCACAGGTCCGCAGCCACCATTTTCTGTCCATCGACGCAATGCTCCTATCCAGCCACCAGCAACCGGGGTTCAGTCGCAATTGAGTTCAGCTGCTGGGTCCGAGCTCAAGCACTGCTCTGCAAGCGAGCCACCTTGTTGTCGTACACTTCATGTTTCTTTGGTTGGTTCATGACAATTCACATGCGTATCTGCTTAATATATATATATATATATATATATATATATATATGCTAATCACTTCATGCATGTATATTCGAAATATATACATGCGTGTGTCTTCCAGTTGAGTTAAATGTAACCAAGCGTGTTATGCACATCAGGTTTTTGGACCTTTTTGAGTGGCCTTGAGGCTTGAAGCTCGATCATCTTGAATTGCATGCGTGAATCATGGTGCTAATTAGCACATGCAAGAGAAAATAGTGATTTTGTACACACTGTCACTTGAGACATGCCTTTGTAACAGCGAAGTACATATGCGGATCTCGATTAAAATGGTGTTGTGTTTCGTCTCAACTATTTTGCTAGTGCATGGAAGGTCACTCTTTTTTTATTTGAACAAAAATAGCATATAACTAAGTGGTTTGACATACAATTCAAAATCGAGAAGTCACTAGTTCAAACTTGGATATAGCCACTTGGTTTTGATCAATTATTTTTGACTAAAATCTTTTTGACGTAAATTTATACATAAAATTTTTGGTCGGCTTTTCTAAATAAAAATCGTGCTTTGTTTTATGTAGCGAATTGCTCCTTGTAGCCGTTAGCGTCATTCTACTCATACCGTGTCTTCTCCTTTTGCCATGGAAGGTGAGTTTTCTCACTCGCGACTAATTGGTTATTAAGTGAATTAAACACTTGAGATGTTGAATGGAATGTTAGGGCGCTCTAGATTTGTTTGCTTTATGATTGTACACGTGCGACACACACTATTATATCATATGACACAATATGGATGTATGTTTGACATGCTATGTTTATTTTTCACCATGCAAGTTCCCTTTTGATTAGAAAACCATTTCGGGTTGAAATGATACATACCCGAACCCCTTGTGTATTCAGATCGATTTGGGATGCGGGTTGAAATGATAAATATCCATATCACTTGACCATAGGACAGAAAATTATGTACGGACACCGTGGTCAATAAAAAGAAATTATTTTAAGTTACTATATCGATTTGTGAAGGGTAATTTTAATGAAAATTTTCCATATCGCGAAAAATGTTCAATGGAAATTTTGTTCAAATTGTACTGGAATTTTTATAAGAAATTAAATTGTATGAAAATAAGATTTAAAGGAAGTAATCATACCAGTTAACATTTAAATTCAAATTTATTTAAATAAAATTTACGTACACCTTGTGTTTATGTAACAACCCGTATTTCAATAACATGTTAAAACGAGAATCAAGGCATAATTTCATTTTAAATTCTGAATCAAGTAAAACGGGCTATGCCATTGCGTTCGTCTCGGAAAAATACGCGAAATAGAGTCCGAGTTTTCGAAAATCGGAGTCCGTATGACCCGGTTAAGGCCCAAAGAAGTTTCCGGGAAATTTGAATTTCGAAACATGCAGAAATGGGGCCAGGCGGGAAAATTCCCGCCCAGACATGTCGACAGGCATGTCGACAGGCATGTCGACATGCATGTCGACAGGCATGTCGACAGGGCTGTCGACTTGCCCTGTCGGCTGATTCTGGTCTGGTGCACCTATTTTCTATCTTGGCTAGGTTTTTGGGCCTGGTTTGAAATCTGACGGTTCAGGTTGGTCCTAGGGTTAATCTAAGGGCCTAAAACTATCCTAATCTCTACAAAAAGACCCTAAACCTACCCCTAAACCCTCATTATTCACTCATGTAACTAAACTATGGCCAAATTTCTACTCTCATGGCCTCCATCTCAAATCCCTAGAGCCTATGCACTCAAATCAAGTTCAAATCAAAAGGTGCAAGCTTGCTACACCAAATCAAGGCCAAATCAACATTGCTATGCGAGTTCCATGACGATTCTTCTACAAAGGAGGCACCTTTCTTAGCCAAGATGATTCATGCTCCTTTCCCTAGGCCTAACTATGTAAGTTCTAGCTACTTTTGGATCAAAACGGTATTTTTAATGTTGACATGGGATAAAATGAGGCTAAACATGATTATGCGAATCTATATGAACCTTACCATGCCTCTTGTGTTCATATTTATGATCTTAGGCCATGTGAGTGACTTAATCATGCCTCTCATGCTATGCATAACCTAGTTTAACTTGCAAGTTTGGATCTTTATGCATGAAATGCTAGCATGAACCTTTAGGAACCACTTTACTTATGAAACATTGGCTAAGGCAAGATTTTGGGGCTTATGCATGTTTATGAACCCAAACCCCTTATGCTAACATGCAAGTTTGTGGCCAAATCCTTTATGAGATTATGCATGCTCGTGGCCAATCCCCTCTTTTTAAGTTGTGCATGTTTATGGCCAAATCCCTTTTTGATAATATGCATGTTTGTGGCCAAATTACCTTATGACACTATGCATGTCTATGGCCAATCCCTTTATGATGTTATGCATGTGGAAGCCAAGCCCTTTTTGGCATCATGCATGTTTTGAGACCAATATGTGACATAGTATCCTTACTATGTTGACTCGCTTTGCTTGCGTTGGGAAAACACGATTTTGGGTAGTTAGATAAACATGAACATGTCGCAAAATCTTAACTTGAAGATGACATGTGTTTATACTTGAAAATATGACTTGAAAGATAACATGGAAGATGACATGTAAGGATGCATAAAAACATGAGCTTGGGAATTTACCTATTAAGTTAGGTCTACCCTTTGGGAATTTACCTATTAAGTTAGGTCTACCCAAATGCTCGAAAACTTGTAACATGTTTTGGAAACATGATGAACTTAGATAATATGAGTATGGCCAACTCGAGGTTGGGTTGAGTTTGCAACGTAAAACTACCCGGAACCGACCGGCCTAACTAGTAGTTGCAAACAATAGGACCCAATGTGAGAAGTTGGTCATGTCGTACTTAAGACCCGAGGTTAGAATAAGTTGTGGTGTAAATCTACCCGGACCCGCCCGGCTTAACTAGTAACCACAACAAGGTCTAATGTGAGAGGTTGAGGGTGCATTAATTAAATTAATGCCACATAATAGGGTTAAGTTAATTTGATTAATGAGGCTTAACCAAATATGATATGGACAAATGGGTTAATTAATTTGATTAGGCTAATGATACTTAACAAAACATGATAAGCTTGGGTAGGTTAAGTAACTTGATTTGCCTAATGACACTTGACCATTTTTATACGACTAGTGGACGGGATTAAGTTAACCAACACTTAATCAATCCAACACGATAACGTGATAAGGTTAAGTAAATTTTCTTAATGACACTTAACCGTATAATACAGTTGATGGATGGGGTTAAGATTAGGCTTAACTAATCTAAACATGGAAATCGGATAGGGTTAAGTTAGCCTAGACTTAATTAATCCAACTTGGTAATTTAATGGGGTTAAGTTAAACACTTAACTAATTTAACACGATGATTTGATGAGGTTAAGTGACCTATACTTAACCAATCTAACTCGTTAATTTGATGAGGTTAAGTTAATCTATACTTAACCAATCTAACGTGAAAACATGATAAGGCTAAGTCACGAATCACTTGAATATGCTTGACCGATTTGATGACAAGGTCAAGTTAATTTATATAATTAACCAATCTAAAATGATAATTAGACGAGGTTAAGTCATGGATTCCTTGATATACTTACATGGTTTGTATGGTTAAGTCTTGGACTTGTATACTTAGCCAATTTTGACATGGTTTGTAGACGGGCTAAGTTATGAACTTAAGTGACACTTATAACCCATTAGATAAGCCCTAATTCGGAGGATAAGGTAAATAACCATAGTTAACAAGGATTATGGAAATAAGGCTAAGTGGTAAACCTTAGTTAAGGGAAACTAAGTAATAATTCTTAGTCAAGGAAATTTGGACCATTTCTCAGATAGATTAGTAACCCGATACGTTAGGTCAACGTTTAAGTATGCTTGTAGGAGGAGGCTATCTGATTTAGATAAAGGCTCCAACGAACTGGGTAACGAAGCAGCGGCTTCGGGGAACGTGAGGATATTCTTGGGATCCCTCCGTGAGCTGCCAGGTCATTATACTAGGCTCACGAGAGGTTGAGGTCTGCGGTAGAAGAACCAAGAATATGCCTTGGTTGCTATGCGAGCGACCTAAAGACTGGGGTGGATAGCAGTAAGTCGACGAATACATAAGGTGCCCGAGATAGCAAGTTCGTCGATCATCTACCATCTTGAGTCAAGCGTGTACGTACGGAAAGGCAGGGAACACCCAACAGACCATGATTTGCTATCTAATTATGGGTGAGGTAGGCCGTAGGATGTGGGCTGGCCGGAGTGTAGTTCTCATACAAGATTTTCTCTTGTGTTGCCTTTCACTAGTTGAGGGAGGGGTCTCGTGGGACCATAGCCACGTGTAGAAAAGCAGACCTTAGTATCTGCATCGGCAGATAAATCTAAAGCTCCTGACCGAGTCCTGTATTTCTTGGTTTGCCCTGTGACAGGACTCGGATGGCACGATGTGATACATGTGCATACAGTTATAGAAAAACGATTCACGATGAATGCGTGGGAAAAAGGGCGCGGTTGAGGGTTAGCGTAATCCCTAGTGGCCTAGGTGGTTTAACCCAAACCGAAATACGAAAGCGTGCAATAGGTAAGCGTAATCCCTAGTGGTGCTAGGTGGCGTAAGTCCTATTAGTTCAAACGATGATTCATATGGAAGAGCCTAGCTAGAACAAGGGTGACAGTCCAAACGATTTCAAGGATAATACGACATGAGGAAGCCCGTACGAGGTACGGCAAAGGACTGAACTTATACACATGGAAAGAAACATATGATTTGAGTAACCTATATATGCGATATATTAGGTTGACATGGACCATTACACGACTTTGAGTAAGGGACATTCATGGTTAACACATAACAAGGCTGGGATACTAGTACGGAGGGTGCAGAGCAAATATACATGTTAGAACTAGGAAGAATATACATAATAGATACCGTGGGATGTTAGACGGGGTAGATACCTTGGGATAATGTACTCGTTAGAAATCTGACGATGTGATACCTTGACTTATCATAACACCGTAGTTTATCATGATACCTTAGTTTACTTTGCCACAGTAGTTCAACCGGCTATCCTGGTTTATCTATCTTGTAGTTATCCTTATGTTTACTTTCAGTTTATGCATGTCATGTTACCTTTACCTGTTTTTATACTGGAAGTAGATAGGACTTACTCAGTCTTTTTGACTGACCCGTTTTGTTTCGCCTCTTTTCTTCCGTTTCCCCCCCCCCCCCCAGGTTTCAGGGAGGAAACAATGTTGTTTAGTTCGGACTTCTTCCGCTTGAAGGTCATCATGGATGGCTTGGACTTCTCTTAGCTATGGCTACTTTACTGTTTTACTTGGGGAATAATTTATTAAAAAGTCTTTATGCTTCTTTACTATTGCAAGACAGGTTTTGATGTACTCTGATGTAAAAGGCTTTAGACCTTATTTATTCATGTTATGAAAGTTTGATTTTACTTCCGCTATTTATATATGTTCTGTCTTGTGATATTTCTGTGCATGTTTACCAATAATGCCCCTCTAAAGCTAGTGCATTCCTTTGCGAGTGACCCTAGCGGAGGCGGGGTGTTACATTTGGTATCAGAGCAGAAGGTTACCAGACTGGGCAAAAGTTTTTAAAGACCTTCTGAAAATTATTTGAAAAACCGTTTACAAAGAAGCATTTTTCAAGAAAATTTTCTTTTAAAAAGAAAAAGGCTATTCCCCAAAGGCCATCAGCATTATCCTTGTTTCCTTGATTGAATCTCTTTTCCTTTCTTTCCTCCATCTGTAGTCACAGTGGTTTTGACTGCGACTAGTCTTTCTAGCTGCGTAAGTGTTTCCCGTACGATGGAGGTGGTTCTCGAGAGACCGTTGCAGAGTTATGCATGAAAGGATAGTAAGAACAGAGATAAAGGATACGAGCTCAGGGATAAGCAACATGTTGGTATGGCCGAGTCCTAAAAGGAGGGAGAAAGATGAACAATGAAACCCATGACGAGAGGGTACCTTTGGCATAGTGAAACGGGATAGATAGTTAAGTATCGTGGGACAAGGACAAGATCATTGGGAGGGCAATAGTATGCTCTCATTTCTAGGGTACCTCAGAAGGAGGGTAACGATCTTGTTAAAGGTTTAGCTTTTCTTCTCTATCATCCTGTCGGGACTTTGTTTTGATCACCGCATCTTTTAAGTCCGCTTCGATAGTTGAGTCTCTGCACCATAAGTACTAGCGTAATAGAGAATCCCATTTCTGTCTCAAAGTCCTATTGGAGAATCAGTCCATTTATACATGACTTGTTTGGATTTGGGAATGTCTATGCCAAGTGTTGAGTCTGGAAATAATGCTTATGTTTATAAGCTATGGATGGATTCTAGGGATGAAGTGGTTATCCAGTAGGGGGTGCCACTCTCGGTTTTGATAGGAGGGTAGTTAGACCTTTTGACTAGCCTTGGTAATGCCCTCGAAGTACCGGGTAACCTTTTTGAGGTTCTGTCGTGACTAGTTACTTAGAATCCCTTGATGCCTTTATTGGAAATTTGAAGCCCGATCGAGTGGTGTTCGCCGATAAGACGGATGGTTTACTTCACTTATGCGTGGGTTATAGAAATCACCCTAGTAAGTGCGCTTGATAACCTGGTTGGCATCTGTTTACTTTCAAGAGAAAGTTCTTCTACGTGGAATACCTTGTGGTACGAGGTCCGAGATTCACTAGTGAATTTTGTAAAGCTTGCATGAGATCATGAGTACGTAGTCATGTTTGCGCCAAGTATTCTAGAAAAAGGATAAGTGCAAGTGGAACGAGAGGCGACGAAGAAATGAGTTTCAGCTCATGTTATGGAAGCAGGAAATAAGAAGCTACGAAATCGCGAAGTTAAAGGGCGGTCAAGGAACAATGGAAGTAAGCCCGAGGAAATACGACTTTGATGGTCAAAGACTAGATACGCGCATGATATCTCTTTTTGGGAGTATATCCTTGATCCCTGTTTCTGTAGAGCTTACTTGTAGGCTATCTTTTGTGGACATCCTCTCGGTCCTATTTTCTGTTACAAACCCCGTAAGGAGTTTGTCTTGTTTATCTTCTCGACCCTGTTTCAAGGAATCTTAGGTAGAACCCTATGGATGTAAACAAGTATTTGAAACATGTTATGGTTGATATGGTTGCAAATGGTTGCAAGTGGTTGCTCGTGGATGCGCGAATTTACATTAGATATTAGCTCGACTCGGTCACATTTCATATTGCATATGAACGAGTATTTATACTTGTTTATGGATGAAATTGAATGTGTTATCATGCGGATGTTGCATATGGTTGAATGTTTGTGCACGCATATAGTGTATATGACTAGGACTATTTGCATACATAATGGATTCATAGCACTAAACATATTTTTGCATTCAAAAGATTTTTCAGGCCTGATCATTAGCATTAGCTAAGGAACATGTACACACACGTTTTGCATACATTCATAAAGCATCAGGAGTCGTCTAAGGACAATGGTTGCTTGTGGATGATGGTTTGAGTAGATGGATGATGGATGGTAGGATATGTTCTTCCTAACTTAGAGATTTCGGGGACGAAATCCTAAAAGGTGGGGAGAATGTAACAACCCGTATTTCAATAACATGTTAAAACGAGAATCAAGGCATAATTTCATTTTAAATTCTGAATCAAGTAAAACGGGCTATGCCATTGCGTTCTTCTCGGAAAAATACGCGAAATAGAGTCCGAGTTTTCGAAAATCGGAGTCCGTATGACCCGGTTAAGGCCCAAAGAAGTTTCCGGGAAATTTGAATTTCGAAACATGCAGAAATGGGGCCAGGCGGGAAAATTCCCGCCCAGACATGTCGACAGGCATGTCGACAGGCATGTCGACATGCATGTCGACAGGCATGTCGACAGGGCTGTCGACTTGCCCTGTCGGCTGATTCTGGTCTGGTGCACCTATTTTCTATCTTGGCTAGGTTTTTGGGCCTGGTTTGAAATCTGACGGTTCAGGTTGGTCCTAGGGTTAATCTAAGGGCCTAAAACTATCCTAATCTCTACAAAAAGACCCTAAACCTACCCCTAAACCCTCATTATTCACTCATGTAACTAAACTATGGCCAAATTTCTACTCTCATGGCCTCCATCTCAAATCCCTAGAGCCTATGCACTCAAATCAAGTTCAAATCAAAAGGTGCAAGCTTGCTACACCAAATCAAGGCCAAATCAACATTGCTATGCGAGTTCCATGACGATTCTTCTACAAAGGAGGCACCTTTCTTAGCCAAGATGATTCATGCTCCTTTCCCTAGGCCTAACTATGTAAGTTCTAGCTACTTTTGGATCAAAACGGTATTTTTAATGTTGACATGGGATAAAATGAGGCTAAACATGATTATGCGAATCTATATGAACCTTACCATGCCTCTTGTGTTCATATTTATGATCTTAGGCCATGTGAGTGACTTAATCATGCCTCTCATGCTATGCATAACCTAGTTTAACTTGCAAGTTTGGATCTTTATGCATGAAATGCTAGCATGAACCTTTAGGAACCACTTTACTTATGAAACATTGGCTAAGGCAAGATTTTGGGGCTTATGCATGTTTATGAACCCAAACCCCTTATGCTAACATGCAAGTTTGTGGTCAAATCCTTTATGAGATTATGCATGCTCGTGGCCAATCCCCTCTTTTTAAGTTGTGCATGTTTATGGCCAAATCCCTTTTTGATAATATGCATGTTTGTGGCCAAATTACCTTATGACACTATGCATGTCTATGGCCAATCCCTTTATGATGTTATGCATGTGGAAGCCAAGCCCTTTTTGGCATCATGCATGTTTTGAGACCAATATGTGACATAGTATCCTTACTATGTTGACTCGCTTTGCTTGCGTTGGGAAAACACGATTTTGGGTAGTTAGATAAACATGAACATGTCGCAAAATCTTAACTTGAAGATGACATGTGTTTATACTTGAAAATATGACTTGAAAGATAACATGGAAGATGACATGTAAGGATGCATAAAAACATGAGCTTGGGAATTTACCTATTAAGTTAGGTCTACCCTTTGGGAATTTACCTATTAAGTTAGGTCTACCCAAATGCTCGAAAACTTGTAACATGTTTTGGAAACATGATGAACTTAGATAATATGAGTATGGCCAACTCGAGGTTGGGTTGAGTTTGCAACGTAAAACTACCCGGAACCGACCGGCCTAACTAGTAGTTGCAAACAATAGGACCCAATGTGAGAAGTTGGTCATGTCGTACTTAAGACCCGAGGTTAGAATAAGTTGTGGTGTAAATCTACCCGGACCCGCCCGGCTTAACTAGTAACCACAACAAGGTCTAATGTGAGAGGTTGAGGGTGCATTAATTAAATTAATGCCACATAATAGGGTTAAGTTAATTTGATTAATGAGGCTTAACCAAATATGATATGGACAAATGGGTTAATTAATTTGATTAGGCTAATGATACTTAACAAAACATGATAAGCTTGGGTAGGTTAAGTAACTTGATTTGCCTAATGACACTTGACCATTTTTATACGACTAGTGGACGGGATTAAGTTAACCAACACTTAATCAATCCAACACGATAACGTGATAAGGTTAAGTAAATTTTCTTAATGACACTTAACCGTATAATACAGTTGATGGATGGGGTTAAGATTAGGCTTAACTAATCTAAACATGGAAATCGGATAGGGTTAAGTTAGCCTAGACTTAATTAATCCAACTTGGTAATTTAATGGGGTTAAGTTAAACACTTAACTAATTTAACACGATGATTTGATGAGGTTAAGTGACCTATACTTAACCAATCTAACTCGTTAATTTGATGAGGTTAAGTTAATCTATACTTAACCAATCTAACGTGAAAACATGATAAGGCTAAGTCACGAATCACTTGAATATGCTTGACCGATTTGATGACAAGGTCAAGTTAATTTATATAATTAACCAATCTAAAATGATAATTAGACGAGGTTAAGTCATGGATTCCTTGATATACTTACATGGTTTGTATGGTTAAGTCTTGGACTTGTATACTTAGCCAATTTTGACATGGTTTGTAGACGGGCTAAGTTATGAACTTAAGTGACACTTATAACCCATTAGATAAGCCCTAATTCGGAGGATAAGGTAAATAACCATAGTTAACAAGGATTATGGAAATAAGGCTAAGTGGTAAACCTTAGTTAAGGGAAACTAAGTAATAATTCTTAGTCAAGGAAATTTGGACCATTTCTCAGATAGATTAGTAACCCGATACGTTAGGTCAACGTTTAAGTATGCGTGTAGGAGGAGGCTATCTGATTTAGATAAAGGCTCCAACGAACTGGGTAACGAAGCAGCGGCTTCGGGGAACGTGAGGATATTCTTGGGATCCCTCCGTGAGCTGCCAGGTCATTATACTAGGCTCACGAGAGGTTGAGGTCTGCGGTAGAAGAACCAAGAATATGCCTTGGTTGCTATGCGAGCGACCTAAAGACTGGGGTGGATAGCAGTAAGTCGACGAATACATAAGGTGCCCGAGATAGCAAGTTCGTCGATCATCTACCATCTTGAGTCAAGCGTGTACGTACGGAAAGGCAGGGAACACCCAACAGACCATGATTTGCTATCTAATTATGGGTGAGGTAGGCCGTAGGATATGGGCTGGCCGGAGTGTAGTTCTCATACAAGATTTTCTCTTGTGTTGCCTTTCACTAGTTGAGGGAGGGGTCTCGTGGGACCATAGCCACGTGTAGAAAAGCAGACCTTAGTATCTGCATCGGCAGATAAATCTAAAGCTCCTGACCGAGTCCTGTATTTCTTGGTTTGCCCTGTGACAGGACTCGGATGGCACGATGTGATACATGTGCATACAGTTATAGAAAAACGATTCACGATGAATGCGTGAGAAAAAGGGCGCGGTTGAGGGTTAGCGTAATCCCTAGTGGCCTAGGTGGTTTAACCCAAACCGAAATACGAAAGCGTGCAATAGGTAAGCGTAATCCCTAGTGGTGCTAGGTGGCGTAAGTCCTATTAGTTCAAACGATGATTCATATGGAAGAGCCTAGCTAGAACAAGGGTGACAGTCCAAACGATTTCAAGGATAATACGACATGAGGAAGCCCGTACGAGGTACGGCAAAGGACTGAACTTATACACATGGAAAGAAACATATGATTTGAGTAACCTATATATGCGATATATTAGGTTGACATGGACCATTACACGACTTTGAGTAAGGGACATTCATGGTTAACACATAACAAGGCTGGGATACTAGTACGGAGGGTGCAGAGCAAATATACATGTTAGAACTAGGAAGAATATACATAATAGATACCGTGGGATGTTAGACGGGGTAGATAACTTGGGATAATGTACTCGTTAGAAATCTGACGATGTGATACCTTGACTTATCATAACACCGTAGTTTATCATGATACCTTAGTTTACTTTGCCACAGTAGTTCAACCGGCTATCCTGGTTTATCTATCTTGTAGTTATCCTTATGTTTACTTTCAGTTTATGCATGTCATGTTACCTTTACCTGTTTTTATACTGGAAGTAGATAGGACTTACTCAGTCTTTTTGACTGACCCGTTTTGTTTCGCCTCTTTTCTTCCGTTTCCCCCCCCCCCCCAGGTTTCAGGGAGGAAACAATGCTGTTTAGTTCGGACTTCTTCCGCTTGAAGGTCATCATGGATGGCTTGGACTTCTCTTAGCTATGGCTACTTTACTGTTTTACTTGGGGAATAATTTATTAAAAAGTCTTTATGCTTCTTTACTATTGCAAGACAGGTTTTGATGTACTCTGATGTAAAAGGCTTTAGACCTTATTTATTCATGTTATGAAAGTTTGATTTTACTTCCGCTATTTATATATGTTCTGTCTTGTGATATTTCTGTGCATGTTTACCAATAATGCCCCTCTAAAGCTAGTGCATTCCTTTGCGAGTGACCCTAGCGGAGGCGGGGTGTTACAGTTTATATAATAATTTAACAACATGAAGTCTAAATTTGGGATTCAATAAAAAGAGTTTCAAACACTGGTTAAATGTTTAGAAACTTATTTTGATATACGATTTATTAAATGATTTTTCCACTATTTTATATAAGTAGAGATTTTAAATGGAATTTCTATATATAGCGTAAAGAAAATTTGTTCAAAAATTTATTTGAAATTTTACAAGAATCCACTTGTATGAAAATAAGTTTTGGAGTGATTTTGTAGGTTAACACTTAGGTTTCATTTATTTAAATAAATTCTTTATTACTTTATGTTCATATAATGAATTAAATAATATGACGATTTTTGAATTGAATGATTTAATGTAAAGGATTTGCAAAGACTTGATAATTATTTTCAAACTTATTTGTCAAAAGGAAAATTTTGTCATGAATTCTCACCATTTTGATGTAAGAAGGATTTTGTCAAAAATGTCATTTTGTTGAATTCAAGAATAAGAAGAATATGCTTATCTAATTCATGGTGAATATGAGTTTTGAATTTAACAAATCACCATTTTGATTTACAAATAACATGAAAGTTGTTTGGAAATTTATTATATGGAAAGGATATGAAATGCAAGGTAAACAATGGTTTGAGAATTGTTTAACCATGGAAGTATTGAAATGAAACCAAATAAAGGAATTTGATATAAATATGAATCTAGATGGAAAATAAATTGTGACGCATGGATTGGATTGGATTAACATTATGTGAACAGAACTATATTTTTCAAAAATGCAACCCTTCACTTTTCTTGAGTTTGTAAATGTTCTTTTATAAAATTTTATATCTATTTTCAACTATTTATACAAACGTATATATTATATTTAAAGGTTTAAATTCTAAGCATATTTTTAAATGGCTTAAGAACATTTTGGAAAATAATAGATTTTAATACTACTTCGCAACTATTTACATAAGCATATATATATATATGTGTGTGTGTGTGTCTACATTATTTTTAAATTTAATATATATATATATGTACTATTTTCAAACTTAATTATTTAAAATATATATATTTTATTAACTCAAATAAGATTTATGTCCAATCCAATCTAGTGAATAAAAGGGTGAATAAAGGATTTCTAGCAATAACGATGCTTCATGGAAGTTGACACTTAAAACCAAATGGTTGACAAGAGAATGGTGAATATTGGTTTTATAATTTTAATTGAACCAATGATTTGAGTAATTGATGTTGGAGCAATAATTGAAATAAATCGACTTGCGATACTTGAAATATGATTTTAAATCTAATGGCCACAGTGTGAAAAATGTAAATGTTTGGTTGTTAAAGAAATCAGAGTCGGTAGATGTCATACTCGCTGCCAATACTGATACCACTTTAACAACTGTGTACGCACGCGGTGGAGTTCTAGAAAAGAAGTAGGATGGTATGGAGGCGATTACTGTATTTGAAGAAAGAGAACGCTGATGAATTAGCCTTGACCTTCAGGTCATAATTAAAATGACTAAAACAAGAACCATGCCCGGGTTCAGTGAGGTAGCACCTCTGATGGAACACGCTTCTTCGATACCATCTCTATTACTATGTGATTGATTTGGGGCCCCTTTTTGATCATGGGAGTGTTATTCGAGGTGGGCGGTAGTGGCTGCTATGCGTTACCACTGGCTCGGGAGCCGCAATCCGGTAGAATCCTACCGTGGGTATTCCTCGTGTGCCTTGTCATATTATCCTTATCGTGCCCCCTACGATTTTGATTTGTATCGTACGTATGGAGTGCCCTCTGATGCCATCGGGTTACGTTGGGTTTACGGTACTGTATAGACTATGGTATTATACACGGTGTAAGGGTAACATGGTAATCCCGCTTACGCTATTTTCATTATATTTACTTTACTGAATAGACATTATTATAATAGCGTACTATTATATATGTATTAGTTTCACGGATCCTTAGAGGATGGAAATCCCAAACATCCTTTAAGTTATTGTACATTTCAGTGAACACTTCATTTGAGTTAATTCACTTATATGAGGCTGTTAGTCCTAACTCGAGTATTTTGTTGTTTTATTCCTTGCAAAATGCCTGGGTTAGACCGAGTATATCAGTTGGAGATATATCAGTTAGAGCCAGAAGTTCGTTGGAGATCCAGCCATCCATTTACTATGTCATACGCAGTCGTGCCCATCTCTATTTATTACCAAATATTAGTATGACTCTATATTCATTCTTCCGCTGTACTTATATTTTTTCTGTACTCTGATATTTTGTAAGTTTAAAGATTTTTTAATATTACTTCCGCTGTGAGATATTTTGTTTCTGTGTCTGTGACTCTATGTGATTTGTATTTTAACTTCATAAGCAATAACAATCTGTCCTTTTGAACGGTTTGAATTGGTTTAATTGTCGACTTGAGGCGATCAAAAAGCCAGTCGTTACAGAGATGGTAGATCTATGTGGAATGTAGCGTTGTTATATAGAGATCCGTATGTCGCTCTAGCGTAGGACGAAGGACTGCGTATGTTTCTACGGCGTTACGGCGGAGGTCGTGCGAGTGGGGTACCATGGGTAGCTACATATATACTGTATTAGGTTAATCTACTGGGGAGTAGATGGGTACGATGTGTGTGCAAGCTTTGAGCGTTGTTAACACAAGTAACCTAATAAACAAGAAAATGTAACTAAACGGTACATGTAGGGCTATCCCAAATTTGTAGTTTAAATCTAGTCACCAGAACTTGTATTCTGACCCCCTCCTCATAACATACTCGCAGGTTAGATTTGTGGAAGAGATATGATAGCTTTGGATACTGGTTAGGCAGTATTATTATCTGGGTAAGGCTATATTTTGATTATATTATATTATATCCATTCCATTGTGTGATGTTTTCTGAGCTCTGATATATCTTTTATCTCTGTCTTTTCTGTAGGATACCAGATAACTAACACGAGTTTCGATAGATAAGAATTTTGAAAAAAAAATGGTCCGTCGGGATTCGGGTTGTTACATTTTTAGTACCCATTTTCCTATATATATTGGATAATTTATTTAAATTACCAAAATTTACCCTTAAGATCCTAAAGCTCTAACATTTTTTAACACGAAAAAGTTTTTCCAGTTTGAAATATAAAACTGGAACATGAATAATAGTAATAATAAACTTGGTTTATAAATAGGAAACCGTTAGTTTACAATAAAATTCCATTTTTGGAATAGTTTTAATTTTTTTTCGAAAAGGCTAAGGAAAATCCTTCGTCTGGATTTTGGGGTATTTGATTTCGTAATCGTCTGCTTATTGTCAGCTAGGTAAGAGGTAAATCCGTTTTAAATTATATTACAGATTTCTGGCTGAATTATTTTTGGAATTCGTTCGTTCGTTGCGTAGTCGCAGCACCATTGTTGAGACTATAAATCCTTGGAGTTGGTTCAGATTTTAACTACGATCTTTAAATACCGCGGTGATGAGAATAATTATTTCGAATTGCCTTAAATCTTAAAGGATAACGCGGGACGATTTATAATTTAATCTGGCTTAATAAGGTCAAGGTCCATCCTCTGTCCATAGCCCATTTGGTAGTTGACGGTTTAGTGCTATACTAGGACGGTCAATTAGTTAATGACTTTTGGTACAACTTGGACTTAGGACTCAACCATAAAAGTTGCATCCAAATTACCCCTTAACTACCTTCTTTCGTCCTTCCTTCCTCATCTAGCCGAACCATATATCTATCCTTCTTCTCTTTCTTTGTTGCTATCTCGTCTCCTTTTTTCGCGCTTGTTTGCACTTTAGATCTTACCTCACTAATATTCCAAGATCTAATTTCTTCTCTCCGACCATTTCTTGGCCTATAATACCTAGTTGCAATATTCGACCCTGCTCCCACCATTAAAGTCTCCTCCTTAGGTAGAGGTCATTTAGTTGGATCAGAATGAGCAAAAAGGTCTCACTACTTTAGGGATAAGAAAGTTCAGCAAGGCAGTGGACTTGCACCGGTCCATATCTCGAGATCTTAGAATAAGGTTGGGTTTGTGTTGCATTCACTTTTGCTATACCATGTTAGAATTGGTTCTCTCGAAGGCGATCATCGTTTCGGAGATGAAGATAAGCTATCTTTGGATGATTTTTCTGAGGAGAGCATCGATGAGATTTTAGAGGGGTCTGTGTTATAAGCGAACTTGTATGGTCTTTTGTTTGACCGACTTTGGAGATTTACAGCAAATATCTTTTTCTAGATATCGGTTTTTGTGTTCGGGAATCATGTTTGAACAACCCATGTAGGCGTGTGACCCATTTAGCACATCGCTCTAGAATGGAAAGTTATGACTGGAATTATCTCATGATGCGAAAATCAATCCTTTGTTTGATTGGTGGCGTAACCATTATTTAGTACCACATCATATTCGATTCATCTTGTTGTGGTTGTGTGTTGTCTCACGGAATTACTTCTGTAAATTCACCTATCCACTTTGTCTTTAGGCAATATTAGGTGGGTTTCCATGAGAAGCAATTTTTGGTAGGTTTCTTTTCTCTCTTAGAAGAGATGGTGATGTGGGACCCTCCAACAACACCAGCAGTGTTGGTAACACGAGATTGAGCATTTTGCTACTATGATATGATTAATCAAAGATCATAGAAATTGGTTTGAGCTCCAGCCGCGGAGCAAGGCATCTTTTTGTTTATAACCATTGTTTTGGGGGTTTTGGTGTTGTTTTGTTGTTATCTTTTTCCAGCATCATATTCTTGGTTGTGGTGATTCGTGCTTGTAATTGTTAGTATTGTTTAAATCGCACGACTTAGGTTAATGAGATTTCTATGTTTGGAGATGTTTATGCCATTCACGCATGCCTGTTTGAATGAAATCTCATTTTCGTATCTGACTAACAATTGTCCTAGAGTTGAAAAGAATAAAATTATGTATTGGATACATTTTAGCAAAGGACCGGTTTTGCATTGTCTTCGTCACGGGTATATAAATAAATAAATCACCTTCCTTGTTAAAGCTAAAATTTGTTTTGGTCTTTTGTGTGTGATTTCAATTTTCACATTTTTGCCGTGAGTGACTTCCTTTTTCGCCAACATGTGACTTGAATCGTTTAAATTTCCGCAAAATACATTTTTTAAGTTTTGGGAAAATGTTGTTTGAAAAAAAAACATTTTAACGTTTTCTTATTTTATAGGAAAGTGACACGGTTTTGAAAAGAAATTTTCAAAATAAACATAAGAAGTTTTTAAGCGGAAATTTATTTATGAAAAAATTTCGATTTTAGGTGACATGAATAGCGTAAGGAAGATGTTTGTGTGCGCGTTTTAGCGATGCAATAGGACCGACGATGCGATAAAAACGTTAACGGTAACAACAAAAGGGCTGTTTTAGCCTTGGGAATATTGTTTACATACTTTGCCAATGATGTGTGCGAGCTATTAAATAACTCATTTTACGTTTTAGAGCTTGTTTTAAGCATCCTTTACAGTCTATAAATGGAATTTTTTGTAGTATTTTGGATAACCGAGGAGAAAATTCCACCGTAAGGCGGGAAATAGAATATTAGTAAGCGGAAGAAATGTTGAAATTCTTCGCTTTGATTTCATTTTTCCGCTTTAGGACAAATTAAATAGGGGACGGTTAGATAGCGTGACGTTTTGGATGGTAGGGTTTTGATGCAAATTTGGTTGCTTCACACTTTTATTCGTAATTGTGTGAAGGTTATGGATGAATTTTTTTTTCTTTTCAAAATTTGCATTCATATAGAAATGCCAATATATATAGGAGGTTTTACATCATGTTTTCAAAAGTGTTAAAAATCTTAATGCAAACATATAGGAGGATCCGATTAGAATCATCTTGCATACATATTTTATGCTTGAATTCCATTATGTACACCATGAATGTATACACATGGTTGCAAAGTGGATGTGGTTGTGTAGGATAAGACTATAGGCATCGGAATTTCGGGACGAAATTCCTTTTAAGGGGGGAAGAATGTAACAACCCGGAATTTTGGTGATATAGATTAATTATTAGAATTTCAAAAATAGGAATTTCTGCAAACTATGGAATTTGGCCAAGAGACTTTAATCGTTGCGTTCGTCTCAGAATTCTGGTGAACTTTCATGTCTGGAGTTTTGCGAACGGAGTTTGTATGAAAAAGTTACGAACGACATACGAAAACGGACGGAAAATAAATAAAGCAGAATATTTAATTAAGATATTGCCTAACTTAACCAACCGACCTGGGCAATCTGGTGCCCAGGCGGTCGACCAGCGGTCGACCTACCGCCCAAGTCGACCTACTGGGCATCATATCGCCCAGTGGCGGCTAGGTTTTGAAGGGTTAGGTTAATTTGTTTATATAACTGATGGATGGATATAACTTAAAACTAATCCGGCAGTTTTAGGCCATTTCCACCACTATAAATAAATGGTAGAGCCTCATTCTTTTCCAGTCAAATCTATAAAGGCAGTGGAGCTATGCCATTTTTCTTCCTCTTCTAACCTAATTTCTAAAATAAAAGTATGTTCATACATATCAAGTCAAATCAAATTCATATACAATTGGGAAAATTATTAGATTCAATGGAGGAGGATGCTCAACGATAGATTCTTCGCACTTTTCCCTTTTTCTTACATTTCTAAAGATCTAGAATTTTCCTCTTTCTAGATAAATTGTAGTTTTATAAGAATTTGGGGATTGGGCCTAAAGGATTCAAAACTTATAATTTGGAGGCTATAAGGTGAGTGGGAAATTTACTAATACAATTATAATGACTTTTCCAATTTCGTTTGAATCCAATCTATGTTTTATGCCTATCAGATCTGTTTATTTGAATACTGTAAATTTATTGGCAACCATCAGATCTGATTATAAATATGGTTAAAATTGGTAAATGATAAGTTGTGATTACGTATAACATGCATTGTATGATTCTTAAATATTTTTCCCACATATTCCTATAGTTATGTCATGAAATATGTTGTACATGTTACATAGCACTGTGTATTTGGAAATCAGTCCCATTAAACATAAATTAGTTTTAGTTATGTTTCAGATCTTTAGTTCAGTGCTGAAATATGAAATATGTTAATTTGGATAAAAAGATGAAATTTGTGCATTATGTGATTGTAAGAATAAAAGAAATATTCCTTGTTTATATTCAATATTGTTGGGTATTGGCTTAAGCATTGTAAAATATGCCTTTTTCCTCCTTTTGAATAAAGAGGCATTATTTTGGAATCACAAGAAATATGATGAAAAGGATTTAAAAGGGAAAAGTGGTGCAAAGGTACATATAAATATAAATACATACATTTGTATGTAATTTGCATCGACTATTCCATTATATATATATATATTACATATATTTCTTGTGATTTGAAAATATGTCAATTTCACAAAATAGGAATTATTTACAATCATTACGGCTAACGGTCCTTTGTGAGACTTGAAACCTTTTTGCAAGTTTAAATATAAAAAGGAAATGCTTGGTTAACTGATTAGACCAAATCATTAATTTAAAAAGAATAATAAAAATAATAATAACTACGTTGACCGTACGAAAATACAAAAATAAATATATACATATTATCCGTCCAAATCAGCGTAAAACGGTAAAATATACATTGTACGGAATGTTTGGATAAGATTCAATTATGGAATTACGTGTAAATTTAATCCACTTTGAATTAATATATTTGTGGTGACCAATTGTAGCAATCAATATAATTAATTGCCAAAAATGAGATCGCAAATCAATAAATGACCATTATAACCAATATTTGGGAAAATTAAATGTGATGGGAAAAATGGTTACAATTCCTAAAATCAATTTGGATAAATGATGTGAACCCCAATTAGGAAATTTGAATTATGACTGTATTTAGACACGAGGTTAAACTTAACTTGTGGTGTAAGTCTGCCCGGAACCGACCGACAAATCCAGCAACCAGAGGTAATCAGTTTAATGTGAGGGGTCTAATGCATAAATATAATCGTATTAAGGCATGGGGTTAAGTTCACTTGTGGTAGAAGTCTGCCCGGAACCGACAGGCAATCCAGCATCCACAAGTTGTCAACTTAATGTGAGAGGCCTGGTACTATGTGTGTGTGTGTATATATATATATATACTAGTTTGGAACCCGTGCTTCACACATGGGTAGGTAATGAGCAGTTGGTGTGAAGGTGAAGAAGCTTCAAGTTGGATTGTGGTGCTTGTTGTTGTGTACGGGTTCGCATGAAAATGAATTGGCAGGTGTGTTAGTTATGTAAGTGTATGTTAGAGTAGGTCGTGCAAGTAAGGGAACGTTATTTGGTAGCATGTGTTGGTATTGGTGTGCACTTGTCACATAATATTAATCAACAATTGTATTTAGGTCATAACAGTTGTTATAAGCAAGGATCGTGATGTGGTGGAATTTTCATGAGAGAGCTGATTCATCGTAGCAACAATAAACTGGTACATAACCCTTGGTTTAATAAACGGAAAATGCAGTCATTTTGTAGTTTTATGTAGAAAACAACGGGCCAGTTGGTATGGTGAGATGGGAAGAACATAGCATGTGTAGTTGTTTATAAAGGGCAGCTTTGGCAGCTTGTAAATCATGCATGTCATCAGGTCCAGCAAGTGAAGATCCAAGGGTATCAAATTGTGCATAACCAATTTTGGGTTATTTCTGATCAACTATTCACTTATCATCGTTAACCATTTGCACATTATAAGAGAAAATATATTGAGGTGGACCAAAAGAGTAAAATGGGCAAATATTGTATTGTATGATATGTTGTGTTTCACATACAGCTATCGTTCTACCCTGCTTGATTTAGTTTGTATGTTGCTGATTTGATTAGCCTATATTACAATGTCACTAATACCAACCAACTATTGATATGTTATAATTATTGCTATGCCCTTTCACTTTTAATCGGACCGCTCTTGACATGTCATTGTTGCATTTATGCTCTTTTGTGCATTGACTCTATGTTAGTGTGAGAGCAATTCCTGTATTCCTGCACTTTTTGTTTCTTCATTCCCTAATTAATCGTAGACGTCCATTTTTAGTGTGCTCCTCTTTGTTTAGTGTTTTATATAGCTAATCAATGGTTGCGGTTAGATAAACATATGGACACACAAGTGGAAGACATAAAAATAATAAACTTTGTGAGTGGTGGTTTGGTTTATCATGAACATGCTATTCGATATTAAATTGAGATGAAATAAACATATACACAAAATATAATACAATAATAATGCAAACTTAACTATGTGATATATATATATATGTGTATAGGTAGGCATTAGCTATATGGAGGCACTTTAATAGATTTAGTATGATGATGTAAAACCAAAATATGATTGTTAATAAAAAAGGAAAGACTCATACTATACTGAGGTGTAGTTTACTTGAAGTACTGAAAACTAAAAATTTGATTTCCGTCTTCTCAAGCCTATACTACCAATAGTTAGCTCACTATCACCACTTCCCTACACATAGTTTTTGTACATAAATGCAAATGAACATATCCAATCAGACAACAACCTATCTTAACAATTAATCATCTTTTATTCTGATGCAACTACAACTCCAGTGTGATAATGTTACTCCAATAAAGTGCAAAGAATTAGGGTAAACAGTGACCTGAGTCCTATTTTCTAATGTCTTGAATTAAATCTTTAACAAACAGCTATCAACAGAAACAATTTTTTTTATAATGTGTGACAAAAATTGAATTGCTCCGCGGAAATACCGTAAACATGCCTAGTTGATTTCAATCAAATAATTAGAACCGCAGTGTGATAATGTTGCTACATTTAAACTTAAAGTACAAATAATTAGAATTCAAATTTAGTAATGTTGCACCACTAAGGTACTGTCATACTTAATATATTTGTAAACGGAAGCATGCCATAAGAGGTATGTCAGTATACAAATGAAAATTAGAACCTAATAATACAGTTCTGGAAATCTAAAGATACATGATTAATCCAAACCATATTACAATCCACAAATGAAAAATAACATGTATATTCTGCATGCACGAGCCTGCACATGGTCGAAAGGTTTCTACTGACATGTGTTATAACTGTTGATAAATTAGGTCTCAAGGGTTGAGATGCTAAAATGTGATTGGTTACCTTTCAAGCTTGAGGTGATGCCCATTTATAACCAACAAATCCAAGGCTCATATTTGATTCATTATAATCTCCTAAAATAGCGGTCAATTCTTCTGTACTCAACTCGGGTGTTCCCGTGTTCCCGACAAATCACAACCCCACATCAACCACACATATTATTAACAATCTAATGAATGGGTCCTACAATCCATTCAAAACCATTAGATTTTGTGCAAATCAGTGGCTAAGATTGATCCGGCACATGGAAACACCCAATTTGGGTATAGAACAATTCATCACCCTGAAATATAAGATATATGATAATAAAAATGAAATTTTATTATAATTTTTCGTTGTTGACTTAATGGTTTATCACACTATATATGGTTTTCAAAATGAATGCTTAACCGGGCTTATCCAAGGTTGGGACATGTGCTTTGCACATGGGAAATTTTTGATGCTGATCAAGTAGGAATTGCTTTCCAATTTTGAAAATAAGGGATAAAGTTTACCTTAAGGCAGAGGTTTTGTTAAAATTATTGTTATATTGTAGAAAATTATTGAAACAGTATTAGGAGAGATGATATAAAGATGTGCAAAACATAGCCATGGTACAAAATACTGTACTTGGGTTCTAAATGGACAATGTAGGCTCGTAATAAAGTAGATTGAAAATTGAATCTTTAGTATGAACTTCAATTTTTACACACAAATCAGCATAAAGACAGTCAGTCGTCATAGCATTTCCCATGTTGACTTATAAGCAGAGATCCGCAGTATGCAGTTAACAGTATTTGTATACCATGAATACAAACATCTTGAAAACAATTGGAATTTGAAACCGAAAGGTCAACAAAAAAAAGTGAACAATTTTGGCAGGCTAACCATGAAGGTTTGAAATTTTGTTTAATTTGTCTTCCTCCTAGCAATAGCCTTCTTCTACCATATGTGTATCTGCATTAGCAATAGCCTTCTTCTACTATTTGTGTATCTGCATAATAATGATGAATCACACCACGTCAAAGGACCATATAATATGGAACTGCACGTTCATATACAGGAGATTGGGTTGGAAAAAAAACTGGTTAAAAATATTGATTGTTCAAAATAAGACAAAATCACGTAAGAAAGGTTTTTAATGTAGTGCCAAACTGTTTTATTTTTGAAAATGAGAAACATCATATTTAGTAGTTTTAACTCCATGTTCTTCTATGTAACTCAACAATGTCGTTGATTCATATGTAAAACATGTTACATTCCAAATATATAATAACAGTGTAGATGACTTGCAAAAGTATCAACAACGCATGTCTTTATTTATGACAGGGAAATTTTCTACATACAAACTAAAGTAAGTTTAAAGTTTCCAACGTCCATAAGTTAGAGCCTGACATATGCATTTTCCCAAATGATAAGTTTTTAGATGTGATGTTCATAAAGGTGAAGTGATAATCATCTAAGTCTTGTCAGTAATAAATTTCAATGGATAAGATTACTGCATTTGCATAGATTAAGCTATACTATAATTTCATATTTGAAGTTATCTTCTATAAAATTCTAACCGTGTCAATGTCCATAAATGAAAACTATGAAACAAATACACAAATTAATAGCATATTGATATGTAAATAATCAAATGTGGTGCACTTAAAGGGTTATCTTTGAAAATGGGTATTCTCTATAAAAAATCGCATTTGTGCAAAGTCATCATGTAATCCCCCATGGCGGGCTTGCACATAAAATGGAACCTTGTCAGCCTTTTCCTCAGATTCCCACGCTATGCTTCATTACACCAACATCCTGCTTTGATCAGGGACTTATAAAGAATCTCACATTGCAATGTGACCAATGTAACAGCTGATATTCTATTGGTTGTTAAAAGGTAAATTTTCATAAATGCAACATGTAAATTTATAATTGGCAATCTGTTGCCACTTGATAAGTAACAGTAGTATTAAACAGTTTAATTTGGCATACCAGATTACTTCTCGAATACAATTTTGTTCACACTTTTTTTCCAAGTGTGAACAAAACACTTTCCTCCTATTGGAGGAATCAGGTGGGTCACACATGGACCCCCCTGAATTCCTCCAATAGGAGCCGAGTGTTTTGTTCACACTTGGAAAAAAGTGTGAACAAAATCGGACTCATTACTTCTCTTCTATTATCCAATAATAAATTACTAAAAATTATGCCGTATTAGGAAAACGAAGACATCATATCAGTTAGAGTGAAGTTGACATCCAAATAAAACAAAAAGAAGAATGCAAATTTATCCAAATGCAAATAAGTACAGCTTTTATAAGTTAATATGGAAAGTGATGGAGTCTGAGGCAAATAGAGAGCCTCATAATCATAAATTAATATTAGCCAAATATTCAGGAAGAAAAAATTAATTTCTAATAGAATATGTCTAATAGAGAATGATTACTTGTATTTTACATTAAAATTTGGCAAGCAAAATCAGACTGGGATGACTAAAAAATAGTGATTAATTTTCCTTGCGCACACAAACATGGAGCAAAACACAAATGAAGCAATCATTTCTGAGAAGTTAGGAGGAACTCTGGAGACTACATTATTATAGTTCGCAACCGAAGGAGGAATGCAGTAAGTCTGCTCTTTAAAACAGGAAATCCAGGAGGATAAGTTGCTATAGGCTGATCATAGATTGATTCTTCATCAATTCTTCCAGTAGAAATTGTTAATAGGTGGAGATGATTCATCTTTCACAATATTACAAACGGCAGATGTAATATCAGCCGGGTCATTCAAGCAGTCCTTGATAGCATAAATGTTATTTTTTTTGCAAAGCAATGTTTTGGAAAATCTCATGTTAAACTTCTGAATCTGACCAGAGTTATCTCTGTAGCTCAAAAAAATTGCTCTTATTCCTTTGATTGGACACTCAGGCACACATGAAACCTGAGGCCATGAATAACATAGACTGAAAACAAAATGCTCCTACATGGTAGCCCCGCCAACCAAAATGGAGATGACCAGCGAAGAATCATCACCGGATCAAAGCAAGTGGATCTGACAATGACCCAGGTAACATTACAGAATTTATTAGCCTTCTTTTTTGTAGTAATGAGCAGAAGAGTGGGAGACTTATGTGCCGAATGTTTAGGAGAATTAAAAAAACATGAGTTCCCTGCCTCGAATATGTTCTTCGCCAAATGTTGTACCCACCCTCATGATAATACTATGCCAATATATGCATATTTATGAACCCTATACCTGATCAAAAACAACTTAACTTATCAGAAATAGCACTCAATGTCCAACCTATATCAAGAGCAATTAAAATAGCAAGGTCGTATATATAACACAACCCCCCTTCCCTTTTCAGACTTGAAGGTTTGCTTGAGCATATACTATAAACCGAAAAGGATAAAGAAGAAATATTATTCAATATATCAATTATCAACATGACAAACCATATTCTCATTTTCAGCTACAACAACTGCATCCTCGTCCAAGCAGATAACCTTGCCAGAATTATCAACCGAGTCCTTAAGTGGTATATATAAGTGTGCAGGTTTAATTCGTGCACAGCATCCATTTCACACTTCATAATAGTACAATATTCATAAGAAAAACCCACCAATCTTTCATCAATAGCACCATCCATTGTAAAAACCAACCTATGATTCAGGAACCTAAAATCCAACCCTGCTTCCTGAATCTGACCTGAGAAAAAGACAGAGTCATCCAAATCACTAAGTCCATCAAAATGATTTGAAGCTGATATCTCAAAATCGACATTCTAACAAAAAATATCCTTATCATTTTTGGTCTTTATTTAAACAAAACGGCGATCTTCCTCTGGTACACAGGCATTTATTACCTGAGATTAACCTTAAATTTTATAATCACAGGATCATGTAAATGAGGTCTGAGAAAAGACAATAAACAGATCTAATTCTTAAGAATTCAATTTTTTCCTTAGCCAGGTCACTTGAAAACTCATTACATCCATTGGAAACTGAATCAAATCACAATTAAATGAGAAAAATTATACATAGAAATATTAGAATATGAAATCAAATAAGAAACTGACAAATTATAAGAAATGCAGGATGAGATAACTAATAAAATTTCCATAGATTATTTTGTTGTTGTCCATGCCTGAGAACATCCAAACTAAATACATAAGATGTGAAAGCATCTTTTGGGAAATGCTATTAAAGTGATCCATGAGTTTTTTTAGATATCAAAGATGTATTTATATGGTAAGTATAGTAATAATAGTAAATGATATAAAAGGATTCAAGCATACCATACAAATATATTGAAATTAATTGTTGCAAAAAAGAATTTGCATTCTTAAATGACCAGCAATTCCATCTTCACTATATTGAAAGGTGTTTCACAGTAGATTACATGGTTTGAATGATAATCATGTACAATTAAGATTTTGATCAAACTTGGTCAGAGATATAAGTTATAGTGGATAAAGAACAATATGATTAACTTTATAATGTAATAATAAATTCTGTATATTATTTGTAACATAAATGTTATAAATACAGTGCTCATGTTCTTTAATCTTTGAGCAAGTATTGTTCAAAAAGTAAGTAGGTGAAATAAATACATACGTGAAAAATCAAAGCAGAAAATGTTAATGTCTCATAGAAATATTTCGGAAAAACATCTCCCTTAGCATATCTTTTGATGGGCCGTAATATCAAATACATGAATAATATCTACTAAACCTTAATATGTGACATACACTTAAGTTTATTTCTTTAGATACATTGAACGGATCATATATGCAGCATGTTGAAAAATAAATTCTTTGCTTGTAGGTACATAATATGGAAGAGTATTATTGAGATAAAGTAAATGATAGGAAAACCCAAAGGTGAAAATTGACCTATAGAAAGATTTGTAATTATAGCTATTCAGACATAGACAATTATTCGTTGGGAGGATAGCCAGACAAATGTTTGTAGCAATACTTATTACTATGTTTTTTAGCATCACAATTTATTTGTACTAGTATGTTTGTAACAATGAAAGTTAGCATCTCGCCGTAAATGCAGTTTAAAAAAATAGGCACAGACTTAGCATAGACAAAAATTTTGTACATAAGCCATTGATAATAGCAGTGATATGTGACCGTGAACACTAACCCAACAACACATCAATAGCAGTGATAAACACAAGTTTATAGGACAGTGTAGCTAACAAATAAAAAGAAAAGAATATCCATATATGTTCAGGTACCAAGAGTAGAAAAGCATTTGGCTTATAGGACAGTAGCAAGCCAAAAAAAATCCATAAATTACAATGAACTGAATTTTATAAGTTAAGCATATGGAGATACTGTTGAAAAGAGTATATTAAATTTGGCTTAGCCAGAAGCAATAAGTTAATATCCCCGGTTTCAATTGTTTTTTGGCCTTTCTAACTCAACATAAATTGTCATTAAATTGACTCTTTATTTATCCTACAAGTGCGCACCCGTGCTTCGCACATGGTTGTTGTAAATGATTAGTTGGCTTAAAGTTTCTTTTTATGTTGTATGACAAAATATATACTTGATAACAAAATTTTGAGTAACATACAACGTGGGTAAGAGCATGGATATGTATGAAGGTAACATTAGTGGGTAGGGTAGTGCTAAATTGATATTAATAATTTTGTTGTATAAAAAATTGATGTCCACGACAGGTAAACTTAAACGTGCAAAATGTTACCAACTTGAATATTTTTCAATGAGAGAATAATTGGCACTATGTTAAATTGGTAGAGAAAAACATGACACATAAAAAGATTTTTATGGCTGTTGCTAAATTAAAGATTTAAAACATACTATACGGACATAAAGCTTGTTATAATTTTCAACAAAAGGATCAGTTAACTATATAAATTTTAGCTACATACAAACATAATAACATCTAATAGTGTAGCAGCTAAGTACAAAGATTACATGTAGGCTAATATCCGATAGCATAGCACAGGGAATATATGTATCAATGAGGGAAAAGCGAAACCAGGTGCAGCTCTCCATCCTTGCATGCTTGGAACATTAAAATACTTTACATGCCTGGGTGGGTCTGCTCAAAACTTAAGTTCATATACTTTATGCCTGAAAATTCATTCATGAAGCTTCACAGAGATTTCAAAGCACCTTAAACTGTTCTACTGGTGAACATATAAAGTAGAGGCTATATTAAATTGAAATATGGCAATATATACATTTAGAGTTACACATCATGTTCCATATGCGTGAGCATTTGAAATCTGAATACACATAAGTTTCTGTTTTTAAAGTCAGTGAAAACACATATACACAAAACTTAAATGAATTCACTCATTAAGGGCCCATGCATATGATTCGGTCTGCTGTAGCACACCAGTGTACTCTATTTTGATGTTTTTTAGAATATCCATCTTCATCGAACCTTACAGCTGTAGTGCCATCAAGTTCTACTTCAGAAGACATAACTGCAAACGCTTGATGTAAAATAATGGCTAGAAAACTTAACGGTATGCACTGTACCATATGGCTTATCATTGAGTAAACACAATAGGATATTATTCTATTCTCATCTAAATGGGCATCTCTAAACTATCCGATTCTACTGTGTTTATAGATAATAACAGGCGATTTATATTGCCATGCAAATAATGCACCGTTTAGTATATAAGAAGTAAGCATCATGAGTTGAAATAGAATAGGTAGACCAACTTTATCATGAGCTAAAAGAGAATGCCAATTTAAAACATACCAAACTGACAACGTCATAACTAAAGTACTAGCTCGCAATCGGCCAAAATTTGGTTTTACGAAGTTTCTTGGCTTCCGAGCTGTTTAGTGGTTTTAAATATGTTACTGAACTAAATTCAGAAGAATCATTTTGATTAATTTGACTTAGATTTGTTTCTTCTGAAGTATAATTCCTTCAGGAAGTATAATTAGTCAAGTCAGTATTAACCGTATTGACTTCCTTGTATGAGATGTTTCAGAAGCAGATCATTTCGTTACATTTGATCAAAACTAATGCATGCATTGACTTGTGATTATATCATATTTATAGCCTATTTCATATCTATTTGAACATTGATCTTAAATGCAAAAGTGATGAAATGACCAGTGTCAACTGATCACTTTAACATTTGACGATTTCCCTAAGATCTGTTCATTTTTTTTATTTAAAATAACACCGTAACTATAGCTAAAACTTCACTATGGCACCAAATACTGAAATACACTATAGATATTCAAATAGAAGTGAAATCTTATTGAATTGAAATTCAACAAAAGAAAAATCTAAGTTTTGTCAATTCAAAATGCACTACTAATTAACACATGCAAACCTTATTGATTAGATACTGTTATTACCATCGGGAAAATGATAGTGTAGTTTTTAGGTCAATGCGTTCCTATACTATTATATGTCTACACAAAAATAATTTGAAAATAAAATAAAATACTAAATGAAGTCTAAAGATGATACAGTATACTTCCCTTGTATAACTACAGTATTTATAAAAACAATGGTAAATTATGTTAAAATCCGAACATTTTCTTGCTTACTAAGGTTTAATAGCTTAACCCTGAAATAAAAGCAGGATTCCAAGCAAGGCCCACCATGCTATTCAAAGTGAAACTAATAAATATAAAGTGGCAACATATTATTGTACTATAGTAACTAAACATTTATATTACGGATGATTTCTTATAACAAAATAAAAATAACCGACTATGTTATCCTATTTGAAACTGAGATTAACTACCCATCATCTTTTGCTACTATAAACTTTGGAGGTTGATAAATTTTCTAAACCAAGGCAGTTGTTTGTTGTCCTTATTGTTTATCATAATTATCCCTCTGACAAAGGAAACATTTCCTCCTTTTACTCAAAATGTAACAAAAAATTTAAAATATGTGTTAGCTTTATATTAACTGCAAATTGCAGAAAGATTCTGTAAAAAATGGCACACCGTGTTTATATCAGCATACAATTATTATGCTACACACATGAATGTGTACATATTATGTAGGTATATGTATAGTGCATATCAAGAAAAGGCTAAAGATGTTCATCAATAGGAAACTGTCCATTAATGCCTCGAGTTGCAATATTGTTAATGTGTTTAGCTTAGTTTATGTGCTTTATGTTCATATCATATGATATCTAGACATAATAAAGTTCATGCACTTCTCCAAAGTGATGAAATTTCGTCGACGGTCTATCTTTGGTGTTAATATATTATATAGAAAGAGGGAAAGGAACTAAGTAATTGTTTCATTGTCGTTTTCTCATACCTTAAAATATTACAATACATTTTGGGTGAAATGTAACAAAAGTTAAGAATGTGTTGTCCAAAATATTTTGTAGTGGACAAACAGATATGGGAAAATTAAGAACCATTAATTCTAATTCTAATTTAGTGTGATTATAAGTAACAAAGTTAACTTTATAAGTATGAGAAAGTTTTTTTTTTTAATTATCCCATTAAAATTCTTACCTAGACACAGATGTATCCACTCATGCAATGTGCTACCCAAACTATACTCATGTATATTACTGATATCGCTCAATTCAAAGAAAATAAAAAACTCTAATGAACAAAAAATTTAGACCCCTCTCATTCTTCCAGCATAAATAGGTCGTTACACTTATTTAAACTATATTAACTTGCATACTCTTATCTGACAAATTAACTTACTAAACGTGCATACATCATTTAAAACTGTAGCATTAAAATATCCATGGGATATACCATATTGAAGAGAAAAAAAAAGGTTCCTCACATTACCTTAGTTAGAAAATTGCCAAACATTTGAAATCATGGAAGTGGCAATACAACTCATATCTATTCCGAAGTTGATTAAAGTATAGATCTGATATTTGCACATGCATCATTGTTGCCCAGCACTTGCAACTGTAATGAAGGATTTCATTATATGCCTTTGATTACAATTTGAACATATAAAATTAGGCAAATTCATACAATAGGATAGCACGTTAATTATTATTCCAAAAATCCTACGGAATCTTGCAAACTATCAAAATTAAATAACTTCAGTGACAATCCAAATGAGAACCCTTATAGAATTACCATTGTTACAAATTATCATACATGTATTGCTATAATTAACTGCTAAAATAGCAAGATAATCATGGTGGTTCTCAGCACGAAAAAATAAGTTCAAAAATATAAATGCAGCAAATTTTTATGGTGAAATAAAGAAAATGGATTACATTATGAAACAAATTAAAGCAACACACCATATTAATGAAGACAATAGAGCTGTTACAATAGAGCCGTTAGAGTGTGAACACGTTTTTATCATATTTAGCATGCTTTGTCAATATCTACTAGCCGTTAGGCTCATGCATACTTGATATATTTAATACTAGCCGTTATGCTCATACATATTTGGTATATTTTGTACTAGCCGTTGGGCTCATAGCACTATATATATGTGCTCTTTGTATCATGTTTTGCATCAATAAAAATTGCAATTGTTCCTCTCTAATAACTCTCCTCCTCATCCCTTAATATGGTATCAGAGCCAAATTGCCGAAAGGCTTAATCATCAAGCAGAAAGTTGTTTTTGTTTTATGGCCAACAACAATGAAGTAACCTCCGTTGTTTCAGGAAACTTGGGGTACAGTGCTCCACCTAACCATTATGACCTGATTAAACCAAAAAGCCAAATTATCACCACATCTCTAGACGAAGACAATTACATTCTATGGAAATATCAAGTAGAGATCGCTTTAAAAGGGTATGATTTACTGCAGTACATTAATGGGACAATAACAGTCCCACCAGTGACGATAACCAATTCGGAAGGAGAAATTGTGCCTAACACAGACTACACAAAGTTTCAAAAACAAGACAGCCTCCTCTCCTCATGGCTCCTATCGTCAGTAAGTTCGAATTTATTATCACAAATAGTTGGATGTAGCACGTCTTATGAAATATGGAAAACAATTGAACAAATTTTCAGTTCACAACCAGCTGCTAGAATCATGCAATATAGAAGGGAATTACAAAAGTCTAGAAAAAAGGAGGCAAGCATGAAAGAATACTTAGGAAAAATTAAAAATCTGTGTGACAAGCTAAATACTGTTGGTCATAAGATCAGCGACAATGAGCAAATCCTATTTATTATTGATGGATTAGATGAAGAATATGAATCTCTAGTAACTGTGTTAGCCACACAACAAACTTTACCTGATTTACAGTTCGTTCGATCAGCACTCCTTGCTCATGAAGGTAGAATTGACCAAAGAAAAACAGCACAAAATAAGTTCTCTGCCAATTATACCACAGTCAGAAATAAGCAGATACAAGGAGATAGCAACAACTATCGTGTGAAATGTCAAATATGCCAAAAGTTTGGTCACATGGCGAACAAATGTTACTTCAGGTATAATTCAGACACAGGTAGACAACAGGCAAGACAAAATTACTTTTCACAAAGAAGAGCACAAGCAAATATGGCAACAACAGGGAATTCAACTCAAAATAATAATAACACAAACCGAAGACATAATGTTGCATATGATGATGAAGTAAAAAATGAAGACAATGGCTTCGAAGAATGGTACCCTGACTCAGGAGCGACTCACCACATAACTAGCAATCTTCAAAATTTAAACATTGGGAGCAGAAATTACTCAGGTATGAGAAATTTGCATATGGGTAATGGTAGTGCTGTTAGTATCACACACATAGGCAAAGGGACTATCTTTGGGAAAAGACAACTCAAATTAAACAATCTTCTTAGGGTACCTACGATTAATAAAATTTTGTTAAGTGTATCAAAATTTGCCAACGACAATAATGTTTACTTTGAATTTCATCCTAAGTTTTGTTTAATTAAAGATTCCCTAAATCATGAAATATTACTTCGAGGTAACCTATACGATGGTTTATACAAATTCAAGACTGCAAACTCAAGTGGAGAATTCTGGTACAATAATGTAGATGCTAGTAGTGACAATGATTGTATTAGGAATAGTTGTAATAACGTTGATTATGACAATAATAGCGATGAATGTAACGTGATTAATCCTTGGCATATAAAATTAGGACATCCTAATTTGGAAACTGTTAAGACTGTTCTGCGTAATAATAACATTCATTATAAAAATGTACCTATCAAACACACATGTACGCACTGCCAACTCGGCAAGAGCCACAAGCTCCCTTTTAGTGATTCTGAAACCAGCTATAATAAGCTACTGCAACTTATAGCCGCCGACTTGTGGGGACCCGCGCCTCTAAATTATATCAAGGACACAGGTATTATCTTTCTTTTGTGGATGCTTATTCTAGATATACTTGGATATACTTGCTAAAAACTAAATCAGAAGCTTGCAATACAGTTATGCAATTTATAACTCACGTCGAAAACAAATGAACAGTATTGTTAAGGTTATTCAGACAGATGGGGGAGCTGAGTTTAAACCTCTAACTAATTACTTCCTCAAAAGTGGGATCAAACATAGATTAACTTGCCCGCATACGTCCGAACAAAACGGTTTAGTCGAAAGAAAACATCGACACATAGTAGAGACTGGTCTAACTTTGTTATCACAAAGCTCATTACCCATGAAATATTGGAATGAAGCTTTCTACACATCTGTATTCCTCATTAACAAGTTGCCAACCAAAGTCTTAAACAATAAAAGCCCACATGAAATGATATACAGTGTTAGACCAGAATATGGTTTTCTGAAAGCCTATGAGTGTCTATGTTTTCCATGTTTGAGAGACTATAACAATCATAAACTAAGTATGAGATCAAGCCCATGCACATTCATTGGGTATGCACAAAACCAAAAAGGTTATAAGTGCATGGACAAAAATGGAAAAATATATATTTCTAGGCATGTGATATTTGATGAAAACAAGTTTCCTTATGTAGAAAAGCAAATCGGCAAAAAAGATGGGGAACAAAGCATAAACAATAACATACGGTTCGAGCCATTCATTACTGAACCACCTTCAATTGATAGAAATGAAGAGCAACAACGCAAAAGCAATTTAAACACCCAGGAAGAAACTATGGATCAAACAAACGAGCAAACCAATGAGACACACAATGACTCAGAAGATACAAACATACATCAAAACATGCAGCATAGTGAAGATACAGAAAACAACAACCATGTTGACAATACCAGCAACAATGATACATAGCAGCAAACATCACCACAATCAACTGGACATCACATGATCACCAGGTCAAAGAGAGGCATCTTCAAACCCAAAGTATATAATATTTCTGCCAGTGAGACCGAACCATTGAATTTCACTCTGGCTATAAGATCAAACAAATGGAAGGAGGCAATGGACACTGAATATAAAGCTCTCATAAAAAACAACACTTGGAGCTTAGTGACTCAACCAAAACACAAAAATGTGATTGGTTGTAGGTGGACATACAAAATAAAAAGAAAAGAAGATGGATCTATTGACAAATACAAGGCCAGACTGGTTGCAAAAGGTTATGCGCAACAATTTGGTTTTGATTTCAATGAAACTTTTTCCCCAGTCATAAAACCCACAACCATCAGAATTATACTGACCATTGCTCTAAATAAAGGATGGAATGTGAGGCAACTGGACGTTAACAATGCTTTTTTGAATGGGGAATTTACTGAAGAGGTATACATGCAACAGCCTGAAGGATATGGTACTGGTGATAAAGTATGCAAACTACACAAAGCAATATATGGCTTAAAACAAGCTTCGAGAGCTTGGTATGAAAAACTAAAGTCAACTTTGTCTAACATGGGTTTCTCACAAGTTAAATCGGACAATTCTCTATATATGAAGAAGGGAATACATGGAACTGTGTTCATTCTAGTATACGTTGATGACATGCTAATAACAGGAGACAACAGCGAAGAAATAAACAGAATCGTTCACAGGCTGGATCAAAATTTCGCCATTAAAGACTTGGGGGAACTAAAGTTTTTTCTTGGAATACAAGTGATTAGGAAAAACAATGGTGAAATAATATTATCCCAATAAAATTATATCACTGAAATACTGCAAAGGGCAAATATGCACAAGGCAAACTCATTACCTACACCTATGATTAGTAACCTAAGACTATCTAAGCATAAAGGAGAAGCTATCGACAATGCCAAACAATATAGAAGCATAATAGGAGCGTTACAATACGCAACTATTACTCGACCAGACATATGCTACAGCGTCAATAAACTCAGTCAATACATGCAGAACCCTTTATCAGAACATTGGATGGCATTAAAGAGAGTGTTACGTTACTTACAAGGCACAAAACATTACGGTATACGCCTAAATTCAGAAAAGGAACTTAACCTACAGTGCTTTAGCGATGCCGATTGGGCCAACGATATTGACGATCGAAAGTCCGTCTCAGGATACTGCGTTTACCTCGGTTCGAATATCATTTCCTGGTGTACGAAGAAACAACAGACCACATCAAGATCTAGCACAGAGGCTGAGTACCGTGCACTGGCAAGCGCTACAGCCGAAATCATGTGGATAGAATCACTGATGGAGGAGCTTGGTTTCACTCCAAGACGAAAGCCGGTCATTTGGTGCGATAATAAGAGCACAGTATCTTTATCTCTAAACCCTATTCAACATTCAAGGACGAAACATCTTGAAATTGATCTCCACTTTGTGAGAGAAAGAACGCAATCAGGAAGAATTGCAATATGTCATGTGCCCGCATACTATCAGAGAGCAGATGCTCTCACAAAGGCCCTTTCAACCAAAAATTTTATCAGAATGAGAGAGGAACTTCACGTTATCAGTGCAGGCGGAAGCCATAATGAGCAAGGAAACCCCAGTTCGAACTGAGGGGGCATAATGAAGACAATAGAGCCGTTACAATAGAGCCGTTAGAGTGTGAACACGTTTTTATCATATTTAGCATGCTTTGTCAATATCTACTAGCCGTTAGGCTCATGCATACTTGGTATATTTAATACTAGCCGTTATGCTCATACATATTTGGTATATTTTGTACTAGCCGTTGGGCTCATAGCACTATATATATGTGCTCTTTGTATCATGTTTTACATCAATAAAAATTGCAATTGTTCCTCTCTAATAACTCTCCTCCTCATCCCTTAATACATATACTAAGTTAGAACAACTAAGACTGCAAAAATATATATTTAGCAATGTTATTGCATATTATTTGAAATTAGTGGTGTCCAACATACATTTGATAGAATTGTAATATAAAAAATTGAACACATTGCCTATGTTGCACTAGTGTATGTACACATCTAATATCAATAGTAAGTCTATAAGTTATAGATGCCACTGAAGATGCAAAACATTTGTTTCTTATAACGGGCTATATATAAAATAATTTATATTTGCTACGATCGTTTTGCAGTCTTAAATATAAATGAAATAAAGTATTTATGGGTGCAGAATAAGAAATAAAAGAAAAAGAATATATAAAAAGCAAAAAGCACTAATAGTAAAAGTCAAAATACAGCAAAATTGGTCAAATTGAGTTTCTTACAACATCATATCCAACGTTCTTTTTTATATTTCATCTTGACAACACTATACCATATTTGAAACACCACAACGGAAACACCACAAAATGATTTTAGATAATTATTAACTTAAGAGACAATAAGATCGTTGTATCTATTAACATATACTTTTGTGATTCCAAAGTTGAAACCGACAGGCTTTTGTGTCGCATTGTATCAGTAGCATAATTAATTTTTGAATATTTCATGAAGGCACCTATTAATAACCAACTGTTGATGATACTTTTAAGCTAAATAATACATAACAACTTAACACATCATTGTAGCTAAAATCATAAAGAACCATGTTTTAAACGCTAAATTAATTAAATTGTAAACTTTAACATATACTTACAAATATTATCATCTTCATTAAAATCCTAACAAAAATAACCCGTTTAGGCTGCAACAACAGATAATGTCTAGTAATATCAGTTGTGTGTTAATAAGATGATCAACGAACTTGTTTCACATGATAAGGTATAAAAATGCATAAGTGATTAGCTACTTAAATGGGAAAATATAAAAATTTCCATAACTTATCCTGTTAAATGTCAACACTGGTGCTTCAAACTATTACCAATAATGCTCAAAGCTGAAACTGTCTAACATACCTTTGTTTGATGGTGTGTCGGCAAATTGTAGGAGTTGGGCGAGGATGAATCAACTGCTAACTATTAGATCTATTGCGGAAATAGAGGAAGGGAAGGGGTGAATTAGACGGGCGACATTATCCTGTTAAATGTCAACACTGGTGCTTCAAACTATTACCAATAATGCTCGAAGCTGAAATAGTCTGACATACCTTTGTTTGATGGTGTGTCCGCAAATTGTAGGAGTCGGGCGAGGATGAATCAGCTGCTATCTATTGGATCTATTGCGGAAATAGTGGAAGGGAACGGGTGAATTAGGCGGACGAATCGTGACAGACCGCAGAAGTCAAGCTAAGGCAGATTTGGGGCTGTTAATTGTATAATAAACGAAAACAGTAGAGCGGAAGGCCCTCCATTCAAAGTGGACACACTGTGAGATTCAAAACTGTAAATTTGGTGCTCTGCCAGATAAAATTGAAATAGTTAATATCAGTATGGAAAATTAGATCTAAAATCCTAGATAAAGAAGCGTATCTTTTCGCTCACTCTTAAAAAAAATTCAACAGATCTGAAGAAAAGAGATGGCATTTCTAGATCCAGTAAAATCTGAAGTTATCAACAAAATATATGAAGAAAATCTTGATATTTTCTACCTATATAGCAGGATAAACATGAAGCTTCGAAATAAAGAAGAAACATTTCAATTTTTGAAGATCATCAAAAATCCACCCAAAAAAAGAGACGAAGAATTGGAAAAATGACAATGGAGATTACCTAAACATCAGTGATTGGGTAATCCATCGCGATACGGCTTGGATCCATCTCATCTATTGTTTAATTGTTACTCAATGGTCGCCGTACTCAAATGCCTGAGACGAAGCTCAAATCCACATCGAGTTAACTTCGGATCCGCTTTGGATCTTCCATGATTTGTAAACACAATTTTTATTTCATTAATATTTCAATTAGGTTTTCTGAAAGAAGGCAGGAGAACGAAAAAGGAAGAGAAGTGGCAAAAGAACGGGAATGGAAAGGAAGGGAACAAAAAGAATTGTTAAAAATGCGACTCTTGATTCCCGAAAATGCTCAAGAGGCTTCTGCGCCACTGAAATCCAACCCAGCAATAATATATTAGTATAGATTATTTGAGGCACTTTAAGGTTACTCAAATCTAAGTGTACAAATTATTTTCACAATTTATAATGGTTTTTCTAAATATTGGATGGTGGAAAAATAACAAATATTGTTTAACTATCTAATCAACTATGTATACACTGCAGTAAAAACACTGACAATGAACATGAGAATGAACCCAACATTTTCAAGTTGGATTTCTTTTATACTATATTCTCATTGTGCTGGCAAAAGAACTTATATTATAACCTATTTTTGGGTAGAATAATATATATTAAACCTTAATATGTGACATACAGTTAAGTTTATTTCTCATATATACAGCATTTTGAAAAATAAATTCTTTTCTTGTACGATCATAATATGGAAGAGTATTATTGAGACAAAGTTAAATGATTGGAAAACCAAAAGGTCAAAATTAACATATAGAAAGATTTGTAGTTATAGCTATTCAGACATAGACAATTATCTGTTGGGAGGATAGTCAGACAAATGTTTGTAGCAATACTTATTACTATGTCTTTTAGCATAACATTTTATTTGTACCAGTATGTTCGTCACAATGAAAGTTAGCATCTTGTTGTAAATGCAGTTTAAAAAAATAGGCACGGACTTAGCATAAACAAAAGTTTTTAACATAAGCCATTGATAATAGCAATTATATGTGACCGTGAAAGCTAACCCAACCACACATCACTGGCAGACTGTAAATCAGTGTTAAAACCAGATAATAAGAAAATTAGGATCACATCCTAACATAAGTTTGAAGGAAGAGAGTGCAAAATGGAAAATACGTATTACGTAAAGAACTCACAGGGATGTTCAAAGAAAAGAATAAACTTATAATAGGACAGATTATTTATTTGTGAATTAACGTGGTCTTAATAAAAAAAAATCAAATAATAATAGATTGCAACTTAAATAATTATTTATGCAATAATTAGGTTGGAGCATAATGGCACTAATAAGAAGACGGACGATATTGAGTAACTAATTTATTTTGGAAATCAAATTATTTGTATTATTATAGTGGAAAATACCACGGTCATGACAAATGGACATTCCATTGCATTGTTGGAACATCAAAATCCGCTTGTGAAACACAGGTTATTAATATTGAAATCAACATTAAAAAATTTAAGAAAAACAATAATGTCAAAACAAATAAAAAAATAGTGAATTTACTTGGCAAAACTAAATTTGATTTCCAGGGAAAATGTTGATGTATGTCTTAACGTCAATGTCTATATACGAAAAATAACAGTAAAATTATCTGACAAAATTCTCATGTAGTGAAGAAGAAACGTCATACTTGTCAGATTATTATCTTCGATCAATCTGAACATATTTACATTAATTTTGTAAACTCTATAATCACTTCCTCAAAATTCGTAACTTGTAATTGGCATATAAAATGTGAAAATCCTATTAATTTCGAATGCTCCTAGTGGATAGTAAAATTAGCCATTACTGAAAAGTAGTGGTGAATATTCATTTTTTCATCATAGAAAATCTAAATTAATTTTCTGTATGAAAATAATAATAATAATAATGTATATGATATACTTACGTTGACAATTTGCATTCGGTGTACAACCAGGAGCAAACTCTGCATTTAAGTACTTTATTTTATTATGCATTGAGAACATAATTATTTATCTAACACGGATGTAAAAAAACAGAAAGGAAAACATTATTCAGTGTCTACCGATAAGAAAAATGAACAGAAAGAATTGTGAAGGAACCAAAAGACTACAAAAAATTAGACATATTAGAACTCCATAAAGAAGCGAATCTAAAATGAAAGCTATTGGTGTTGTTGTAATATATAACCAAAGAAGGTCATTTCTTGCAAATATATATCAAATACGGTTTCCTTCACTACTGCTGAATCTAAAAAGAGTTCGAAAAATTCAATTCATTTTATCAACTGATCACTCAAACCAAGAAGTTGGAAGTTCAATGTTGATCTTTGAACTATTCTGAAGTAATATTTCAATAAAATTTGGCGACTAAAATTAACAATTAGAACATCATTCAGATAGAAAAACCAAAGGCAACAATACACTGAAGCTATACGTTAAATTGTTAATAACCAGTGCGAAATTCATATGACAACCAGGTACGCCGAATAGATTATCAGAAACTTACCAAATGACTTATGAATCATTCGCCGTCCATCCGTGAAATGAAACAGTGCGAAATTAAGGACCTAAGATAGTGATCGAACATAATATTTTATGTTACTGATGGGGAAGACGAGGCTGGTCCCATATCCACGGTTGTAGATCAGGAGCAGATGTTTGTTTTTTTGTCAAATTATTGCATCACGGGAGGAAGAGGAGCGGTGAGAATTTGTGGAGGATACAAAAGGATTGTTGGAATGAAGTAAGATTGGGGGAAACGAAATTGGGAACGATTTGGAAGGAAAGAGTTTGTACAGTGCAAAATGGAGAACGTGGGAAGCGGTTAAAGGAATAGTGTAACTGAATGGAAAGGCGTATTCACAGTCTCGATTTACTCGATATTAGGAAGCGCTTCTTCCAAGCGGCACGTCAGATATAATAAAAAGAGAAGTATTCCAACTCAGCCTTTTATCTATTTTGTTTTCTATTATAGGTAATATATATATATAACAATGAAACAATAAATAAATGAATAAGAGTAGAAATTGTCCATTGGGTACAACAAATAGATAACTTGGGACTGATAAATAGTTGCCTTAGGAAAATATGATCGTTGGGGTCATAAACGGCAAATGAAAAGGAAATAAAAGGAAATGGGTGTCATAAAGGAATTAATTATTGTAGTTTAAACACTAAGTCCAAATTAGGAAAGGTATTAAATAATTATCCTAGGGAATATAATCTTCCTTATTTATAGTAATGGAAATAGAAAATATAGTTGGACTTAGTAGTTTAATAATGTAAGGTATTATTAACCATATAAACCCGTGACGCAAATAAATGGTGTAAGTACAGTATTTCCATATAAAGGGAATATACAGGAATGACTTAATAATGTAGCATACTTTATCCCAAAAAGGGAAAGGTGCTAAAGGAAAATGGGGTACGAACAAATAACCTTCGCGTATAGCCCGCTTCCTGGGTCCTAAAAGGCTAAGTGACCAGGGTTGAAGAGTCCACCCGAGAATAGGTTTTTCAGTATAGGGGTCTTAAATGGCAGGTGTATGTGGGCCTACCCAAACCTAGAAATTAAAAAGGTCAGATATGACCACCTATCCTACGGGAAGTAATAAGCGACTAAGGAGGTTATCTAATAAGGTCAGCTAGAAGGGACAACGAGCGATAAAATACCATCTCTCACCTTATGTGGGGTAAGGGTATATATGTGAGTGATGGAAGCCTTAACTAGTTGGGCCCATAGCTAGTGCCCTCTAGTTTATGTTAACGTTGAATATATTATAGAGGGTTAATAAGTGAACAATAGGTCTGCATAGGGTCTTAAGTGATCAGGGAGAATCCACTATATATATCATTGATAGTGAGGCGTTAAATAGTACGGAACAGTGAATGAGGATATAGACAGAAACCCCGAAATTAGGGGACTACTCTCGATATAGTTAACCAGCTAAGCTTTGGTATAAAGGCTTCACAAGAATGTGTGTAAATGTCCTATCTCGGTAATGTAATTTTGGAATACTACTTTGAGAAGAGTAGTAGAGTCGTGCGTAAACAATAACAAAGTTGGTTTATAATCACTAACCTTGTTAGGCATACAGCTTGGGTTGAACCAACCGGAATACATCTGTGTTATAGTCTGTGTTGTACATTTCTTAGTCACCAGAACTTATTGTTCTGACCCCCTCCTCATTACAACCTCCAAGGTTTCCTAGAGAAGGTCGGGTCCTTACAGATGATTAAGTTTGGCTTTCGGTTCTCGTTCTCTCTCATGCTCTATAGTGGCAAAGTAACTTACTTTGAAAAAGGTAGTTACTTGAGTTAATATTAGTTTATCCTATTTTGTTTCCTCTATGAGTTATATTTATCGTACTCTGATTATGTTCATGCTCATTTGTTGCAGGTATCAGATATACACGCTTCATGCTTGGATATGTTCAAGTTTTGATTTTTTTTCAAAATTTGGGTGTAGAAAAGTGTGGGGTGTTACAATTTTCCTTAGCCTTTCCGAGGAAAATTTAAAACTTTTCAAAAATGGAATTTTATTATAAACTAATGGTTTCCTATTTATAAATTTACTTTATTATTACTATTATTTATATTTCAAACTGTAAAAACCTTTTCGCGTTCAAAAATGTTGAAGCTTTAAAATCTTAAGGATCAGTTATGATAATTTCAATACATTATCCAATATATATAGGAAGAGAGGTACTAAAAATCACAAGGAATAGATATTTATTAATTTCAAGTTTAGTGGCATATTCATTGTCATTTCTAATTCCATCTTTCCAACCAATCAGATTATATTTATTAGAATTACACTATTGCCCTATAATTTTGAAATACGAATAGATTAAAATTCTAAAAACCATATCTTTACAAAACTAAGCCTTTATAAAATCATTTTCTGAAACCATATTTCAAAACTCATTCTTATTCTTTCCAAATAATTTTAAAAATAAATTTCTTCGAATACAAGCAAAGGACTGAAATGAATATTTTCAACCAAGGTAGATTCAAAAATTCAACGAAATAACGAATGGATATGCCTCATAATTATATTTTCGATGGATACGACATACTAACGTGAACCTTTCTCGTTTTGGATCGAGAAATGGTCTTAACCGGAACTACCAACGAATACAAAAACCAGAAATCGCGACTATCTCGGTTGTAGCTAGATTTTTGTCCAGTTTCCAAACTGGAATCAATGGAATCCACCATATGTCATCCTCATGCTCTTCACGACGAGATCGCCAACGTACTGTGGGGCAAGACAGATGAAGAAAATCAATTTAACCTAAATAGAAAGATGAAGAAAAACATAAAAAAAATAGAATTACGTTCTCTCACGAGTCCTAATTTAACTAATTTCTCTGATCATTTAACTTAAATTTTGATACCAAATGTAACAACCGACACTTTTCTACACCCAATTTCGACAAAAATCGAAACTAAAAAACATCCAAGTATGAAGCGTGTAAATCTGGTACCTGGAATAAATGAGCACGAGCATAATCAGAGTACGATAAGATAACTCACAATGAAAACAAAATAGGATAAACTAGTATTAACTCAAGTAACTACCTTTTTCAAAGTAAGTCACTTTGCCAATACTGAGCAAGAGAGAGAACGAGAACTGAAAGCCAAACTTAATCATTTGTGAGAACCCGACCTTTTCTAGAAAACCTAGGTGGTTGTAATGAGGAGGGGGTCAGAACAACAAGATTCTAATGAACTTGAAACGTACAATACAGACTATAATACACAGATGTATCCCGTTTGGTTCAACCTAAGATGTACGCCTATCGAGATTAGTGATTATAGCCTATCCTTGTAGATGTTTACGCATGACTTTACTACTCTTCCCAAAGTAGTATTTCCGAAATATAATACCGAGATAGGACATTTTACCCATATATTTGCGAAGCCTTTATACCGCAGCATGGATGGTTATTTAATCGAGGTTAGTACCCTAGTTACGAGGTTTATATATATACTTTCATTCACTCTTATTATTCCTTGAAGATTTATCTAACATTAACATAAACTAGAGGGCACTAGCTACGGGCCCTACTAGTTAAGGCTTCTGTCGTTCACACATATACCCTTGCCCCGCATAAGGTGAGAGATGGTATTTTATTGTTCGCTATACCTTCTAGCTGACCTAATTAGATACCCCCTTAATAGCTTATTATTTCCCGTAGGATAAGTAGCCAAATCTGACATTTTAGTTTTCAGGTTTGGGTAGGCCCGCACACATCTGCCATTTAAGACCCCTAAACTGAAAGGTCTATTCCCAGGTGGACTTATCAAACCTAACCGCTTAAGACCCAGGAAGCTGACTATACGAGAGGGTTATTAGTTCGTACCTCATTGGCCTTCAATACTTTTCCCTATTTAGGATAAAGTATGCTACTTTATTAAGTCATTCCTGTTAAGTCCTTCTACACGGTGATGCTATACGTACATGATTCATTATCGTCACGGGTTAATATGGTTAATAATATTTTACATTATTAACCTACTAAGTCCAACTCTAAATTTAAATTATAAATTCTATGTTAACTAGTATGAATATGAAAGTTATGTCTCCTTATCCTAGGATATATTTAATTACCTTCCCAAATTGGACTTAGTATTAAACAACAATCGATACCCATTAGCCCCCTTTTTCTTATCCATAAGTTTATTGCAATTTATGACCATAACAGTCATATTAGCCCCCTTTTGAACAACAATCTGATTTGAAGCGCCAATTTGCATTCTTTTCCATTAGATCTGATAATCCTCTCAATTTCATATGAGTTGGATTTGATTTGTTTATATAAGAATATATTTTAGATCAAGAAATTAGGTTTGGAGAAAGAGGAAAATGGCAGAGCTCCACTCCACTGCAGATTTGAGTGCAAAAGAATGAGGCCTTGCCCCTTTATTTATAGGGGTGGAATTGGCCTTGAACCATTGAATTAGTTTCAAGTTATATCCGTCCATTCGTTTTTTATATATATATATACATATATATATATTATAAACCAACCTTTACCAACCCTAGCCGTCACTGGGCAAACTGACGCCCAGTGGGTCGACCGTGGCGATCAACCGCTATTTTATCAGTATTTTCCTTAAGAAAGTAATTTCTAGAATATTTTTCTAAAAAAAGTTCAGTATCATTATTCATCACTTTAAACTTGATTACTAGTTAGAAATAATTCATATTTGATTATTTAAGATAAGTTAAGTACCCTAAATTAAAGTGATAATTTCCAGATTGTTGCAACTTAAAATAATCCCATCAAAATACAAACCGACCCTTTAACGCAGGACTTTTAACCTAGTTATAATCAAGTTGGGTTTGATCTAGTTTCTTTGTATTAATACTAGGTTAATAAATCCATAAATTAATTCTCTACTATTTGATTTACCATATTATAACAGTTTAAACCTAAACTTCATTTATCTTGTTGCTATATTTCCCATATCTCCCCCGATCTAATCACACCAATAGTTCCTTCCCTCTAGTCCTCTTCATCTTTAAGAAGTCGTTTGGCATCCAAAGTCAACAGATGTGGCAGTATCATTGGGTGCACTATCACCATCCATGGTTATGAGTTATAGATTGAATTTATAAAAAGAACAGAGCTCGTTGATAAAATCACATTTGCTTTGATTTTATCTCTCATACCCACTTCAAAATGGTTGTTAATTACTTCCTTATTTGTTCTCTCAATATACTTGCAATCTTCCTCGACTAAGTATTGTAGGAAGTAATAAGAAAATGAGTCTCGATATATTTCAAATTCTCCTTTTAATACTAGCACAAAAACTTTTCTTAACTTTTGGTTTAGTATAATTAATTACAGTTTCATTTCAAGGCGGCTTTTGAAAAAGACGATCTTTGCTTCTAGTAATGTTTTATCAGCTACTGATTTTGTGTTTCTTCTTGTAACTATAAGTAAACGTTGTTGAACAATGTTTGAGTTGAACCTTTTAAATTGGCTTTGGTTGGACTAATCATACCATCTTCATTTATATACTGTTATGCATGTTTTTTGTTTCAACAAAATGCGCGTTTAACCATTCAATTGCTTATAAACAAGTGAAAATTTGTTGCAGTTGTCTCACAAATAGTGCTTATTTTGTTATGTCATACCTTCACTTTTCACTTATAAGCTTATACAATTTTGTTGGAGATGTTCTAGTGATCAATTGCCTATAAGCGGACGAAAATTTGCTCGATGTATCTCAGAAACTATGATTGTTTTGTTATAACATATCTTTTACTTTCACTTGTAAACCGATAACTTTTGGAGATGCTTTTGTGTTTCCAATCAAAAGCATTGAATTAGATGTTTGATTCGTTTTGGCAATTTTACTTATTGCTACAGACAAATTTTTACTTGATTTTTGATGACATTTTAATGTTACATGTACCTCACTAAGAAATTAAAAATAAAATGGTAAATTTACCCTCATATGTTATTAAATTTACTATATTCACTTTTTTATTTTATTATGCACTTTGGTCATGGTGAGATAAGTCAATAATAATAAATTTGGCCGAAGAAAGCAATTATTATTTACAAGAAAATGATGTTATAATTTACAGTTGACATTTTTTTAAAAATTTTTTAAAAAAATTATGATTTATAATTTAGTGTTTACTAAGCGAATAGATTTTTTTAGATGACACTTGTTAGCCTGCTTTGTGACCAGACTATCCAAAGCCGAAGAACTCTATCAGGAAGGCCACTCAGGGCTTGAGTATGAACTGCCAGAGATCGACATCTGCTTGGACGAAGTAACGAAGGATGGGAAAACTCGTATTTATGTGCACATAAGCTTCGGGTTGGATTCCACCATTTCGGATCAAGCTAAAGCGAATATTTCTGACCAACCAAACCGGATCGAGTAAACCGGATCGGGTCATCCGGATCGGGTCATCCAGATCGGGTTATCCGGATCGGGCCAACCGGATCAGGTCTCTACCTCTAACCGAATTCTGGGCAGTTAAAGACCATTTCCCCATGTTCTCCACTACTTCCGAGATTTACTCTGAGGCTGCCACGTGGCCACTCAACCCTAACCGAATTTCTACCTATAAATACACATACAACACATCATTTAAGGGGACTTTTTGGCCTCAAGGAAGCTCTATCTATTTCGACCCATGGCTACCAACGAAGAAGCTTCATCCTCTTTAATAAAATCAATGAATTCGGAGAGTATTATTCATTGTAATTGAGGGCTTGAGTGTCAATACTCATTGTATTTGTAATTTCTGAATGAATTGAGAAGCTATGAAGTGGATGTATGCTTGTTAACGCCGAACCACTATAAATTCCATGTGTTGATTGATTTTTCTTGCTTTTTGTTCATGATTCCTCATTATTCTCTACAAAACATTATCAATTGGGTGTTAGGACCATTTTTTGGTCTAACATTTTGGTGCTTTCACTGAGAAATGAAGATTTTCAACGTTTCGGATTATTTATCTACTGTTTGGATCACTAAATCCGAAGAGATAATCCGTAATCTCATCACTTTCGAAGCCTACAAAGATTTCATCAAGTTTGTACATATGGCTCCAGGAAGAAACTGGAACCGACTTGTTTCTCGAAGACGTGAAACCAATAGAGATCATTCAAATGATGTACGGCTTACAGCAGCAGCTCGAGCTTCGGTTCGGAAGTGTTCGGGTCATACCCGAACCGAAACCATGTTGTCTTGTGTTTGGAGAGAAGCAACGGAACGATCTGTTTGGCACAGCAGAAACGCTTCAGCATGGTCCTCAACCTCGGATCGTATAGATTTGACCCTACCACAGTTTGGCAAACTCTGGAGAATTAGATTTTGGATCGGATCGAATGTAGCCCAACCGATCCGGTAGTGACACTGTGATCTGATCCGACCCGGAGTGGCACCCAAACCAACCAGCTGATGATGCTCTGATCCGGCTCAGAGGAACTATTCCGACCCGACCCGAAATGCAGGAGAGGACCCGAACCGACTAGCCGATGATTCACCATCGATTCGACCCGGATATATGACCCGAACCGACTAGTCGATGATTCACCCTCGATCCGACCCGGATATATGACTCGAACCGCACTCAGAAGAAAAAAAGTCCGAACCGCAATTTTAAAGCATGATCCGATCCGACCCGAAACAACTATTTTTGGAAAAAAAATACATTTTTAAGATCATTTCAGAAAAGGCTCCATCTTCCAAAATCGAAAAAATCGTGCGGTGCCCACATTTTCGACGCCGCCGGGACTGCGGGGCCCCGGACCCCCGCCGGCGCTGCGCCCGGACCCGCTGACGGCCTCGCCTTCGGCTCGACGTATATTTTGACCAACAATAGTCATCAAAGTTTGTTGATGAAGATAAGGTGGATAGTCAAAGAATATGACAACCAAATGGCAACGACTAGGATTCCTCCAGAAGCCATAGCCTCTATTTGCCGATGCCATTCAATGGGAGGAGCTGGCAGTCAGATTCAGCTTGTTATCAACGACAGTATACGAGATAATGATTGTCTAATAGTAGCCTCATCTTCTGGAACTCCGATAGTGTAGATTTCAGCAATGCAACTGATGTTGTTCCCTAATGAGTAGTGACCATCCCATTTATATGACTTAAACCTGTCCAATCGGCAGAGCATCGAATGACGGTTATATAGAACAGTTCGAGCACTACTTCAAAGATGATTCATATGATCTTAGTGACCATGATTGTCAATAGTGGGATACCAGAAAGCAGCTAAGGATCCCAACATCCCAAAGCTACACTTCAATTGTATGATGTGATGAATAAAATGTCCTGCGTCTCACCTCCCGAAGAACTTAGCTAACCTTTGCAATGGCTATTTGCTGCCAACAACATCGATGAAGACTGATTTCCATCGAATAAGGGTTAGGTCAACATACTTTAGTGCCCAGAGTTAGGTACTAGTTGAACCACCACACGCCATGATTGGACCTACGGATCCTTTCCCGGATTATAGCAACTGAACTGCCCTCCAGCCACCATACAACCTTGGTCAAGTGATGAGAGCTCAAGATTAAAGCAGATACGAATCGACCATTAGCTCTCCACTTATCATTTCCATTGTAACATAACGCATGAATATTACTTCAAGTCTCGCAAGCTATGCTGTCGTACTCAAGCTTATATGATCAAGGTTTAGACTGACTAGCTTCAGCATAATTCAGAGCTTACATTGCACCCTAGTGTCTACTGCTTAGTCCCAACCGAAGCTGGAGCGGGAATGATCCGTGATGACCAAGTCACCGGAAGAGCCTTCTATTTGGCTGAATGGAATATGCTACGTAACAGAGATGGCGTGGAACTCAAAAATGCTTCCCCTCTCGATGAGATGGAGTGTGAAGGAGGCATGAGCTTTGCAAACAAAGAAGACATCACAGAAAGAGTTGCCCGATGATCTGCCCGAAGACATAGACCCTAGAAAAGATGAAGATTCGGGATGCAAGAGGGCAATGTCTAACGAAGAAACCTCCCAAAGATTGAAAAGCTCGTTTACAACTTGTTGATTGCTTCGGGAAAACTCCGACCATTGATCAGATGGAAGTTAATCTAGTGTTGGAGACTAAACACGAAAGAGAATCATTGACAACCCCCGTAAGAAACTTCCTACAACACGGAATGCTTCCGGCAGGGAGAATAAATGGCATATAATCGTTCGTTATGCCTCAAGATATGACATGCAAGGTAACATTGCTTATTTCCTTTGAAAGGTTGCCCCGAGATAGATATTAACGAATCTCATTGCTCAATTCACTGCCCTGAATGATTCGACAAAATCACTAATCAGCCTCCCACTAGTTGGGAGATGAACGCCAATGAAACTTTTGACGGATGACGATTTGGAGTTAAAAAGCGAAGATTCACAATCTCACTCCCTTCATCGAGTATTAGTCAAGTAACTCGTGCCCCAGACGCTGGGGGCAACTGGAGATTCGAATGTCGATTGCTCATGGCTATATCATCTAATTCAAAGATGATATATCATGGGCTTGCATGATCGACTACCTCAGCCTTTCTCGAAGTAAAAGTTTAGAGCACTTAAGCCTGGATATTGATTGATTATCTGTGCATTAGATCTAATTCCCGACATGGGATTGAAGGCATATTTACGGATGGGTGAGATATGACTATCCCCCTAGCAGCCATTTCCTATTTCCTAGCATGGAAAGTGCAAAAGTTCTTATAAGCATGGGTCCATTATTATCCTACCAATTACTGTCCTGGCACCAATGTGATGATATGCTACCATTAGCAATACATACATGACTCCCTGACATTCAACCCTTGCCCTTAACATGAAGACTAGAAGGCGATTCAAAGGAGATGCGAGCTCGTCATTAGCTTACAGTATTTATCTAACCGTCTTTGTCACTCCAAGACCACAATCAAGGTCTGTTCATTCTTGGGAACGCCATCCCCCGGCGATTTGAAAATACATTCGTCACCAGCTAAAGATCTTAGCTGCCATCCCCTGGCGGAGATTGGACGAGGCAAAATGGACCCGCAGATAGCTTGCAATGCCATTTTCGCACAGAATCATATTCATTCCTTTAATAGGATTACTTTTTAACAATGACTCTTATATTTACATGCTACTTGAGTTATTGACATGACTAACTCATGCGATATGAATGATGCAGGTACCCGAAGTTTGGTGCCAATCACTCCTCCCATAGATTGATCGGAGGAATACAAAGCCTTGACAAACGTCTTTTGGATGTTTGCCTGATTAACTCTACTCCTCAGAGATTGAATAGAAGTACTAACCTAGGACGAGTGTGATGGGTGTGCCATGATTGAAAGACCACTCGATCCGTGACTCTAGCTCTCATGATTTGAGAGAACATTTAAAGGATGATATTGCAACTTTCAACCAAACTTAATCCCACGAGTTGACGGGATAAGAGAGACTTAATCATTACAAACATCCATCTTTACCCATGAATCGAGGATTATGAGGAAGCGCTTCAGTGAGTGTGATCCGATCGCTTGCCCGAAAAGCTCCATCCGCCAGAGTGAAGCATGGAGTAAGGACTAAAATCGAGTTTGAGAACGAAGCTCGAGACGGCAGACTCCTACTCTTTGAAATAGACTGAAGAAGGAGCACCCGGACGAATGACACGACTGTTCGCAACTCTAACTCTCACGACTCGAGAGAGAGTACAAAGGACGGGAAGACGACGTCCACAACTCTAACTCTCACGGCTCGAGAGAGAGTATAAAGGACGGGAAGACGACGTCCACAACTCTAACTCTCACGACTCGAGAGAGGGTATAAAGGACGGGAAGACGACGTCCACAACTCTAACTCTCATGACTCGAGAGAGAGTATAAAGGACGGGAAGACGACGTCCACAACTCTAACTCTCATGACTCGAGAGAGAGTATAAATGACGGGAAGACGACATCCACAACTCTAACTCTCATGACTCGAGAGAGAGAGTATAGAGAACGGGAAGACGACGTCCCCAAGGCGTGATGGTGCACCACGATTAAAAACCGCCTTGATTACACTCTACCCTTGGCATTCGACGGGAGAGTATAAAGGCGCCAAAGACTGGCACCGCAAGAACTCCTACCCTGCTGAAGGATCGGGGAGCAGACTGAAAGCTGAGTTTAAACTCTATCCTGGGCATACGACAGGAGAGTATAAAGGCATGTTGATTAAATGCCATAAAAAGGCTCCTACCCTGCTGTAGTACCGGGGGCAAGAGTGAAAGCTGAGCCCGAACCCTTCATGTCCGGACATGAGGGGCAATGCACTGTTGATCCTAATCAATCCCAAACAAGCCCTAGGCAGGCGCTTTATTCATGATTGATTGGGGGCACACACACATCACCCCTTTAGATAAATTCTATATGATTTGCTAGATATTATTTGATTGCAGGGATTATGAATTGGGACCCTTGCTTGATTGTGATGTGCTTTATTACCTATTACTTAGAGATTTGCTCTGTTTACAAAGTGCAGGCTTGTACAAGATAACAAGACAAGAATGTGAGCGCCGCACTCGCGACAACTGCAACAGGCCGGTGGAAAACAAACAAAGGGCTACGTCCAGAAGGCTGACATTGATGCCTAATGATAAACTTCTCAGGAGACTCAAGGCGATGACAGAAAGGAGGCCTTGAGAGTGAATTGTTCAATGACGTGTCACACGACTTAAGGAAATGACCGAAAGGAGGCCCTAAGAGTGATATATCAAATCAACATACACACCCATGTGTGACTGGCCATAGCCCAAGTGCAACGACAAGTGCTACCTCGCAAATACGTTGAATAGAAAACGTGATAACTCGAGCACTTGGATAACTCAATCACATAAGCTTATAAAGCAATGTCTCTTTTCCATGCATCCATGTCTAAACTTGAATGGGAGGTGATACAACTACCGACCTTTTGCCATTACCCTTGGACTGGGGCCACATTGCTGCTTGAGGACCACGAAATGGATGCAGAATGAACATCCATTTGCTAGTCCAGACCGAATTCCCGGTTGAAAGACCCCATATAAAGGAGGACGCCATTACTTTGACCTCTAACTTGCGAGGAGGAAAATTGCCTGACACTCAAACTCAAAGGCTAAGAATAAGGAAGATAGAAATTTCTTCCGTGCTGAGGATACTGGCGCAGAAGGCGCTTGGAACGAAGGAAGTCAGCAAATTTCTTCTTGCAATGATCCCTCAGCATGTCAAGCTAGATATGAAATAGATGGTACCCTCGCTGATTTGAGAACTCAGATGGCTCAGTGAGACAAACTTCTCTGGAAACGACAGAAAATGATGGATAACTTTTTTACTTGGATAGATGGAAGGCCGAGTAACTACGGCTTACTCACTGGAGCGAGCACCATGGAAATTCAAGCGACAACGAACTTGGCTCAAACACTCCCTGCTCCACGGTCCAGATCATATGGGACCCTAGGATAAGTTGGCATAGTCGTCTTTAATGAAACAAAATGCAACCAACCTCCTCCCAGGCATTTGTAGCATGCAACTTCCGACTGTAACATTTTGGATGAAAACTATGGATATGCAAGAGCCACCGAAAAATTAAACGAAGCCCAACCAACCTTTGCTCCAATTCGGAGGAATATTTAAAATCCAGCTCAGCCTCAAAATGAGGCCCCCCATGTAGGGGGAAGACGAGAGCATTCAAGAAAGCTATAGTCTAACTTCATTGCCATCCGACTCCGAACCTCAAAGCTTGGATGGGAGACCAAGGACTAACATGAGCTGGACACGAATAAGTCATTTTCTATCAAACTCTAACTCACAGCTCGATGAGGGAGTATGAATTCAGAGAATACGTGGATTTGATGACCACCGTTTAGTAAAATCCCCATGAATGGGGAGTACAGGATAAGAGCTTCGAACATCATCATCTGACTATCTACCAGCTTTAGGCACATTTACGATTATCTGAGCTTCACAATAACCCAGACTATAAGCAGAAGAATGGCTCCTCAAGAACAACCTGCATACATCCAAGTAGCGGATCACCATCCAGAATTAAAAAAAAACAGAAGCCTGATTGACTGCTATTACATATGCGCAACCAAGAAGCCAGAAACCGGCTTCCACCCAATTTAAGACTTCATACCGTGGGCACTAGCGCTAAATTAGGTAATTAGCGACAACTTCTCAAAGATGAGGGCCAAATTGGCAACATTAATTGATGCTTCAACAGAGATCAGGCGAGACCCTACATGCATTCCTTGAAAGATTCAACGCCGCAGTGGCATCGGTAAATCGACCTGGACCATATATAGCGTTGATTGCTGTAGTATCCGGTATTCTGGATATCTCAAACTTCAAAATCTCTTTGCATCGAGACCCACCAAGAGGACTTGGCGGATTCACCTCTGAAACAAACCTCGGTATCTCTCTACCATGAGATTCTCCTAGAAACGTTGGAAAATCCTATCCTGAGACAGACAGATTCGTGCAATAAGAGTGTGCTAATGTTGAAATGGATGATCTCAATGTCTTCACGACAGAATGGAGCACCATCTGACTCTTGAAATAATAAAGGAAAAAGAAAAGCCCCAGGAAAGACTAACAGGAATTTACAATTCTGGAAATGACCAATGTCATTAATCTGGCCCGCGGTCTTGATTGTCAAGCTTAATGGAACCAACATGGGAGATAGACTCAACAAGACTATGATGGCTATTTCGGATTATGCCAAAGCGTGAACGAAGGAGCTCGAATAACTCACTAACGACGTTCCATCGCTTGCAAGATTGACGAGCTTACTCAACTCTGCAGCTGATGCGAGGTGAGTATCTAAGTTTGCTGATATACTCAATAAGGCGATCACTGCTTTCTGGCTAAACAGATGGGTTGACCCCAACGCGAATGTGATTCGACCATTTGCATATATGACTCCAACCCTTGATGACTTGGGAATGTGCACATAACGACACAGGGTGACTAAGATTGTTGAACCTACATATCTAACCCGATGCGGCAGAAAAAAGTATAAAGGCTAAAAGATTGGATGTCCGATTGACCTATCATAACCCCCAACAATGTTGGGGGCATAAGCACTGACTTCGCTCGTCCTCCACTAATGCTAGGAACATCAACTTCAACCGACAGATTGACTTTAAACATGACCCTGACTCAATGCATGATTCAGAACATATACATTATATCTTTAAAATATGACGTGATTCATCCCGACCATCCAAGTGAGCGAAATTATGGATCAAGCAAGAATTCAAAGACTTGATCTGCAACTGCATCAAATGGAGAGTATGATGAACTCCTCTGCTGCCTTTCAATTGTGATAATCCTACCAACTATTGGCTTGCATGTTTTCAACAACATCTCGTACTGACTCGTATGCGATCATGGGACTATAAAACAATCTGAAGTGATCATGGCTTTCAGATGCACTATTATTACGATTAGATGCAATCATGGAGTCCTAGATTAATATCCTAATATCGAGATAGTCCAAATCCAAGCAAAAATGACAAATTCATATGCCGACTCTGATGCGCTCTATCCGAACGGTCCAGATGCTAGCTCAAGATACGAAGATTCTGACACCATACTATGACTTGGATGGCTATTGTATACATTGACTTATACATTAAAGAAATCTTAGCTTAGTAATGCACTTGACTTGTTTAGGAAGATGGCGTCGTTTGGCATCAACTTTTACATGTACGATCTCACACGGGAGCCAAACATACCGCATGATCTATGATGAAGGAATTCTACCTCTTGATTCGACGAAGTCTAAACGATTACTTGATCATCTTGACCACTCTAGCCATGAAATTTGGCCCGATAAGCATCAACGGAAGCAATGCGGCATATGACAAGCCATTTATACAGAAAAAGATCCAAAAAGATTCATCTCGACTTATTCAAAGCACATCTTATTTGCAACAAGATGTACTTTGGGGGGCAAAATGTTAGCCTGCTTTGTGACTAGACTATCCAAAGCCGAAGAACTCTATCAGGAAGGCCACTCAGGGCTTGAGTATGAACTTCCAGAGATCGACATCTGCTTAGACGAAGTAACGAAGGATGGGAAAACTCGTATTTATGTGCACATAAGCTTCGGGTTGGATTCCACCATTTCGGATCAAGCTAAAGCGAATATTTCTGACCAACCAAACCGGATCGGGTAAACCAGATAGGGTCATCCGGATCGGACAAACCGGATCGGGTCATCCGGATCGGGTTATCCGGATCGGGCCAACCGGATCGGGTCTCTACCCCTAACCGAATTCTGGGCAGTTAAAGACCATTTCCCCATGTTCTCCACTACTTCCGAGATTTACTCTGAGGCTGCCACGTGGCCACTCAACCCTAACCGAATTTCTACCTATAAATACACATACAACACATCATTTAAGGGGACTTTTTGGCCTCAAGGAAGCTCTATCTTTTTCGACCCATGGCTACCAACGAAGAAGCTTCATCCTCTTTAATAAAATCAATGAATTCGGAGAGTATTATTCATTGTAATTGAGGGCTTGAGTGTCAATACTCATTGTATTTGTAATTTCCGAATGAATTGAGAAGCTATGAAGTGGATGTAGGCTTGTTAACGCCGAACCACTATAAATTCCGTGTGTTGATTGATTTTCTTGCTTTTTGTTCATGATTCCTCATTATTCTCTACAAAACATTATCAATTGGGTGTTAGGACCATTTTATGGTCTAACAACACTATCGATGAATAAAAATGAAAAGGTAAATACGAATTACAGTTTTGTTGTTTTGGAGCTTACCACTTCTTCCATCCCATTGTTAATGTTCATTTATTTTACTAAAAGCGTAAAATAAATAGTAGTTTCAGTAAATTCTGAAGTGAGAAAACCACAAAAAGAGGTGTGATATATTCTGTTTAAATGGTGGAGTGGAAAATGCAAAAGTTAGGATATGAATAGATATAACCATGTTATATTATGTTTTAAAAGCAAATTATACAAATACATTAATCCATACATAATGCAGGTTAGATTATATTTTATCATTTACCAAATGCATCTACCGGACTGGGCTAGTAAGATCAACTGAATTGATAGTCTAGCTAAGGGTTTTTAATAGGGGTGAGCATTTATTGGGTGTAACATGTTGTGACGTCCCGCCCCGCACCAACTGACATTTACTCCAAAAGTGCGTTGTACACATGTCCAGTTAGCACGGGACGGTCGTCAAAAGAAAAGAAAGAAGACGAAGGATCAACAAAGAACCTGTAATATGTCTCACAGCGCATGGAATAAAATATAATCATAGCATATACTTGACACAAAACAGGTGAGACAGTGCATAAGATGAAAACAAACTATCATAGCGGCGGAAAATCCAAATACAGCTTATGTTCCACAACATCATTATTACAACTTTAAAACTGTCTCTAAAAGAAAAAGCAAGATAAGGAAGGTACACTACTAATGCCCAAGTAGTGACCACCAACGACACAGGGAGAATATGTGTAGATATCATACGTTGGAGCCTCCTGCTCGCCTCCGGTACAGCTACTCGTGTATACCACCTAACCTGTCTCTAGTCTGCTCGTGTGAGCACCCAGAGTAATAAGAAGAAACATAAAACTCTGGGTCAGACATCAGTCTGGTATGAGTGGTAGCAAGCATAAACCGGACAATAACAGGTATACTAGACCATACATGAACCTGTACATGCAACCAAAGAGTTAGCACTACATACTGTACAACACTCTAGGATACCACTAACATATGGTGTACAAGCATACGGGGGTGGGTGTGTGCATGTCATAGTGATGGCAAACAATCAAACATAGCAACCATCATCACATCTCTCACTCAGTGCGTAAAGCATACGATATCCACCACTTCAATCACCCAATACTTTGCTATGATCACTCTGCCCCATGGAGTCACCAACGGCTCCACTGCACTGATCCATAACTACTAATCCTTTGCTATGTTCACTCTGCCCCATGGAGTCGTGCACACTCCACTGCACTAGCTCATAGCCTTGCTACGATCACTTTGTCCCTCGAGTCACCATGACTCTATTGCATTGATACATAGCCCAACACTCATCTTTCGGTGGTGAATTGAAATTATGAACGTCGACAACTCCTTAGCACACGTCCCGCAGCAAAGCCCAATCACGAAGTGAACTCATTGGTTCCCAACTGGATCCTGAGCTCTAACTTCCATTTGGACTACCTTTGCATCTCGGGTTTTAGTCTTCTTCCCCGGATCGGTTCGACTTCCCCTTCTCTTCACTCCGGATTGTGCTCTCCAAGGTCATTCAGTTCGGATCCATGCCTCCATCTCGTGACGGTTCGGATCGGCTGTGGTTATCACATCAGGTCGGATCGAACTCCTCAACTCCCTCCATGGTGTATCGGTTCGGGTCGGGTGACAGATCATGGGAGGGGTTCGGGTGGCACACCGGGTCGGGTCGGAGCACTGGCTTCACTTTAGTCTTTTTCCCAACGTTGGATCGGTCTCCATCTCCACAAGCGGATCGGGTCGGGGAACTACAGGCGTGCGGATCATGGGAAAGGGCTTTACAACGGTTAGGTTCGGGTCTTTCTAACCGATCCGATCCGGTTCGGGTTTCCTGCAACATTCCTGCAACTTCCAACGACTGTTTATACGCCACTCGACGGCGTTTTCAACCATTCTAACTATTCTAAACAATCACAAAGCATACCATACAGTCATAACAACACATAGAAGTGAACACAAACTCCAAAACATCAATATGATAGGTTAAAATGGATCAAATATAGCCAAAACCCCATATTTTCCCTTAAGCATGTTCAAGCATAACTAATGATAGAATTAGAAAAACTTAACCAAATTAACCCAAGTTTCTAACAGAGGTCTAAAACATCATTTAAGAATTTATAAATATTTTTTCAGATTTTAATTACATTTAAAATCGCTAATTAACATTAATCAACACTAATTAGCCATAATTAGTGTAAAAGCAAGCTAATCACTCACCTTAGCCACAAATAAACCTTAGATCTGAAATAAATCTCTAATATAGCGCGAATACCAATGCAAAACAGCAGCTCTAATCTTGATTTGGTGAAGATCTCTCTTGATTTGATGTTGCTAAGCCCAATCTTCAAGTAGAAAGTGATTTGGAGGTGTTTTAGAGGTTGGAGGCCATTTTTAGGATTTCTAAGAGGTAAGTGGAGGCTAGAAAACTGAAATGAAATGAAAACCTAACTTATTTCAGTCCCCCATAATCTTAATCCCGAAATGAGTCATGGGCCCAATTACTAATCATCCTATTTGGCCTAGTTAAATAGTTTTTCACCTTCCAAACCTTTTTTCAGCCATTTCTCCCAAACGGTAAGGTCGTTTTTACATGTGACCACTCTACGGAAAGGTAAGCCATCATTCGAAACCAATAAAAGTGGTTTCAGGTCAAAACTCCTTTCCAATCAAAAGTTATGGACGAAACAAGATCAGTTAGGGGCAAAACGGTCATTTAAAAATCGGCAAAAATCATGAACATGGTAAATGACCCCAATAGTCGTTCCCCAACTCTACATGACCATACAACTTCGTATGAGAACGAAATAAATATTCTACGATCCTCCGATGCGTAGAATGCGGGTTGTCACACATGTTAAACCCAACAACCAGTTAAGTCTGGTCGGTTTGCTTTGGTTTTGTAAGTTAATTGATTAATTTTTATCTTTATTTTTATATTACTTCTGTTTATTTGTCGGGTTTGATTCTTAATATTTGAAAACCGAACGAACCAATTAAACCAAAATAAAAAATTTATTTTAAAGTTCAAAAAATTATCACTAATAATGCTATTATTTACAATATTTTCATAACAATATTTATTTTTCTTTAATTTCATATTAACATTTTTAGAAAAAGAGTTTGATTTTTAAAATTTTGCATCATATGAACTTACTTATTTGTTTTAATCCTATGCTATATCACCAACTAGAAGACCTATTTCATTTCAAGATAGTGTACACTTAAGATATGCTAAACAAACAAACCAAAATGGACCAGATGCCATCGGTTTGGTTGGTTTTGTTTTAAAAAAGCAGGATTTGGTTTAGTTTTCGTGCCTTAAATGATTATTTTGCGATTTAAAACTAAACCAACTACTTGCTAGTCTAGTTTCTAAAGAGAAAAGCAAGAAAAGCAAATCAAGTTGCCTCTGTAGCGGATTCATCATTTCAGGTTTGCTGCTGCCTTCTTCGTACTACTTTTTACTCCTTTCGCTGGATCGAAACAACGACGACGAGAAAAAAATAGAATCTCTTTTCAATTTTTGTTTCATTTCGATGTTTCAATTGAATCGCGATTCGAAATCGAACAACATTAATTTCGTTTTGTACCTCAATTTCATAAATAGAGTCTTTAATTTCATTCCAAATCGCGTGCTGGCACGTATAATCTCGCCTTTTTGCCAATCAGTCATCGCTCAGGCTATATCGCCCTTGCTGTTTTTAGGAAAATTGTGGAATATTGAGAATTTTGTGGCAACCACGCTCTAGCAAAACGTAGTTATACAAAGGGCCGAGCGTGGTTCATTAGATATCAATGCGCAGGTCGTGGATCCATGGACATCTGCATTTGTGCTAAGTGTGGTTCTGCGAATAATCATGCTCGTGTGGGGGGTTTTGTGGGGGGGGGGGGGGGGGGGGTGAGTAACCTTTTGTGCTGACCAGCTCTAAAATCCCAGGTCATTACGTGCTGGATGTGTCAACTATTAAAAAATAAAAATTAGAATAGTATCTACTAAGAGAATTTCGAGGGGGTGTTGGTGTGGGAGGTATGGGTTACACATGCCATAGGAACCGACTAAGGATCAAAGTTCAGAGTATTGTTTACTGATTTATGTCGGATTATATACCAAAAATACCATGGTATTTAACATAATATGATGAATACATACCGAATACCACTATGGACTTAAGGATATTTTAGGAGCTTGAAACTTTACAATTTCAAATACATATAGCATAATATGATCTGAAAAATACGTATGATGATTGATGAACAAAAATTGCATAGCCTTATGTTTTCTTAAATGCTCTCGTTAACTATTAAATTAGGGTACGTTTGCGATGAACAAAAATATGATAATTGAGCAGGAAGATTGGTGAATTTCGAATGTGTTTGCGGCTATGAAAGGGGTATTTAAGCGGGACACCTAGTTATGATATTTAATTTTTATCAAATTATAGTTAATTAATTATTTGTTTTGTTATGTAATATGTGGTTAATTAAGATGAAATAACAATATAGAAATTGAAATACATGCAAATTATTTAAGCTACCTTAGAAATACAGCAATATAATTCGTATAGATAATGCAGCAGAAATACAATTATAGTGAAAATCTTGTTTGTTATCTGACTATATAACAACTATCGTCGCTTCACCAATATCGAATTCTCCTCTCTGTCGAAGACGTTGAATGCAAACGGCTATGTCTTCGTAATTTATAGAATTTCATGGAGTCAACGTTCTTTGTGTTGTTTGTGTTGTGTTCGAACAGTCTAAATTCGAACGAGAATTTTTTATTTATCTTTCGTAAATTCGGTCGATGATGTACAACTTATCATCAACGTCTACATGACTTCTTTTCTCACTAATACATGCATCAAAAGGTGAATTAGTGAATGAAGCTTGTTGCACTGGAGTTGGATGTAATGGAGGATTAGTCGATTAATTCAATTTGGAATTTGATTATGTTTCATTCAGTTGATTGAAAAATCTTTCAAAAACCCATGTTCTATTAATCTGCATTTGTATCAAAGGACAAATATTATGTGGCATTGGTTCTTATGTAAAAGCAAACATATAGGGTGTTTGGCTAGTTGTACTCATCACTTGAAATAATTGTTGCATCAGCTTCAAATATTCAAGCGGATCTTTTCTATATTTCAGAATAATCGTTTCAAATTCATACAAGTAGCAGTAGTAGTAGTAGTAACAATAATAATAAGAGTACAAGCAACAAATGCATATATGAAAAATACTTTTGCATGATCACTCCACTACTCCTCGTTGTTTGTAGCAGTTTGTTTACGAGGATTTCAGCCAGCACTAGTTTTGTTGTACAAGCTTTCCTTTTGATTTGATCTCTTATAAGACTATCATATTTATGTCGGATTTTGACATTGTCTATCGGTTCAATACTCTAAATGTCTTTTACAGCTCGTTTGTTCGCTATAGCTTCATACATTCTTGTTTTATCATTACTGTAGGAAAAATCTGCTTTATAACATGCTTCACCAATTTTAGCATAATCTGAGTAGTATTAGATGACCAGAGCTGATGAGCCATTGGGTTTGCCATCCTCGTTGTAAAAATTTATCAAAATATGTGATGCAGAGAAAAACAAAGAGGGATGTGTTAAAAAAATACCTTGATAGTTTTGTCTTGTAGATCGATGAAAATAAATTGATATTTAATGGTTTGGAGTTGGGAAGATGGAAACTGGGAAGGGGAATTATATGTAAGGGGTAGATGGAAGGAAGAGGAGCCGTTTGGAGCAAAACGGCTTAATGCATTAAATATGTTGGACCACAATGACAAATTTTCCTCGAAAATAAGCTTGACTAGTAGAAAGTAACGTTGTGGGTGTTAGACACTCCAGAAACAGAAGTACAGAATAATTTGGCTGTGAAATAGACCTTAGGGTGTAATAGAAACCCCACATTGTAGGTTACAACCTTGATGTTATATTTTGCAATCAATCATCGAACGATCGTGATATCTTTATAGCCATGTCCTATTGTGTTACTACTCAGGGGAATTGTGTCCAGTTTCTAGACTAACCAGATAAATTTCCCCCCCTATATTTGTGATATTCAAACCAACCTGATAACCGTACAAATTATAGCATAATTCAAAGCGAGATAATATACTAGAATGTGAAAAATTATTTATGCTTACACATAAAATACTTTACGTGGTATCATAGTTAAAATGACTGTACGACCAAATGACATAAGAAAATTAAGCTAATGAAGCGAAATGCTAAAAAGTATCATATAATTAAAACCTATTATAAATGTTAGTGATACTTATGTTTGTACTTCCGACATCAACATAATACAACCTTTATTACCTAGTATTGTTGTCATCTTTATAAGTTAAAATTATGTGTTTAAATATATATAAAATATATGATGTTTGCTTTCAAGCATAAGAAATATGTTAGTACTTCAATGCAAATTAAAATATCACAATATTGTTTAATGGAGTTGAATAATCTTTTTTACAAATATATTTCTTTCCAATTCCTTCAGTTTTTTGGACTAATGTTGATAGATAAAATATAAGTATTTTGGGGAATGAGTATTCAGTTCCTGCGTTAATGCTTGTTAGTGAAACATTATTTATTATATTAAGGAAACATTTGCTAAACTTACATAAAATTTCATGTTACATATCCCTTTAGTGAGTTGTGCATTTGAAGTGTTGACGATAAAAGAGAAATACTTAAAAGGAGTGAATTGATTACATATTAATTGTCTAGTTGGTTAGCGTTAGAGAAAATAATATGTAATTAAGTCTCCGATCAAATAGAACCGAAGTTTAATTCTCAAATTATTTTGAATTCAAATCGATCAAGTTAAATGTACTTAATCATTTTGTTTACTACATGGTAATATTATTTGAAATAATTTTCTTATTTAAAAATAGTTAACTTTTATTTTGCACACATCATAAATGTTGTATCTCTGATTTGTAGTTATTTATAAACTTTTCCGCTGCAAGAAAATAATAATCAGAACAACATTAAATTATGGATAGCTCATTGCTCGGTATGATCATCAACATTTTGGTTATAACCATGTGTATTGCTACTAAACATTTAGTACTATACTTAATAATACAACATAGTCACAAATTGATTAAGGATAATGTCAAATTTTACAAAAATAAGTTCAGATTTAAGACTGTATAAATCATTATAAAATAAGTAAGTTTAGGAAACATATATTTAAACGTAATTTTAAACTTATCTACAGTACGACGACAGAAGTGTTTTTGCACATTTATCCTTGTCTGCAAGTACGATATGGAAATTTATTGATTGAATATACATTTACATTAGATATTTGCGATTGCTTGTTTATTTTTCGTGCTAGCCAGTACCCACTAAACCAATTGGTAAACATAGATATTCTTCTAAACTCTTGTTGGATGATATGATATGATTATGTTGCATCGTGGGAAGCATCTTTTTGCTCAAAAAATAAATTTCCCATTTGATTTGATCGTCTAGTCATGTTTGAGGATGGAATAAAAATCAACTTGTCAAGGATATATTCAAAATAACTTAAGGTTTGTGCTTTTTTGAATGAAGGAAAACAAAAATGTGATTTTTTTGGAATAACTGTGTCATGGATAAAAAGAAATAAGCAAAAGGAATTAATAGAGTGCATGTCATTGCTTTGTTTGGTTAGTAAAAGAATTAATATGTATGTAATTAATGCTTTCATTAAACTGAATTACATTTCAATTCTCCAACCACTTTGAATATAGAATAGTCAAAAAGGGACAAAAATTAATTTGTTTTTTTTTTATTGCACAGTAATAGAATTCAAAATATCTTTTTTATTTTAGAGGTTCGTTTATACACACGACAAAATACATCTCCAATTTATAGCTGTTTACAAATATTTCTTAAATACAAAAGATTTAAGTAACACAACTTAGAAAAAAAACTTCAAAAAAAATCATGGATAATTACCTTAATATTCTATAGTCACCATACTTATCAAGGGCATGTTGTGGAGCAAGTTGTGCAGTTTATGCCTCGCTGTTACCCCGACATATCCCCGATATATCATGTAGCGGATTTCTATCGCTACGCTATTTTCAAATAGCCTCCGAAATAGTCTTTCCACTTTAAGCCCTGCTATACTCTGATATTCCCAATGTATCTCATTATTTCAGCTATATTCTGTTTTTTCCGCTATATCTTCTATAAAAGAAATGCATTGAAATGGACATTTTTACATTATAAAATTAGTATTTTAATAGAATTTTATGACATATATTTTTCAGAATAGAAAATGCTATAATATTCTATAAAATTTAATCAAAATAAATAAAAGTTTACATTTATTTACATATATTTGCACATGCTTTTATTTAAAATTAAGAATGTACTAATTATAAGTAAACTGAATGTTAATTTCCAATTTATTTATCATTTTTGTATTTGTAAAACCATTAAATAAGAGTTTTATATGTTATTATAGACTCATTCACTATATCCTGCTATATCCTCGCTTTATCCCTGCAACAATTTTTTGCACTTCCGCCGTATTGGATCCGCTATGCGCTTTAACCGCACAGGGAGCAAGTCGACAACGTTTGTGCATTTTTACCTTGTGACAATGCATATGTAAATGCACGACGAATGACGCGCAATGCCAAAATGGCATGCCACACAAAATGAGGCTTTTTTCCATTATTTTCTGTTTTTTTACAATCCAAGCTACATAAAAATAGAGTGCATGTTGATGCTTTGTTTGATTAGTTAAAAGTATTGATATATTTGTAATTAATGCTCTCATTAAACTGAATTACATTTCAATTCTCCGACCACTTTGAATTCAAATTGATCAAAAAGAGGGAAAAATTAATTTGTTTTATTTATTGCACGGTAATAGAATTCAAAATATTCTTTTTATTTTAGAGGTTCATTTATACACATTACAAGCTATATCTCTAATTTATAGCTATTTACAAATGTTTTGTTAAATGCAAAAGATGTAAATTACACAACTTAGAAAAAAAATTCACAAAAAATCGTGGATAAATTACCTTAATATTCTATAGTCACCATACTTATGAAGCGCACGTTGTGGCGCATGGCTGAAACGTTTGTGCATTTTTCCCTTGTGACATAGCGCACATGTAAATGCACAATGAATGACGTGCGATGCCAAAATGGCATGCCACACAAAATGAGGCTTTTTTCATTATTTTTTATTTTTTACAATCCAAGCTGCATAAAAATTAATATTCATCATATTATGGAGCATTAAAGGAAAGTTCATCTTGGGCACCATCATCTAATTTCCTTAAAGGATATTGATGATTATATTGAATGGTCGATGCGGAATATGGACGACTCATCCGATGTTGAAGATGAACTTGCATTTGATGATGACAATGACGACTTGACTTTGGTTGTTGCTACTAGAGCATCATAGGTGGAGAAAGCTATATACCTAAGTAGAAGAACATCCTAGCATTCATTTTAGCTGTAACGATCCGAAATCTCCACCTTTCGAATCGACCGTAAACCACACAGGTCCGATCCAAACGGTAGAAATTCTCGAACCGTTATGGGATACAACACATCAGAATAAAAACAAAAAGAACATTTCATTGTTATTACAATAATTTTGCATCAAAGTACAAATCATTGATACACAACGGAAAAATATCAGAGTAATAAATTACAATAAAGCGTAAACATAAATATACATAGCGGACGACTACGAAAATAGTTTAGAGCATAAGTCCAGCCTTAATCTAGGATCCTGCTAAACATTGTTTTAAAAAACCCGCCTCGAGGCTCGCCTCGAGGAAATAAGAGATAAAACGCCTTGAGGCTTATTCCAAAAGGTTTTTTTACCTCTAAAACTTACACCTTAATAACTTGATGCATACAAAGCGCGTAAAGCTTACGTCTCGCACGCCTCAAACAGCTGAGGCATATAACTTAAAAATCTTTTAATCTTTAGTTGCAGATATTGACACAAGTAAATGTCATTGAACCTTGATTATTTAATAGAAATAAAAAAAGACAAAATTTAAGAAATAAATATTAGCATTTTTTACTTTTCAATTTCAATATCGGCACAATCAAGTAAAATTGTTTATGAAATAATGATCACGAGCAATATAATGAATTTTCTTATTGTTATTTAAATAATGTTTTTCAATAAACTTTGTTAAATCTCGTAATAAATTTTGCAGATCGATTTGAATTGATGGAACATATCAAAATTGTAGTTTGATGTAATCTTCAAATAGTTTTAAAAAATCAATATTTGAATCTTTTGCATGAGGGGGAAGATATCATTTGATCTTTTGCATTTTATATTAAATGTGTAAGAATGATTGTATTTTATTTGAATTGCTTTGAATGCTTTATGGGTTTTACTTAGTATTTGACGTTTAATGTTACTCCATATTAAAAATTAAGTTATTTGTTGCGCTTTTTTTTACCTGAAAGGCTTACGCCTCAGCGCTTCGAGGCTTACGCCTCGCCTCACGGACCCGAAAACGCCTCGTGTACGCCTTTTGCGTTTTAAAACATTGCTGCTAAATAAAATATATGCAAAACCAAAACTACTAGCTGACCGTGTGGAAAATATGGGAACTCAGAATTCAGATGGGAAATAATAAACTTCAGGTCAGTCGTGAGACTGGTATGAGAACCAAAACAGTTATTATACTTTATTTTAAATAAAAATAAGGCATATGGCGGGACCACACCGTATAACACTTAACGAGTTTCTTCCACATGAATACCAGTGCATAAAACAAACAACGCAACGCTTTTTGAACAAATGAAACCATTATAAAACTCAAGTCACATCATACAATGTAAGCGCAAACCGAAGGATAAAATTTTACCTTATAATGCCAAACATTCTTGATACGTGAAAATCTAAATCATTTGATATTATTAATAGTGTCTAAGTGTCGAAAACAAATGTATTAATCTTAGACGATATAATACCCATGTAGGGTTACAATTGAAAACGCAAGGTTCGTATTGGAAGTTAGATTTCCATCAATTACCAAGGCAAAAGATCTTCATTAACCGATTCAGATCGCATCTCTGGCAAGGCGTCTATGAATCACACCATGTGTCCCTTGATCGGCAGAGCCGGCCTACAAATTCCCTATGAGTTCGGGTACTCTTGAACAATACGTTGCTCGATCCTATCGAACTATCATCTTCGTCGTTTGATCGACCATCATTCGAGGTGCCTCAATTCCGACATCTACATAAGTAAATCTACTGTCTTTCATCCTGTTTTAGGACATTTACGGGCTGTGAGGCTTGTCGAAGTCACGCCTCAACACAAAGCTGCGCTATATCAGCCATGCTTTGATCACCATCCACGAAGCTTTGCTTTTCAACTAAAGCTTTGATCAGTCACCAACACAGCATGCCACATTGTCAGTTCACGCATATGATTAGTTTCTATTAATAATATAACATTTGAGTTTATACGCCTTAAAGAAGGGTGTTAAGCTATGAGATTAAATTCTCCGCCACCACAGATATATAATCAATATCAACTAATCGGTTATGTTATGAAATGCAACGTAAGACACACATCCATTTACAAGTTCGTTCTGCGTTTGAACAAAACCGAAGGTATCTTATTCCTCGTTCCCTAAGGAAGAGAGGCCCTTGCATATCCAAACAATCTCTAAGTACGTCTGAACGACCACCATTTTAACTTTATAACGAGAGCTACCCAAGACATCAGTAATAATCCAAACAATGTGAAGATCTCTGGTCTTCAACCACCGTCTTCAATATCTTTGACAATCATCGTATTAATTATTCAGAATGGGTTGAAACCCTGTCTTTCCGAATAATTATCGCATCATTAAAATCAAGTGATATATAAAATATCATACGCCTCATTCCAATTCAGAATATTCTTTTATTTAAATATTCTATGCATTGGGAATTACTCCCACAAATCTTATCAAAGATTTATATCATTTAAACTTCTTGTTTAAATCTTCTGTTGGAAATCATTTAAAAAAAAATTATAATCTCTTTTCACAATCTTAACTCAAATTAAGGTTTATAAGCCTTATCATGATCATCAAGCCTTACAAAAAGGTAATCTCTCGTATCGTTATCTCAATCCCATCTTATTCATCCCATGGGGAAAAACTGGTGGTACTCTATATCTAAACGCCCCTCGTGTTCGGTAAGTTTAATTACCTTCTTTCATTTCAAATCTAATTAAAGATTCATTAAAACTCTAGCATGGTTTTAATCTCATTTCATTCAATCAAATCTTTCTTGAAAGATTTTATTACAACTCAAACTGAGAAATCATTTTTCCTTTAACTGGGTCAAAGAACAAGTGTTATTTAAAACATCGTTCACGATAAACCAGAAAATCAAACTTCCATCAGAAATGGAATATTCACGGAAATCATATCAGTCAACAATCGATATAAATTTTCGTATCAGACTAATACTATAAGCGGAATAACGACAAAACCATTTAAATTCCTCAAATAGTAAAGGTCTTCCTCCACGGAGATTCGTCTCAATTATTACTAAATTTATTTTCATTCAATTCCAAATAAATTTATTAATTGGAAAACTTCACTTTGGAATTTTTTATTAATTCTTAATTAAAAGATTTATTCCATAAACTTCATTTACAACTGAATTTAAGAACATTGTTATTGAAGACACCATTCACGACAAACCCAAAATCCAATTTGATATCAAATATAAGGTTCTAAATAGAAATCATGTCGACTTATATTCAAAAACAAATTCTGAAACCAACAGATACCGTGTAGGGAATAACAATATCTATATCTTTTAAATTCCTCAAAACTAGTATCCGTATAATTACGAAATCCATTTTCGAAATATCCGAAGATTGTATCCATTCAAATTACATTGGAAAACTTAACTTAATTAAGTATTAAACTTCAAACAGTTTCAGTCACCTTTGTCAGAATAGCTAATTTTCACAAAATAGCTTTATACTATCCAGAACTAAATGTATATTTAGTCCAAATCATTTTTAAATCATTTAGTATGATTTATCATAATTTTTCACTATTTTTAATAATTTAAAAATAGCCCAGTTGATAATAAACCAATTTCAGGTCATTTACAACACTAGCGCTGTTTTTATTCAAATTTGATTTGAATTTATCTCAAAATCTAACTGTTAGATTTTAAAGCTTTTTATATCATTGGAAAAAGCTCTTTTCATTCTAAACCAACTCATGTTAATTTTATTCATTGATCTAATTTCATTCGAAGGAGGAACTGTACTTGATAACTCATGGCATAACTTAATATATTCAATTTTAGAGTCATCGAAAAACGCTGGAAAACCACTAGCATTAATACCCATTAGTTTCTTAACTTCAAATAAAGTTATAGCCATTTCTCAAACTTTAAAATGAAACGTATTTGTCTCCGGTCTCCACCTATCGCACAACGCAGTAGTAAAAATGATGATCCAATCTAAGATACACAAATTTAGATATTTTCCAAAGAGGGGTTGTTCTTAGGTTACTTCTAGTTGGAGATCATTTCAATCTATGAGTTTAATTTTGCTTGAATGATCAATGTCTTTAACTAGAAACTTCATATAATCAAATTCAAATGTATGTCAAAATTACTTAAATTTGATTGTCAATATTTGTAGAGTAGTGAACTAAAACTAATGCAATAACATACCTCCATGAGTGCTTAGTTTTGACTTCGATGCTCATCTTGACGATGGAGAACAATTTCACTAATTGGTCCGGGTTTCAACTCAACTCACCATATTTTCTTTTCAACCAATTGTTACATAAAATTTCAATACATGTATACGTTGATATATATATATATATATATATATATATATATATATGAATCTTAATTATAACATCAATGGGTTTAGTAATTAGGATACTTTTATAATAACACTAAAAATAATATAAACTAAAATTGCAAATCAAAATTTAAAGTTAGGGTTTTTACCTCTTATTTCATGAGATGTAGAATATTCTTTCATTTGTTTAGAGTTTGGAGATAAAAATAAGTTAATTTGATGTTTGGATGGAATTGTGGTTTGGGTTTTTGAGTTTCGAAGTTAGGGATTTTGGGTTAGGTTTGGATAGAAATTAAGACGAAGAAGAAAAACGTAAGGCAGAAATGTATTTGTGCATTCTGTAAATGCACATGAACAATGTTGTACATGCGTATTTACATAATGCGCTTACGTATTCGCACGTACAAGTTTATTCATCACGTGTATTAGCCAAGAAACAATAAAGGACTATTTTCATAATAAGTTTCCACACAAGCTTAATTTTTACTTATGTTTTTTTCATAGTTCTATTTCAAATATTTATCCTTATTCAAATGCATGAATGATTTTTGTCATAAAAAAAATTGATCATAGCTACATAAACAAAGTATAAATTAGACAATATTTATATTTAATACTAAAAGCACTCATTTATTGACTCATACCTGGTGTGCCCTAGTACTTGCATTCACCATGCACCGCTGCATTAATTTCTTGAATTTAGTGCCTTGGGATATTTTTAGAAGAAATGTTTTAAATATCTCTTTGCAATCGACAACAAATGAGCATCTTTTAACAACTAACTGATCATATAATATGGTTATAGTCTCAGGTATTCCTTATATGTAAATCACATTATTCACTGAAAATGCATAACTAATGTAACTATGTACTTGGTCCAAGGATTTTTATATTGAACTATTAATACATCAACTTCATTTTCGTTAATATAAATGCTTTGATGAAAAATGGTTAGTGGTAAAATTGAATTCCCAAAATAATTAATACCAAAAAGTAATAATAAATAAAACCGCAAGATGAACCAAACATACATAAACATAATTTATCTTCATAATTCTCTCATAGGTACGATAGAAACCACAAGGAAGAAAGTCATGAACTTTTTGGTTGAAAAAGAAAAATAAACCATAAATGAATTACAACTCGAACTCTTTAAGAATCTTTTCAAAAATCAATCGCAAATGACGTATTGATTTTAAATCTGGATGTATAGGTTCTATCTTGGATTTTTGATTTTCTTTTCTGGTTAGCTAATGAAAGGAGGGGAAATGGATGGAAGTAATTTGTGCATTGAAGAAATGGGTTGGAGAGAAATAAGTAGAAAATGTGGAAATGAAAAAGGATGGAACATGGAGAATGTTGAAAGATGAATCTATCATTATATTCACAATGCAAATTTTGTTCTCATTTTTGTATGGAAGTAAATTTTAAGAGTGAAAAAGGTATCATTTGCAAAAATATTTGCTTTATATTTAAGAAGATTAATGGTGACATATTGCGTAACTCAAATCTTTTCGTAGAGATAAATGATATAGAACAATTCACATATCATATAGTGAAGAAAAGAAAACAAGAACTGAGATCAAACATAATGGAACATTGTTATTAATCAATGTATGTTTTGTGTACATTTAGCTTTTTAATTTCGATTATTAATCAATTAAATTATTTATGACCTCTTCCATAACGTGTATTTGTTAAAGGCATATCTTGCCATGTCATGCATATATTATGAAATGTTGTTAACTTTCAAAATTTTTATGAACATTTTTTTTTAATCGAAAAATTTAATAATTTAATAATATCCAAAATAATATTAAATTAGCGTTCATGTAAATTCAATCCACTATTTCTCTGCAGTCAACAAGTCAAATTAATGTTTCTTAAGGGAAGTTTGCATATCTTCTCGATTCGTTGGTGAAAACCTTTAATAATTCACTTTTGCTTATCACTACTAATTAAAATATACAGAAAAACTCGATCTTATTTTTATAATTCCATATCGGATTTAAACAATATTTCAAGACTTAGCCAATGATAAGAATCATGGATTATTTTGTTAATCTAAAAGGTTTTAGTTTAAATTTTGGAAGAAGATTCTGTATAGAATACGTATTGTTTCAACCTATCTCTTATTTAATTTTGATTATTGTTTGCACTATAGCTTGTACTTTATGAGCTATTTGCACTATTAGCTATAATGATGATGAATTAGGTTTGAATTTTGCATTAGAAAAATAAACCGATCAAAGAATAAAAACCAAATAGGAATAATATTATATCCATTTTTCACTTACTAGTGAAACATTATAGGCAGATGAATTTAAACATTAAATGCAGACATTGTTTCAAATTTGCTTCATTTCATCTGAGATCTTGCTTATATCTTATTTTCTAACTTGAAGAGAGGGGATTAACGAAACAAGGCATTGAATTTTGTTTCCAATCTTATTTGCTACTCGTCTTGTTTAAGATATTAAGCCCTCAATTAAAATTTGAGGAAAAATCTCAAAATAAGATCGTGTATGAAGTTATGTTATTTTTTTAATTTAAACATTTATTTTTCTTCTTATGTAAATTCAAGTATAATTGTATTCTAATGGCATTTTACTTACCCTCTAGATTTGTTTCCAATGTTTCAATAAGCAAGATTTTTTTTTATATATATATTTCTATGTTAAATACCCTATTGAACGGAATGCATGCAATTAATAAGATAATTTAGTTTCCCCTCTACTCTAAAATGTAAAGATAATAATAATGTCTTATATAAGTTATGTATGTTGAAAAGTTTATATTTTGATAATAGTTAATATATAAAATTTTAAAATGTCAATTGTCCTGGAGGTAGTCGTGAGGTGGACATGTCAATCCAAGTCAATTCGAGATGTACACCTGGCATATACTTATCGCACTCGAGATCTCATCCGACGAGATATTGTATGCAAAATTCTCAAGACGAGACATGATTGAAATTCGAGATTTAAAACCTTGAATGCAGACAAGCAAACAAAACCATTAAAAATAAGAATTATTAATACAAATACAGAGATATCATAGAGTATAGCACAAAAATGTACTTTAGAATTCTTTCTGCATGGTTTGTTTTTAAAGGAGTAAAATGATTTATTCTTATTTTCCATTTTATATAAAATTAGGTGTGATATTCCATCTAAAGTAATAAAATTTTATTTGATATAGCATATAAAAGTATTTTTAATTCAAATTAATAATATATGGGAAGATAATATGTATTGTATCACGGTTTGAATGATAATATCAAAAAAATAATTTTCTGGTTTTTTATACCGTATGTAATCATCCTAAAAGATTGTTAACAAGAAAGATCGTCAACACCTCAAAGTATTGAATCTACAGTAGAATTCTTAATGGACTTTACGTGATTACTTAGGTAAGGCCTTTCGAGTCAGATGAAAGCCTTAGAATCCTTTTGAAGGCATGAAGGTCAAAGGTATTAAATCAGACAAAATTTACCATTGAAAATCCTTTTCGAGCTTGTTGAAGGCTAGAAGTCTCCCTTAGAATTACCTTGATCAATAACTTAAGTTTCCTCTTTATTAATTGTTTCGATGAGTACAAAGACTTAAAGAGTTATCATGAAATAATCTTCACAATCCGGTTTTAGTAGTCACGTAATCGAAACCCCTTCGACACATTCGAAGGGTTTATCTAGCTTGAAGGGGATGAGCTTGATTTCTTCAGGTTTACTTGAAAATTTCTGCTTTGTTAAGATACTGGGAGGTGAGCCCTTCAACCCCTTTAAAGGGGAATGATTTTGTCGAAAGGTATGACTTTAATCCCTCTCAACTTCTTCAAAAGTACAATGCACATATGGGCAAATCTCTTCGACTCTTTTAATCATCCCTTCACCGTACCGTGTCCTTGACATTGTTGGAGTAATTTTAGTGGTAGCATTCCATGCAGATCAAATCGATAGGCTTTGAATGTGATGTTGAACCTTCTTTATCGATTGATTCGATAAGCCTTGAGTGCGTAAGTTGGTGACTGTGGAGACATGTAACAAACATATTTCCCTCCAGATCTTCATTACATTCAACCGAAATGGCGCTGGAGTAATTATGGTGTAACAAAGATCTTTCACAAGGTAGCTGAAAGAAAAAGGTGCCAATCTTGTGCCTTGGGGTATTTTGCGCTTTGTGCCTTTTGTGTTTTTAACATGACTTTGTGTTTTTCCACTCTAAAAGAGCTACACTAAATTAATTGTGAAATGATAATTTTAGTATTAGAGCATGTTTGTAAACATTTTTTTTAATATAAAACACAAACTACTAGATATGAGGTCATTGATGATAATCTTGAAGGACAAAATTTTAAAGTGAGCTTCTCAAAATAACTTATCATAGAAGTAGTCTGTTTCATAACTTATTATGAAACTATGCCTGTTTTTACTTGGCTGAGTTATGCTTGCACGTTCTGAAAACGCACAGTTTATTTATTTATTTTTTATTTTTTTGCGCGTTCTGAAAACGCGTATGAACAAGGATGTTCATGTGCGTTTTGAGAACGCGCATGAGGTAATATACCCGCCAAAATCACAACATGCATGTTTATCCATTCCATTGTAAACACAATGAACTTGTATACGCCAACATGCATAAGGATAAGTATATTGATTCGTTAAAACATGTATTGATTCAATGCAACACACATGTTTATCCAATGTAACATTATGCAACAATCAACATCATCGTGGGATCAAATACATTACAAATTAGGTGATTTGGTTACACATCGATAAATACGATACAATGAAGCTAGACTTTAATAGAGATTATTTTTTGACAGAAACATGAAAATATAGTATCACATGAATTAGAAGAACTCAATAGACTTAATCAACACCAATGAGTGTTTGAATTCGAACTGCTTCCTCCTAATTCTTGCATAATTTTTCTCAAACGTCTCACTTCCTCCTGCATTTCAAGGGCGTATTGAAGACCCCTAGCGCATATTGGAGGATCAATTCATTTAAAATAATTACAACATTAAACATTCTCCAAGTTCATGTTGTGTTCTTTGTATGAACTGCAACGAAAAAAATCTTCTTCCTACATTAGTTTCAGTTTTGCAAACTACGACCACACATTCTTCTCCACCGCGACATTCTGGATATGTGCAAGTTGGCATGGTTGGCGGAACATGATGTAGACGCTCTAGCATAATCCCATTATAGTAGAATTTTTCATCCGCTTTTTATTTCGCTACAATTGCATTTAAACGAGCATTTAGTGCCGTTGGTTCAGGCTGCATTGCTTGCTGTCTCGGATCGAATTGTGTCTCTTGAACATAATCCACCGTGTCTTTTTGAATGTCAACATCAATCAATGTTTTCATTTCAAAGCCCTCGCAATGCGTCATCAAAGTTTCATCGTCACTTTTCCAAATTTCCATGTCTTAGTATATAAATCCAATATAAAAACACATAAGATAAACTATAGGTGACATTGCTAATAAAAAAGGGGAAAAAAAAACTTTTGAATCTGAAATTGAATCGAAGATTGTTGTAGTCGCGGGTTTACAAGTAGATTGACGGTCAAAAAAGGATTTTTCTTGAAGTAGTTGGTGATTAGGAATTAGGGTTTGAAGTTGAGATGATGGGTTTTGTTTTAGAATGGGAGTGAGTGGAGGACAATGGAAGGAGGCTGGGTTAAAATAGTGCAGAAAATCGTACGAGCGTTCCAAAAACGCTTATGAAGGAATTCATTATGTATGGTTGTCTTATATAGGAATTCATTATGTATGGTTGTCTTATATAGGAATTCATTATGTATGGTTGTCTTATAAAAATACATTATTTACGAATAATATTATCAATTACAATTAGGTGGAGACAAATAAAGCCGAAGTTCAAGCGTAGAGCAAGAAGGTAGTAGATGCAAAACAAGTGACATAATGGCTTTTCTTGAAAACGATGAGAACAATCCAGATAATAGCAGAAGTAATAATAGGTAAGTTACTGAGCCGCATTTTACAATTAGCTGCTTGTGATCTATTTCGTGATCTAAAGGTTGTGCTCCCCCCTGGAAATTAAGCATTTGCTGTTTGTTTACATTATGTAATAATTCTGCTAATAGAAATAGCATGTTATGGTGTTAAAGTGTCCCCTTTAATGGAATGGGCGATGAAATTTCTTAATGAGTTTGTTATTTTGTTAGAATATGGTCCTACTTGAGATGTTATATGAGAAGCTATTTACCGACACAACGATTACGAGTCTATCTGTTTATTTATATTTGAACAAAAAAGTTTACAACTTTGTTAAGCAATATTTAATGTGCTTTGAAAAATGTATTTCTGACAGTTATGAAATAAAAAACCAATTCGGACCATTGAATTTTGATAACAAAGCATACCCAATGAACCATAAACTAGAAGTTAATTTAAAAAGGGGAAGGAAAAAAAAAAATACTTACTGTATTCATATGATTCAGGATTACCGAATCTTGGTCAGCAGATGGCGGATGGTGGATGCCTGAACATTTGTTATTTGACATTCTGATTTTGTTACCTGTAGCAACTCTGTTACGATTAAAATCAGTCTGCAAATTGTGGTATGCTCTCATCAGTAGCTCCAATTTCATAGCCCGACACTTGGATCGTAACTGCGGCAAGGAAAAAATCATTGGTATTCATGATCTGGTTTATGATCATTATAAGATAACTAGTTACAAGTTTTGCTTGTTAAGCGGCAACAAATACGAGAACTATTGTAACATTGATTGTGAAAATTTTGTTGAAGATCCGAAAGGGCCGGAACGGTTTTCATCTGATGGGATAGTTTGTATAGTGTATTCTGATCCGAAAGGGCCGGAACTAGAAGCTGTTGATTTATGGAATCCTGCGATGAAACAGGTGAGACGTCTACCAGAAAGTGAACAAGTGAGACGACGTATACCAGAACCATCACTTTATTATGAATACGGTTATTCAATCAATTATGGGTTTGGATATAGTGTGAGAAGCGATGATTACAAGTTTGTAAGAACCTTTGTTCATGAGGAAAACGCGGGCAACAATGCAGTTGAAGTATATAGTTTGAGAGCTGATTCTTGGAGAACCATAATTGAAGATGGTGTGTTGCCTTTTGAGTCTATCATGAGACCCATAAGCAGGAATGGGACGTGTTTTTGGATAGGATCTGATAGAACACGGTGTCATCATTTTGGTGAATTTTATTATAATGTATATCGTGATCACTCTATTGTTTCTTTTGATTTGAACGATGAAACATTTGGAACAATGCCATTGCCTGAGAATACTAGTGACTTTTCAGCTTTGGACTTTTTGGGTGACAAACTTGCATTTATATCTGGTTTGCCCTATCCATTCGGTTTTTCAGGTAGTAGATATTATGAAATATGGGTGCTGCATGAATATGGTGTGAAGGAGTCGTGGAGTAAAATGTGGAAGATTGGACCTGCTGATCAACCGGCATGCGATGACGTGTATTTTCCACTTGGGTTCTCTACCAATGGCGATTATCTTCTACTTTCTGATGCGGTCGGCGGAGACCATGCAGAACCTTTACATTCAAGAAATGTATACATGTACGACTTAGGTAATAAAGAAAATGAATATATTAAGCTCCGACCACATGGCCAAGAAATTTTAATGTTTGTCCGCTGCATGGAGAGTCTAATTCCGGTTAAAAGAGTGGAGGCTGCATATTGATATAGGGTTGAAAGAGTTGAGACTTGGAGTATCTATGTCGAAAACTATTATATATATATATATATATATATATATATATATATATATATATATATAAGTGACATATTTTATACTAAGGTTGTTGTTATGTTGAGAACTATTATACATTATATATTATGTATTTCAGGTTTGGACATTATTCTGAGACCTGCAGTATTTCTGTGTTTTTTTAGATTCATTATTTTTTAGTTGATATTGTTCTCAGCGATTGTTATCAGTTTGTAGGTTACTTTCGTTTGTAATATAATGGGTTGTGCTTTAGACTTATGTCCATTTCAACTTTTTGATTCCTTTTGTTTGGTATCTGCGAAGTCCTCGCGTTTTATTCGTCAACGTTTTGATTACTTTTGCTTGTAATGTAATGGCTTGTGCTTTAGACTTTTGTTTAGTATCTGCGAAGTTCTCAGCCATCGTCAATTTGCATTGGTTTCTCATGTTCATTACTTTTGTACATATAGCGCGACCTGTGTGGAATTTTATTCGTCAACATGGACCTGTGCAACAATGCACGAGATTTGTCGATGTACTTGGGTATTGATTAATTGACACTAAATCATCTTTAAATTAATACAAGGATTAAAAAGAAAAGTTAGGAGAAAAAACAACAACTTTGGCTCGTGGATATATTGAGTACACTCAATTAAATAAAGACGTAATATTTAAGGATGTCAACAGATGTTTTTGGATGAGTATAATGTCATATCTGCATCCACGTCCGAAATCATTTTCGGATATATCCGCATTTGCGGGTACATATGAATATTTGATCTGTCAACGATTGATAAATCAATGGACACAAATGAAAATTTGCGATCGTTATCGGTTTGTAGGTTACTTTCGTTTGTAATGTAATATATATATGCAAGTATACACAATAGTTGCACACATATATGCAAGTATTTTTGAAGCAGTTTACACTGAAAATATGCATGAATACTTCCATGCATGTGTGCAACTATTCTGTTTTCTTGTGTATGCAAGTAAAAATGAACTAATATTCATGCATACAGCTTGTTGCATACATATGTGCATTTATCCTGAATACTTGCATGAATGTGTGCAAACAAATATGAACTGATTTGCATGCCTACGAATTATAGCATACTTGTATGCAAGAATTGTGCATACTTGCATGCGTGTATGCAAGAAAACCAACACATATGCATGACTGAAATACTTGCACGGATGTATGCAAGAATTTCAAATATATGCATGATTTGGCGCAAATAACTGCAGTTTCGTTGTTTTTCAGTGTTTTTGCCTTGTGATGTATTTTTCGATGGTTTTTTGATCTGATTTTTTTTTACGTTTACGTGTTTTATTTAAATAAGAATTTACGTGATTTTATTTAATTATTTTATTTACTGAATTTTCGAAAAATAGGGTCCTAATTTATAACAAGTTTTGGACCGGATGTGAGCCTAATTTTGAAACTTAGTAGGGACCTGTGTCAAACGCACCCTTTTAATATCGCATAAAATTTGTGTCTACCAAATTAATTTTTTATAAATTAACTTTTTATTAAGTAAAAATGTAAAGAAAAAATTAAACTAACAAAATAATTAGATGTAGAAATAAAAATTTAAACTGAATAAATATAATCTCAATGCAAACATTAATTAAATATTTATGTGTTTATCCATCAAAAATCATGCACCAGTTAATGGGTCGAACGTATGTCAAAACTATGGATCGGGAACGAGCATGCTTTGAACCATAAAGTGACTCGAACGAATACAAGGATCGAACACTCATGGTCGAACAACTCCAGGATCAAACGAGCACAAGGCTTGAACACTCATGGTTGGTCGGACAGCTTCAGGGCTCGAACAACTATAGGGTAGAACATAGCGGAGACGTCAGGGTCGATCGAGCAACATCATTATCCAGGGTCGAACAACATAAGGCTCGAACATGGCGATACAACAGGGTTGGTCGTTCGTGGACTTCTAGAAGGGTCGGTCGAACACGCGCTTTGTGGGTCGGTCAAACACGTTTCTCCTGGGTCGGTCGAACATGAATTCAAGTGGACAACTGGATACAGCTGTCAACAGCTGACAGTGGCATTTCTGTAATTACTTGTATTTTCGACCCACAACCTGCATATACACATTTCAGCTCACCACTTCACTTGAACTTCTCCTATAAATAGGCCATGGCTTCCCTACTTTTAGGGATCGATTTCTACCACCCCGAAGGGCTTCCAAATTGCATTCTCTCCTATTTTAAGCAATCCTAACACTTCCTTCCATCTCAAAGCGAAGATCAAACATCGAATCCATCATGAAATCCGCCAAAAGTGTTCAAACATCCTAGAGATTGGATATTCTCCACCATTTCTCCTTACATTTAGCAAATTCCATCCAATTCTTCGCTGATTTGTATTGATTTGAGTGAAGACTTTGTGTAATGAAGAATGTGAATGTAAATTTGAGTGATTCCAAGCATGTAATTCTTGAATTGCTAATGGAAATCCTTGCCAAAGTGGATGTAGATCTTCCATAGATCGAACCACTATAAAAACTTTGTGTCATTTATTTTTTATTGCGATTGTGGTCTCATTCCTTATCGATTGGTGAACTGCCTTTGTGGCACCTTTGGTGTTTAAGCAAATTTCGGTTTAAACTTTTGGCGCCCACCGTGGAGCCATATTCGCACCTTTCCCTCTTACATTCTCTCACAAGGTTGGAAGCCCTGCATTGAAGTCCTACCTACTTCAAGCTTAGATCCTACAAGCCTACGATCCAAGCCAATCGACGAGATTTTCTTCAAACTCGAATCCTTATCCGAAATCATGGGTAGACCTTCGTAGAAAACTACTAGTAAGACTCTCGAAGAGACCGACAACACCGCTAACAACGAAAACACTCCGCTCACCGACCAATTCGAAATTGGCGAAGGCTCTAAATCTAGAATGGCTATAATAAGAGGAGAATGGCTATAACAAGAGGAGAGCTAGATGAAGTTGTTGCGGGATTAACAAGTCAAATAGATATTGCAAATGATGTCGTGCTGAAGAAACTCGAGGCCATGCAAGCCACTACGAAAAAAGTGACTATGAATGCCGCTCGTGCTAAATCTGTTCAGACAGCTCCTACCGAAAACGCGGGTTCTTCCTCTTCAAGTCCAAGTCGAGGAAATTCTGTCCAAGAGGTTGCAAATCCCAATGATCCTCAACGCAAAGAAGCTAAGCCACGCACATGCAACCATTCCGATAAAGCAACCTCTCAACAAGTGCTTGGAACCACCAAAGGGGCACCTCCCCAAGCAGAAGGCCCAGGGCCCTGGAATCCGAACCGTGACCGTTTGCAAAAGCAAACATCCGACAAGGATGATGGCGTCCGCCCCGTGGATCCATACACTGAAGAGGAGCGCATATCAGAGATGGTCCGCAAGATCATGGAAAAAAGCTTGAAAAAATAAGACAATGAGAAGAAGTGGTGGTTCGCTCCTACCAGAACCCCACTCACGGAGAGGATCAAGATGACTCCGTACCCAAAAAAGTTCAAACCTCCGACAGTCCAAGCTTATAATGGGACTAGCAATCCCAACGTGTTTCTATTCAAATATGATCAAAATATGGATGGGGCACGTGCCACGGACGAGTTGAAATGCTTGTACTTTCCAACTTACCTTGAAGGAGTGGCATCACTTTGTTTCACAAAGTTACCATCCAAGTATGTGGATGACTTTGTCACTTTGGCCAAGCTATTCAGAGAGCAATTCAGGCTCTAGGCTATGAAGGTACGAGAAGTCATGGAGTTAAACGAGATTGAGCAAGGGCCAGAGGAATCCATCAGGGCCTTTCTAACTCACTTCAACACCGTTGCAGCCGAAGTTGGGAATTATGAGCCTCATTTGGCTTTAATGGCTTTGAAGGGAGCCATAAGTAAAAAGACCAGGCTCGGGCTATGGATCAAAAAGAAGAAGCCGAATACACTTAAGGAACTCTTCGATAAAGCTGAGGAGTATATAGGTGTGGATGAAGATCCAGCCTATGCCCTGGATGTTCCAGAAAGCAGTGCACAACCCGAGAAGAAAGATGTTAATGCAGAATGAGGCCAGAATAATCCGAATGGTCAGAAAAGTGGCAATGGTGGGAAAGATAATAGAGCCAATAAGGGATTGCGCTTCTACAAAAATTCATAATTGACTCCCTTGAACGACACTGTAGAGAACATCTTCATGGCCACTAAAGATACTGGGGAGTACCCAACACCAAAGCCAGCTAAGGTCAGTGATGATGCAATAAAATCTGGTAGGTTCTGTCGGTTTCACAACCAGCCAGGCCACAACACCAATGAGTGCAGACATCTCAAGAACTTAATTGAGGAATTAATTAGGAAGAACAGACTACAACAATATGCAAAGAACCCGCAAAGTGCTCAAAACGCTCAAGGACAAGGAACATATGCAGGGCAGCCTAGGAAAAATGAGAGCGTTCTAGTTGACGTCATCCCAAGGTTGATCATTAATACCATTTCAAGTGGGCTGCACCCAGCCGAAAAAAGCTGGGGGGACATTGTGAAATATGCTAATGAAATAAAAAACCTTCCAAGAGGAGAAGAACTCATGGTCATGAACGAAGCTTTTCCAGAAAAAATGCCGAAAATTCCATGGGATGGCGTTGTATTCAAGGAAAGAGACTCAGACGGACTACTAACGCCAATAGTAGACCCAATGGTGATTACCATTGGTTTGGGTCCAGCTGTGGTCAGAGGAGTTTTGGTCGACAGTGGGGCATCCGTCATTGCCTTTTTCATCAATGCATTCAACAGAATGAACCTTTCTATGGATGACGTGAGAGCTTGCTAGAAAAAAACTCATGGGTTCACGGGGCAACCCACTCAACCGATTGGCATTATCAACCTGCTCGTTGAACTCGGAGAAGGAAATAAGAAGGTCACCATGAAACAAGATTTTGTCATAGTCGATGAGCTTTCATATTATAATGCCTTCCTTGGAAGACCAACCCTTGCAGCATTTATAATAACAATGGCTCCATGGTGTTTGATTATGAAATTCCCTACCGAAAATGGAGTCGGTGTGATCAAGGGTGACCAACAGGAAGCAAGGGAGTGTTATATGGCAGAACTCGTTTAAGCTAGAAAGAAGGAAGTAAAGAAGGATGTGGAGCCTCTGCTCCGCATTCGTGAGCCCCTCTTATAACAATTAGGGAGAACCCCCACACTGGCGAGCATAACAGAGCTCAGAAGGAGATTGATCCAAGGAAAGCCAGTGAGGGGGAGAATAGAGCGACACCAGATGAAGCCACAATTTCTATTCCAGTACACGATAAAGATCCTGACAGAGTTCTGAAAATAGGCTCTCAACTGGGCCTGAAATTGCAAAAAGAATCAATTATGTTTCTAAAAGCCAATTTAGATGTGTTCGCTTGCACACATTCCGATATGTGTGGAATATCACCTGATGTAATTGTGCATAAATTGAATATTAATCCAAGCTTGGCTCCTGTGAAACAAAAGAGACGAATTCAAGGATCTGAAAGATCTGTAGCATTAAAAGAAGAAGTAGATAGGTTGTTCAAAAACAGCTTCATACGAGAATCTACATATCCCAAGTGGGTATCCAATCCAGTCCTTGTTAAGATGTCCAACGGGAAATGGAGAGTGTGCATAGACTATTCAGATCTCAATAAGGCATGTCCCAAAGACAGTTTCCCACTGCCTAGAATCGATCAACTTGTCAATGCTACGGCGGGCCATGAATTGTTATCCTTTATGGATGCATACTCTGGGTACAATCAGATCATGATGCACAAGCCAGATGAAGAGAACATGAGTTTCATAACAGATAGAGGCTTATATTGCTATAAAGTTATGCCGTTCGGACTGAAAAATGCAGGAGCAACATATCAGCGCTTAGTGAATTCCATATTCAAATCCCAAATTGGAAACACAATGGAAGTTTATGTAGATGATATGCTGGTAAAATCAAAAAAAAGCCAATGATCATCTGGAGAATCTGGCTGAAATGTTCCATATCCTCTGAAGATATGGGATGAAGCTAAATCCGTTGAAATGTTCATTTTGGGTCTCTTTCGGAAAATTTCTTGGGTTCATAGTTAATGCCAGGGATATTGAAGCGAATCCTTCTCAAGTTACAACTTTACGTGAGATGCGCGCTCCAAGAACAAAGAAAGAGCTTCAAAGCCTAAACGGGAAAGTGGTCGCGCATAACCGATTCATCTCTAAGGCAACGGACCAGTGCATTCCACTATTCGATGCTTTGAAGAAGGGAAAGAAAGACTTCCAATGGTCTTCCGAATGCCAAACAGCCTTCGAGGAGTTGATTAAGCACATGGAATCACCACCGATGCTTTCCAAACCCAAGGATGGAGAGGAGCTGTTCTTATACCTAGCCGTCTCATCTCATGCTTTAAGTGTCGCCCTTGTCCGAGAGGATGCCAAGATCCAATGGTGAGTCTATTACATTAGCAAAAGGCTTGCTGGAGCAGAATTAAATTATCCAAAGTTGGAAAACTTGCGTATTGTCTGCTCATCGCTTCAAAAAAGATAAGACCATATTTTTAATCCCATCCTATAAAAGTTCTCACTTATCAACCGCTAGGACAATTTCTCTTTCGCCCAGAAACCTCGGGAAGGTTATTGAAGTGGAACATAGAGCTTAGTCAATATGACATCACTTATCATCCCCGAAGGGCTATTAATGGGCAAGCTTTAGCAGATTTCATCGCTAAGTTCATGGATGGGGGGAGGAAATAGAGGAACCAGCAGAGGCAGTGACAAGCTGGAAGCTGTACATCGATGGATCCATGAACGATTATTGCTCAGGGGCCGGAGTTGTCCTAGAGACTCTCGATTGCCATTCCTTATGCTACGCCTTAAGATTGAAGTTCCCATCAACCAATAATGAGGCCGAATATGAAGCACTGATAACAGGACCAAAACTGGCAAAAAAGCTGAATCTAAAAACCTTGCAAATTTTCAGTGATTCTCAACTAGTAGTGTGTCAACTCTCAAAGGAATTTCAAACCAAACTTGGAAACCTTCCTGCGTATCTTACCAAAGCTTTGGAACTTCTCAACGATCTTGACTACTACACTATATCTCACATTCCTAGGGAGGAAAATTCGAAGGCAGATTCTCTTGCCAAGTATTCCAGTTCTTCAGATGCACAGTTGTTGGGTTTGATTCCTATTGAGGTTCTTTCAACTCCCGCTATTGAAGAAGAAGATATTGGCTGGATCATGGAAACCATTGAAGAACCCATATCTTGGATGACTCCAATCAAGGAATATAATCTTAATGGAACACTTCCAGTGGAGCCGGAAAAACGAAGGAAGATATTGCGCAAAGCTCCATTATACCTTATCCAGGACGGAAGGTTGTATAGGCGAGGATTCTCTATGCCACTACTGCGATGTGTAACCAAAGAAAAGTCCAAAGCAATCTTGGCAGAACTACACGATGGAGAATACGGAGGTCACATAGGTGGTCAAACATTAGCCAAGAAAATTCTGCGATATGGCTACTTCTGGCCCGATATGAACCTGGATGCAATGACCTATACCAAGAAATGTGATAGATGCCAAAGATTTGCAAAAATTCCGAGAGCACCTCCTACAGAACTAACTCAAATAACCAGCCCTTGGCCATTTGCCGTCTGGGGCATTGATTTGATTGGGGCATTACCTACTGCTAAATCAAGCATGAAGTATGCAATAGTAGCACTGGACTACTTTACTAAATGGGCGGAAGCCGAACCGTTAGCAACCATTACTTCAAAAAAGGTGATCAATTTCGTCATGAATAACATCATTTGCCGATTTGGGGTACCTCAAAAGATAATTACCGAAAACGGAACTCAATTCGAAAGCGGTGAATTTCTAAATTTCAGCGCCAAATACAAAATTAAGAAGAGCTTTGCAACCGTTGCTCATCCGCAGGCCAATGGGCAAGTTGAAGCAATGAAAAAAAATTTGAAGTCAACCATCAAGAAGCGTCTCGAAAAAGATAAAGGTGGTTGGGTAGACGAACTTCCTCTTACACTATGGGCATATCGCACGACACATAAAACTGCAACTGGGCATACTCCATTCTCACTCGCATTCGGATCTGAGGCTATGATCCCGGTGGAGCTGGAAGTCCCCACTCACCGAAGAATATACTTCAGCCGAGAATAGAATGAGAAACTGCAGCTAGAAGCACTTGACTTGCTTGAAGAAAAAAAGAAAAGAAGCCGAACTCAGAATCGTTGCACATCAACGAAGGATAGCCCGTCATTTCAACCCTAAATTTAAACGGAGAACCTTCCAAGTTGGGGACCTTGTTCTAAAAAGAATCATGACAGGAACTGGAGTATTTGGACCCAACTGGGAATGACCGTATATGATAAGCCGAAAATTCTTGGACGACACCTTCGAGTTGAAAACAACGGACGGGATCCAACTCCCGAGAGCTTGGAATAACATACATCTCCGACATTACTTCGTTTAATAATTCTTTCAATTTACAAGTCGTAAACATCATGCATTGTGAATACCATGCAACGTTGTTTCAAGCTTTGTACATATTGATGAAAGCAACTAGTTTACTTGCCTAAATCGTACATTTGTGAATTCTTATTTACAAGCTGCTAAAATTCGATTTTGATTGCAAGTCCCCTAAAAGAACGTTCACGCATCTGTAACCTAGTAAAGCTTGATGACCGTTACAGCACATCCTGATTGTGATAGCTCGAACGACCCATTGCTCAATGTTTAAAACATCATTTTCAACAGATATGAAGGTGGGAAACACAACATTGCAAATAAGGGACACCAGGAATTGAATGGTCAAATGATGCAGCGTTCAAACTACAAATGAAATTGCAGTTTTCACCGAAGGAACACCTTATTAATTGCAAGGACCAGGACCCTAGTTCTGAAAAATCGTGGTAAAACCCGATGAATGAACTAGCATCTGACTCGTGAAACGGTGCAATTTTAAACCAAAGATCTCCCCGAGGGGCTCTCAGTCGATCGCCCACACCATTCAAACATGGTCCGACTGCGACGAAAACTGAGGTTTTAAACCAAAGACCTCCCTGAAGGGCACTCAGTCGATTGCCCGCACCATTCAAACATGGTCCGACTGTGACGAAAACTGAGGTTTTAAACCAAAGACCTCCCCGAGGGGCACTTAGTCGATTGCCCACACCATTTAAACATGGTCCGGCTGCGACAAACACTGAGGTTTTAAACCAAAGACCTCCCCGAGGGGCACTCAGTCGATCGTCAATGCCTTTCATACATAGCCAGATCACAACAAATACTAAGTTTTTTAAACTAAAGACCTCCCCGAGGGGAACTCACCTGATCGTCAATGCCATTCATACATGTCCAGATCACAAAAAATACTGATTTTTTTTAAACCAAAGACCTCCCCAAGGGGCACCCGGTCGGTTATCAGTGCCATTTATACATGGTATGATTACGATAAACCCTGGGATTCAAAAGACCTCTTTGGAGGCACCGAAACCAAGACCTCTCTGGGCACATACGTTCAAATCTGATCTCCGAAGGACCTGTATTTCCCAGTTAGCGAGAAACATAATTGAACATGACAAAATACAAGACCTCTCAAGCAGGGGCATGACCACAAAGATTCCCCTCCACCAAAAAGCATGAGCTTGCTCGATAAACCGGAAACCTTTGGCTCATAAGAAAGCCAGGAGATTCCAAACATAATCAACTGCAAGCATCGTGCCTGGCCTTTAAATATTGGTGACAAGTTTTTGATATGGGGGAATTACCACCGCATTAAGGAGATTCAATAATGCTCGCTCAAACATACCATAAACTCGTTACGAATTTCACAATAAAGGTTTAATACCTGCAGGGATTATTTCGACCAACGGAGTTGAACCATGAAATGGCGAAGGCAAACTCAGAAATTTCGATACTGTGATAAGTACAAAAGTGACTAGTCATGAGAATGAAGTCTCGGGTATTGCCCTAGTCAAAACAAGGAAATGTAACAAAATTGGTCAAGTAAATCCAATTAATAATGATTTGTGGCTGCAGCTAAAAAAGGCTAATTTACAAGAGCATTTCATGAGGTCATTTCAATACCAAACACTGCAATAACAAATGACTTATGGCACGAAATTTGTGTTGTGAGCATGAAAAGAAAACAAGTGTGAAATGCGAAACAAGCAAGTACGACAAAGCAAAAATAGAAGCTTAAAGTACAATAGGCAGAATACATTTCCATTACAACATTACAAGAGCAAGTCACAAGTCCAACACAAAATTTTCAAACACATAATAACATAAAAGTAGTAAGCGAGGGCCGACACTCGCATATACAACCGGTCTCAATACTGTAATCAGAAACTAAAACAAGATCATGAACACTACTGCTTCTTGACACCTGACCTCAAAGAAGGCTTAGTGGAAGGGGGTGGTGCACTAGCTGATTGTTTCCCTGGACCACTGGGACTCTCCTGAGATGATAAAGTAATAACTCTTTTCCTAGCGGCAAGCTTCTTCCCTCTATGCCTAGAAGCCAATAAGGCTTTGGATTTGTGCTTCTTTGAGTCCTTGGTTTCCTTGTCTGGGGTTTCACTAGTTTGCTCAGAATCTTCCCCACTTGGAAGGTAATCTTCATCATCACCTAAGTTCTCAATAGTTGGAATCCGAGTATCCTAAGAACCTGGGGTATTAAAAGCAAGAAGGGATGGATCACCCGAAGGAGGAGTAGGAACAAGTGAAGGAGGAACTGACACCAAAGTTGAATCGGTCATGACGATTTCATCTGTCATTGTCTTTCCTGCAACAGGGGAGGGTGATGGTGAGATCAGACCTAAGGCAGAAGAACAATGAGTACGAAATGCAGACATGTCGGGCGAGGGGCATAGACAGTCTAAGTATAGCAGAGTTTCAATAATTTCAAGTTTACCTACAGCTACAAGATTGGCCTGAAGATTCCTACGTGCTTCGACCTCAAATTCGTTAGCATCATTATCGTCACCTGTTTTGGCATCTTTGTCAGGCTCCTCTGTTAAATTTTCCTAGACATTATGCTTCTTGGATGTTGTATCTTTTTCTTTCGGAGAAGTAGGAGGGTTGACAGAGAGAGGTAGGCCAGAAGCCTCGGTATTAGCAAGGGGAGTGGGGCATTGGCATTTGTTGCATCATGGGCTTGTTCTCCAGAAGGCCCAGCCTTGTCGCTAAGTAATGTCCGTTTTCCCTCAGTATAATCTTTCCTTTTGCTAAAGCCGTGCGGGACTTCACGTCTAAGAGCTCTTCTATAATATCCTCCTCCCCACGATCGCCTCCGTCAATCTCAAGTACTTTTTCCCAGACAAGAGCAAGGGTCTCAGGAAAATCTTTTCCCAAATAATACAAGCTACCACGGCCCATGACACTATAAACATAAAACTTGAATAGGGTTACCTGGGTCTTTGCTTTGACTTTTAAATAAGCATCCACAGCTTTAGAGTTATCCTCTTCAAGGAGCTTAACATTAGTGGTTAGTGCCTCAAGGGATAAGATTTGAGAGGAAATCCTATGTTGAAGGGTCAAGTTCTCTTGTTTTACAATAGCAGAAGCGCTTCTCTCTTTATCCAATTGAGATTCTACAAGGCGCTGAGCAGATTTGGCTTCTTAGACTTGTTTTTCAAGCACATCCTCTTTTCGTTTGGCAGTGGCAAGTTCTTCCTTGAGCTTGGAAACCTCAGCCTCTAAGTCTTTAGAGGAACTTTGAGACTCGAGTGCATGAATCAAGGCAGCTTTATCACTTTCTAGTGTTTCGATATGGTCAAGGTGCTTTGAATTAAGTCTCTGAAGGTCATGAGCAAATGTGTACTGGCTACCAAGCTGTTTTTCAACATGCTCTCTCAGTTTATCTAACTTCACCTCAACCTGACTCTTGGCAATGTCAGATTGAGTAATCATGCTACTTTTTGCACCAACTATCTTCTTAAGAGTGTCCCGCTTATCGTTGGTATGCAAGTCTAGCTCGAAGTAAACACCTCTTAAGTCCCGGTCTTTGAAATGCTCGGTAAGCATTAAGTTGGTCGGCCTTATATCATAAGGGGGCCTGTTGATAATTTCTTGGATATGGGTTTGGGTAGTGTATGAAGGAACTACAGAACCATTATTAGGAGAAAGCAGAATATCAGGACCGGGAAATATGCATGATTTGTGGCGTTTGTGAGGATCGCCTCTGTCTTGACCTTGGTCCTCCATACCTCTCTTCTTCCCCTTCTTCCCTCGAGTCTTTGCCTTTTCCTTCTTTTTATTATTCAACGCTTCCAACCTATCAAAGTGATCATGCCTCCACTGCCTTTGCTCCTTGGTTTCAATAAGATTGCCAATCTGGTGAGGTTGATAAGCGGGCTCTGAATGCTTCGACTGATGGGAAGACTGAGGTTTAATGAAGTTTTTGGGATCAAACTGCTGGACACTCTGTTCAAAGATATCCTCAAGGGAGCGTTTCATTCCTAAATCTGGGAAGAGAAAAAGGAAAATGTTAGTACATAAGTTACAAAGAACTAAGGAGAAATAGAAGGAATTTAAGCAAAATGCTTAAAATGTCCGACAAATAAGAGAATATGTCAATCTATGGTCATTAACAAACCAATCTCAGATGGTGATCTTAAGTTCATCCACTCAATCCCTAGCTTAGCAAGATGTTTCCCTGGTTTAGGAACGGGAACATATGGGGCTCTAAATCCGATACTAAAGATCTGGGGTTTAAATGTTTGAACAACGAGATCACCTTGAATAATATCTTTAGCTGAGCTAAGATCACCAAGATTTCTATAAGTCTCCGACATGTTGCCTTGGCTATCTTGGATGACGGGACTCTTGTCATAATTTTCAGCACCTAAACTGTCCTTAGAAGTTATTCCGGTTTCTTCATGTTGTTCGGTTTCCTTTATTCGAACTGGATAAGTTTCCAAAGCAGTTTCATCCGTATCATCCTGTCCGATATTTTCCACAGGATCCGGGATTGTACCCTCTTTCTCAACTTGGTCGGATATGGTTAAAGGGCTCTTATCGTTATGTTGTTCAGATGCTCCTTCCTTGATGGAAACCAATTTGGATTTAGAAGGAGTCTAACTGCTTCCGGCTGGATCAGAACATCTCCTTATTTGAGCTTTCTTAGTTGGGGGTGTATGAATGATATCTTTCTTGTCTACCACATCTGTCCCTAGAGATCGAGAAGGAGGAAGCATGTTGCATCGACGGAAAAATTCTTCCATAAGCAAAAAAAAATCTTGCTCCTTTCACTTTCAGGAATAGCTGTTATGGAATTAAAGAGATATTCATCGAAAGGAGTATCCTTATCAGAGGGAGTCACTGCAATATAATTTCAGATATGAGCACTGGAACAAGGGGAAAAATGAAATAAAAGAATGTGAAAAATTCACCTGCTTTCGCCTAGTAGCCATGAAAGGTCGAAGGGCAACGAACAAAGAAATGTTGGTTAGGGAACCCTTGGGCACTCTCAACTAATTCAGTAATAATCCTAGAGCTTCGGCTCTCGACGAAAACGATTAAGGGACGACTCTTCCTTCTCTTAAAGGAATACAGAGAGTAGATATCTCGAAATGTAGGAGCATGCTCTTTGACCCTCATAAACAGTACATAAAGACCCATTAATGAAAAGTAACCATTTGGGTGTAACTGGTATGGGGTGATGGATAAGCTCTTAAGAATTAATTCTATGTAAGGATTAAAAGGAAGGATCTCTCCACTCTTTAACATATATCGGTTTACCGCGACGTATCCGGGAGGAGGAATGTCGGCAAATTCATCTCTTCCAGGGAATTTGGCTTCATCCTTTTCTGAAATCCCATATTCCTTGCACCATTATTGGAATGAACCAAAGGAGAGTTCCGTTTCATGTCTTTCCGGAGGAACTTTGGTAAGGATACGGGGTTTAAGAAAAATTTGGTTAACATTCGAGTCGGGAACTGAATTCGATGTTGTTCCAGCAACTTGTCCAGAACTTCCGGCTTCACCAGACATGGTTCCTTCTTTGGGATTCTGGAGTAACTGTTGTTGGGTTAACATTGTCTATACGAACGGCTATGCTTAAAAATAAATCATACATTTAGAATCAGAAAAGCTTGGAACTCAGCAAAATCCACAAACAAAGTCATAAATTAAAATGCCAAGACTATCAACTATGCTCGAGCCTGAGCGGGGACGAGCTCGACTGAACAACAATAGGGTCGAGCAAGTCTGAACCCGTGGGGGTCGAACATGCCAAAAGAGCAACAGACTCAAACATAGTCAAGTAATTTGAGTTAGATGAGTAAAAAAGAGTTTATGAAATAGTGTTCTACATAATCAAGTTTGAAAGTACAAGCTCCAACCATGCAATGGAACCCTGTTCGTACCCAAACAGCTCAGACATACGCAAGCAGGATCGATCAGGCTCGAGCCTTAGTAGGAACGAGCATGCCTGACCCATAGGGTCGAACATGGCCAACCCCAAAGGGTTAAACATGTTTGAACCCAAACAGGGTCGAGCATGTTCGAGTCCTGACTGGGTCAAACATGGCCAACCCCAAAGGGTTAAACATGTTCGAACCCAAACAGGGTCGAGCATGTTCGAAGCCCTGACTAGGTCGAACATGGCCAATCCCAATGGGTCGAACATGTTTAAATCCAGACAGGGTCGATCATGTTCGAGCCTTAGTTGGTTCAAACACGATCGACCGCATTGGATCGAACATGATCAGAACCAGATGAGATCAAGCATGCTCGAGCCAAATTGGGTCGAATGGAATGAACTACGCAAGGGTGGGACATGCTTAAAACTGATTTGGGTCGGGCGTGGTGATATCAGTTCGAGCAAAGCTTGGGACATTGCAACATAAACAAAATTGTTACTAAAGTTTGATTTAGTTTCTCTATACTGCGGGTGCAACAAAAATGAGTTCAAGTGACAAGCGCAAAGCGTTCAAACACAAGTGTATGGACAAATCGACAAAGTGAATGAAGATCGTGTGTCATGGGCATTTATCCAAACACCTAGTGTGCATTGAGTACAAATCAGAGCTCAAAGGAATTTTCAGATGATTTCAATTTCACAAATACACCCAATTACACAACCTCGACTGTAATTCATTCAAATTCAACTCAGTTCTCATCAATTTCAACCTAAAATGTCCAAATCATATTCAAGACGTACTTTATACACTTCATTACAGGATTTTATACCTCTACAAACTAAAAGAAATGTGAGGAAGAGAGGAAATTACCCTTAAAATAGTAATGCAACTTGATTTCGAAAGCAATGACTGTGCCAAAGTGATCCAAGGCTGGTTTTGATCTCGTTCCAGGGTCAAGCGAGCGCTGCTGATTCGTGACTTGGGGTGCGATCCGAATTGAATTCAAGGCAAAATGAGATCATAGCATGGGAAGCTCTAAGGAAAAAGAGCAGCCGCCATTGTCATCAGTTTCTCCAGGAAAATAAGTGGAGAGAGGGAGTGAAAGTTCGAAATATATATGGAAAGGGAGATGAACGGAGGCGTCTGACCCGGTATGTCAAGCAGGATGTTCGACCCAGACTGACGAGCATGTATGTTCGACCCCGATTGTCGAGTAGTCGTGTTCGACCCAAAATGCATGGACGACCCAAAGCGCCCATTCAATCCAAGATGCCTGTTCGATCTGGATCAACTGTTCAATCTAAATATCTGTTCGAATGGGTTGATTTAATGTTAGCCAACTCACACGTTTGATGCCCGATCCATAATGAACCAGGCTTCTTTATCTACAGAAAACCAAGGTTTGATCTGTTAAATGGTGCTATATTTTGAAGCTCATAATTTTTACAAACTAAAAATTACAAACTTCGAGGGGCAAATATTTATCCATCAAAAATCATGCACTAATTAATGGGTCGAACGTATGTCAAAACTATGGATCGAGCACGAGCATGCTTTGAACCATAAAGTGACTCGAACGAATACAAGGATCGAAAACTCATGGTCGAACAGCTCCAAGATCAAACGAGCACAAGGCTCAAACACTCATAGTTGGTCGGACAGCTTCAGGGCTCGAACAGCTATAGGGTCGAACATAGCGGAGACGTCAGGGTCGATCGAGCAACATCATTATCCATGGTCGAATAACATAAGCCTCGAACATGGCGATACAACAAGGTCGGTCGATCGTGGACTTCCAGAAGGATCGGTCGAACATGCGTTTTGTGGGTCGGTCGAACACGTCTCTCCTGGGTCGGTCGAACATGAATTCAAGTGGACAGCTGGATACAACTGTCAACAATTGGTAGTGGAATTTCGGTAATTACTTGTATGTTCGACCCACAACTTGCATATACACATTTCAGGTCACCACTTCACTTGAACTTCTCCTATAAATAGGCCATGGCATCCCTACTTTTAGTGATCGATTTCTACCACCTCGAAGGGCTGCCAAATTGCATTCTCTCCTGTTCTAAGCAATCCTAACACTTCCTTCCATCTCAAAGCGAAGATCAAGCATTGAATCCATCATGAAATCCGCCAAAAGTTCAAGCATCCTAGAGATTCGATATTCTCCACCATTTCTCCTTACATTTAGAAAGTTCCATCCAATTCTTCGCTGATTTGTATTAATTTGAGTGAAGACTTTGTGTAATGAAGAATGTGAATGTAAATTTGAGTGATTCCAAGCTTGTAATTCTTAAATTGCTAATGGAAATCTTTGCCAAAGTGGATGTAGATCTTCCATAGATCGAACCACTATAAAAAAATTGTGTCGTTTATTTTTTATTGCGATTGTGTCCTCATTCGTTACCAATTGGTGAAGTGCCTTTGTGGCACCTTTGGTGTTTAAGCAAATTTCGGTTTAAACATTATGCAAACTAATTTTACTTGGGTATGTTAGACATATAGAATTTGTATTTCACGTGCGAATTGTGTGCTGTTACACTTGTAAAAATAATCAAGCAGCAAGCTCAAGAGTGTCATGACCTGAACCGTGTAAGCATCAATGCATATAAATTACATAGAAATTCTGCTCGACGTTCAAATCACTGTAATATAATTAAGTTACAAATCCAAATGTCAATATAATTTTCTAATTCGTATGTGTAAAACTTAAATAAGTTACTCAGATTAAAATTAAATTACTTGAAGATGCCAATATGGAACTTTTTAGCATATCAAAAGCTAATTGCAAAATTTTAGACACATTTAATGCTATCAATTTCCAAATAAATAAGGAAAGTTTGCATGGTGTATAATACTTGACGTAACGGATATAAGTAACTCTTAAGATCAATATATCCTTTTTAAGTGTAGTGCATTTAAACGATATTTGTAGGGGTGTTAATAGGTTAAAACAGTCTGTTATACGACTTGGTCTAAAGGGTTAATGTGTCTGGTCCGTGTCCATACAATTCTCATTTAGGACATGATTTATGACAAGATAAAGCATACGAAAATATGTTCATCGAAAAATGTTCGATATTTTTCTATTGTCTGAACTTTGTTCGTCTATTGTCTGATTCGTACAAGCAATGTTCGAGCCAACTCCTTGTCCGGTCCGTGTATGTCCGAAAGTCTTATAGGATAGGACACGACATCTCTCTATCCGGTTTGGTTTGCTCGATTAACACCCCTAATTATTTTATTATTTTATTACATATATGTGCCAGGTTTGGTCATATTCAGTCATGCTTACAAAAGAAATAAAGGGACCTTTGTAATAAGTTCACGGTCCTAAAACATACCTTCCTTATGTAAGAATGCTTTTGATAATTTGAGAGAGAAAGAAGGGAAAAAGAGGGAAAACAATGCTTTTGAATGCTCGGACCTATATCCATGCCAGTATATATAACTTTTTTTGGAAAACCCAATGGTTAATGATAAATGGCCGCGTTTATTAGTGTAATTTTTTTCTCTAGTTTTCTTTCTATAATAAAGGAGCAAGTGCTTCAAACGGTTCATTGATTGGAAGTAACACCAAGATGTGGGGGCATCTAGTGTTTTGGATCGGTTGTTTTCGATTATTCAAGCATATGCGACTGAACGTTTATCGATGCAAACGACCCACTATGATTATCTGATGATCCATTGATTGGAAGAAACACGAAGCCACCACTCATGAAATGTCACACTACGAATCACATGGCTCATCTTGAAATTAAATCATATTAGCACCTATCTGATGCATATAGGGATCAATACCGATCCAATAAACAGTCGAATTGTGAGCCCAGATCTTTATGGCGAGGTGGTTTTCATCTTGAAACCACATAGAGGAATTTCAATGCTATCCGATGTCGCCTATGCCTATAAATGACGGTTTCTTTGGGGAAAACTGGATCTTTTAGCTCTACATATTCTCTAACTAATTTGTACTTAATACCTACCGATCAAAGCTCTATAAACACCGAATTCTAGTAATAAAATGATTCAAAATTAAAAATGGGCTTAGGAACTTTAAAGTCGAACCACTATAAAAATATGTATCTTTGTTTTAGTTGCATTTATACATTAGTTCCTCTGTTTAATTTTTATTTATTTACTTATTATTCTCTACTCTTCTTATTTTTAGTGTTTGGACCAATTCTAGTTTAAACATTTTGGTGCTTTCACTAAGAGAGAATTCTCGGTGGTTACGAATTTAGTTGTCTACTTATGCATCCTTGTATCAGTGAGGTAGATCTGATTCTCTTCTTCTAGTTTTCCTACTACTACTCAGATTTGAAAGAAATATGCAACAGTGAGCTCAATTCTACCATGGCTCCAATGAAATCTACAACATCACATGCTGCAGCCAATGAAAATTTGGACAATGCTAGCGTTCAACAACAGGATCAAAATACTTTTGCCACTACGACTGCCTTAAATTCAACGGATCCAGTCACCAGAGAGGTTCTAGAGAGCTTGATGAAGTGTCTTTAAAATACTTAATAATGCTTGAATGAGCTAATTTAGAATGATAAAAATCTCATGAACCAATTGACCTAGGAAAATAGAGCTAATGTCCAACCGCTTGATGCAAATATAAGAGAGCCAACTTCTATCGATTATGAGTCTGAACACTTATCCTCCTCATAGCATAGCCATTAAGATCAAAATCGTTGGACGAGAGGATATAATGTTGGAAACTCAACACATCAAAACAGGGCCAGTTCTGGCCAATGACGTTGGATCAACACCAATCCAGTCATAATGGCCAAAACAGATCAAGTACACAGGAAGGCTAGAGTTTCCCCTGGCCATTTCATGCTTCCTGCTCATTTTTGGATCGAGGATGCCTAGAACAATGGAAATGCTACCAGTCCATCCCTGTGGAATACTTTTGGAAATGTCTCACAAATGGTTCTCCTAGCACAGTGTGAACCAAGAGATGTAATATAAATCATAGGACGACTGCAAACAAGCAGCAAACATTAAAACTTCGGATCTTACTGTGGCAATCATATTGATTACGATGGAAAATCCGGGGTACTTCAATCAGGACAAGGTAGTTAGCCGAAGCCACATTTCATTTATGGAAAATATTCTAAGTGCGTAATATCCTCAAAAGTTAAACATGCCTAGTATGATTGTTTATGCAGGAAACACCGACCTATTAAGGTATACATGGAAGATGAGCTTGTGAAGTCATAGTGATCAAATGACAGCGTCTATGACTTGGATAAGATGTTTAGTGTCTCCGCATATACGGAATGAAACTCAATCCCTAGAAATGTTTTTTGAGCGTTGCATCAGGAAAATTCTTGAGTTTCATTGTCAAGCCCGTGGAGTTGAAGCCATTCCCAAGGAAATCACCAAAATTTGAAATATCTAAGTGCCATAGAAGATCAAAGACATGCATAATCTTAATGGGGATGTAACTGCCCTGAATCTATTTATTTCTCGAGCTACAGACAAATTCATTCCCTTCTTTGATTTGATCAAAAGAGGAAATCGTAGATTCACATGGATGCCAGATTTGGATTAATGCGTTCTAGGACTTTGTGATTCACTTATGGAGAACTCTGATTAGTGGCGTATGTGGATCTATTCAACTACTTTGTTGTTTCGATACAACCCATCAATCATGCACTTTTGGGCAAAGAACATATGATCTATGGTAGAAGGTTAACAAGTGATGAAAGTGACTATCCGAAGCTAGAGAAGCTTGCCCATTGCCTGCTAATCTCCTTTAGGAAGCTATATCCCACTTTCCAGGCTTATGTTTCGAAGTTTACGCTGACTAGCTGCCAAGACAGGTACTGCAACGAACTAAGGCATTTGAAAGATTATTGAAATGGAATATTGGACAGAGCCTATTCGATATCAATTACCTCCCTCAAAGAGAAATCCATAAAAAAAACATTGGAAGAATTCGTCGATGAATTCACTGCACCAAATGGTTCTTAGGAAAGTAGTGAACCATCAACTATTCAACGGAAACTGTATGTGGATGGAGCACCAAACGATCAATGTTATGACACAAAGTCATATTAGTAATGCCTGAGGAATGCTTAATCTACTACACATTGAGACTCCCCTTTCAGACCACTAATGATGATGTTGAACATGAAGCTCTAATAATCTAGCTTAAAATTTCCAATGATTTACGAATGTCATTCAAATTTCTTTGATTTCTAACTCGTCGTTTGCCAAGTATGGAAAGAGTTTCAGGCTTAAGGAGCACGACTTGCTCCTTATCTTAACTGACTACGTGGACTTCTTAATGACGTTGAGCATTACGCCATACCATAATAGAGCAGAATGAGAAAGAAGACTCTTTGGCTAAGCTGGCCAGTTTAGAGAAAGCACATAACAAGGGTTTGATTCCAGTAGAAATACCAGAAGCTCTATATCGATCTGATGGAAGTTGATTGGATGCTAACGACTGAGCCTAAAAGGAGTCATGAATGATTCCGATTGAAGCTAAATTCTATAAGGAATCCTTCCTGAATGGAAAAAATGGGAAAAGGTTAATCCTTCGAATGACCTCGCGGTACATCATTCAAGAAGGAAATTATAGAAGAAGAGTTTCTCTTTCTCATTAATTTTGGTGTATCACCACTGACACATAATCATTCATCATGGGAAATCCCCAAAATGCCAACTTCATGAAGCTTCTAATTTTGTCTTTAGCCACTAATTAGTCATGTAGAATGCATGAAGCCTTTTTTGTCTCATCCAAATAGTGCGTTAGCCACTAATATGAAGCCTTAAGAATAAGTGGGTTAGTTGAGAGGTGGGGTCCTCCACTTTCCATAGAATGAATTATTTCTTTCCCTCCTCTTGTGTATATGAATGCTTTTCTTCATATCTTCATGTGCATACATTATTTTTGCTCCTAAATTCCTACAAGAGACAACTACAAGAAACAAGTAAATGATATCACAAATTAAAATATGCACAATTTACCGTTTTACACCTAAAATGAGTGCCTGATCATATAAAATACCCAAAAATGTTCATATATACAACTAAACAAAAATAAATATGTGAATATAAATAATTTTTTTTAATGAACAAGAAACTAAATTGCATTAAAATGAAAATTACATAAGAGGAAAATTGCTAAGTAGCCATGAAAGAAAAAGAGAGCTTTGGTCTTCTAAACTAAAACTAACTAAAAGAGAGGATAAAAAAGAGAGGATCCATTTACATGAAACACGGGGATATATATATATATATATATATATATATATATATATATATATATATATATATATATATGATCTAAAACCCTAAAATCCTAATCACTTATCATCGAAAATCCTCAAAATGCCCACTTCATGAAGCTTTTGATTTTGTCTTTAGCCATTAATCCATCATGTAGAATGCATGTAGCCATTTTTGTCTCATCCAAATAATGCATTAGTCACTAATATCAAGCCTTAAGAGTAAGTGGGTTAGTTGAGAGATGGGGTCCTCCACTTTCCAATGAATGAATTATTTCTTTCCTCCTCTTGTGTATATGCATGCTTTTCTTCATATCTTCATGTGCATACATCATTTTTGCTCCTAAATTCCTAGAAGAGACAACTACGAGGAACAAGTAAATGATATCACAAATTAAAACATGCACAATTTACCGTTTTACACCTTAAATGAGTGATGATTTGGATAACATTTAAATCATGGCTTGTTAACATAAAATACCCAAAATTGTTCATTTATTCAACTAAAGAAGAATAAATATATGAATATAAATATGCATTTTTACGTGCACATCAACACACCAAACGAGAGTTATGTGGAGTGCACGAAGGTGAATGTGGTCTCCACATTGTGCGACAAATTATGGCAAAGAAAATACCCCATATAGTTGTTATTGGTTAACCATTAATCAAGGTGCAGCTGAATACACATGACTTTATGATAAATGCTAAAGATTAGCCAAAATTCTGAGGACTACACCAATGAAAATTACTCAAATGGTTAGTCCGCAGTTTGGGAGATTGACATCATCGATAAACTATCGATGTCAAAAAGTGGCACGACATATGCAATAATCGCAGTTGATTACTTCACTAAGTAGGCAGAAGATAAGCCATCAACTACAATCTCAACAGAGAAAGTAATTAAGTTTATAGTCTAGAATAACATTCGTCAATTTGGTCTCTCCAAAAATTTTATTGAAAATTAAACTCAATTCAACAATTTAGAATTCAATGACTTCTATCAGTGTCAATGCATTGAAAAGTGATTTGTGGCAACTGCTCATTCTCATGCCAATAGAAAAGTAGAATAGGTAAATAAAATCATTAAATCCATTATGAACTAGCATTGGGAAGAGGCTAAAGGAAAGTCGGTTGATGGATTTCCATTAGCCTTATAGGCATACAGAACCACTTACAAGTCCCATCTGGTCATAGGCCCTAAAGCCATCGTCCCAGTTGAATTGGAGGTCCCATCTCACCAAGTGACATTATAATCCTAGAACTAACTGAGATTTCCTCTTGGAATCTATCGTCATGATCTATAAGAAGTCGGAAGATGATGACTTAAGAAAAGTTACCCATAGATGCAAAGTCGCCTGGTACTATAACATTATGGTTCGGCCAAAAATCTTTAAAACTAGTGATCTCATCTAGAAGCAATTCACAAACCATGCTCACTTGATGCCGAGATAGGAATGACCATACGTCATTAAACAGAGGATTGAAGATGGAACTTTCAAGATAACGATTGTCGATGGTACTGAGCTACTAACTTCTTGGAATAACAAACTCATATGATGATATTTCTCTTAGCATTAATTACATTCATTTATATTTTATTTTGCAATATTTCCAAATAACGTGATAAGGCAAAAACACCAAACCCTTTCTCGTTTGTATTAAAACCTCTTGATTCCTCGCATTTGTGACATATTAATACATAATATAATAACTATGATACAACCAACTAACATTTACGTATATTAAATTCCTATATACCATTACCCAGAGTGTGGTACTGACACATTGTCTTAAGTCCATTATTAGACTCATCGAAAATGAGCGTGACTCTGTTACTTATTAACTAACTGTTTCTTACAATTCGACGAGCAGAGTATAAACCAATAGTGCATGTAAATAAACAATCTAGTCACCAATTCACGGCTTGAAACACAACGAGGCTTATAATTTAGAATAAATGTGATTCAACCAATTCCATCCCACGTTCCAACAGGAGGGGTATATATTTAATACGATGTGATTCGACCATATGCTAAATAATTCCGTTCCACAATTCGATGTAAGGAGAAAAAATCAAGAACTTAAGTGACTCAATTATTCATTTGTTGACTCTAACCCAAATCACCGACTAGAGTATGTAAATCTGGCTGAGAAAACAAGACATCCACGTAGATTCGGTCCCATTCTAATAGGATGCATGAATGTAAACATTCATAGATTTGGATATGATGCTGATACCTTCATTTACCAAAGGGGATTTTTCAAAGTATATTAAATACCGTAAGAAATACTGGGATGTAGAAAAGGGGATTTTTCAAAGTATATTTTGAAAATAAATTATTTATATAAAATCAATGGATTTTATATATAAAAGGAAAAAGATTTTATATTAATAAAATCAAAAGATTTTATAAAAGGAAATATTTATAAAATCATAGAATTTTATAAAAGGAATATTTATTTAGAAAATAAATAAGATATTATAAAGGATATTTATTTGGAAAATAAATAGGATAAAAAAGGAAATATTTGTAAAACAAATATAAAAGGAAATATTTGTGAATCAAATAGAAAGGGAAATATTTATGAAACAAATAGAATTTTATAAAAAGAGAATTTTACATTAAGAAAGTTTAGACCCGTGCTTCGCACACGGTTATAACATGATAAGGATTCAAAATAAATATTTAATAGAAATCTGTTTTAACAAATAAACGGAGAAGATTTATTTATAATAATGTTTTATAAATTAAATAAAACATTTATCATGTGATAAATGGAATATATAAGCCAAAACTTATATAGAGAAGTAGAATCAGTTTCAACACCGATATTTGAAATGGAATGTGAACTCAACATTTATAGAGAAAATTATAAATGCGATTTAAGTGTTAGAAATAAAAAAGGAGATTTCATATGAATAATTCTATAAATAGAAGTATAGATAGAATTTGGAAATGGGATACTATTTTGAAATACGAAGTCAAACTTAATGGAGTTAATCGAATATAGTTAATCGAATAAGAGTAATTGATTAGAGTTAATCGAGTTAAGTTAATCGAGTTAGTGTTAATCGAATAGAGTTATTCGAATAAGAGTTAATCGAATTAGAGTTAATCGATTAGAGTTAATCGAATTAGAGTTAATCGATTAGAGTTAATCGAGTTAGAGTTAATCGATTAGAGTTGATCGGATTAGAGTTAATCGATTAGAGTTAATCGAGTTAGAGTTAACCGATTAGAGTAAATCGAGTTAGAGTTAATCGATTAGAGTTAATCGAATTAGAGTTAATCGATTAGAGTTAATCGAATTAGAGTTAATCGATTAGAGTTAATCGAGTTAGAGTTAATCGATTAGAGTTAATCGAATTAGAGTTAATCGATTAGAGTTAATCGAATTAGAATTAATCGATTAGAGTTAATCGAGTTAGAGTTAATCGATTAAAGTAAATCGAGTTATAGTTAATCGATTAGAGTTAATCGAATTAGAGTTAATCGGTTAGAGTAAATCGAGTTAGAGTTAAAAGAAAAAGAGTTATCGAATATAGTTTATTCGAAGGGAATTAATCGAATATAGTTTATTCGAAAAGCAGTTATCGAATAGAGATTATTCGAAAGAGAGTTATACGTTGAAATTCGATTATATCGAATTCGGGAAAGTACCATTTACTTTCCGTTTTAATCAAGATTTATTTATTTATTAATGAATTAGTTGTTTGTTTGTTTATCCAAATTAACAAATAAAAGTTATATTTAAGTTATTATAGTTCGGAAGCATGGGATTGTCCACACTATTGTTATCAAATGATTTCTATAAAAGAAATGGATTCGTAAATAGAATCCGAGAATTACGTAAGGAAGTTTGTTACAGATTTGGAAGGTGAACTTTGTCTATTTCGAAGTTAGAAATGTTGTTCAGTTAAGGTCTGAGAGGTAGTTATACCCCAACTTGATTGACTTCGTTTTTAACTAAGGAATGGTTAAGGTTCGATAGTGAAGGTTGGTTAAATGAATTTAGTTAATGAGTGTAATGTTTTGAGTTGGCGTCGCGATGTTTTATTTAAACATCTATTTAAATCCAATGAAGGAGTTTTGGAAATGTAACGATCCAGGAAATTTTGATGTTTTTTTTAAAAAAAAAAAGATTTAATGTAAAATAAATGTATATTTGGATGTTGACGTAAGATTTGGATTTCACTTTGTTTTGAACATAATTTGAATATACATTTCATAATGAAATTCATTTCGTAAGCATAAGCATTTGTCAAAACAAACGTTATTAACATTATTTAGCTGATTTGAATATATTAGGATAATTGAAATTTGATTTTAACTAATTAACGTTGGAATTCTTAGTTGTTTTATTTTGAACATTACAGGAATCATGCGTTACTACCGTTATTAATTTGTTTTTGTATATGGTAAATTTAACCGTTGTTAATAACTTCGACTTTAAAATGTAAACCTTGTAATTAAGAAATCCAATTTATTTAAACGATGAAATATGAATTTGCAATTTAATTTATCTTTGGTAGTAGTTGAATTTATAACATGTTCAAGCGTGTACACTAAATTTTATACCGTTCATATGTAATACTTTGTTCAATTGTTCTTTCGTTCAGCCTAAATGTTTGTTTAAACCGTGTCTTCCGCCGGTCAACCATATCTAACAAAATTCTATTGAATATTTGGCGGCAGTGCCTAGAATTTTTTTGAACTGAGATAATTTGCCACTTGTTCTTGCCTCTCTGTCTGTACAAACACCTGTCCATTCCTCCTTGCATGATGTAAGTTGATGTTTTCTTCTGTAACCGGTTCCTTGCATTTGCATTTTAAAGAGTGGTACCCCTTTCTCCGTTGATAGTGCAAATTAATCCCCTCCTGCACATTTTGTTCCAGCCGATAGTTTTCCATTTGTTCTTCCCCAAAATCAATTCGGAAATCAATGGCCTGCTGCCAAAGAGATAGCTCTACCGCTTCTTCTCAAAACCGCGCCATCACCTCGCCTCAAAGGCTGCGCCCACCACCGTAAGGTTCGGCCCTCTTCCTCGTAAATAGACTGCCATCCCCGGTTTTCCGCCTTCACCGCAAAGCCTACCCAGATTGGAGTCCGTGCACTCTTCTCCTGCCGTCAGATACGTATGCACCGCCTCAAATTTCATTCGCTGTCACACCGATTGCCACCTCCGAACAGCGCTGCCTCGTCCGACGTTCGTCGCCGCATCGAATGTAAGTTTCTTACAGATTAAACTACCTTCAAGTTCGCGGATTTCGATTTACACTAAGTATATTTTGCTTATGGGTTGTTTAGGCTACTGTTTTTCCATCGTTTGGGTAGTCACGTTGGTTTCTGGTATTTGCTCACTTGTTGTTCACATGCTGCATGTTTTTCTTTTGAATTGGCCATATGCATTTTTGAACTTACACCTCTCGGTCCACCTCAATGATATCAAATTAAAGCTCCCTTGAGCTTAAAAGCATATGTTAGCACCATATTCCAGTTATGGTTTGGATATTGAACGCTTTGAAAACTCATGCATACATTTGCAATTGTGTTAGCACCCCTTAAAATGGCCACAATACATACCTTCCCTTGGCTGCACTGTTGTCGGACTGGCGCGAGTACTCCTTGTAACTAGGTCTGTCCTGTAGTATGCTTGCGGCGTTAATGGTCTTCTGATTCACGTCTAAACACCGTTCACGCACCACTTATGTCTGGACCCTTCTTATGAGTCCAAATTTCATTGACTGGTATTCATGTATGTGGTTTTAATTATGTTATTAAGGGTAATCTGGACTTGTAAGGTGCCATATAATTCGCTGTCAATTTAGTTGCTGTGTAGTTCCGGTTTAATCCCTTCTTATACGGTTAGTAATCTGGGCCTATACCCTACGTCTGAGACCCCTTAATGACTCAATCTTCACCCCCTTTTTGTTAACGCATTTGCATTTTGTGTTCTTTGCATATTAGCCTTAAGACCCTTGCATGGTTAAGTTAGCTACTGGAAATGTCAACATGCATTTCCTTTTGTCAGTCTTGCACGTTCATCCTTGCTATGTATGAATTCATGAAAAGAAACCGGAACTATATACGTACACATCCCAGTCTGCACTTTACTCTTATGGTCGATGCAACACCGGTTTTGGGACATATTGCGACTAGAGAAGCTTGGACTTATTCGCAGCTATATCCAACTTCCATGCACTTGCATATTGTCGTGTTTCCCATGTTGCATTCCCACTATTGATTGAGTTTCCATGCTAACTTTGCATATGCATGGACTATACTGAGTATCCTATATGTTGGCTCCAAGACCTCCATGCTTGTTTAAATGCCACCACCTTCAAATTGTATCTTGTTGACCCTTCTGCTAATGTCCAAGATAATTCATTTGCAATACTCCTAAGAAAAACCGTGCACTGTACTTCCTTTTTTAAGATAAATTGATTTGGATCCAGGTTGCTCCTTTGTAAATTTTTGGTCCTTAAGGATTTTCTGTGCTACCACTGTGTAGGCTATCCAATTTACTAGTATGCTGTCACCATGCATACTCTAATGTTCATGCACACATAACCCAGAATTGTGCCATTATTTGCCTTAAATGTTTCATGCATGGTTTAAACCTGTATAGTAATTCTTACCTTATTAGCATCAACCAGCAAATACACGTTTATGCCCTATGTATGCTGCGTTTACTCTGTATGCGATCCTATTCGGTACATGTCTGCTGCATGAAAATTTAGGCGTGTACTTGCTACACCATGTATCCCGCCTTTGCTACCCCGCTTTATTTGATGCATGCATTCTACTTCGGTATGTATATTGGCGGTATTATACTTGAATTATTAAATCTATCGTCCGGATTAAACAAATTGTATTTAGTGTTTATCGAAGTTTGCTAATTTGAAATAAGTTTAATCCTGACTCGGGTGTTTTGTGTATTTTGCATGGAACGCTCGAATCAGGCCCCAAGTGCTCCAGGTTTAAAGATATCAACTCGCAAACTAGAGAGGACGTGAAGACGCTCGCGCGCGCTAAGACCGACAACAAAGTGTAAGATTTTATTCGCCTAAAATTTATGTACAAATTTATTTATCTTCCGCTGCAAAAAAAAAAAAAAAAAAAAAAAAAAAATATTCTGTTGCAAATATTGTACATTGTGATTCTATATTGATTCTGTTTAAACCGTGTAAGCCAATAACAATCTGTCATTTTGAACGTTCCGAGTTGGTTTAATTACCGACTTTGAGCGGTCAAAAAGCCAGATCGTTACAGGAAATGTTTTCCAAATAAGAATAAAAAATGTTTTCTAAATCTAGAAAATAAGAATTTATGTGTGTATATATATGGAAATAGGAAATGGGTAAACAAATAAATTAATGATAAATTAATTTAAGAGGTAAATAATGATTGATGATTGATAGTTAACTCACCGATTATCGAAGTTTTTTTACCATTTTTCCTTCGTCAATACGGAGAGACCGGGATCAGATTCATTATCTGAAAACCACTCTGCATGGGCGTTAGTGTTGCGATCAAATATAATAAAGATAATTGAAGACGGAGTTTTTGAAAGGGTCGTTCTGTCAAATCCTAGGTAGAAATTGCCTAAGATGGATTTACAGAATAGTGCCTTCGGTTTTTCCAGTCCCAGGACAACCTGTATGGAAGAATGTCTGACAGAGTATATTTAATGGATCACATAAGTTGATCTCTTCAAACGTATGTACGTTTGGTAGTGGAGGAATTCATTTCTCTTTGCTGTATACCCGTGGTATTTTTGGGTGAATCAATTTGTGATTTGGTGGGTATGACGATGTGACATTCAAAGTAAATAAATGTGTGATCTGTCAGAGATAAGCGTGGCCTCTAGCCTTACAACCGAGAAATGACAAAAATCAGGCTGGCAGCATGGCTATGTGGGTTGCTTCCATTAGGGTGTATTATCACCTATCTAGAGATATTCATTTCATTCTTTAATCTATTCAATGTTGTCCCATTCGGGAAACGGTTGCTGATCCCAACCGTTGGTGATATACATTCGATACACTCAAGCGAAATGAGTGGTCGGTCATGTGTGGTCGGGTTGCAAGATGTTCTTGTTGAACCCAGTGTATTCCTCTCTAGAGGTACACTATCGGAAGGTGGTTCCATACCTTGTCATAGTTGGTAATCCATTATCCAATAAGTGCTCGCGGATTTTGATTGTATACTATATATGTAGAACGTGAGATGAAAGCGAATCTGCTAGATGATTATATATTGTGGTTGATAGACACTATCATAATATAAAAAGAATTTTGATATAAAGACTATTATGGATTCTCATAAGGGAAAAACCCGTTCCGTTATACGGTGTGGTCTTATGAGATATCGTTTAATTGCTCAAACTGTTTTACTCACACCAATCCCATGACTGACCCAGAGTTTGTTTTGTTTTGTTTTCCCTAAACTCTTGGATGCCCAATTTTGTACGGGCAGTCAAGTAGTTAGGATTTTTCAGATATAATTGGAGAGCTTGGAGCAGGAGGCTTCAGGATTATATAGCTATAGTTATTTCCGCTGTGTTGTAAGTGTTATACTCTGAAAATGTTACTGTATACATATACTGATTTTATTTCAAAGTTATGTATCTATTATATATTGTTCGTTCCGCTGTGAGAGTCGTGTTTACTCTGATGTTGTATGTTTTTCTTCTTCTTCTTCTATTCTAAGTTTCTATCTTATCTATTCTCACCCTTTGTTTTCTTTCATGGACTATCCGGTGTTGGGTAGTCGACATTGAGTTTATGTCGATATCCAGGATCGCAAAATCTCCGGGTCGTTATAAATAATTTATTATTTCCATATGTGAAATAATAACGCGAATGTTAATCGCAAGATTTGAGAATATATATTTTGAGATTTCCAAAGTAACGGAAATAAAAAGGGTTTGGGAATATATAATGAAATTTCCAAGGTAACGAAAATGAGAAGATTCGAGAATATATATAATAAGATTTCCCAAGTAAAGGAAGTTATAAAAGAGATTCATGTGAAATTGTAATTGTAATTTCGAGGTAAAGGAAATGAAAAGTGGAGTTTGGAAAAGATTTATTCTAAGAGAATAATAGTTGGTTATTGTTTGTAATTAATGAAACAAAATAGATTTCGTAACATTGTTTATGAGTAATAATATAACGTGATTTCCCAATTTTAGATAATGAAGAATGACGTAGCAAATATTTAGGAAATGGTAGTAAGGTAGAAATTTGGATATAATTATAAAATATTTTCCTAAGTATTATAATAAAATAGTTTTGAAATTAATCTTATGTTAAATACGAAGATAAAAGCTATGTTCGTTTTACTGAAAGATTCAAGAGTTTCAAATTAACATTTGTAAATTATTTTAATTAAAAAGGCCAAATAATGCTGGTACTGAACTAGTAAACTCATTTTATTCTCATGATTATTTATTTGATAGTTAAATAACCGATAATCAAATCTAGCCAATACGATTGTTGGTACGGAAAGACGGGATCGAATTTATATTCGAAAACCATTCTGAACCAGCAAACCCGTGGAAGATGCTGATTGAAGATGGAGCAATTTAAGACCGTAGATCTTCACGAGCGAAAGGATTATTTGTCAAATCTCTCTGATTAGCTCCCAGAGGTATTTCGACAGTGTTTCTGTCGTGATTGTAGTCTTTCAGATTGCAAGGACTACTCGCTACTGATCCATAGGGTAATTCAAGGATGCAATAGGAGGGTGCCTTCGGTTTGTCTAGTCCCTAAACAAGTTGTAGACGAGTGTCTGACAGAGTATTTCCAAAAGGGGTCACGTACGTTGGTTTCCACTAACGTATATCTATTATTGGCAGAGAAGACACCTTCTATTAGCTTAACATGCAGAGTATTTTTGGGGACGTCAATTAGTGATATCCATTGGACCTGACGATGTGACATTCAAAGTGGATGGAAATGTGTTGTTCTGATGGGTAAGCTTAAACCTCAAGCCTCATCAACCGGGAAATGGTATGAAATCGGGTAGGTCGCATGGCTACGTGGGTCGCGCCCATCAATAGGGTATATCATTATCTGATCTGGAGAAATCAAATGCCTTCGGTTGTCTCTTTTATTTTTGTATTATATGCTATCGGTTCGGTTGGCTGGCCCCCAACCGTGGTAATGATATATTCGGTACTCTCAAGCGAAGTGAGGGGCCGGTCATGTTTAGCCTGTGTTGCAAGATGTTCTTATTGAACCCCAATGCATTCATATCAAGAGGTACATTGTCGGAAAGGTGGTTACCCATACCTTGCCATGGAAATCCATTCTCCAATAAGATCCCACAGTTTTGATTGTATAATATATATGTAGAGCGTGAGATGAAAGCGTTCAGCTAGATTGTTATTTACTTGTATTTAGACCTTATTATAATATTAGAAAAGATATTGATTTGAAAAAAAACATTTTGGGTTATTGTAATGTAAAAACCGTCCGTGACTATGTATGGATTGGTCTTACGATTATCCTTTTCTTTCGAAAGGATTTTTGACCTTAAAATCAGGTTGGATGATACCTTTAAACTTGGTGTGTTTTTCTCACTCTGGTTCACTAGACTGATCCAGCCTTTGTAATGCTCGGGTTAGACCGGGTTTTAACAGGTTCAGATTATCGGATGTTGCGAAGTCCAGAGAAGAGCTGGAGGTGTTCAGACATATGACATCTAGTATTTATTCCACTGTGTGTTGTATATGAGGACAGATTAATATAAATGTCCAGAGGTCTTGATGTACTCTGATGATTGTAAGTTTTCATTTAAAGCTCTCTATAAAGATTTATTTCTGTATTATATTTTGTTCCGCTGCGATGTGAGACTCTGTGTTGTGTTGGTCCTTCTTCTATTCTAATACTTCTTTCTTATCTCACCCTCTAATCTCTTTCTATTAATGATCCAGTGTTTTCGATGCTTGAATAGTCGACTTGGTGTTTGGTGTCGATTTTTGGATCGTAAATCTCCTGGTTCGTTACAGATTAATATAAATGTCCAGAGGTCTTGATGTACTCTGATGATTGTAAGTTTTCATTTAAAGCTCTCTATAAAGATTTATTTCTATATTATATTTTGTTCCGTTGCGATGTGAGACTCTGTGTTGTGTTGGTCCTTCTTCTATTCTAATATTTCTTTCTTATCTCACCCTCTAATCTCTTTCTATTAATGATCCAGTGTTTTTGATGCTTGAATAGTCGACTTGGTGTTTGGTGTCGATTTTTGGATCGTAAATCTCCTGGTTCGTTACAGTGGAATCAGAGCTATTTGATGGCTGTGAGCTGGGAATGGATGATAGGGGGTTCTTGCTTCGTGGTTTGGTGACGAACGGGAGACTCTTACCCCTATGTGTCCCTCGAAAGTAGCAAAGGGTTGGTCGAGTCGTGTGGCTGGTCGTAAAAATAGTTCTGAGGTATCTCTGTAGAGCCACGTTGGGAGGTTAGCCCAGTTGGTTATGGTTGCAAAGCCTAGACCCTTTACAGTGGTATCAGAGCAATGGTTTAGTAATAACCTTGGCTCTGTGGTATAACTCGATAGAGGTAGGGTTGGTAATGCCCTAGATTGAGTTGAGTGTATATACATGAGAGCGTGCTTTTAGATTTTATACACAAATGTTTTGTATTGTGTTATTTGATCAGTTTAAGTGTTGAGAAGCATTGAACTGGTAATGGATACAATATTTTTTTCTAAAGAGGGTAAATGAAATAATTTTACCCAAATTATATTTTTTATATAGAAAAGAAATAATTTTACCAAATTATTTAGATATTGGTGTGTTTGGTTGATAAGAATGAAACTCAAATGGAAATTTGAATTAGAATGGTTTAACATAACCAAAAAGAGAATTTCACATATAATTTGTAAATAATAATTTCGATATGAGACTGAATAAATCAGAATTTGGTTAAAAAAATCAATTACTTAATTGGATTGGGAATCAGAACTTAACTTAGTTAAGTGGAAATAAGAATGATATTGTAATTAAATAAAATAGATTTGAGATTTGAAAATCAAATTAGTAATAATTAAATGGAAAGCAATTGGATATTAACCAATTGATGTTCAAATATGTGAAACCAAAGTAAATATTAATATTGAATGTAAATTCAATGGATTGATTGAGTTGGTTATTGATTGGTTGTTGATTGTTTGTTAGATTAATTGAATAAAATTCATCAACGGTTTAACATAGAAGTTGAATGAATAAAATCTAAGAAATTGAATTCCATAATTATAAAATGGGAATGAAACCGCATATGAATTAAAAATGAGTGATATAACCTTGTATTGTATAAACTGAATTGATAATTCATGTTTAATTCTTGGAATTTGTGAAGTTATACTTGTTAATTAATGAAATGTTATGTGGAATTTCATGTATTTGTGACTTACATGTTAAATTAGTTAAGTACAGGTGCCAGAAGGCTTGAGGATTAATTTTGGTTGAATAGATCGTAATAAACTGAGCAAAGTTGCTCGCTCAGTAGCGCTCGTAAAAGGTATGCCTAAGCGAAAATATAAATTTTGGGTTTTTGGTTTCCGATCATGTGCGTCGATGTATATATATTATTTGTTCCTGCGATATCGCAGATGTCACTCCGTACAGTGGAGACTCTGCCGAATTTTTCCAGGAATTTAAAGTGTTAGAATATTTTCAATATTTTTTAAAATTCATTATTTACAATAATAAATTAGTTTTCTATTTAAACTAAATTGGTATTTTGAAGAGTGAATGGGTTTGTATCATTTTTCCTACCCTAATAATTTCAGGGACGAAATTCTTTTAGGGGGGAAGAATGTAATGTCCTGTATTTTGGTAGTCAAATATTGAATTTAATTTATTATTTCAAATATTATATTTGGAATATTAATGAAGTTTAATATTGAATTCGTTTATTTAAAACGACATTTGAACGTTAAGTTTATATATAATTTAAATCGAGCTCGAAATGGCATGGTAGTTCGTAATATTGAGTTTTGAACTTCAACTGAATATACATAATCCGTTTTAAGTCGGAATTCTATGAAACAAGAAAAGTTTGAATCTAGTTGATGATAATTTTCTAATGAAAGAGAAAAATCAAAATTTCGTGTTATAGATTGTTAGTTATGTCCAAATTAAACTTTAAAATAGTCGCTATGGATTTCGTTATTAAAATATAATGTTTATCAACTAATTTAAAAGGGATATATATATATATATATATATATGGATACCATTTAGCACGAAAATGATAATATTAAGTTGTGTAGTTTATATTTGAAGCTGTATATATTATTCTGCTTGGATATTACGATAATAATAATTTATTATTGTAATTGGATTATATGGAATTCAATTAATATTTAATCGATATTATATAAGCCTTTAAAATAGCCAATTTTGCAAACGGACTCGGTTTTCGATGAAATTAGTTTCATTGGAATCATAACGTTAAATTACCTTACGATATCAAATTTCATGGAAAACCGATGTCGTATGTGACTTCAGTGGCAAAAAACGTCTTTGTTTTTATTTAATAGTTTGTATCGTTAGACAGGGGTAACTTTAAAGGAATAAATGACTAGCCAAACGAACTCCGGTTTTAACAAAATAAATTTCAATGGATCCGCAAGGAAAAGGACAAGTTTCTGGTTGATTCGATTTATTTTGTGATTGTGGGAAATTTAAAAGCGTAATTTTTAATCTGTGATTTATAAAGGACTTTTCCACAAACGACCTCGGAATTTGACGAAACCTATCCCATCGTGTCCGGAATATTTTTCTATGCTAGGATTAGGAGTTTTATCTCGATTAGAGGTCATTTGTTGTGGTTTTTGAATGTTACTTCATATCGAAGTGTATATAATATTATTTTATAAAATTTTCCGCTATAAATATGTCTTAACACATCAAAAACGGGGTCAAACCCTAACTGACGTTCATTCGCCGTCAACAATTTACAAGCCGCCATACACTAAAATCAACGAACCCGAACTTCGGATCTTCTCCTCCCTTAATCACAAAACCCACTCACTGGATTTAAAACTTGTCAACTAATAAAATGTTTAGCTTGACGAGAACTATCGATTTAACGGTCATGATCGAATTCCGTTCACCTAGCTGACCAGAATCGGTCCACGAAGTCGTACTTTTCGGTAGGAAATTGGAGGTTGTTGGCTTGATCGAGTTGGGCGTGGCTTGTAGCAGCCTGTTCTTTTTGTGCGTGGTGATATTTTGTTGAAGTAAACCAACGAATGGATAGAGCAGCAGTTAATCGTGGTCCGTGCAGAAGGAAGAAAACGAAGTGGATTTAGTTGAGGATGAGAACCAAGCTGTTACATGAGCAAGTATTGGGCCAAATTCTTTTGGCTGGAAGTATTCGTGAATTCAAAGGTATTTAAACGAGGACCTGGCTGCGTGCAGTATTTTGTGCATTAGTGATTTCCAGAAAGGATCGAAGAATGGGAACTATATTGGCTTATTATAATCTTAAGTAATTTAAGTTTATTTAAGCTTTAAATAAAAACTAATTAATCTTATTTAGAATTATTAAATGATGTGTAAATATGAGCAGGGTTTGAACGGGCTAACGTGTAGGGTGTTGAACTGGAACTAAAGGAACAGACAGGGATAGTTTTCATTTGGCTGATACTGCCCTAACCAAAAAGTAATTAAATTAATAATTGATTAAGGAAACTAATTTATTGTCTGATTACACCATATAGTCTTATAATGTTTATAACTTTTGCTTACCTAATCAAAATTGAATCAAACTAGTTGCGTTGGAACCGCATTGTCGAGTACAACATTCTAGAAAACAGTTTGGACGGTCATGACAGCTGCTGAAGCTTCTTGTAAATTAAACGTCTGTTTAATTTGCCTGGAACTGAACCACTTTAGCGACGACGAAGAACAAGGTGAGTTAAACTCACCCAGTTCTTCCCACTTATGTTTTATATAAGTCGGGTTTTATAAATTGTGTGCTATGATTGCTAATGGTTGATTGTTTGTTAATTATATATTCATATGTTAATTAAATCAATGAAATTAAACGTTTTCTTAATTTCAGCGAAAACCCAAATCGTTATTTTAACGATTAGACCCAATGAAGGTAACTTACCTTGTTGGTCACGTTTATAAACAAACGTGTTTATTTTAATGAATGGATTGAATGGTTTGCTATGTCAAATTTTTATTACTTGTTGTTATAGAAATTATTACTTTAAATTTTAATAATTCTTATTAAATGAAATTATGTGAGATAATCTATTTTGATTGTAACAACCCGAAATTTCTGAGCTAATTTAAATTTTTTATTTTAGCTATTTTAATGGATTTTGGATATTTAAAATGATTTATTTTAAATAATAACGACGAAAATTTTATTTAAATCGAAGTTTGAACGTATAAGTTTAATTTAATTATAAAACGAGCCTGAAATGGCGCGGTAGTTTGAAAATTCGATTTTAAATTTCAAAGGAATGTACGGAATGAATTATAAATCGGATTTCAGTAAAACCACAAATATTTGAATCTGTTTAATAATATCTTCCTAACGAATGTGAAAAATTGAGATTTCAATTTATAAATTGAAAGTTATATCCAGGTTAAAATTTAAAATAGTCGCTATGGAATTTATATATATATATTAATATAATATATAGCCCTTAAAAATAGTCGTTTCGCAAACGACCTCCGTTTTCGACGAAACCCCTTTTGTTGGATCCGGAATGTCAAATTATAGTTATATTACAATTTTCATAATTTTTGAAATTAATATGTGAGCGTGGTGCATTTAAACGTGTTTGGTAATTTCCATTTGAATTTAATCGACTAGAAAATGACCATTTTTGAAACGGTCTCCAAATTCGACGATATTAGTTTTGTTAGGACCGTATCGTCAAAAGATAGCTAGATTTATTTTTCGAGAATTGTTGGAGCCAGTATGTGGCCCCGGTAAATTAAAATGTACGTTTAAATTCAATATCTATGGATTTATGTTTTAATTCAAAGAAAAACTGATCGAAACAGTCGAATTGGCTTACGAAACATATACCATGATGTCTGGAATGAGGGTATTTAGCTAGGGATGACAGTCGTTGGGTTTGATCTGGAGTTTGTAACGATAAACACGTATTTTTGGGATTAAATAATTTATATATAAATAATAAATTATAACTTGAACCCTAAATCACTTTCTGGAAAAGGAGTCGCCGCCTAAAGCGATAAAGGGCCAAAATCGCTCGTTTCTTTCTTCTTCTTTTTCTCTAAATCCACCAACTAATTTCAGAATCTAATTAAAGGAAAATCGAAGAGGCTTCCGTGATCTATAAATCCATATCCGTATGATGATTTTTAGTGGCATGATTTTCTAGATTTCTGCGCTCGAAGGTGGCATGTTTCGTGGGTTATTGGAGGTGGCGCTGGGGTGCGAGTTTGAATGGAAACTCGGCGGTGGGTGGTGTCGCGTAGCCGGTTGGAGTGGGCTTGTCTGATCGTTTGAAGGTGGCTCCAGGTGGTGATAAGCTCATGCCCTAACGGACGAGCAATGGGTTTTTCTGCATGAACACCAGGAACGAAGAAGATACAGTACGTAAGGGGTTAAGGAAATGGTGATTAATTTTCTTAATTAATTATTCCCTTTCTTAAGTAATTTAATTAATGTAATCAAAATTTTAAACGTTCATATCTTATCCAAATGACAACAGAATTCAACGAAACGAATTACGTTGGAATCACAACAACGAATACTTCAGCATGGAACTGACCAGGACAAAACGAAGCAGATTAGAATTTGAGGCAAATGCAAACTCAAGCAGTACTGAAATCATCAAATAAAGACTGACGGAGTGGAAAAAAATGTGAGAACTTCTCACTAAAATCCTTGCACAGTTATTTATTTTATAACTGCATATATGAAATGCCAGCGTAGATTTTTATCAGTTTTAGTCATTATAAATTGTATACGGTGCCTGTTAGCTCACCTCCCTCATCCACAGACCATGGACGATTTAATTGATTGTGTTGTGATTGTGATGTGAAATGATATGAATAATATATATATATATATATATATATATATGCGATGTGAATAAAATATATATGCGATGTGAATAATATATATATATATATATATATATATATATATATATATGAGATGTGAATAAAATATATATATGTGATGTGAATAAAATATATATATGCGATGAGAATAAAATATATATATGAGATGTGAATAAAATATATATGTGTTGTATAAATCATATATATACGTTGTATAAATTATATATGTATATGCGTTATGAAATAAAATATACATATGCGTTGTATTAAAATATAAATGCATTGTGAAATTATATATATGCGTTGTGAAGTAAAATATACATATGCGTTGTATAAAATTATATATGCAATATATAAAATCGTCATGCTATAAAATAAATATTTGTTCGCTAAAAATATTATTTTTAGCTTATATAGGCGATGAATAAAATTGTCATGTAATGGAAAAATTATTGGATTGTTAAAAATATTTTTTTTAACATATATATACATTGTATAAAATTGTCATGTAATAGAATATTCAATTTTGATTTACAATTGAAATAGAAGTGGGAATCGTTTTTAAGACGAATTTAAAACGGTTTATAAATTACGTTTTAAAAAGGAAATCAATAATATATATTATATATATTTATTTATATATAATGACTTGAATAGAACGTGTCGCGCAGCGACCGTTCGCGAATTTCGGCCATTATCTTCAAATGAACGTAACAGGAGATCCGACCGTCGGATTCTCCCAAAACGGAACCGTTGGGTTCGTATCGAAAAGAGCTTTCCAGTGAATATAAGAGATTTAAAATCTAACAGTTGGATTTGGAATTATGTCCAAATCAATTTCAGAAAAGGTCACTATGAATGCAGTTCGATTGCTGTTTATGGAAATCGATTGTAAGGGCCTTAATAAAATTGTTAAAAATATGGGGAAATTATGTAAAATCATAATAAATGATTTGGAAAGAGTTTGGATGAAATAATCCATGTTTGTGAAGATAAATGATATTTTTATAAGAATGAACTGGTTATTAACTAGAATAATAATCCAATGTTTTTAAATAAATAAATTGGACTTAAGAAAGGGGTTTTAAAATAACCAGCGATTTCCAACGTATAAATTGGAATGGATTTGAATGGAAATAATCTTCGGAATATTTCGATATTGGATTCCGTGATTATACGGATATTGTTGAGGAATTTGGAAGATATATATATATATATATCATTATTCCCAATACAATATTTGTTGGTTTCAGAATTTGATATTGAATATAAGTCGATATAATTTCTATTTAGAGCCTTGTATTTAATATCAAATTGGATTTTGGGTTTGTCGTGAATGGTGTCTTCATTTACACTATTCATAAACCCAGTTGAGAAAAGATTTAATCTTTTAATTAAGATTTAAAGAAGTTTACCAATTAATTAATAGGTGCTTTTTACTATACGGACTTATTTACCTTATAAAATTAATTTGTAGGACACATCATTTACATAATTTTTTTCCAGGACAATATTTACTGAACTGACACGACACGTCATTTTTCCGCCATTTTCCAATTTCGCATCTCGATTAAATACCTATTTCCGCCACTTTTCATTCAAATATTTGAAAAAATCGCAAATTAGGTTTTACTCAAGATCGATCCATTTTCCTTTAATTTTTGTTGTGATGATTTTTATTACTATACTCTGATCGATTTTTGAATTTTTATTAAATCTTATTCTAATCGTTTTCTACTTAATTTAGGGTTTAATTTGGATCTGCTTATCTTCTACAAAATTGCTTGGTAGACAACATTATCTTCTTCGATCGATTAGCAAACGAGTAAGTTTTCTAATACCAAGTGAAGATCATTTTGTTAAATGATATCAGTTCAGTGATTAACTTTATGTTTACATTTTGTTATATTCTAATCGATTAACTGTATGTTTGTTATATGCTGTTAGTTCAGTGAGTAAAAAGATATTCAATTATATCTTTTTAATTTAAATTAAGGAACTCATTGTTATGTTAAATGATTATTTAGTCATATGGCCATCTGAAACTTAAACTGTATTAGTTGAGTAATTATTTGATTATATCTTTTTTTCGAAATCAACTATTTAAAAAATATTTGTTTTTATATTTTCCTGTAAACACAGTATTATAATTATGTTATATGTACAAAATTTAATAGGCTGATGTCGTTTGAGTATGTATGTTATATAAAGGAATTTTTGTTTTAATAAATTAGTAAGTTGTGTAACAATGCTTCACTATTAAATTATTATATTATGTGGTTTACATAATGAAAAAGATGAAGATCGTTATCTTTTTTGTTTATATTAAGCAACTCATTGTTATGTTAAATGATTATTTAGTTATATGGCCATCTGAAACTTAAACTGTGTTAGTTGAGTAATTATTTGATTATATCTTTTTTTCGAAATCAAATGTTTAAAAAGATATTTGTGTTTTTATTTTCCTATAAACACAATATTATAATTATGTTATATGCACAAAATTTAATAGGCTGATGTCGTTTGAGTATGTGTGTTATATAAAGAAATTTTTGTTTTAATAAATTAGTAAGTTGTTTAACAATGCTTCACTATTAAATTATTATATTATGTGGTTTACATAATGAAAAAGATAAAGATCGTTATCTTTTTAGTTTATATTTCGCTAATCACAGTACTGAAATAATAATTGCTCTAATTTAGGATTATCTTTTTAGACATAATTACATATACCGGGAAATTTTATCTGTCAAAAAACAGTGTTTTGTAATACCTAGTATTTACTGTTTGTTTATTATATTGCTTTAAAAAAAATTAAAATATTAAATGTATGTACATAATCACTAACATATAAGTATACTTATCTTTCTTATGCAGGATAAAATATGAAACCCAAAAAAACCTCTAGGTTGTTTAAGAAACATCCAATATGCATTTTTTTAAACGAAGGAGGACACCAACGCATAAATTTCAGACCTATATCAAGTCCTTACTGTGAAGAGCACAACCAATCAAGAGTGTTATCAATAACTCCAGTGGTAAAATTTTACATCATTTTTAATATGTAGCTCTTTTTTATTAAAAAGATATATACTCTTATCTTTTTAAAAAATAATGAGAGTAGTGTAAATATATATTTTAAAAACATCATTATCTGTATATCAGGCCTTATTTAAAAAATATTAGCAAAAAATTTTGCATGAAAGATTCAATTTTAACACACTTTTAAAAAAAGCTAAATATACTTATCTTTATAAGTTTTTGCATAATAATTATACAAACTATGTTATTATTAATACTAATTTTTTTAAAATACTGTTTGACAATTAGGAAAGTTCTGAACCAACAACAATTTATAAACTACTGAAACAAAAGATAACAACAGAGGATATTCTGATGAAAAAACTACAGAGAAATAGGAATATGATGAAGAATCTACTGATACAGTTGAAGCCAATAACTTAGAAATTCAACAAATTCCGAAGAAGACAATAAAAATTCAATACTCAGGGACTTACAGATGCAATTTAGATGCTGTTTTCAAAATAATGAAAACAATTAAGAAAGAAAAAAATCCTTTCTGTTGACGCAAAAAGATACTTGGAAAAATCACCTTTCAATCTCTTTTTCAATGTTTTTCTAGAAGTTCTATATCACGGCAAGATTTGAGAAAAAGTGCTCTAAATTTGAATGACATAATTACCTCCTATGATACTATAGAACAAGCTTTCCGATTTGGTAACAAGTTGATTAAATTGAAACTAGAAGAAATTAATCTTATATTTGGAATTCCATTACATGGAGAGGATTTATTTCCAATACCTGTATCAAATAAAGCTACAGCAATGGAAAATTTCTCAGAATTTTGGACAAAAAACTTTGAAGAAAGAGACATCATAAGTCAAAAAACTGTGACAAAAAGACTGAATAAAATGATTGAAAACAAAGATGGTAGCGTTGATTTAGTAAAGCTATTATTTCTGCTATTGATCATAACATTCTTGTTTCCGAACAATCAAAGCTACTTGCAGTGGGGATTTCTTCCTAAAATCCTCAATTTGAAAAAAAATCAATTCTATTTCTTGGCCAAGAGCAATATGTGAGAATGTTTGCAAAAATGTTCAAAAACATCATACTGATCTAAGAAACACACCTGGTTGCACTATGGTTTTACTTGTAAGATTTCTTACACTTTTCTAATATTTCATTATTACAAAAGTATAAATGTATATATCTTTATATTACAGTATTGGTTTTGTGAGAAGACAAAAGTTATAAGAGAAAAAGAAAATCTGAAGAAAATTTTCCCAAGGATGATAAAGTGGGACTTGTCTAACTTGAAGGACATGGATCTTACAACAATTGACAGCAATGAGGTATAAAAGTATTACTTTACTTTTTATATAATTTAAAAGATATATATTTTTATCTTTTCATGTTTACAAGGCATATTTATTATTACTTACAAAATACATATTTTTATGATTAAAATATTAAGTACCTTGGTAATTTACTGCATTTAATAACAATAAGGTATAAATGTATAACTTTACTATTTAATTTATTGAAAAGATATATGAATGTATATTTTGAATTTTAGATGTAAAATTAATGGTTAAATAAATAGTTGCTTACACAATCCATAATATTAGTAATAAGATTTCTGAAATAAGTTATAATCATTATAGCATAATAAACAATAAAAGAATTAACTTCAATGTGTTAATATATAATTTACCTTAAAAAATATATACATCTATCTTTTTAAACTATACAGTCAAATACATATATAACATTGAAATGATTGTAGGATTATTTAATGCTATGTAACAATATTTAATTACAAATATCATTCATGCAGATTACGACAAAATTTTCAAATATAACATCAGAGGAAAAAGAGTTTCTTTCAAAAAAATTAATACAACGACTCCTACAAGATGAAAGACCAAAGAAAAGAAAATTAACTGAAAATGCAGAATCAGAAAGACTGAAAGAGTTAGAGACCAATGTCAGATTTTTGAGTGATCAAATGATTAGTGTTGTAAAACAACTGGAGGAAGAGAAGATGTTAAGACAAAAGTCGGACCAAAGACTCAAAGAAATTGAAATGATACTTCAAAAAGTGTATACTTTTGAACAACAAATTGTTGCCAATACAACTGAACCTGAAAAACATATCAAGCAAGGAAAAATGGTTGGTATGGTACATATAAATTGTTCTGCTAAGTTTCCTTGTTTTGATTTGTTTGAAACTCAAGATTTAATTATAGAAAATCAAGAAAGTTCAAAATCTGAAGATATCGAAGAATTTACAGAAGAACATGCTGTTCAGAATCCTATTTGTGTTGAAGATGTCATTGTTAAATCACCAAAAAAAAAGGAAGAGTAACAAGAATATTGACAAATTCCCACTTCTGAAGCATCTAACAGAGAAACAGTAAGAAGTTGTCAAACTTTTTTTCAAGGTTGTTGGATATAACAAGTAAGTAATGAAACATTACTTTTTTCCATAATAACCTATATAGTTCAGCTGTCTTTTATACTTATTACTTTGTAATGATACACTGTGTGGTATTATACTACCCAAACCAAGTTGTTGATTAAAGTATTATTTGAAATATCAATATCAACTCTTCGTTTACTCAACAACAATTAGTAATTAATTAATTACACAACATCTGTCTTAGTTGGCTTTATTGCAGTGATTAATGTTCAAAAGTGATTGAAATTAGGGAAGTTTTGGTTTTTTATATGCTATGGTTTACAAGATTAAAAAGATATTCAACTTTATCTTTTTATTTAAAATTATGCAACTGAATCTTTTTTTGAATGATTGTTTCGTTATATTGATTTCTGAAATATATGATATGTTATTTTCAAAATTAATATTTCATAATAAATTTTTTTCACCATTAAAATTTATAAAATATAAATGCATTTATCTTTTCATATATCACTTAGTTATTTGAAGATAACAGAATAAGTTTTCATTAATAATTTCTATTTTAGTAATAATATTTACATACAAAAAACATATTTACATATTATATCTGTATTAACAAAAGATTTAATAAATTAACATATCTTATTTTTCAACGACGAAGCATTTAGTTGTGATGATGAAAACAACATCACCATAACAAAAGACATGATAGAAGATCTCCTATTCGAACAGAATACTTTTGGCCAAGTAAGTATAAAAAATCAAAACTTATCTTTAGTCTTAATTGATTACTTTACTCATATTGTTTTAAAAATGCAGATCATTGATTGGTTTTGGTTTCAAAAAGCAAAACAACTAGATCAAAGCAATAGTATTGTGTACATTAACACAACAATGACAGTAAGTGAATTATATTCTCAAATTAACTTATTTTAATGCAATATACAATTTCTAATCCATTTTTTTAACAGACAAGTGCAGCAACTGGAAACTGGGAAAATATACTAACAAAAAAGTTCAACCCTTTTATCAAAAAAATACTTTTAGATCCATTATGTATCAATGTCTTATTCCCAATACATGGAAATGATCATTGGAGCCTCCTTGAACTAGATGTCATAGAGTGCACTTGGAAACACTACGACTCACTATACTTAACCACAAGATCTAAATCCCGCAGAAGTAGACATACCAAATTTGTCATTAATGTGGTAAATAAATATTCTCAAAAATTGCATTTGATATGTTTGTTCATATTTATTCTAACAAACACTGTTTTTTGTTGCAGAAAACAACTGTGAATAACCAAAATGATCAGCTAAAACAAGAAGATCACAAAACAATTATTAAAAAGAAGACACACCTTGTACATGTTGACTGTGCTCAACAAATCAATGGGTAATTATACAAGTAGAAAATAATCTAATATATATTTTCATCATACACATTAAGATATAGAAGAAACATATTACAATTCATTATTATAATAAGAAAAGATAATATGATATAACTTTAGATGCAAAGTACTAAATTTCATAATTGTAGGTACGATTGCGGCATTTATGTGATGATGTTCCTGCAAAAAATTGCACATGGAATGGAGAGTACATCAAATATTACTGCTGAAGAAGCTACTTCATTCAGAGCAAAGATAGCTGCAGATATTCTCAGTGATGAACCATATTGTTGGACAATAGAAATTTTTTGCAGCTCTGGTCCAGCTCTAAAAAATGTTTGAATTAACACAAAATTTCAGAATTTGTAATAAGTGATTCTTACAATTACATGTAACAATTAGTGATTAATTTGCAAGGAATTATACAAATATTTCAAAAATTTGTACTGCTTAAATTTTTAGACAATAAATCTTACAATGCTTATGAACATAATGATTTTTACTTTCACTTAATTTGTCATTCAATGCATTTTTTAACTACCCTGTTTAAAAAGATAAATCCTTTTATCCTTTGTTTATCATTTACACTTCATTTGTAATATGTTTTCTAATTCCAATTTTTTTACAGCAAATAAACGCGATATAGGCAACTTTTCCTAGACAAGAAGAAGCTTTAATATTTGTCTAACCACATGCAAACACTAACATTTTTTGCTACCAAGATCATTTAACTGGACAAAGAAGGTTCCTAGTTTCTACATATGATCAATTTTGGAAAAGGTACAAGAACATAAATCCTAATCTACGCCACCATTACGAGATTATTCAAGCTGGACTGCCTTGCCACTTGTACTATGATCTGGAGTTCAACAAAAAAAATAACAGTATACAAAATGGAGATGAAATGGTAAATCTTTTGATTTCCATCACATTCAAAATTCTGGATGACATATACAAAATAAAGGGAAATGAAGATTGGGTTATAGAACTTGATTCATCTAATGAAGACAAGTTCTCTCGGCATTTGATAATTCGTATCCTAAATATTGCATTCAAAGACAACCTGCATGTTGGAGGATTTATCTCTAAGATATGCTCATTTATTAAAAATTCAAGATTAACTAATTCACTCTTTGAAAAACTTTACATCAACAAAGAGTTAAGCTCGTCATAAATTGCAGAGAGTATATTCATTGATACTGGAGTTTATACCCGTAATCGTTGTTTTCGTCTTCCATTCTCAACAAAAGCAGGGAAAAAATATGTACTACTGCCAAGCGGATGCTTTGGATGTAAAAATCTTACTAACGAACAAGTGTTTACAAAAACACTTATTTGCAACGTAGAAGATAATTTAGATAAACTATTACAGTGTGAAATGGATTTGACATCTTACAAAAATATTCAGTTTAAAAATGAGGAGAATGAAAACAACAGGTACATCCAAATTGAAAAGATAGTAAAGAATTACTCTTACAGTATACCTAAGTCCTTTAACTTAGGAAAATCTCCCTTCCCAGATTTGGATGAAAAAATTTCATCATTAGCATCTCATGGAAATGTTTTGGGTACAATCAGAAAGTGGTACTGGTTTTCTAAACATGGCTATATGATTTATAACATGTCCAAAAGTCGATATCGTGAACGAATTGGAAGAGAACATAAAAGTAATCATGTTATGTACATTGTTGATTTTCAAAGAGGTGGCTTCTATCAGAAATGCTATGATCCTGATTGTAGAGGTTATCGATCTCCTGTGCGACAATTACCATGGAATGTATTGTCCACCTGTTATGATATAGTGAAACAAGAATGGAAAACAGTGTAGAAGCAATGCTTGTATAAAAACATATATCAAGTACATAGTGAAAGTAATGATTGTGGTAAATTTGTTTGTATTCTTGATAATAAAAACATGTACAAAGTCAACAACATGTACAAATATATTTTTTCTGTTACATAATTTGTTCTTCTCACTAAAATGACGAAAAAATAGTATGTAACAACAAAAATAATGATTAAACTGTGCTTTGATAAAAATGTAAAACCATATATATTTTTCAAATATATTGTATAATATTTATATATCAATTATGATTATGTTGCTGAATATGATTAATTGATGGATTTTGTTAGTTTTTTTGATTTATTCATATCAGATTTGTAATCATATACATAATTATTTCACTACTGTTATTAGCAAAACATAAACTAAAAAGATAAAATATTTTATCTTTTTCAAATATACCGTATACTATTTGTATATCTGTTAATCTGTTATGATTATGTTGATGAATATGATTAATTGCTGAATTTTGTTATTGTGTATGATTAATTCATATCAGATTTGTAATCATATCAATAATTATTTCACTAATGTATTAGATAAAAATTATTAATAAAGATAAAATGTTTATCTTTTTTATCATGATACCACATAATATAATAATTTAGCAACAAAATAATCATGCAATTAATTTCTACTGTAATGAAACAAATTTACCTTATAGAACATACATACTCAGACAACATCTACCTATTACATTTAATACATACAACAAACTTAAAAAAATGCCTTTACGTGAAAATATAAATACAAATATCTTTTCAAACCTTTATTGTCAAAAAAACAAAATAATCCAATAATCATTTTACATAAAACAACATAAATGATTATTTAGCTTCAATTTAAACCATACAACCATTACAGATATACCAGACCTTCAATTTTTAACTTAAATAAGTAAATAACTATACAATTTTAACCTTTTTAAAAGACAACACATAAAGATATAACCAGTTATCTTTTTCATTCCTATTATGATATCGAATAAAATACAAAATTATACAACATTTTTTTTAATACTTACCAGTTATGTTTTCACTCCTGTTATTTGCCATTGAAGACCACATAACCATTTATCTTTTGTTTTTTTAAATACAATTTGTATAAAAGAATAAATCAGTTAAAGCAAGATAATCATCAAATAAATTTCATAGTTAATTTTCAATATTTCAGATTACATCTTATGCTTAAGTATTGTGATTCGTAATGTTTCCAAGTGCACTGTACGACATCTAGTTCAATGATATTCGAACGTTCATTTCCATGTATTTGCAATAAGATGTTGATACATAATCGATATAAAAATAGTTTCACGATTTCTACAATTGTATTTTGTAATAATTTCACGATTTCCATGTATTTGGAATAAAAATAATTTCATGATTTTAATTGTAAAAATAGTTTCACGATTTCTTATGTTAAATTGTATTTTGTAATAAAATAAGTAAATTAACATCAGTTATAGAACTCCAACACAGAAAATCTATTAGCTTATCCAGATAAACAAAATCGCTTCACGATTTCTACAATTAAAATCAAATTTGATTTCTGAATATAATAACGCATAAATTTTTGGAAAAAATTAAACGATCGCTTTCATTGCACAAAAAACTACGGCTTAATTTTCACATAATCGCCGCAAGAACCTGATGTTAGGAATTGATTGTTTTAGAAGATGAAGCAAAGCGCTTAAATTTTTTGTCTTGGAAAAAAATTATATCAAACCCATGTCCTACAAAATAATAGCGACGAACAAGTAAGCCCTTGCCACTAATTTCCACTAATTAATATTTAATTAGGATTGAATTGAAATTGGATTTTTGGTTTATCGTGAACTGTGTTTTAAATAACATTTGTTCTTTAACCTAATTAACAGTGAAGATATGATTTGGAATTTATAAATCTTTTTATTAAGATTTAATGAAAATTTTCCGAAGTAATTCTTTCCAATTTAAAAATATTTAATTGGAATTGAATGGAATTCGATTTGGTAATAATCGAGATGAGCTTCTGTAAAGGAAGACCGTTACTATTTATGGAATTTGAAAGGCCTTTTCGCTATTACGCTTATAGTATTAGTTTGATACGGAAATTTATATCGATTATATACTATTATGATTTCCGTGGAGATTCCATTTTGATGGAAGGTTATTTTAGGGTTTATTGTGAACGGTGTTTTAAATAACATTTGTTCTTTAACCCAAGTAAAAGCATGATTAATTTCCAGAAAATTGAATAATCATCAAGTAGTGATTTTTGAGATTAAAACTGAACTGGAGTTTTAGTAAATCTTTAATTAGATTGGAATGAATCAATGGTGATTAAATTTACAAAAAACATGAAATGTGAGATAAACCAGATATACTTGGTTTTTGGTATTGAATGTGATTGATTGTTTGGATTGTGCTTGATCAGTTTATGAGCAAGATATGCTTTTACATTTAGCATTGGGTTGGGTAGAAATATTGGTATGCTAACATCTGGTGAAACACTTCACGATTTGACTATGAGATGTTTAGCGATGTTGTTGAGTTCATTTCAAATTTAATGAATGATTTTGAAATGATGTTTTCTTAAGTGAATAGAAATGTATTCCCGACTTTGTATAGGGAACGTTTTATAAAATGTTTTATAAAACAGAAAGGATTTCGAGGGCTAAACCCGATGATTTCAAAATGATTTGGAAGTGTATTATGGTTTTACATTGTAGTTCATCGCGTATCCGATTAGTTGCTATTGATAACGTATATGTTTAGTGGCGGAGAATTTATTCTCTTTCTTAACACCCTTCTTTGATACGTACGAGCTCAAAGGTTATGTGATTAATAGTGACTAATCATATGTGTAAATTGCTGATGTGAAGTACTATAGTTTGAAAGTACTTGTGATTATTATGCTGTGAAATGATTTTTCCCCACTTCGGGATATAAAATGATTTAGCAAGTATGTGGCTAAAGATTCAGGTAACCCGAGAGTGACTAAAAGTATGAGGGCGGTGTAGTTCCCCAGAGTGTGGAATGGAGCATCGTCAGTGTAACCTGCTCCATAGTGGGAGGTGCACATACATACATACATACATACATAAATACATACATATATATATCAAGTTGGAGGGGCGCATACAGCCTGGTCTAAGGGCCGTGCACTATATTTGGTTGCATACTTGTTTGTATGCATTGTTATGTTTTGGAATTCATATTTCCAAAGATTTTAGCTTGAGATCCCGAAGTGAAATCTACTTTGATATGAAAGTTAGATATGTATTTCAAATGATTTGAAATAAGAATCGGGAAATAAAGTCCAAAGGAATAATTTCTGTAAAAGTGAATTGGATTTCGAAAATCTATGTTTGGGGTTAAGCCTAAATGAGTAGATTGGAAAGTTGCATGTTGTTTGATGCATTGTAGATCCATATATCTATTGTTGGTTACTGTTTAGACACTGGTATTGATGGGGGTAAACCCAGTCCGTGACATACGGTGTGGTCCAGTGAATTACCATATTGTAAAGTAAAGTTTTAATAACTATTTTGAATTCTCACACCAGTCTCATGACTGACCTGTAATTTGTTCTTCCCTTACAAACTCGGGTGCCCCTATTTTCCACATGTGCAGTCGAGTAGTTTATTTTGCAGATATATTGAGCAGGATTTTGGATTGAAGCTTAAAGCTGTGTCCAGAGCATTGATAGTCTTCCGATGTGTTAGTTTATTTGTTTTTTGCTATGCATTGTATTACATTTATTGTAAATAAATCTTCCGCTGTATTATTATTTTCTCGATGTACTCTGATATTTCGTACTCTGACGTAACATTATTATGATGTTTATAAAAGTCTTCTGTTATTTGTTCTGATGTGTTGTATGCCCAGAGTTAGAGTATCCGGGTTTTGAACGGTCTTGGTCGATTTAGCGATCGATTAGGTCCGAGCGAAATCCGTATCGTTACAGCTGGTATCAGAACTTTCATTAACTAAAATCTTTGGGGTGCAACTCGTTAGAACAGAATAAAAGACACATCAGAGATTGGATTAGTAGTATCCTATGAAAGAAAACTCATTAGTGATACGATCAGTATTATCCTAGAATGAGAAACTCGTTAGAGATGGGGTTAGAAATGCCCTAAAATGAGTTGAGAGTGACAAGTTTATAATTAACGTATTTATGATTATATATATAATCCGATCTTAGAAAATATGATTTTTGAATATATAAAAGCTATATCTTTGAAAAGTTAATCAACAAATTGATTGCTGGTTGTGATGTGATTATTATTTCAACTAATAAAAATATTGAGATAATAAAACCAATATGAAAATGAAAGGTAAAATTAGCCAAATAATCAAATATTTAACTGAATTGAAATTTGATTTGAACTGCATATGTATACATAAATATATATGTGTGAGTAGGTCATAGCATGTGAGCTAAGAAGAGGAATAAAATTGTATTCCCGACAAATAGGTATACGTTTATTGTATTTCTTGGGGTTTGATTATTTTATGAGCCGATTGGCTAGCCGCTTGGCTTTTTCCTTTTCTTTTGGATTGATGAGGGCCCTGTGAGGCAAGTTGCGGTTTTAAATATCAACCCGTACAAAGGAGGTTATGGCGAAATTTTTCGAAAATTTAGGGTGTTAGCCAAATTTTTGAGAAATTAGAAATCCTTAGAAACTGAAAATTTGAAGAATGAAAGTTGAGTTGGTTAGTTAAACAACTTTCAGCTTTGTTCCTTTTCGAGGACGAAAAGATTTTAAGTGAGGAGATTGTAACAACCCGGGATTTCTGAAACAATTTAAATTTTTTATTTTAGATATTTTAATGGATTTAGGATATTTAAAATGATTTATTTTAAATAATAACGACGAAAAATTTATTTAAATCGAAGTTAGAACGTATAAATTTAATTTAAATATAAAACGAGCCTGAAATGGCGTGGTAGTTTGAAAATTCGATTTAAAATTTCAAAGGAATGTACGTAATGAATTATAAATCGGATTTCATTAAAACCAGAAGTATTTGAATTTGTTTAATTATATCTTTCTAACGAATGTGAAAAATTGAGATTTCACTTTATAAATTGAAAGTTATGTCCAGATTAAAATTTAAAATAGTCGCAATGGAATTTATATATATTTTAATATAATATATAGCCCTTAAAAATAGTCATTTTGCAAACGACCTCCGTTTTCGATGAAACCACTTTTGTTGGATCTGGAATGTAAAATTATAGTTATATTCCAATTTTCATAATTTTTGGAATTAATATGTGAGCGTGGTGCATTTAAACGTGTTTGGTAATTTCAATTTGAATTTAATCGACTGGAAAACGACCATTTTTCAAACGGTCTCCAAATTCGACGAAATTAGTTTTGTTAGGACCGTATCGTCAAAACATAGCAAGATTTATTTTTGGGAATTTTTGGAGTCCGTATGTGGCCCCGGTAAATTTAAATGTACATTTAAATTCAGTATATATGGATTTATATTTTAATTCAAAGAAAAACTAATTGAAACATTCGAATTGGCTTACGAAACATATCCCATTATGTCCGGAATGGGGTATTTAGCTAGGGACGAAAGTCGTTGGGTTTGATTTGGAGTTTGTAACGATAAACACGTATTTTTGGAATTAAATAATTTATATATAAATAAAAAATTATAACTTAAACCCTAAATCACTTTCTGGAAAAGGAGCATCTGCCTAAAGCAATAAAGGGCCAAAATCGCTCGTTTCTTTCTGCTTCTTTTTCTCTAAATCCACCAACTAATTTCAGAATCTAATTAAAGGAAAATTGAAGAGGCTTCCATGATCTATAAATCCATACCGGTGTGATTATTTTTAATGGCGTGATTTTCTGGATTTCTGCGCTCAAAGGTGGCATGTTTCGTGGGTTATTGGAGGTGGCGCTGGGGTGCGAGTTTGACCAGAAACTCGGCGGTGGGTGGTGTCGCGTAGTCGGTTGGAGTGGGCTTATCTGACCGTTTGCAGGTGGCTCCACGTGGCGGTGAGCTCATGCCTTAATGGACGAGCGATGGGTTTTTCTGCGTGAACACTAGGAACGAAGAAGATACAATATGTAGGGGATTAAGGAAATGGTGATTAATTTTCTTAATTAATGATTCCCTTTCTTAAGTAATTTAATTAATGTAATCAAAACTTTAAACGTTCATATCTTATCCAAATGACAACAGAATTCAACGAAATGAATTACGTTGGAATCGCAACAACGAATACTTTAGCATGGAACTGACCAGGAAAAAACGGAGCAGATTAGAATTTGAGGCAAATGCTAACTCAAGCAGTACTGAAATCATCAAATAAAGGCGGACGGAGTGGAAACGAATGTGAGAACTTCTCACTAAAATCCTTGTACAGTTATTTATTTTATAACTGCATATATGAACTGCCAGTGTAGATTTTTATCGGTTTTAGTCATTATAAAATTGTATACGGTGCCTTTTAGCTCACCTCCCTCGTCCACAAACCATGGACGATTTAATTGATTGTAATGTGTTGTGATTATGATGTGAAATGCTGTGAATGAAATATATATATGCGATGTGAATAAAATAGATGTGAATAATATATATATATATATATATATATATATATGTGATGTGAATAAAATATATATATGCGATGAGAATAAAATATATATATGAGATGTGAATAAAATATATATGTGTTGTATTAATCATATATATATGCGTTGTATAAATTATATATATATATATATATATATATATATGCGTTGTGAAATAAAATATACATATGCGTTGTGAACGAAGTGTGATTTCGAGCTCTTGTTAATGGCGTCATCATCCGATCCCTCTTCTTCTCTTTCTGCTTTCCCTCCGCCACCGCCTCCTTCTCCTCCACGTCCTCCTCCGCCTCCACTTCCTCCTCCACCTCCGGTTCCTCCTGATCCTTTGATTGTTAATTTGGATTCCGGTACTTCTTTTACAAATGTCAATTCGGATCCTCAAGATTTAAATCCTCTTTTGATTTCGAAATATGGCTCTTCTATTGATTCTAATCTTGCTAAATCAAATGTTCTTCCCACTAATGTCGTGGTTACTAACCTTGCCAATTCTTCAAACACTTCGAAATCTATTCCTCTTGTTCCTATTCTTAGATCTGAAAATCAAGAATTGGTTAATTCTTGTCCTGGTAGTGCTGTCAATGATAATCATGTTTCTTTAAATCTAAATCCTTCCAATCCTCTTTGCAACAATTCATCAATAAGTTCTAATTCCAACTCGTCATATTCAAAATCTGATTATCTTTCCCTTTTCACAAAGCTTCCTCGCAATGCTGGTGCTTATAAACCAATGCAACTTGATATAAATAGAGATGGTCGATCAAATGAACTTCCTGATCTGGTTAAAGCTGAAGGAGTGGATTATTAGAAAGATTATTTTGTGGGATTTTTCTTGGACGGTACTCTTTATTATCTCACAATTGTGATTTTTTGGCTTGGATTTTGGAAACTTCAGGGTGATGTTGATATTAAGTCAGATGGTGTTAAGTTCTTCTTCAAATTTGCAAATGAAAATGAAAGAGAAAGGGTTTTAAAATCTGGTCCTATTTTTATTAAGGGCAGGATGTTCATAATTACTGAATGGGATCCTTCTATTGGAGATTCCCAATCACAAATTAAGAAGGTACCAATTTGGATTCATCTTCAACGTATTCCTCTTTTTCTTTGGACGTTAGTAGGAATTAATTGGCGGTCGTGCCATGTTGGAAAATTAATCTGTTTTGATTCAAGCACAGAGAGGCTTCAAAGATTTAGATATGCAAATGCGCTAGTTGAGATAACCCCTGATTATGAGCTACCTGATCAGATTGATATAGGAGTTTTAGATGAAAAATGTCCACCAGTGAAAATTGTATATGATTGGAGGCCATTAATTTGTACTCATTGCAAAGTATTCGGGCATTCAACCAATAATCGTGAAGTAAATATGCAAAAAGAGGATATTCATTATGAAACTGTTATTCTTTCAAACCAAGATGATGTGGAACCTTTAAAGCGTGGTGTTGAAAATGGTGGTAACTACCTTGGAAGGAATAATAACGTAGGTCAGTTCAGGAAAATGCCTCTGAATGAAGGAAACTCTCAAGGACGGAATAGGGTTGTGTATAAAAAGAAACAAATGTGGAAAAGGAAGGAGAATAGTGCTAATAATAATGTTGTAGATGAGGTCAACAAAACAATGGGAGAGGTAGTTCAACTGATTAGTACCAATCACTCGGAAGCAATTGTTGAGCTTAATAATGAGGAGCCCATGGATGTGAACAAGGACATATTAAGTAAAGATAATCAAAATATTGTCGTAATTGATGTGAATGGAAAATGCACCATTCAAAGTAAGAATGCAACAAAGGAAAATGATAAAGCATTGTTGAATAATTTGAATTGTGATAAGGAAATTTTTGAAGACATTCTCCAGGAAGAAGTTGATAAAGAATTCCATGTTCATAATCCTTTCGAAATTTTAAATGAACAAGAAAATGATAATGTTGCTTCTGTTCAATCTAAAACCTCTGATCTTCCTTCTTCATCTTTTTCTTTTCAAGCTCTTGCCAGTTCTTCCTCAAATTTGCATGGATCTTCTCCATATTCTCATCTTTCTACTCCTCCTCATATAATCCTCCATCCTCCAGCTTTAAATCCTTCATCTTCAGCTAATTTGGATTCCTCAACTATTGGTAATGGTTCTAGTCTAAAGGGTAGCAAGAAGGAAAACAAAGGGTAGAAAGAAGAAAATTATGAAAGTTGGTGTGGATGAAAATGTAGACCTTAATGAAGGGAAAGAATTTGGACCAGAGGATGTAATGCCAATTACTGGCAATAGAAGTAATTCAACAAGACATACTAGGAGGAGTAATCCTACATTTATGATGGACCCTCTCCAATTTAAATGAAGAATTCAATTGGTTTTTGGAATATTCGAGGTGCAAATTTGCCCTCTAAGCAATGTATGATTAAATCTTTGTTTAAAGAAAATCCAATTCAGTTGATGTGTATTTCAGAGACAAAATTGGATGCAATATCAACAAAGAAAGCTGCTAATTTCATTGCTCCTTCTTGGAACTTTGATCATAATCTTACCAAAGCGTCTTTTGGTAGATTATTAACCTTGTGGAATCCAAATTTCTTCTATGTATCCAAAATTTTTGAATCTGATCGGCTTATTCATTATAGTTGTACTTTCCTGCCCACTAACTCTAAATTTCTCCTCACATCTGTCTATGCTCAGAATTAAAAATCTCTTCGGCAATCTTTTTTTGATCATGTTAAACTTTTGAATCCCTTGAATGAGCCTTGGCTTTGAGGAGGCGATTTTAACTGCATGTACAGTTGCTCTCATAAATTTGGTGGTTGTCCTTTATCAATTAAAGATTTGGCTCCTCTTAATCAAATGATCATCTCATTTAATATGTTCCCTGTTAAAGAATTTGGTTTTTCTTTTTCTTGGACAAATTGTTCAAGGCATGGTCCTCCCACTTTTTGCAACTTGATCACATTTTCGCAAATTCTGCTCTTTACAATTTGTGGTCAAAATAATTTTACTTCTCCCTTTCTCCTCTTTTATCTGATCACAATCCTTTATTGTTTCAACGGGGGTATGATGACACTATTAACAAGGGTAAGATTTATTTTTAATTTTTTGATTTTTGGTGTAATCACGCAGATTTTTCTAGTATTCTCTTGCAGGTTTGGAGCTCTCAATATAACAGTAATCCTATGACTAATCTTCTACACAAATTGAAGTTGCTTAAATATCAGTTAAGGTCATGGTATTCTGCAAATTTTGGTAAAGCTGCACAGAAGTCTAATAATATAAGAGCTGAGCTACAATATATACAGTATGAGATTCAAAGGAATCCGTTTGATATGGATTTGGTTCAAAAAGCGAATGATTTAAAATGCAAACTGAAAGAAGTTTTGGATATGGAAATGCAGGGACTTCATCAAAAATCTTTTATCAGGCGGGAATTGGAAGGTGGTAGGAATTCATTTTTTTTCATAATTCCATTAAAATTTAGAAGTTTAGAGATTCAATTTTTTTAATAAAGGATATGCATGGAATTATTCAGTCTGATTAAGGTATGATCAATAATGCTTTTATTCAATACTTTTCATCCATTCTAGCCAAACCCTTTTCATCTATAGACATCAAACCATTATTCCACATAAATCTCCCAACCCTTTCCCATATGCAAGCTGTCAAACTCATACATATTATCACTGAACAAGAAGTTAAGGAAGCAGTTTTTGGTCAAGATTCCAGTAGCTGTGGTGGTCCAGATGGTTTCAACTCTTACTTTTTGCAAAAATGTTTGAATGTTATTGGGTGTGATGTTACAAATGCAATTCTTCATTTTTTTTCCTGTACAATGAGCTTCCTACCAATCTGTCTGCTACTGCAATTGCCCTTATACCTAAAGTAGATAATGTAGCCTCTGTTTCAGATTTTCGTCCAATATCTTGTTGTAATGTCATATATAAAGTAATATCCAAAATTTTTGCAAATAGAATTCAAGAGGTTTTGCCTTTTATCATTGCTCCAAATCAGTCCGCATTCATCAAGGGCAGATCTATCTCTGATAATATTTTGCTTAGTCAGGAATTGCTGTATGGTTATAATAGGGTTAACATCTCGCCTAGATGCATGTTGAAACTGGACATTAAAAAGACATTTGATTCGGTTGCATGGCATTCTATTTTAGCAATTTTGGCAAGGATGAATTTCCCGATTCCTTTTATTGCTTGGATTCATTCATTAATTTCTTCACCCCATTATTCTATTGCTCGAAAAGGATGTCTGCATGGATATTTTAAAGGGACTCAAGGTGTGCGTCAAGGTGATCCAATTTCACCTTACCTTTTCATTATTGTAATGGAGTTGCTTAATACGTTGCTAAAGGATCAAGTTTTAAAGAAGAAGTTGGATTTACATCCAAAGTGCAAACGTCCTTTGATTACTCACCTTCTTTTTGCCGATGATTTGGTAATTTTTACTAAGCCTTATATTCAAAATATCCAATGTGTTTTGGATACTCTCCACTATTTTCACTCAATCACTGGGCTTCATATAAATTTGTCTAAGTCTCATATATTGGTTGCTGGTTTGTCTGTTGATAGGAGGAAGGACATTATTGATAGATCGGGTTTACTTGAGTTACCATTGAATTCTTTTTACCTTGGTCTACCTCTTATTAGTTCTCGAATTACTAAGGTAAATTGTTTACCATTATTCGAGGAAATCATCGGTAAACTTCAACAATGGCCTGCTTGTAAACTTTCATAAGCTGGAAGACTTGTTATTGTTCAGTCTGTAGCACTTGCCTTCACAACATATTGGTTTCGCCATTATATATTGCCAGTGAAGCTTGTTCAGATGATTGAATCTTCTCTCAATAGATTTTTATGGTTTGGGATCCTTTTCGAAAGGGTTAATTCTAATTTCCTTTTCCAAGTTATTTGAATCTAAAGAGTATGGTGGATTGGGTATTACAAATTTATCTCTTTGGAATAAGTCAGCTATTTCTTCTTTCATTGATAGGTTGTTTGCTTCAAAGAGTAGTTTATGGTCAGAGTGGGTTATCATGAATTTACTTTGGAATAAGCAGTTTTGGACGATGGATGTGCCTCCAAATGCTAGCTGGAGTTGGCGAAATATTTTGAAATTAAGAAGCACATTTTTGCTTTCATCCAGTGTAATTACAAGTCCATTAAAAATTTATCATTTTGGTTCTCCCCATGGGTTAAACCAGGTCTGATTCTAGGTTCCATTGTTGAATTTAATTTGAGGTGCCAATCTGGTATTGCTGAAAATGCGTTAGTCGAAGATTTCATTCATGATGGAAAATTAATCCTTCCTTACTCTAGCTCAACTGTTCTTAGAGCTCTCTGTTCTGAATTATCTGATAGTTTCAAAATCAATGGAGATAACAATATTTTTTGGGGTGGCAAAGCTCATTCAATAAAGCATCTATATGAATTAATGTAAGGAGATAAACAGCTTTTTCCATAGTCCAAGAGAATATGGAATTCTGGTAGCTCGGCAAAGGTGAACTTACATTTATGGAAGGTCATGGCGAATTCGATAAATACAAAGGACAAGCTGTTTAAAATTGGAATTGTGCCTGATAATATTTGTTTGTTTTGTAAGTCTGGTGAAGAATCGAATACTCACCTGTTTTTTGAATGTAGCTACTCATTTCTAGTGTGGTCGAGGCTTTTAGCAACTGGTGGTTTTTACAAGCCTGTGAATGATAGTATACTTGAATTGTACAATATATATAAAGCAACCAGATGGAATAAAGGAAGTGCCATGTCTTTGTTAATGATCTTAAAGATGTTTTGTTATGAGTTATGGTCTGAAATAAATAGAAGAGTATTTGGGAGAGGGGAGTATAATGCAAATGAGCTGTTCAATATCATTTTCAAGAAATTGTTGAAGAAATTCGGATCAATTACATGAAGGCACTGTAATATTTGCTGTCCAGTTTTGCTGATTGTGTATATTTTTTGTGTTTTTGAACTGTATAGTGTTTGTAGTTCTTTTGCTGTGAATATTTGCTGATTCTTTTGTAATTTTTTCTTTGTACCTGTAAATATGAAATTAAATTCTTCCTTTCAAAATAAATGCGTTGTGAAATTATATATATGCGTTGTGAAGTAAAATATACATATGCGTTGTATAAAATTATATATGCAATATATAAAATCGTCATGCTATAAAATAAATATTTGTTCGCTAAAAATATTATTTTTAGTTTATATAGGCGATGAATAAAATTGTCATGTAATGGGAAAATTATTGGATTGTTAAAAATATAATTTTAAACATATATATGCTCTGTATAAAATTGTCATGTAATAGAATATTCAATTTTGATTTAAAATTGAAATAGAAGTGGGAATCGTTTTTAAAAAGAATTTAAAACGATTTATAAAATACGTTTTAAAAAGGAAATCATTAATATATTATATATATAATGCCCTGAATAGAATGCGTCGCGCAGTGATCGTTCGCAAATTTCGACCATTAACTTCAAATGGACGTAACGGGAGATCTGACCGTCGGATTCTCCTAAAATTGGAACCAGTATGTTCGTATTGAAAAGAGCTTTCCAGTGAATATAATAGATTTGAAATCTAACAGTTGGATTTGGATTTATGTCCAAATCAATTTCAGAAAAGGTCGTTATGAATGTAGTTCAATGGTCGTTTATGGAAATCGACTGTAAGGGCCTTAATAAAATTATTAAAAATGTGGGAAAATTATGTAAAATCATAATAAATGATTTGGAAAGAGTTTGGATGAAATAATCCATATTTGTAAAGATAAATGGTATTTTTATCAGAATGAACTTGTTATTAACTAGAATAATAATCCAATGTTTTTAAATAAATAAATTGGACTTGAGAAAGGGGTTTTAAAATAACCAGAGATTTCCAACGTATAAATGGAATGGATTTGAATGGAAACAATCTTCGGAATATTTTTGATACTGGATTCCGTGATTATACGGATATTTTTGAGGAGTTTGGAAGATATATATATCATTATTCCCAATACGATATTTGTTGGTTTCAGAATTTGATATTGAATATAAGTCGATATAATTTCTATTTAGAGCCTTGTATTTAATATGAAATTTGATTTTGGGTTTGTCGTGAATGGTGTCTTCATTTACACTATTCTTAAAACCAGTTGAGAAAAGATTTAATCTTTTAATTAAGATTTAGGGAAGTTTACCAATTAATTAATATTTAATTAGGATTGAATTGAAATTGGATTTTTGGTTTATCTTGAACTGTGTTTTAAATAACATTTGTTCTTTAACCCAATTAACAGTGAAGATATGATTCGGAATCTATAAATCTTTTTATTAAGATTTAATGGAAATTTTCCAAAGTAAAGCTTTCCAATTTAAAATATTAAATTGGAATTGAATGGAATTCGATTTGGTAATAATCAAGATGAGCTTCTGTAAAGGAAGACATTGCCGCTATTCCACTTATAGTATTAGTTTGATATGGAAATTTATATCGATTATATATTGTTATGATTTCCGTGAAGATTCCATTTTGATGGAAGATGCTTTTGGGCTTTATTGCGAATGGTGTTTTAAATAACATTTGTTCTTTAACCCGAGTAAAAGAAGGATTAATTTCCAGAAAATTGAGTAATCATCAAGTAGTGATTTTTGAGATTAAAACTGAACTGGAGTTTTAATAAATCTTTATTTAAATTGGAATGAATGAATGGTGATTAAATTTACCTAAACATGAAATGTGAGATAAACCTGATATGGTTTTTGGTATAGAATGTGATTGATTGTTTGGATTGTGCTCGACCAGTTTATGAGCAAGATATGCTTTTACATTTAGCATTGGGTTGGGTAGAAATATTGGTATGCTAACATCTGGTGAAACACTTCACGATTTGACTACAAGATGTTTAGCGATGTTGTTGAGTTCATTTCAAATTTAATGAATGATTTTGAAATGATGTTTGCTTAAGTGAAAGAAATGTATTCCTGATTTTGGACAGGGAACGTTTTATAAAATGTTTTATAAAACAGAAAGGATTTCGAGGGATAAACCCGATGATTTCGAAATGATTTGGAAGTGTATTATGATTTACATTGTGGTTCATCGCGTATACGATTAGTTGCTATTGATAGCGTATCTGTTTGGTGGCGGAGAATTTATTCTCTTGCTTAACACCCTTCTTTGAGACGTACGAGCTCAAAGGTTATGTGAATAATAGTGACTAATCATATGTGTGAATTGCTGATGTGAAGTACTATAGTTTGAAAGTACTTGTGATTATTATGTTGTGAAATGATTTTTCCCCACTTCGGGATATATAATGATTTAGCAAGTATGTGGCTAAAGATTTGGGTAACCCGAGAGTGACTAAAAGTATGAGGGCAGTGTAATTCCCCAGAGTGTGGAATGGAGCATCGTCAGTGTAGCCTGCTCCATAGTGGGAGGTGCACACACATATATATATATATATATATATATATATATATATATATATATATCAAGTTGTAGGGGCGCATACGTCCTAGTCTGAGGGTCGTGCCCGATATTTGGTTGCACACTTGTCTGTATGCATTGTTATGTCTTGGAATTTATATTTCCAAAGATTTTGGTTTGAGATCCCGAAGTGAAATCTACTTTGATATGAAAGTTAGATATGTATTTCAAATGATTTGAAATAAGAATCGGGAAATAGAGTCCAAAGGAATAATTTCTGTAAAGTGAATTGGATTTCAAAAATATATGTTTGGGGTTAAGCCTAAATGAGTAGATTGGAAAGTTGTATGTTGTTTGATGCATTGTAGATCCATATATCTATTATGGTTACTGTTTAGACACTGAAATTCATGGGGGTAAACACGTTCCGTGACATACGGCATGGTCTCGTGAATTACCATATTGTAAAGTAAAGTTTTAATAACTGTTTTGAATTCTCACACCAGTCCCATGACTATCCTGTAGTTTGTTTTTCCCTTGCAAACTCGGATGCCCCTATTTTCCACACGGGCAGTCGAGTAGTTTATTTTGCAGATATATTGAGCAGGATTCTGGATTGAAGCTTGAAGCTATGTCCAGAGCATTGATAGTCTTCCGTTGTATTAGTTTATTTGTTTTTCGCTGTGCATTGTATTACATTTATTGTAAATAAATCTTCTTCTGTATTATTATTTTTTCGATGTACTCTGATATTATGTACTCTGATGTAACATTGTTATGATGTTTATAAAAGTCTTATGTTATTTGTTCTGATGTGTTGTATGCCCACAGTTAGCGTATCCAGGTTTTGAACGGTCTTGGTCGATTTAGCGATCGATTAAGTCCGAGCGGAATCCGTATCGTTACATTGATGTAGGGTAGAACAGGTTGGAGGGATCCAACTGGATTCCTAAAATGCATTTAATGTCATTTATTTTCATATTATCATTATATGAACTGTTCTGATTGGATGATTGATTTGGTTGTTGATCATTGACTAAAATTCAACGTTTGCTCTATTTCAACCAATGGTTAATATCGGTTGAGTAATTGTGTAACAACCCGGAATTTCTGAACCAATTTAAAAATTTTATTTTTGCTATTTTATTGGATTTTGAATATTTAAAATGATTTATTTTAAATAATTATGACTAAAAGTTTATTTAAACCGAAGTTAGAACATATATAATTTATATTAATTATAAAATGAGCCTGTAATGGCGCGGTAGTTTGAAAATTCGATTTTTATTTCAAATGAATGTACAGAATTCAATATAAATCGGATTTCAGTAAGACCGAAAACATTTGAATCTATTTAACTATATCTTTCTAACGAATGTAAGAAGCTGAGATTTCACTTTATAAATTGTAAGTCATGTCCAGTTTAATATTTGAAATAGTCGCTGTGGAATTTATATATATTTTAATATAATATATAGCCCTTAAAAATAGCCATTTTGCAAACGACCTCCATTTTCGACGAAACCACTTTTTTGGATCCAGAATGTCAAATTATTGTTAGGTTTCAAATTTCATAATTTTTGGAACTAATATGTGAGCGTAGTAAATTTAAATGTGTTTTGTAATTTAAGTTTGAATTTAGTCGACCAGAAAAAGGCCATTTTTCAAACCTCCTCCAAATTCAACCAAATTTGTTCTACTAGGTCCGTATCGTCAAAACATAACTAGATTTATTTTTCTGTAATTTTTGGGGTCAGTATGTGGCCTCGGTAATTTAAAATGTACGTTTAAATTCAAAATGTATTGATTTATATTTTAATTTTGAGAAAAACTAATCGAAACAGTCGAATTATCTTGCTAAACATATTCCATTGTGTCCGGAACGGGGGTATTTGGTTAGGGGCGACATTCGTTGGGCTTGATTTGGAGTTCCGTGTACGAAATTTCATTGAAAATTATTAGGAGAATTAAATATTAATTTTATAATATTATAAATACCCCTACCATTCTCTAAAACCCTAATTGCTTCCCGTCTGTTTTCAGAGCCGCCCCTTTTGAAATCAACGGCGGAATTCTTCAAATATTTCCTCTTCGATTTCTTCCAATCCGCTGAATATTATTGAAAAGTTATAAAGGGAAAAACGTTAGGCTCGATGAGATTACCAAGACCAACGATTAAGATATGATTTCCTGCTTTGATTTGGGAGAATTTGCCACCCAATGACACACCATTCGAGAGCAGTTTTTGTCGAGGTGGGGGCTGCGAACTGACCGCCGTTCACGGCGCAGGCGGAGCGTGTTGGCGGCGACATGGTGGTGCATTCTGATCTAGCACCGGTCGATTCTGGTGATGTGCGATTTGATGAAGGGCGGTGGAGTTTTGGTAAACGAATTCTGGAGGTATACAAAGAAGATGATGTATTAAATAATTTAATTAATTAAATTATTTCTCAATCGTAATTATTTATGTGATTAAGGTACTAAATGTTTGAATCCACATAACTTTTTCAAACAGAAACCAAATTGAACGAAATAAGTCACGTTTGGATCATCTTGGCGAGAGCTTCACAATGAAGCTGACTAAAAGGGAAATGGAGCAAGTTGAAGTTTTTTGATAAAATTAAATGACCAGTTTAATTTTATTAAAAATAAAATCGCTAAATAAAGAATGACGGAGTGGAACCCAATGTGAGAACTCCTTCTCACTAAATTTTTTGTACAGTTGTTTATTTTATAACTGCATATATGAACTCCCAGTATTGATTTTTATCAGTTTTTAATTATCACAAATGTGGTACGGTGCCTGTTAGCTCACCTTCCTCATCCACAGTCCATGGACGATTTAATTAACTGTATTGTGTTGTGATTGTGATGTGAAATGGAAAATAAAAATATATACGTGCGATGTGAATAAAATATATATATGCGATGTGAATAAAATATATATGCGATGTGTATAATATATATATATATGCGATGTGAATAAAATATATATATGGGATGTGAATAAAATATATATATATGAGATGTGAATAAAATATATATGTGTTGTATAAAATATATATGTGTTGTATAAATCATATATATGCGTTGTATAAATTATATATACGTGTTGTATAAATTATACATGAAATATATAAAATATTAATTCATTGAAATAAATATTTGTTCGCTAAAATATAATTTTAACATATATATGCACTCTATAAAATTGTCATGTAATGGAATATTCAATTATGATTTAAAATTGAAATGGAAGTTGGAATCGTTTTTAAAACGAATTTATAAACGATTTATACGGTTTAAATGGAAATCGACGATATATATTATATATATATATAATGGCTTGAATAGAATGTGCCGCGCAACAACCGTTTGCGAATTTCAACCATTAACTTCAAATTGATGTAACGGGAGATCCGACTGTCAGATTCTCCTAAAACCGGAACCGTTGGGTTCGTATCGAAAAGTTCTTTCCAATGAATGTAAGAGATTTAAATTTGAATAATTGGATTTTAAATTATGTCCAAATCAATTTTAGAAAAGGTCGCTATGGATGAAGTTCGGTGGCCGTTATTGGAAACCAACCGTAAAGGCCTTAATAAAATTATTAAAAACATGGAAAAAATGTGTAAAATCATAATAAATGATTTGGAAAGCTTTTGGATGGAAAATCCCATATTTGAAAAGATAAAAGGTATTTTTATTGAAATGAACTAGTTATTAACTAGGATAATAATCCAATGGTTTTTAAATAAATAAATTGGATTTGTAAAGGGTTTTAATATAACTAGAATTTTCCAACGAATAAACTGGAATGGATTTGAATGGAAATAATCTTTGGAGTATTTCGATATTGGATTCCGTAATTATATGGATATGGTTATGGGAATTTGGTAGATATAGATATCGTTATTTCCAAAACGATATTTGTTGGTTTTAGAATTTGATATTGAATATAAGTCGAATAATTTCTATTCCAAGCCTTGTATTTAATATCAAATTGGACTTTGGATTTGTCGTGAATGGTGCCTTCAACAACACTGTTCTTAAACCAAGTTGAGAATAGAATAAATCTTTTAATTAAGATTTGGAGAATTTTACCAATTAATTAATATTTAATTGGAATTGAATTGAAACTGGATTTTTGGTTTATCGTGAACTGTGTTTTAAATAACATTAGTTCTTTAACCCGATTAACAATGAAGATATGATTTGGAATTTATAAATCTTTTTATTAAGATTTAATGGAAATTTTCCAAAGTAAAGTTTTCAAATTTAAAATATTAATTTGGAATTCAATGGAATTCGATTTGATAATAATCGAGAAGAGCTTCTATGAAGGAAGACCGTTACGATATATGGAACTTAAAAGGCTTTGTTGTTGTTTCACTTATAGTATTAGTTTGATACAGAAATTTATATCGATTATATACTATTATGATTTTCGTGAAGATTCTGTTTTTATGGAAGATGATTTTCGGTTTATCGTGAACTTTGTTTTAAAGGACATTGATTCTTTAACCCAGTTAAAGGCGGGACTAATTTCCAGAAAGTTGAATAATCATTAAGTAATGATTTTAGAGTTTAAAATAAGAAGAGTTTTAATAAATCTTTAATTATATTGGAATGAATGAATGGTGATTAAATTTACCAAAACATGAGATGTGGTATAAACCAAATATACTTGGTTGTTGATATTGATTGTGATTGATTGATTGTTTGGATTGTGCTCAACCAGTTTATGAGCAAGATATGCTTTTACATTTAGCATTGGGTTGGGTTGAAATACTGGTATGCTAACGCCATGTGAAACACTTCACGATTTGACTATGAGGTGTTAGCGATGTTGAGTTCATTTCAAATTTAATGAATGATTTTGAAATGATATTTTTCTTAAGTGAAAAGAAATGTATTCTCGATTTTGGATAGGGAATGTTTGATAAAATGTTTTATAAAACAGAATGGATTTCCAGGCCTGAACCATATGATTTCGAAATGATTTCGAAATGTATTATGTGTTTGACATTGTAGTTCATCACATAACCGATTAGTTGCTATTGATGATATATCTGTTTGGTGGCGGAGGATTTATTCTCTTGCTTAACACCCTTCTTTGAGACGTACGAGCTCAAAAGTTATGTGATTAATATTGACTGATCATATGTGTGAATTGCTAATGTAAAGTACTATATTTTGGAAAGTACTTGTGATTATTATGTTGTGAAATGATTTTCCCCACTTTGGGACATGAAATGATTTAGTATATGGCTAAAGATTCTGGTAACCCGGGCGACTAAAAGTACGGGTGAGATGGCGGTGTAGTACCCGAGGGCGTGGGATTGTGCATCGTCAGTGTAGCTTGCTCCATCGTGGGAGGTGCACATATATTGTAACAACCCAGATTTTCAGAACTAATTTTTTTTTTAGCTATTTTAATGGATTTTAAATATTTAAATGATTTATTTTAAATAACTACAATTTAAAATATATTTTAATCGAAGTTAGAGTGAATAAATTTATTTTAATTACAAAACGAGCCTGAAATGGCGCGGTAATTTGAAAATTCGATTTTAAATTTCAATTGAATATACAAGATTCAAAATAAATCGGATTTCAGTAAAACAAGAAATATTTGAATCAGTTTAATTAGATCTTTCTAGTGAATGTGAGAAACTGAGATTAAACTTTATAATTTGAAAGTTATGTCCAGTTTAAAATTCAAAATAGTCATTATGGAATTTACATATTTAATATAATATATAGCCCTTAAAAATAACCATTTTGCAAACGACCTCCGTTTTCGATGAAACCACTTTTTTTGGATCCGGAATGTGAAATTATTGCTAGATTCCAATTTTCATAATTTTTGGAATTAATATGTGAGCGTGGTGAATTTAAACGCGTTTGGTAATTTTAGTTTGAATTTAATCGACTGGAAACTGACCGTCTTTCAAACGGTCTCCAAATTCGACGAAATTAGTTTTGTTAGGACTGTATCGTCAAAATATAGCTAGATAAATTTTTCTGGAATTTTTAGAGTCAGTATGTGGCCCCAGTAAATTAAAATGTATATTTAAATTCAATATATATTGATTTATATTTTAATTTAAAGAAAAACTGATCAAAATGATGGAACTGACTTATGAAACATATTCCATTTTGTCCGGAATGGGGGTATTTAGCTAGAGGCGATAGTCGTTGGGTCTCATTAGGAGTTCTTAGGGATAAACACGTATTTTTGTATTTAAAAGAATTTAATATAATAAAATAAAAATTATAATTAGCCCAAAAGGAAAACCCTAGCCCACTTTCTCTTTTACCGCCGCCAGTCAAATTCGAGGGCCAGAAAATCACGTTCAATCTCCTCAAATATGCGAATCGATTTGGAAATTCAAAACATGAAATACTTTAGGCTCTGGGAGATCTAGGAAGTTAACGGCTGTTATGGGTTATTGATCAGCGAGGTGGTAGTATTCTCCCTCGCAGACGACGCCGCTCGCTGGCGTTTCTGGGCCGTTACAGGCCACCGAAGGTGGCGGAATTATGAGGGAAGGACGGCGGCGCCACCCCCCTTTGTATGCCATAAGTTAGCGTATCCGGGTTTTGAACGGTCTTGGTCGGTTTACGATCGATTAGGTCCAAGCGAAATCCATATCGTTACAACTATATATATCAAGTTGCTTAGGTGAGTACCCTTTGCCTTGTCTAAGGGGAGCCCTGTTGGATCTTGATTAACCCTAGAGGGGGGTAAATAGGGTGTATTACAATTTTTTTGCTGAATTAAAACAGACGGGATATTAAAATAATAAACAATCACAGAATGCAGTAGAAAATAAACGCAGAAAGGTAAATGACACAAGATATACCCAGCTTCAGCAAAATCCTGCCTACTGCTACATTCCTAAGGTTTCTACTAGGTAATAGAACAGGTCCCGCTTACAAGACCATGTAAACTCGCGAACCCCTCACTCCTATTCTAATCCTACGCTAAAAACCGTAGACTGATCTAATCCCCTAGATCAGATTTCCCAATATTACAACCCCGTAACACGTAACATTAGTTTTTACAGACTCTAGCAAACCGCCAGTTAATACCCTAACTGGTTCCCTAGAATTTTATAGACACTAGTAACTGTTCAGATGGTTTACAAAAAGACAGAATTAATAACGATACAAATTTAAACATAAACAAGAAACCCTAGGAATTAAAAAGAAGGGTCATCCCCTTTTTTATTTACAAGCTTGGCCGGCCCATTTCAACGTGGTGCACCCTTCATTTTATTTGTCTCGATTCTTTATCCCTCATGGAATAAAAATGGAGGCTCCTATTTGCTTCTGAAAATTGGAATGACGGCTAGGGTTTCTCTTATCTGATGCTCTAAATCCAATCGCAATTGCTAAGGAAGATGCCGTGACTTCTATGATTTCTTCGATGCTCTGTAATGCTTGCTCAGTTGATTTGGAGCTGATCGAATCCCTAAAAATAGTGAGTTTTTATGATTTTATTTTTGCTTCAATTTGTTGTGTGTGGATTCGATTGATCTAAAGCCAATGATGATAGGTGTATAATATAGGATTATAAAATCCTAATTAACGCTCTGATTTCATTGTATGACCTTGACTGATTTTATCGGATTTTCTCTTTTGGAATTTGATATTCTCGGCTTTAAGATGTGAACTTGTTTTTTTTAATTGGCCTTCGATGAAATTATTTTCCCCTTGATTAAGCATCATCTATCTTTGAAGGAAAAAAGAGGAGTTTCCTGTTTTGTCATCAAATTTATTTCCCCTTTTCAAAATACAAAAACACACATGTATTTTGACCCTTGCTCCACAAAGTTGCAGGATTTAATTGAATGAGTTTTGCCATGCTTTTTCACTGTAAATCTGGAAAGATTAATTTGCAAATAAAAGCTTCCTGTTTTTCTTGCATCTAGAAGAAACTATTAAACTTCTTGCCATGTTTGATATATTCCAGTGCAATATTCCATATATGTTTATCCTGAATTGATTCCTTGCTAAACCATCATTCCATATATGATTTGATTTTCTGGATTGATTGTTGCCAAAATAAATCTTATGAAAAATACTGGAAACATTCGATTTTACTCTTGCCCAAAATAACATATACTGATTTATGGAAAGAAATAAAAGCCTTGCCAAAAATTTAACATTTTCTTGAAATGTTTCTCAAACACATTTTGAGCTTGCCAACTTTGAATTGTGGTTTCTGAAAAATAAATGGCATGCTAATTTTGATGAATATTCCCAAGATTTATCACATGCCAAAACCTAATTGAATTCTTTGGTTAGCAGTTTAGATCTTTCCATAAAATAGTCTTCAATCCATTCACTGATTTTTTGGAAAGAGTTGCATTCAATTTTAATGCTTGCACTTATTTTTGATCCCATTCTTGCACAATCAAATCTGGCTTGAATCTTGCCATTTGAACTTTGGTGTACACTTGCATTGTATTTGTTTCACCACGGTTTGATGCCTGCAGACTTATGTGTTCTTGCATGTGTGTGACAATCTCATGCTGTTGCAATTTATGCTTGAATTTTCCTTAATGCTGAATTATGCAAAAACTACATTTTAATCCATTAGACCATGTGCTCGTATATGTCGTATCTACCTGAATTTGTTGATGCACTCATATAATTGACTTAGCCCATGACTGTGTTCACACATGAAAACTGTTTTTGATGTGATACGCAAACCACCACTTTAACACTCATGTTTGTTGTAGCTTCAACATTGTGCATATACATGCTACTGTGCCATAGTTGCACCATGTCTCCATTGATTTCATGTTCTTGCTAGCTTAATGTAGTTGAGCTAAAGCATTAGTATACTTTGCAGAGTTCATCCCTTCTGCTTACTTCAATTTGGTGTCATTGTGAAGTGCTTTGTGTGTTGTCTTTTGGCACTCTGATCATTTGCACTTGCTGGACCATGCCTTTGCTGTGTTGTGTCATGAACTTGTTTTGTATCAACATGCTTGACCATATACAGTTTTTCCATGCTTTCATATAATGCTGCATATGCCATTTACACGCACTTGAAACTGATTATTGCTAAACCATTTTTATTGTGCTCGGCCCTTCATGTTTGCCATGTATACTTGTGTGATTCATATATGGACATGAATCATGTTTGAGCTTCATATTTTCTTGCTGTGTTGACTGTCCAGTTTTGTCATACTTGTGCACCATGTCCATGTTGACTCGACTATTTGGCTTTCATTTTGCGTGTATGCTTGAGTATGAACTGAGTCGAGTTGGTCCACATGGCTTCTTCTTAGTTGCTCGTTGATTGGCGAGGCAATGCACACGTGTATATTTGTGCACGTTTGTATATGTAGTCGATCAAACCAGTTTTCCTGTCCCTGTATATAGAAAACTGGCTGTCTGTGGTATTTACAGTTATTCGCTGTGAATATCACAAGTTGTCTAGACACAAATGAATCAGATCAAGTCATGAAAAATGATGAGAAACACGCCAAAACTCTGAGGCAAATAAATTTTAAAAATAAAATAATATTTGCTAGTATATGAAATTATTTCTGTTCAAGATTACTGTGTGTTCTGTTTGTGGCAGGTAAGAAGACTGGACTGACTAAAAGCTGTGAAGACTGAAGATGATAGAGACATGTATATAAGAGTATTTGTATATGAGTGAGTGTGTATGAAACTGTAAACAGAGTGTATGTACAATGTTGAGTGAACTGTAGTGAGGAGTACTGTATAAGATTGAATATCAGTGAATTTGAGTTGTATTACAGAAATGTACAAATAGTGGAGTTTAAGACTTGTACTGTTTAAAATATTGAAATAAAATATTCTATTCAAATAAAATACTGTGTGAATATTTAAATTTTTTTACAGTTGTATTTTATTTAAATAGAAATATTATATTCCTATCTGTTGTGAAGATATAAAACAGTACAGTAACAAACACATTTAAAATAATATTTATTTGGTTGTTATCATCAAACAAAAATCATATAATTATGTATACAACTACGTCATATACAACAATCTCCCCCTTTTGACGATGACAACCAAACAAAAGATTTTGAGCACAATAAATGTGTTTGAAAGTGAATATTGAACTCCCCCTATTTATTAGCTCCCCCTACAAAAGAAAACTCCCCATATAACTGTGCATGAGTGAAATGAAATGAATAATAATGAATTTTCAAAATTAAAAATATTTATAAAATATTCACTCATAAATCAAAATCTCAACACATTCTCCCCCTTTTATTATCATCAAAAGGATTTAGAAATTAAAATATAGATGAAAATGACTAAATAATATAATTTCAACTTAAGAGGAAGAACGGTCATCATAAATCTCAATCAGTCAAAAAAAAATCATAATAAACTGAGAACTAGTGGCATATTTCACATTGTTGAAAATGACGGATTTATGATGAAATTTATAAAAATGGAGAGAGTTTCAAAAAATATGATTCCTAATTATTTTCCAATAAAAATTTAAAAAATGAAGCACAAAAACTGCGACAGATTCGGACTATAATTATAAATTCAATTTAAGTGAAAAAATCGAATAATCTCATATCCCAATAGCTATCAATCAACAAATCATAATACATCATAAGATATCAACACATTTCACAAGTTAGAATATGGATTGATAGGCTGGTTTTTATACACTAAGGAGGATTTCATACAAAAATTTATTTGGCAATTTTATTCCTTTTTTTATTTATTTAAGAGCTCACTGACCACGCATAACCAGATCTTGGATTTTTAAATGAGATCAGTCGCAACTTAAATATAAGTAATCTCTTAACCATGCATGACCAGAGCTTGGATTTTTAAATGAGGTTAGAGACACACATATATATTAATTATATATATTTGTCGTTTTCGGCTTCAAAAGAAAAACTCCTCGGTATATAAAACCAATACGAATGATAGAAATATGGTAGGTATAGAAATGGACTGTGAAATAAATTTCTAAATTAGTTACATTATGAAATATGCTCGACTGCACCGAGATCATTGAAAATTTTCAATTATCACTAATTCTGAATAATACCCTTGTCCAATTTCTATTACAAATATTTCCACTGTTTATTCAAAAAGATTTTTAGAAAAAATATTGAACTCTCCACATTTATATAAAAAACATGATGAATGACAGAATAATGGTAGATAAAGAAGATGGTCGTGAAATAATCGCCAATTCAAAGATATTATAATAATTATTCAACCATCATGAAAATCTAAATAAAATCTCCTCTTGTTGTGAAATATACTGCAGTCGCAATTCATCACAATTTCAAAATCTGATAATAATTTTGATGAATTAAAAGTACAGTTCAGTTTAAAAATATATACAGCAAAAACAAATTCAACACTTATGATACCAATTGGTGTCCTTATTAACAAATTTTAATCACAAAGTCCAAGCAAACAAAACAAGCAAATCAGTTCCATTAATCAGAGCCGCAAGACATGTTCAAAACAAGTTTCACAAGAAAGTTCTTAGACAATTACAAAAAATCCAAGAGGTCACATCATGATTCAATTCAGACCATTTTATTAGAGTAGCAGATGATACCAAAACAAGTAGTCCAAAAAAAATTCCATTTATCAGAGCATGGTATATATTTGATACCAAACCAAACAGTCACCAAAAAATATTTTCAAGAACAATTTCTGAGCAGCACAAAAATTAGATTTAAATCAGACTTGTCAAGATGACGGTCACATAAGATGATTCATGATCTAATGAATAAAAATACCGTTTATTTGAAAAAATATAAACTCTCAAGATTCAGTGAATTAGTCACACCAGAATGTAAATTTTAGATTCAAGATATGTGTGTGACTCAATAAATCAATAACTTCAAATTATTTTAAACAACATATATTCAAATCAAATAATCATGAAAAATAGAGAGATTTAAGACCGGATTTTCAAAGAATTTTTCACAAGAATTTCTGACAAGCACAAGAGTAGTTTCAGATCATTTACATCAGACTTGAGAAATATTCATGATCCAGAAAATTTAAATAATTTATTTGAAATCACATGAATCTATGTCAAGTTTTGGGATATAATGAATCAGTCACACAAGATTGATAATTTCAAATTTAAGTGGTGTGTGATATTCAGAATATCAAGAATTTCATATGATTTCAAACAAAACTAATTTCAACCATAATAATCATGAATAAAGATGAATTTCAAGATGTATCACTGATTCAAGACAATTTAAAATATTCAAGCCAATCTGAAAATTTCTGAAAATATCACTAATAAATAGCAAAGTGCTGTAATGAGTATAAATTTCCAAGACTTTCCAAAATGAATTGGAAGAGTCTCAAAACATCAAAGGTGTGTGAAACTCCATAAAACTTTCAGATCTTCAAAAATTTAGAATTTGAATCAACAGTGTTAAAGATATGATAAGAATACATCAACACTGTTATGAATTCAGAGAATCGGAAACCAAACTTCAAATCAATTGCATATATTTACAAAAATAAGTTCAAGATCTGGAAATAATTAAAAACATCAGAGTTTTATACAAATGAAGCGAATTTCCAGGAAAATATGAATTCTGCAACTGAAAGTTAAGGAAGCGCAAGAAGTTACAAAGATATGACAGTGACAAATCAAAACAAAAACCAAAAAAATAGAAGAAGAGGTAGAAGTAGAAATAAACAGAGAAAAAATAAAATAGATAATATTTACAAAGTTGAGTCTATAGATCATACCAGATTTCGGTGTAAGCAAATGAATCTCTTACTCGATAGATGTGGCTAAGGAACTGTGAATGATTCTGTGATATGTAGCCATTTGAATCCAGTTTTTCTTTAGTTATGCAGTTCCTCAGCCTCCTTCAGTACCTAACTGTTAAGAGGATTGAGTGGTCTAACGAAAGTCGTAAAACCACTCACAGTTTTGTTCACATCTTTTGGTACCCAAATCTGTTTGTATAACAATCCGTTAGAATCAACTAGAGTACCCTTTGGAACCCAAAATCGTTTAGTTTTTCCAAAAATCATTTTATTTCTTTTTGGGGTCCACAACTGTTCAACTGGATTGTTATCAAACCAATTCTTGTCTCGTTTGTGATTCAAAAACCTTTTGGAATTATCAAAATTCAAATTTTCAGAAAGACCCTTTTTGGAGCAATTTAAAGTATTTTTAAATCAAAAGAATTCAATTTTTTAAAATCATTTGTTTTCCCAAAACCGAGACCATTCCTATTACCAGAAGAAACTTGATTTTTAAATAGCATATTCAAAGATTTTTCTCTAGTAGAAAAGCGTTTCAAACTCAACTCAAGACCATTGATTTTTGATTTCAAAAGATCATTCTCAATTAGAAGCTTCTCAGCTTTGATTTTAGACTCAGAAATTTCAGTATCAAACTGTTTTTGTTTTTCAATCTCAAAAATCTTGAAATCCTTAATTTCATTTTCAAGCTCTTTTAAAATCAAATCTGTTTTCAACAAACTTTGTTTTTCAGCAAATTCATATTCGGAATTTTTGTTAATTTTAAAATTTTCAAATTCCTTTTGGAAAAAGTTTGTACTTTCAAGTTCAATCTTGTTTCTTTTAAAATCAAATTTTCATTTTCAAGCTTTTGAATATTTTTATTTTGATAAACAAGATTATTTTCCAAAACCAAACAACTTTTACAACTAGAATTTGAAGATTTCTTATCCTTCTTAAGTTTTGATTCCAAAATATTGTTTTTGTTGATCAACTCAAGTTTTTCAGATTTCAGAATTTTATTTTTAGATTTTAGATTCTCAACAGATTCAGTTAAACCATTTAAAAGATGAACTAAATCTTTATAAGAAAAATTTCCTGTTGAGTCTTCATTTGAATTTTTATCTATACAACCTGTTAAGCACAATTTTGAAACTGAGTTGACTTTAGGGGGTTTTGAGCTGCTGTTGTCAAATTGTCCTAATTCACATTGAGAGTATTCCAGATTTCCTGCCCAGTTAAACAATAGGAGATAAGGCTATACTAAACATCATCAATATAAGAATATAAAATATGAATAGCACGAGAATTAAAACCAATATCATTTCTACTAACAATATCAAATCCATCAATAACAATATCTAAACATTTAACATCAACATATTTTAAATATAACTCCATTTCTAATTTCCAATTTACAAAATCTGTACAATTAAAAATAGGTGGAATACGACTGGACAGACTCTCAGAGGACTGACAATTAGGATGACCCATTACTTTAGAGTTAATGAAATATCGGGCTATGATACCACTTGTTGGATCAAGGTTAACCCTAGAGGGGGGTGAATAGGGTTTATTACAATTTTTTGCTGAATTAAAACAGACAGGATATTAAAATAATAAACAGATCATAGAATGCAGTAGAAAATCAATGCAGAAAGTTAAATGACACAAGATATACCCAACTTCGGCAAAATCCTGCCTACTGCTGCATTCCTAAGGTTTCTACTAGGTAATAGAACAGATCCCGCTTATAAGACCATGTAAACTCGCGAACCCCTCGCTCCTATTCTAATCCTACGCTCAAAACCGTAGACTGATCTAATCCCCTAGATCAGATTTCCTAGTATTACAACCCTATAACCCGTAACCCGAGTTTTTACAAACTCTAGCAAACTGCCAGTTAATACCCTAACTGGTTCCCTAGAATTTTACAGACTCTAATTACTGTTCAGACGGTTTACAAAAAGACAGAATTAAAACTGATACAAATTTAAACATAAACAAGAAACCCTAGGAATTAAAAAGGAAGGATCATCTCCTTTTTTATTTACAAGCTTGGTCAGCCCATTTCAACGTGGTCCACCCTTCATTTCATTTGCCCCGATTCTTTGTCCCTCATGGAATAAAAATGGCGGCTCCTATTTGCTTCTGAAAATTGAAATGGCAGCTAGGGTTTCTCTTATCTGATGCTCCAAATCCAATCGCAATTGCTAAGGAAGACGCTATGATTTCTTTGATGCTCTATAATGCTTGCTCAGTTGATTTGGAGCTGATCGAATCCCTAAAAATAGTGAGTATTCCTGATTTTGTTTTTGCTTCAATTTGTTGCATGTGGATTCGATTGATCTAAAGCTGATGATGATAGGTGTATAATATAGGATTATGAAATCCTAATTAATGCTCTGATTTCATTATATGACCTTGACTGATTTTGTTGGATTTTCTCTTTTGGAATTTGATATTCTCGGCTTTAAGATGTGAACTTGTTTTTTTAATTGGCCTTCGATGAAATTATTTTCCCCTTGATTAAGCATTCTGTCTTTGAAGGTTTAAAGAGGAGTTTCCTGTTTTGTCATCAAATTTATTTCCCCTTTTCAAAATACAGAAACACACATGTATTTTGACCCTTGCTCCACAAAGTTGCTGGATTTATATGAATGAGTTTTGCCATGCTTTTTCACTATAAATATGGAAAGATTAATTTGCAAATAAAAGCTTCCTATTTTTCTTGCATCTAGAAGAAACTATTAAACTGCTTCCATGTTTGAAATATGCCAGTGCAATATTCCATATGTGTTTATCCTGAATTAATTCCTTGCCAAATCATCATTCCATATATGATTTGATTTTCTAGATTGATTATTTCTAAAATAAATCTAATGACAAAAACTGGAAACATTCGATTTTACTCTTGCCCAAAATAACATATACTGATTTCTGGAAAGAAATAAAAGCCTTGCCAAAAACTTAACATTTTCTTGAAATGTTTCTCAAACACATTTTGAGCTTGCCAACTTTGAATTGTGGTTTCTGAAAAATAAATGGCATGCTAATTTTGATGAATATTCCCAAGATTTATCACATGCCAAAAACTGATTGAATTCTTTGGTTAGCAGTTTAGATCTTTCCATAAAATAGTCTTCAATCCATTCACTGATTTTCTGGAAAGAGTTGCATTCATTTTTAATGCTTGCCATTTATTTTTGAGCCCATTCTTGCACAATCAAATCTGGCTTGAATCTTGCCATTTAAACTTTGGTGTACACTTGCATTGTATTGGTTTCACCACTGTTTGATGCCTGCAGACTTATGTGTTCTTGCATGTGTGTGATGATCTCATGCTGCTGCACATTATGCTTGAATTTGCCTTAAAGCTGTATTGCGCAAAAACTTCATTTTAATCCATTAGACCATGTGCTCGTATATGTCGTATTATCCTGAATTTGTTGATGCACTCATATAATTGACTTAGCCCATGACTATGTTCACACATGAAAACTGTTTTTGCCATGATACGCAAACCACCACTTTAACACTCATGCTTGATGTAGCTTCAACATTGTGCATATACATACTACTGTAGTTAAGCTAAAGCATTAATATACTTTGTTGAGTTCATCCCTTCTGCTTACTTCAATATGGAGTCATTGTGAAGTGCTTTGTGTGTTGTCTTTTGTCACTTTGATCATTTGCACTTGCTGGACCATGCTTTTGCTGAGTTATGTCATGAACTTGTTTTGTATCAACATGCTTGACCATATACAGTTTTGCCATGCTTTCATATAATGCTGCATATGCCATTTACATGCACTTGAAACTGATTATTGCTAAACCATTTTTATTGTGCTCGGCCCTTCATGTTTGCCATGTATACTTATGTGATTCATATATGGACATGAATCATGTTTGAGCTTCATATGTTCTTTCTGTGTTGACTGTCCTGTTCTGTCATACTTGTACACTATGTCTATGTCGACTTGACTATTTGGTTTTCATTTTGCGTGTATGCTTGAGTATGAACCGAGTCGAGTTGGTCCACATGGCTGCTCCTCAGTTGCTCGTTGATTGGCGAGACAGTGCACACGTGTATATTTGTTCACATGTGTATATGCAGTCAATCAAACCAGTTTTCCTGTCCCTGTATATACAAAACTGCCTGGCTTGTGGTATCTACAGTGTTTCACTGTGAATATCACAAGTTTTCTAGACATAGATGAATCAAATCAAATCATGAAAAATGACGAAAAACACACCAAAACTCTAAGGCAAATAAATTTTAGAAATAAAATAATATTTGCTAGAATATGAAATTATTTCCGTTCAAGATTGTTGTGTGTGTTTCTGTTTGTGACAAGTAAGAAGACTGGACTGACTAAAAGCTGCGCAGACAGAAGACTGAAGATGACAGAGACATGTATATAAGAGTATTTGTATATGACCGAGTGTGTATGAAACTGTAAACAGAGTGTATGTACAATGTTGAGTGAACTGTAGTGAGGAGTACTATATAAGATTGAATATCAGTGAATTTGAGTTGTATTACAGAAATGTACAATAGTGGAGTTTAAGGCTTGTACTGTTTAAAATGTTGAAATAAAATATTCTATTCAAATGAAATATTGTGTGAATATTTAAATTTCTGTACAGTTGTATTTTATTTAAATAGAAATATTATATTCCTGTCTGTTGTGAAGATATAAAACAGTACTGTAACAAACAATTTTAAAATAATATTTATTTGGTTGTTATCATCAAACAAAAATCATATAATTGTGTATACAACTACGTCATATACAACAAGCCCGATATTTGGTTGCATACTTGTTTGTATGCATTGTGATGTTTTGGAATTCATATTTCCAAATATTTTGGTTTGAGATCCCGAAGTAAAATCTACTTTGATATAAAGCTAGATATGTATTTCAAATGATTTGAAATAAGAAATCGGAAAACAAAGTCCAAAGGAATAATTTTTGTAAAGTGAATTGGATTTCAAAAATCTAAATTTGGGATTAAGCCTAAATGGGTAGATTGAGGAATTGCATGTTGTATGATGCATCATAGATCCATATGACTATTATTAGTTGTTTTTATGCACTTGTATTCATGGGGGTGAACACGTTCCGTGACATGCGGCGTGTATGTAAAGTTTAATAACTGTTTTGAGTTCTCACACCAGTCCCATGACTGACTCGAAGTTTATTGTTTTCACCTAAACTCTGGGTGCCCATATTTTCCACACGGGCAGTCAGCAGTTTTGGTTTTGCAGATTATTTCATTTAGCAGGATTCTGGATCAAAGCTTAAAGTTGTGTCCAGAGCATTGATAGTCTTCCATTGTGTTAGTTTATTTATTTCCGCTGCATTGTATTACATTTATTGTAAATTTATTTTCCACTGAATATTTATTTGAACTCTGATATTCTGTACTCTGAAGTAACATTATTATGATGTTTATAAAAGTCTTCTGTTGTTTGTTCTGATGTGTTGTGCGCCCAAAGTTAGCGTATCCACCTTTTCGGTTCGATTTAAGTCGGTTTAACGATAGATTTGGATCGACCGAGAGAGAGGGTCACTACAAATTGGCAGTATATGGCCTATAAATCAATCGTTTTATAAATATTGATTTACTGTCAGGTTAATCGATAGAAGTGAAGTTATAAATTTTATTTTATAACTGAAGATAGATTTTTTTTTAAATCTATTATTTTTAATGGAAGTTTATAAAAAGAAAATAAATATTTATTATTTATATTTAAATTTATGAGCGAGCATTAAATGATTTTATAAAGTAGATTGTTATGTTAAGAAGATTTATAAGCAAATGATGTAACACCCCACGTCCGCTAAGGTCACTCATACCAGGGGAATGCCTTAGTTTTGGTGAAGTATTTAAAGTGAATATAGAACAGTAAAATTACAACAAGACAGATATAAGTAACACTTGAAAATTGAAAACATCATTTCATTGCAGCGGAAAGTAATACATGTTTGGTTACATCACAAAACCATAAACCAAAGTCAAGTACATAATATCCATCTTGATAAAATAGAAGTACATAATCCCACTACATAACTAATAGCCATAAAAGGAAAGATAAGCTCGGCTTCATTTCAGAGGTCCAAGCTTCATAGGATAGATACAGCAATCAGATCAAAGCCCACTAGCACCAGGCCCACTCTAATAACCTGGGGTTGGGGGAAAAAGATAAAAACAACGGGGTCAGACATAAGTCTGAGTGAGTCCTATAACCCTAATAATACAATCATTAAAATAACCAGAGAAGACATAAGTTGATATACGGTAACGACTGGGGATGAATGGCTACACTAAGCAGCTTGGTAAACTTAGGATAAACTAAGATAACCGTAAAGACGCATTTACCCACCCAAGGATAATTACTAAATTACACCGCCCCAGACCTACCCAAAGATAATTCCTACACTGCACCACACCAGTTTTACCTACCTAAGATTAATTCCTACTTAAAGGTTGATCCCACTAAATGTACTTAGTAATTTTTACCCAGTAGTTTCTAGTACCCCTACATAGGTGCCGTCTGCCCCTATCATTACTAGGTGTACCCACTACTCCCAAGCGATCGGCTCCCTAACGTAGATACCCGTGCTGGTCCCACAATGGGGTGTATCATTTCCCCAAAGTGGCAACCTGATAATATCAACGGTGCACGGCTTTATATCTACACGATGCAACAACGATTTACTAACCAGCCCGGGTCCACACACGCATATGAAACCCGTTGGTCCTACGTTGCCACCGCTAACCCGTTTTTGGCCTCTTATAGTCAAGCCCAATATGCGTGTCCCGTCACTCGACTTGGGTCGAGCCCACAAAGATACGTTTGGGATATTGGTTGAGATGGGCCCCCACAAGCTACCACTTAAGCTTGTTAATTTTATCTAGTGTATCCCACTTAACCCCTTTAACCATGTCCACTTACATGTTATAAATACTTTGGTTAAGTCATTAATCATATTTTAATTACCTTTTAAGGCACCCACTAGATTTCATATGCCACCCAAGTCATTTACTTAATTCCCACATGCCACCCGAGGCACTTACTTAACCCTTTAATCATGTTTAATTACATGTTCCACTTTGGTTAAGTATTCTAATCGTGTTTTCTATTGCCACCCAAGGCAACCCACTAGTTTTCTCATGCCACCCAAGGCACCCACTTAACCCTCAAGCCCCACTACATGCTTATATGGTTAAGTGTTTCTTAATTAATTAAGACCGTGATCCTCATAAAGACCTCTCACATTAGACTATCTTTTATGACCGCTGGTTAAGCCGGTTGGGTCCGGGCAGCCTTATGTCATAACCGAGTCTAACCTCGTGTCTTTACATTAATCACATATTTAGTTTGTGCCTAAGACCTCTCACATTGGGCTAACATTTGTAGCAACTGGTTAAGCCGGTTGGGTCCGGGCAGTTTTACGCTACAACTGAGTCCAACCTCGTGTCTTAGTCGATTAATTACACCTAATTAATCACCCTCATAATTTATATTAATTATCCCTAATTAATATTAAGTTTTTCATAACATGGGTAGACCTAACTCAATAGGTAAATTCCCATGGGGTAGACCTAACTCAATAGGTAAATTCCCACTTATGTTAATTTGTTTTTATGGTATGCTTAATCATACCCAATCATACTTTTATTAACATCTTTATTAACCCCATCGTTCCCCACGCAAATCGTTTTCATTTCACGACATAATAAAAGGGAAGATCCATCACAACATCATGGGTTTAACCAAATCTTAGCATATAACTTTGTCATGGGTTAAGAGAATGTCAACTTGCATACATGAGCATATATTAACCCAACTATATTTAACCCAAACTTGCATATTATCGCACATGACTTGCATAACATATTGCATATGAACTTGCATATTATCATACACATATCTTGCATAACATGTTGAACTTGCATATTAGCATTCACATAACTTGCATAACATGTTGAACTTGCATATAAGCATTCTCACAACTTGCATAACATGTTAAACATGCATCTAAGCATACACATAACTTGCATAAGCATTCACATACTTGCATATTAACAAACATGTAACTTGCATAGCATATCTTGCATATTAACATACATGTAACTTGCATATTAACAAACATGTAACTTGCATAGCATATCTTGCATATTAACATACATGTAACTTGCATATGAACTTGTTAAACATGCATAACCCACTTGTTAAATAAACATAAAACAACTTATTAATCATGCATATTATCACATACTTAGCATGCATAGAATCATATATTCAACTTGCATAATATCATATACTTAGCATGCATAGAATCACATATTAAACTTGCATAATATCATATACTTAGCATGCATAGAATCACATACTAAACTTGCATAATATCATCTACTTAACTTGCATAAAATCAATTACTTATTATGCATAAACCCACATATCCAACTTGCATAAACTTACATATTCAACATAGGATTAATATTATACATAGATTAGCATATCATTACAAATGATTCAAACTCACAAATCCGCATTCAAGACCATAAGTCTCATTACACCTAATCTACTTATCTTAACAATTGATCATCAAAGTGATAGAAACTCACCACTAGCAATTTGCACTCCAAATGAAGAAGATTAAGATGCTTAGAATGGATTAGAAGTTGATTAGAGAGGTTGATTAGCTTGCTTTCCTCTTCATTGATTTGTGGAGGCCATGATCAAGTTTCATTTTGCCATAGTTTAGTTACTAGGTTTAATTATGAATGAATTAGGGTAGGGTTGTGGTCTTATTTATAGGATTAGGTTGCATTTTAGACCCTTAGATTAACCCTAGATTAGTTTAGGACCCTTAGATCTCGGAACTCTCCAGAAATCAGCCCTAAGACCAAGCCCAAACCCCAAACTGGTGCACCCAACCACAGAACTCTCTAGAAACTGTGCAGGTTTCTTGGCTCGGCACGGGCGCACTTCCCAAGTGCGCCAGTCTATTTTTGTACTGGCGCACTTCACAAGTGCGCCAGTGCATTTTTGTTCTGGCGCACTTCACAAGTGCGCCAGTGCATTTCTGGCCTGTTCCGGGTTCTTCTGCCTAACTTCGTTCGTCCATATCTCTTTCATACGGACTCCGATTCTCGAAAACTCGGACTCTATTTCGCGTATTTTTCCGAGACGAACGCAATGACGCAGCCCGTTTCCCTTGATTCCCACATCTGGGATTAGTTATTCTTTAATTTGTGAATTTTAGTATTAACCGAGATTCGGGGTGTTACAAATGACCAGAAATTACTTGTAGTATTAAGTTACATGTGTATCATTCTAATTTGGAAAATGGTTTGCTCTGTCTTCATGGATTTCGAAATTGGCGATGATAACTACAGGTCACTACTGTGTTAATGGTGCTGTGGTCTTTAAAGTAAATGGAGCTGCTTTAAAGCTAGTAATTTTTTCGTATGGTTATTGATGTTGTCCTGGTATTTTCTTGATGGCTGATGTTAATCTGTGCTGCAAAGGAATGTTGTGTTTCTACGTGAAACTATTTTTCATTGTTGATGTCTGTTTGTCATGTTTGTTTCTTTTGTAGTTTGTTTTTGGAATTTAGACTTTGGTAATGTCAAAGTATGTATTAGCGGTGATGTTTATGTTGTTCTTTTATCATTGTGAATAAAAAAAAACATGCTTGCCTTTCAAAATGACCAGAAATTAACATAACGGTTAAGATTTAATTATTTTTAAGAAAATAATTAAATGAAATTATTTAAATTAAATATATTATTAATTAATTTAAATGGAGGACTATGATTGGAAAAAGGGTTAATCATGTTTTGAGTTGACTAAATCGACCATTTTTAACTGGGGTTGATTATTAAATTAATTTGATTTGAATTAATCTAATGAAATAGCTTAATGAATATTTGTTTAATTTTAACAAGATTTTAAAAAGTAATATACTATGTGTTTTAGTTAATAAAAGAAGTTAACTACTGCTAGTAGTTAATGTTTGAGGTAAATTATTATTTTAATAATAATTTAAGAGATTACATTTTACTTGATATATATTTAAAGTAGTCGAAGTTGAAATGAAATCGAACTGAATTGTGAAAGGAATTTATCAACAGGTTTTATGTTAACATCCGAGTTTTTATAATGAAGTTATAAAAGGAATTTTAAGCGAATTCGATAGCTTAAAGTAAATGTTTACTTAATAATTGAATTATGTAATGGGAATGAAAATAAAAAGGGTTTTATAATAAACCTGAGTTTTGTAAACAAGGTTTATTAAAGAGATGTGAAGTTAAAATGTTAATTTTAAATAAACGTTATTAAATAATTGAATTCATAGAAATGAATGTAATCAGAATGTGATTTTCAAAAAAGGAATGATTAAAAGGGATTTGTAATTGGATTTGGTAAAAGATTTAGTAATGGGATTTGATAATAGTAATTCAAGTTATAAAATGAATTCTTTGAAAGAAGGTTAAGGTCAAGAAGTGATTTTTATTTAGAAATTACTTAATCAACATATTAAGTAATAATAAGTTATACTTAAAAAGAGATATTTCCAAAAATAAGAAGGTTTATAAATGATATTTTGAGTAAAATAGTTAAATGAGATTTGTTTGGATATTAGAATAAAATATCGGTTTTCGAATTACAACTCATTAATATCTTAAGATAAGAACGTTGTTGATCAAGGTTTAAGAGGTAAATAAATACCCCAACTTGAACGACTTTGGGATTATTTGAGGATGATATTAGTTTGTAAAGGGAAAGAGGTTAAGAATAATTTATTATTTCCATATGTGAAATAATAACGTGAATGTTAATCACAAAATTTGAGAATATATATTTTGAGATTTCCAAAGTAACAGAAATAAAAACGGTTTGAGAATATATAATCAAATTTCCAAGGTAACGAAAATGAGAAGATTCGAGAATATATATATATATATATAATAATAATAATATTTCCCAAGTAAAGGAAGTTATAAAAGTGTTTTATGTGAAATTGTAATGGTAATTTCGAGCTAAAGGAAATGAAAAGTGGAGTTCTGAAAAGGTTTATTCTAAGAGAATAAGAGTTGGTTATTGTTTGTAAATAATGAAACAAAAAAATTTCGTAACATTGTTTACGAGTAATAATATAAAGTGATTTCCCAATTTTAGATAATGAAGAATGATGTAGCGAATGTTTTGAAAATGATAGTAAGGTATAAAATTGGATATGATTATAAAATATTTTCCTACGTATTAAAATAAAATAGTTTTGAAATTAATCTTATGTTAAATATGAAGCTAAAAGCTATGTTCGTTCTACAAGAAAGATTCTAAAGTTTAAAATTATCATTTGTAAATTGTTTTAATTAAAAAGGCCAGGTAATGCTGGTACTGAACCAGTAAACTCATTTTATTCTCATGATCATTTATTTGATAGTTAAATAACTGACTATCAATGGAAACTACTATTGTTGGTACGGAAAGACGGGATCGAATTTATGTTCGAAAACCATTTTGAACCAGCAAATACGTGGAAGATGTTGATTGAGGATGGAGCAATTGAAGACCGTAGATTTTCATGAGCGGAAGGATTATTTGTCAAATCTCTCTGATTAGCTCCCAGAGGTATTTCGACAGTGGTTCTGTCATGATTGGAATCTTTTGGATTGCAAGGATTACTCACTACTGATCCATAGGATAATCCAAGGATGCAATAGGAGGGTGCCTTCGGTTTGTCCAGTCCCAGGACAACTTGTATGGACGAGTGTCTGACAGAGTATTTCCAAAAGGGCCACGTACGTTGGTTTCCACAAACGTATATCTATGGTTGGCAGAGAAGTCACCTTCTCTTAGCTTAACATGCAAAGTGTTTTTGGGGACGCCAATTAGTGATATCCGGTGGATCTGATGATGTGGCATTCAAAGTGGATGGAAATGTCTTGTTCTGAAGGATAAGCTTAAACCTCAAGCCTCATCAACCGGGAAATGGCATAAAATCGGGTAGGTCGAATGGCTATGTGGGTTGCACCCATCAAAAGAGTATATCATTGCCTAATATAGAGAAATCAAATGCCTTCGGTTGTCCCTTTTATTTTTGTATTATATGCTATCAGTTCGGTTGGCAGGCCCCCAACCATGGTAATGATATATTCGGTACTCTCAAGCGAAGTGAGGGGCTGGCCATGTTTAGCCTGGGTTGCAAGGTGTTTTTATTAAATCCCGGTGTATTCATCTCCGGAGGTACATTGTCGGAAAGGTGGTTGCCCATACCTTGCCATGGAAATCCATTCTCCAATAAGAGCCCGCGGTTTTGATTGTATACTATGTATGTAGAACGTGAGATGAAAGCGTTCTGCTAAATTGTTATTTACTTGTATTTAGACATTATTATAATATTAGAAAAAATATTGATTTCAAAAAAAACATTTTGGGTTATTGTAAGGTAATAACCATCTGTGTTTATGTATGGATTGGTCTTACAATTATCCTTTTCTTTCGAAAGGATTTTTGACCTTAAACTCAAGTTGGATGATACCTTTAAACTTAATGTGTTTTTCTCACTCTGGTTCACCAGACTGATCCGGCATTTGTAATGCTCGGGACAGGCCAGGTTTTAACAGGTTCTGATTATCGAATGTTGCGAAGCCCAGAGACGAGTCGGAGATGTTCAGATGTATGATATCTAGTATTTATTCCACTGTGTGTTGTATATGAGGATAGATTAATATAACTGTACAGAGGTGTTGATGTACTATGATGATTATATTTTTCATTTAAAGCTCTCTATAAAGATTTATTTCTATATTATATTTCGTTCCGATGCGATTTGAGACTCTGTGTTGTGTTGGTCCTTCTTCTTCTATTCTAATATTTCTTTCTTATCTCACCCTCTAATCTCTTTCAATTAGTGATCCAGTGTTTTCGATGCTTGAATAGTCGACTTGGTGTTCGGTGTTGATTTTCGGATCGAAAATCTCCTGGTTCGTTACACAAATCTACAGGGAATTTCGAGATTGATTGTTGCAAACTTCCAATGCAGCATAAGTGATATCCTTTAAGTATCCTTTATTGCTTTTAATTTTATTTTCTTATCAATTTTATTATTTATTATTATGACGATCATAGCCTGGAACTTTAGGGGACTTAACTCCCCTGAAGGAAAATTGGACTTGTCTAGTTTGCTTTCTACTTCTAAACCAAGTATTTTTGGTTTACTCGAGCATAAATTAAATGATAATGCTATTGATGGTCATATGCATAGATTTTCTAAAAATTGGTTTTCTGTTAATAATAACAGAACTGGTGGTAATGGTAGGATATTAGTTTGTTGGGCCTCTTGCATTTGGACTTTCAAAAATCATTTTATTAACGTACGATACATTCGTTGTAATTTTATTAACAAATGTGGGTTGCTTATTGATATTACCTTTGTTTATTCTTCTAATTTCGAAAAGGATAGACTTTGTCTTTGGAATCATATTAGCATTTTAAATAAAGTTGTTACAAAACCTTGGGTTATCTTGGGGGATTTCAGTTCTTATGCATTTTTTTTGAAAAAAGAGGTGGCAATCCAATCCCTTTTAAAAAAAATTAGATTTTTGTTTTCTAATTTTTTAATTGAAACTGGGTTGGTTGAACCTACTATTTTTGGAAATAATTCTACTTGGAAATATGGAGATTTTAGAAAAATCCATTGTAAGCTTGATAGGGTTTTTGTTAACAATATTTTTATTAACTCTTTCCCTAAATTTAAATGTTATACTTTGCCTCAAGCTTCTAGTGATCACACCCCCTTCAATGTATTTTATCCGAGGAGAGTTTCCAAAAAACTCATTTTCCTTTTAGGTTTAAAAATGGTTGGGTTTTTGAAAATGATTATAATGGTGTTGTCAAAAATAGCCTATCCTTTAATGTAGAGAGCTCTGCATAATTTAAATTTCGTAATATGCTGCTTTCTGTTAAAAAAAGTCATAAAAACCGGAATAAAATTATGAATAAGAAAAACATTGATATCATTAAAAAGGATTGTGAAGATCTTCAGAATAAAATTGATTTAGATAACTCTGATGCTATTCAAGTTGATAATTTCTTTAATATGTAGACGAATCTAATCAATGAACTTCATATTCAAAGAGTTAACAACGGGCAAAAAGCTAAAACTGACTGGTTGATTAGTGGTGATACCTCTAGTAAATTTTTCTATGCTAAAATGACATGCATAAAACATAGAAATGATATTGGTAAGCACATAGTTATTAATGGTAACATAATTAATAGTGTAGAAAAGTTAGAGAAGGAAGCTATTGAATACTCCCCTAAACTTTACTACACTGAACATGTTGCCATTAATTTTCCTCAAATATTATCCAAATGTTTTTTGCATCAAAATAGTGAGGAAATTTTGCTTGAGCATGTAAATATTAATGAGATTCATAATATTGTTTTCAATGCTAATATAGATAAAAGCCCTGGCCCAGATGGTTTTGGTGCTAAGTTTTATAAAAATCATTGGGAGGATATTAAACATCATCTTTTTGAAGTTATTTCTGAATTTTTTAATTCTGGAAATATCCTCAAAATATTAACCGTACTTTTATCACTTTAGTTCCTAAAGTTGCCTCTCCAAAAAATATCAGTGATTTTAGCCTTGTTGCTTGTTGCAACTTTCTTTACAAAATCATTTCTTCAATTCTGTGTAATAGAATGAAAGTTTTTCTTACTTTTTTATTTCTGAAAATCAAAGTGCCTTTATCACAAACAGATTGATTGTTGATAACACTCTATTAGCTCATGAGCTATTAAGAGATTTTAATTCTACTACTTCTAATAAGATGTGTATAAAGATTGATCTTCACAAAGCATTTGATAGAAATAATAGATTTTTTATTATACACATGATGAAACAGCTTGGTTTTTATGACAAATTCTGTAATTGGATAAAAGAATGCATTTATAATGTCACTTATTTAATCCTTATAAATGGTTTTATAGTGGTTTTATTAAAAGTAATAGGGGCATAAGACAGGGGGATCCCATTTCTCCCTATTTATTTACTATTGCCATGAAGTATTTCTCACTTCAAATGGATAGAGAGCTGATTTAAAAAAAAGCCTCTAAATTATGTAAAAACTTGTGTCATGCATCTTTTATATTCTGATGATCTTCTCGTTTTTATAAATGTTGATACTCGTAATGCAGCTATTATAAAAGATATCTTGGGTAACATCAAATTATATACTGGCCTGGATATAAATGAAAGTAAAAGAAAATTCTACTTTAATAAGCATTGTAATTATAAAGAGGGTATCCTCAAAATTATTTATTTTAAAGAGGGTTTTCTTCTGGTTAAGTATTTAGGTCTGCCCCATAGTTTTAATTTTATTAAAGATAAAGACTGTTATAGACTTGTCAAAATCATCCAAAACAAAATTGAGAATTGGTCTTGTAAATATTTATCTATTGCTGGTAGGATTGAGTTAATTCCTATAGTTATCACTCCAATTTTTCTTTATTGAGCTCAAACTCATAATATTCTAGTTTCTATTATTGATAAAATTGAGCAACTATGCCAATTTAATTTGGAATGGAAAATATCATAAAGTGGCTTGGGATGTTATTACTAAGCCTAAAGATGCATGTGGTCTTGGGCTCAGAAAATTTTGAGATTTTAAAGACACCTACAATTATAAACTTTTCTAGCATTTTTTTAAAAATAACTCTCTTTGGGCTAAATGGATGAAATCCAAGTATACCAAAAAAAGTAATTTTTGGAATATGAAGATTGAAAACCAATTTTCTTATACTTGGAAAAATATTCTTAACTGCACAGAGATTGGTAAAAATCTTATTGATAGGAAAATTAAAGATGGTAATAGTGCCAGTCTTTGGTTTGATCCAGGGATTAATAGACAATATTTAATAAACCTTTTAAGATGGAATAATCTGCTTCTATTTGGAATGCAAATGCTAATGTTGATTATATCATTCAAAATTCCAAATGGAATACTGATCTTCATGCTGCTGCATTTATTTTCAATTCTGCTATTGGCGAAATTGAAATAGATCCTAGCATAAGTGAAGATATATGGTGTTGGAAACTTTCAACCAAAGACAAATTGTCCTTTAAAAATACTTGGAATTATATTAAAGGAGAATATGTTTGTGTTAACTGGTGCAATGTTGTTTGGAATAACGCAAATCGCCCTAAAATGGGTTATTGTACATACTTTGATATTCTAAATAAAATGCCCACCAGAGATAAAAGTTTCTAATGGAGTACTAGTGGTTGTACTAGATGTCTTTTGTGTAAATCTAAGAATGAGAACATTGATCATATATTTTTTGATTTCTCATTCTCTAGATTCATTTGGTATAATGTTATAACCAAGCTTAATTTCAATATGAACATTTCTTTGAATAATCTCAGAGATAATGTTCAATACATTCAAAGTGCTTTCAAGTCTAAAAAGGATGAATTTAATATTGCCTGATTTTATTTATCTACCTGTATTTATCATATTTGGAAACAAAGAAATGGTAGACTTCACAATGGCATTGAAAATAGTTGTTATCAATTATGGAAGGCCATTACTTCTGAAGTTAAAATATTACTTCTTAAACATAGAAAGCATAACAATATCTCAAGTCTATCTAACTTGCCTTTCAATCATAATGACAGATATTGGGAAGGGATTGAAGAATACTTACAAAGGGGCAAATTTTCCTCTGAGATTAAACATAGCAAAGCAAAAGAGGATGCAACTACAGTCCACAATTCCTTTGGGAATTATAATAATGCCTCGCTGTCATCAGGCTCCCATATTAATGAAAATCATCCTGATTTGAGCTTCACAAATATTAGACAGGGAAGTATACATATAGAAAATTATATGAAGATTTTTAATGTAGATAAAAATAGGAATAGTCATATACCTGTTGATTACAGGTATGATTATTCGAACAACAATGATCCTGATGATTCGAACAAGAGCATTAATAAAGATCTCTTTCTCAAGAGCAACAACAAGGCTAGCTTTCTGCTTGAGAAACCTGCTCACAAAAAGATGAAACGAAAGAGAAGTAAAATGGTCATTTTAAACAAAAACAAAGCTTTTAATAGTTATAAAAGGGATTATAATAAGGCTTTTTACCTGATAACTTCAGATCCGAAAACCAGGCTCCCAACAGTGATCGCTCCTTGCTGAAGCAGCACAATAAAGTTAACAACATTCTCAGCAACTATATTCATAGAATAGATGATTCACATTACAAAAGCATGCTAGACGGAAAGATTTATCACTTATCTGTCTGGAATAATGGCGAATCTAGCTGCTCAAGACAAGATAATATCAAATCTTTCATGGATCTAGTGCCGAAGAACTCAGATCTGAAGTGCAATACTTCAAATCAGAACTTTACTGAAACTACGACAATTAGAAGTATTCATGAGCTTGAAGCAGAGAGATTTAAAGGCAAGCTGAAGAATATAAGTGATTCGGAAGTTAGAAAGCCTCCTTGAACCAGAATTTCTCGATTACCATTATAATCAATGAAGAGTTGAGCCGCCATGGCTTTGAAGACAAATTAGGGTTTCTGGTTATGTCGGTGTTATGATATGTTATGTCATGTGAGCGTTTTAAAGTAGTAGTGTGTAACAACCCGTATTTTCAATAAACTGTTATAACATAAATCGAGGCAGAATTTAATTCAAAAATCAGAATCAGGGGAAACGGGCTATGCCATTGCGATCGTCTCGGAAAAAATACGCGAAATAGAGTCCGAGTTTTCGAAAATCGGAGTCCGTATGACCCAGTTAAGGCCCATTGAAGTTTTCAGAAACTTCTATGCTAAAGACAGATTTAAATTTCAAATTAAAATCAAGGATTAGGGCTAATCAGGGTTAGGCGGGAAAATTCCCGCCAGGGGGCCCCATGTCGACAGGCATGTCGACAGGGCACCCAGGGTGTCGAATGCCCTGTCGACAGCCCTGTCGACAGGGGGTGCCCAGGCAGTTCAGCCTGGTGCACCATTTCTGATTTGGGTTGGGTCATGTGGCTTGGTTCTGGAGAATTCTGAGATCTGACGGGCCAAACCTAATCTAGGGTTAATCCTAGGGCTAAAAACACTCTAATCTTCTATAAATATACCCCTAATCCTACCCTAAAGCCTCATTAATCAATCTAGCAACTAAACTATGTCAATTTGAATCCTCAAATGGCCTCCACCTAAAACCTAGCCTCCACCTTCCTCAAAGTTAAATCCTATGAAGATATGATGATCATACAACCTTTTCTATGTTGTATGAGTGCTTAATAACTTGCATACTTCATTAAGTAGCAAGTTTGATTTGCTAAGTTTGTGTTTTTGGGATTTTGCAAAAAGGGTTTTCTTATTTGAGGCTTTGTTTTGGGTTTTAAAAGGGCTTCTTCATCTTATTTGGTGGATTTGTGACTTGTTTATATTTGTAAGCCCTCTTACCTTCACTTTACAAACTCTAAAGTTAATGTTTGGTGAAAGTTGAGATTTATGTGAGTTTAGTTGATTATGCATGCTTATGCGAACTCACTAGGCCATGTTTTATATGATTCATAAGTTATGCATGCTTATGCGAACTCACTATGTCATGTTTCATATGTTTCTTAAGCTATGTATGCTTATGCGAACTCACTATACCATGTCTTACATGTTTCATAAGTTATGTATGCATATGCGAGCTTTCTATGCCATGTTCTACATGTTCAATGTATTATGCATGCTTATGCAAGTTCACCCTACCATGCTATACATGTTTTGTGGGTTATGCAAGTTTACCTTACCATGTTATGCAAGTTTCATGGGTTATGCAAGTTCACCTTACCATGTTATGCAAGTTTAGTAGGTTATGCATGACTATGCAAGTTCACATATTTAATAAGCTATGCATGTTTATGCGAGTTCACCATGACATGGTTTGCAAGTTTAACACGTATGCATCCTTATTATGATATGTGAAGTTCATCATGTATGTTTTGCCAAGTTACCTTTTTACCCTTATGCGTTATGACGAATATATAAGCGAGATAATGACGTTGGGAGGGTTTGGGTAAACTTAAAAATACATGAAACTAAAACATTGGGAATTTACCTATTAAGTTAGGTCTACCCCTTGGGAATTTACCTATTAAGTTAGGTCTACCCAAATATATGTTAACTTGTAAATATGTTCTAAAGTGGACATGACATTAGATAACATGATATGGCCAACTCGAGGTTAGACCTAGTTGTGGTGTAAATCTTCCCAGGTGACCACAACGTGGGGTCTAATGTGGGTAGTTGGTCATGGTGCACCATAAGACCCGAGGTTAGACCTAGACGTGGTGTAAATCTTCCCAGGTAACCACGGATGTCTAATGTGAGAGGTTGGGTGCGTTAAGTAATTAATGCCTCATGATTAGGGTTAAGTCATGGCCCACTAATACTTAACCAATAATGGGGATGCGAGGATTAGATGGGGTTAAGTGGTTACACTTAACTAATTTAATCCAGGATTAGTGAGGGGTTAAAACCACACTTAACCCTCTTAGAAACCCTAGCAACGTGGTCTGTTCCAGCAGTAATCCCAGTTTGGTATCATTCACAACCCTAGAGGCTAGGCTAGGGCGGGGCACGATTACTGGACTGATGTAAGCGACCAAAGCGACGGCTGAGTGGTACAGCGGTGCGGGTCCGGCGGGCTACGGACGTGCACGTAGTCCGATGTTGGACAAACACGAAGCACGGGTACCAGTAGGCTTAGACTGTGCATTATTGCTTAGGTGTTTGGGGTTGACACCCGAGGGCTTGATACACCCGAAGGTGGACCCAGCACAGTCTGACTACATCCATGTGGGCCGTATGGACACCAACACTTGACGTGTTAGGTTTATAGGGAGCCGATCGACTAGACCGTTGGGCTGGGCCTTATACTAAGGTCACTTCATGTTATTGGGCCAAAGTTTGGGCTAAGGGATCAGGATCTATTTTGTGGGTTTCCTAGTACACTGTGGTGCAAAGTTTAATCTCGTCTATGTGATGTCACCCTTTATCTATTGCCAGTATGTTCATCTCAGTTTCCATCATACTGTTAACTTTATTAGTTTATAGATTGATCGTAGTAGGGCTTACCAGTCTTTTTTTGACTGACCTGTTTTCTTTCGCTTCTTTCCTTCCGTTTCCCCCCCCCCCCCCACAGGTTCTCAGGGAGGGACTACATCTGCTTAGTGGATCTTTGACTTGCTTGTTGGATAGCTCATGTATGGATCTGAGCTAGCTGTGGCTTATCTTTTATTTCTGGGGATTAGTACTGATGTTTTACCATGTATTTTGTTATCATGTATCTAGACTGATGTTGTATTTTGGATCATGACATTTTGATATTATGTACTTGACTATGTCGGTTTTCTGAGATGATGATGATGGGTTTTTATCTGCTACCGCTGCTTTACTTATATTTATTTTTATATATTCTGTCTTGCGATATCTCTGTGCATGTTTACCTTCAAAATAACGCCCCTCCAAAGCTAGTACATTCTAAGGAGTGATCCTAGTGGAGGTGGGGTGTTACATTTGGTATTAGAGCACGAGGTTAACAAGATTGAACAAAACTTTTGAAAAAAAAAACCCTTTTGAAAAACTATTTTCAAAAACCTACTAAGTATTTTCCAAAATAAAGTCTAGATTATTTTAAGGCTAATCCCCAAAAGCCATCAGCATTATCATTCGTTCCCTTGACCTGATCTTATCTTATCTTTTGTTTCAGTATGGCTGAGAATCTTGACATCCCAGATGGAGTGAACGTACCACTCTGGTATAGGAGACTCCAAGAAGCTAGGGCGGCAGCCGGTCCCGCCAACCCTACTCCCACTCCTCCTCCCGTAGTTGAGAATCCTATCCCTAATATCCCTCCTCCGGTGGTTCCTGCTCCCCCTCCTCCAGCAGCTAATATTCCCCCTCCCGTTGCTAATGTTCCTCCCCCTCCCGTTGCTGAGGCTCCTCTTCCTCCTCCTCCCCCTCAGCATCCTCAGATTGAGTTTACAAAGGTTTGTAAAGACTTCAAGGCAATGGGAGGCAAGAATTTCCTAGGCACGGAATCTTTCGTTGAAGCTAGGAATTGGCTGAAGGACACGGAGGACTTGTTTGCTATCTTTGGGATTGATGACGAGAGGAAAATCTTATTGACCGTATGGCTTTTGAAGGATGAGGCGGCCTATTGGTGGGAGGTCACCAATGGGACGAGGCCCGTTGATACTTGGGCCGATTTGAGGGCTAGATTTGTGACCAAGTTTCTATCTTCAGCCGAGGCGAATTTACAAATGGAGAAGTTCATTTCATTAAAGCAAGGTGATATGTCGATCAAGGAGTATGTGAACAAGTTTAATCAACTGGCCCGCTTTGGTTTGGATATAGTGAACACCCCGGAGAAGAAGGCTCTTCGATTTGCCAGAGGATTCAATGAGCCGCTACAGGGCTTGGCGATGTCACATATTCCGCATGGAGCCACTTTCGAGAGTTTGGTCAATATGGCTCTGCTTCAGGGAGAGGGAAAGAAGGAAGTCAAGTCAGGCGATACTCAAGCAAAGAAGGCTGATTCTCAAGGCAAAGGCAACCAAGGTCAAAGCAGTCAAGGAAATCAGAATAAGAACAAGAAGGGCAACAACAAAGGCAAGGGGAAGTGCAATTACTGTGGCATAGCTGGGCACTTTGCTAAGGATTGCAGGAAGAAGAAAAGGAAGCTTAGTGGTGGATGCTTTTCTTGTGGAGAGACTGGGCACTTCAGCAAAGAATGCCCAAAGAAGAAAGGACAGGCTGGATCTTCAGGAGGGCAAGTTCATGCTCTCAATGCCGCTTCAGTTCCCGAGCGAGGTAGTGTTTCTGTTGAGAACCTTGTTTATATCTCTGATCTTCCAGTACGTACCTTGTTTGATTCTGGTGCATCACATAGCTTTATTTCATCTGATCTCGTCGATGGCTTGCACCTCAGTACTAGCTTAGTGGATGATCCCGTTTGTGTTTCGAATCCCATTGGGGGTTCTGCTCATCTATCTATGATATGTGAAGATCTAAGGATCTCTATACTCAGCGTTGAGTTCTTGTGTAGTGCGTATGTTCTAGGTTTCAGGGGATACGGATTGATATTGGGCATGGATTGGCTGTCTAGATATGGAGCCATTCTGGATTGTGAGCATAGGGTTGTAAGGCTTGTGACTCGCCTGGGCAACACCTTAGAGATTTCATGCAATCCGAAGAATCCCGTCATGTTATGCTATCTAGAATCTCTCGACTCATCAGAGGAGGCCCTTCAGTCTGTAAGGGTGGTCCGGGATTATCCAGATGTGTTTGAAGAAGTTAAGGGGTTGCCACCTAAACGAGAGATTGACTTTAGCATCTATCTGGTAGATAATGCTAAACCTGTTTCTTTGCCCGTTCGGCATATGGCTCCGCGTGAGAGGCGGGAGCTGAGCAAGCAAGTGAAAGAATTGCTTGAGAAGGGCTTCATCAGAAGGAGTATATCCGAATGGGGAGCGCCTGTGGTGTTTGCAACTAAGGCAGATGGCTCTCTTCGACTCTGTGTGGATTATAGAGAATTGAATAAGCTGACTAAGAAGAACAGACACCCGTTACCGAGGATCGACGATCTCTTTGATCAACTTGTTGGTGCTTCTGTTTTCTCTCAGCTTGATCTTGCTACGGGTTTTCATCAGCTCAGAGTGGCTGAAGACAGTATAGACAAAACTGCATTCAGAACTCCAGACGGATTCTTTGAATGGCTTGTTATGCCGTTCGGTTTGACGAATGCACCCGCGTATTTTGTGGATTTGATGAGTAGGGTGTTTCGGGAGTTCTTGAATAAGTTTGTCGTGGTCTTTGTTGATGATATTCTAGTCTTCTCCAAGGATGAGGAAGAGCATGCGAGGCACCTAGTAGAGGTGATGGACACACTCAGAGCACACCAGTTAAAAGCCAAGTTCTCCAAGTGCCACTTTTGGAGAAGGGAAGTCAGATTTCTTGGGCATATCGTATCCAAGCAAGGCTTGGCAGTGGATCCCGCTAAGGTGGTTGCAGTTCAGGATTGGAAGACTCCAAAGAATGCAACCGAGGTGAGAAGCTTTCTAGGTCTTGCGGGTTTCTATCGGAAGTTCATCAAGGACTTCGCGAAGATATCTGCTCCTCTTACTAAGTTGACGAAGAAGAACTTAGTCTTTGCTTGGGATATGGATTGTGAGCTTGCTTTTCAGAAGCTCAAGAGAGCCCTTACCTCCGCACCAGTTCTAGCCTTACCCGATGGTGGTAAGATATTTACCGTGTACACTGATGCTTGTGGCATGGGATTGGGTGCCGTTCTGATGCAAGAGGGCAGAGTTATATGTTTTGGTGGAAGGCAACTTAAGGTGCATGAGCGGAATTATCCCACTCATGATCTAGAGCTGGCAGCGATTGTATATGCGCTCAAAGCATGGCGTCATTATCTTCTGGGAGAGAGATTTGAGTTATATACTGATCATAAGTCTTTGAAGTATCTCTTTTCGCAGAAAGATCTGAACTTAAGACAGCAGAGATGGATGGAATTTTTGGCTTCCTATGATTTTGAGATATCCTATACCCCTGGCAAGGGGAATGTTGTAGCGGATGCGTTGAGTAGGAAAAGGTTGACGCTAAGTCCTCTATTTGTTGAGATGAAGAATTTAGAGTTCTTGGCGACCTTTGATTTCTCTTTGGCAATGGAGTCGGTGACCGGTTCCTTGGCATCTCTAGAGCTCAGGCCTACCCTTCTAGATCAAGTCGGGGCTTCACAGAAGAAAGACCCCCAGATAATTGAGATCATGGACAAGCTGGTTCGAGGGGAGACATCTAGTCACCTTGCTCGATATTCTATAGACGATAAGGGTTGGCTGAGGAGAGATGGAAGGCTTTGTGTTCCGATGGTAGAAGACTTGGTGAGGAAAGTTCTTGAGGAAGCACATCGCTCCAAGATGACCATACATCCAGGTGGTGATAAGATGTATAAGGACATGAAGCGCGTTTTCTTCTGGCCTGGAATGAAGAAGGATGTAGCGGAGTTTGTCTCGAGATGTGTTATTTGTCAGAGAGTAAAAGCTGAGTCAAAGAAGCCCGGTGGGCTATTACATCCGCTAGAGGTCCCGCTATGGAAGTGGGAGAGCATTTCTATGGACTTTATTGATGGGCTTCCAAGGTCCAGGAAGGGGAACACGAGCATATGGGTCATTGTGGATAGGCTCACGAAGAGTGCTCATTTTATCCCAGTAAAGAGCAAAAGAACCGCATCTGGACTAGCATCAGTATATCTTCGTGAGATAGTGCGGCTACATGGAGTCCCTTCCAGCATAGTCAGTGACCGCGACCCCATCTTTACTAGTCAGTTCTGGAACAGTTTACAGGAAGCTATGGGCACGAGATTGAACCTGAGTACAGCCTATCACCCACAAACAGACGGCCAAACAGAAAGGGTGAATAGGGTACTTGAGGACTTGTTGAGGCTTTGCATTCTGGATTTTGGTGGTGCTTGGGAAGACCATCTTCCCCTTGTCGAGTTTGCATATAACAACAGTTATCAGGCGAGCATAGGGATGGCGCCGTTTGAGGCTTTATATGGGAGGCCGTGCAAGTCACCTACATGTTGGTGGGAGTCCACGGATAAGCTTATACTTGGACCCGACATGATTAGGGATACGTCCGAGAAGGTCGAGTTGATTAGAAGACGGATGAAAGCGTCCCAAGACCGGCAGAAATCCTATGCTGACAGGTGAAGGTCCGAATTAGAGTTTGAGGTTGGGGACAAGGTTTTCGTGAAGGTCTCTCCTTTACGGAATGTGGTCCGGTTTGGAGCTGTTGGGAAGTTAGCACCGAGATTCGTTGGACCCTTCCCCATCATTGAGAGAATTGGGAAGATGGCTTATAAAGTGCAATTGCCCGAGAAGTTGTCCGGAGTGCATAATGTCTTTCATGTCTCGCATCTCCGAAAGTGCCTGCATGAGTCCGCTAAGGTGGTTGAACCTAGCATGCTTGAAGACGTGGAAGTAGAGAAAGAAGCAACTTTAAGAAGAGCTCCGATTCGTATCTTGGGGACAGAGACCAAGAAGCTAAGGAATCGTGAGGTCAGATTGGTGAAAGTTCAATGGGGTGAAGCCGAAGAAGACGCAACTTGGGAAACCGAGGAGAAGATGCGTGGGCTTTATCCATTTCTTTTTGAGGGTACACTCTCAATCTCTTTTGTTAGTATATCTTTCTCTTTGCTATCCATATTTATCTAGTTATCGTGCTAAACTTGTCATGAGAACCTTAGGTAGAAACCCTTTTGGATGAAACATGTGCTTGAGACATGTTATGTTTGATGGTTGCAAGTGGTTGCAAGTGTTTGCAAGTGGTTACTCGTGGATGCATGATACACATTAGGCACTAGATCGGCTCACACACTCCTCATATTGCATGTGCATGAGTGTTTATGCTTATTCTTGGATGAACGTTGTATGCGATCACATGGATGTTGCATATGGGTGTATGGTTGAGCACGCATATAGACATTATACATTATAGGGATTTGCATACATATGGATACATTTCACTAACATATTTTGCATTGATCATTGCATTAGATAGGTACATATACACACACTATTGCATATGTTCATACAGCATTTAGAATCCTTTAAGGACAATGGTTGCTCGTGGACGATGTTTTGAGTAGATGGATGTTGGATGGTAGGATATGTTCTTCCTAACTTGAAGATTTCGGGGACGAAATCCTTTAAGGAGGGGAGAATGTAACAACCCGTATTTTCAATAAACTGTTATAACATAAATCGAGGCAGAATTTAATTCAAAAACCAGAATCAGGGGAAACGGGCTATGCCATTGCGATCGTCTCGGAAAAAATACGCGAAATAGAGTCCGAGTTTTCGAAAATCGGAGTCCGTATGACCCAGTTAAGGCCCATTGAAGTTTTCAGAAACTTCTATGCTAAAGACAGATTTAAATTTCAAATTAAAATCAAGGATTAGGGCTAATCAGGGTTAGGCGGGAAAATTCCCGCCAGGGGGCCCCATGTCGACAGGCATGTCGATAGGGCACCCAGGGTGTCGACTGCCCTGTCGACAGCCCTGTCGACAGGGGGTGCCCAGGCAGTTCAGCCTGGTGCACCATTTCTGATTTGGGTTGGGTCATGTGGCTTGGTTCTGGAGAATTCTGAGATCTGACGGGCCAAACCTAATCTAGGGTTAATCCTAGGGCTAAAAACACTCTAATCTTCTATAAATATACCCCTAATCCTACCCTAAAGCCTCATTAATCAATCTAGCAACTAAACTATGTCAATTTGAATCCTCAAATGGCCTCCACCTAAAACCTAGCCTCCACCTTCCTCAAAGTTAAATCCTATGAAGATATGATGATCATACAACCTTTTCTATGTTGTATGAGTGCTTAATAACTTGCATACTTCATTAAGTAGCAAGTTTGATTTGCTAAGTTTGTGTTTTTGGGATTTTGCAAAAAGGGTTTTCTTATTTGAGGCTTTGTTTTGGGTTTTAAAAGGGCTTCTTCATCTTATTTGGTGGATTTGTGACTTGTTTATATTTGTAAGCCCTCTTACCTTCACTTTACAAACTCTAAAGTTAATGTTTGGTGAAAGTTGAGATTTATGTGAGTTTAGTTGATTATGCATGCTTATGCGAACTCACTAGGCCATGTTTTATATGATTCATAAGTTATGCATGCTTATGCGAACTCACTATGTCATGTTTCATATGTTTCTTAAGCTATGTATGCTTATGCGAACTCACTATACCATGTCTTACATGTTTCATAAGTTATGTATGCATATGCGAGCTTTCTATGCCATGTTCTACATGTTCAATGTATTATGCATGCTTATGCAAGTTCACCCTACCATGCTATACATGTTTTGTGGGTTATGCAAGTTTACCTTACCATGTTATGCAAGTTTCATGGGTTATGCAAGTTCACCTTACCATGTTATGCAAGTTTAGTAGGTTATGCATGACTATGCAAGTTCACATATTTAATAAGCTATGCATGTTTATGCGAGTTCACCATGACATGGTTTGCAAGTTTAACACGTATGCATCCTTATTATGATATGTGAAGTTCATCATGTATGTTTTGCCAAGTTACCTTTTTACCCTTATGCGTTATGACGAATATATAAGCGAGATAATGACGTTGGGAGGGTTTGGGTAAACTTAAAAATACATGAAACTAAAACATTGGGAATTTACCTATTAAGTTAGGTCTACCCCTTGGGAATTTACCTATTAAGTTAGGTCTACCCAAGTATATGTTAACTTGTAAATATGTTCTAAAGTGGACATGACATTAGATAACATGATATGGCCAACTCGAGGTTAGACCTAGTTGTGGTGTAAATCTTCCCAGGTGACCACAACGTGGGGTCTAATGTGGGTAGTTGGTCATGGTGCACCATAAGACCCGAGGTTAGACCTAGACGTGGTGTAAATCTTCCCAGGTAACCACGGATGTCTAATGTGAGAGGTTGGGTGCGTTAAGTAATTAATGCCTCATGATTAGGGTTAAGTCATGGCCCACTAATACTTAACCAATAATGGGGATGCGAGGATTAGATGGGGTTAAGTGGTTACACTTAACTAATTTAATACAGGATTAGTGAGGGGTTAAAACCACACTTAACCCTCTTAGAAACCCTAGCAACGTGGTCTGTTCCAGCAGTAATCCCAGTTTGGTATCATTCACAACCCTAGAGGCTAGGCTAGGGCGGGGCACGATTACTGGACTGATGTAAGCGACCAAAGCGACGGCTGAGTGGTACAGCGGTGCGGGTCCGGCGGGCTACGGACGTGCACGTAGTCCGATGTTGGACAAACTCGAGGCACGGGTACCAGTAGGCTTAGACTGTGCATTATTGCTTAGGTGTCTGGGGTTGACACCCGAGGGCTTGATACACCCGAAGGTGGACCCAGCACAGTCTGACTACATCCATGTGGGCCGTATGGACACCAACACTTGACGTGTTAGGTTTATAGGGAGCCGATCGACTAGACCGTTGGGCTGGGCCTTATACTAAGGTCACTTCATGTTATTGGGCCAAAGTTTGGGCTAAGGGATCAGGATCTATTTTGTGGGTTTCCTAGTACACTGTGGTGCAAAGTTTAATCTCGTCTATGTGATGTCACCCTTTATCTATTGCCAGTATGTTCATCTCAGTTTCCATCATACTGTTAACTTTATTAGTTTATAGATTGATCGTAGTAGGGCTTACCAGTCTTTTTTTGACTGACCTGTTTTCTTTCGCTTCTTTCCTTCCGTTTCCCCCCCTCCCCCCACAGGTTCTCAGGGAGGGACTACATCTGCTTAGTGGATCTTTGACTTGCTTGTTGGATAGCTCATGTATGGATCTGAGCTAGCTGTGGCTTATCTTTTATTTCTGGGGATTAGTACTGATGTTTTACCATGTATTTTGTTATCACGTATCTAGACTGATGTTGTATTTTGGATCATGACATTTTGATATTATGTACTTGACTATGTCGGTTTTCTGAGATGATGATGATGGGTTTTTATCTGCTACCGCTGCTTTACTTATATTTATTTTTATATATTCTGTCTTGCGATATCTCTGTGCATGTTTACCTTCAAAATAACGCCCCTCCAAAGCTAGTACATTCTAAGGAGTGATCCTAGTGGAGGTGGGGTGTTACATAGTGGGTTTGTTCCCGGTTTTATTCCTGATTTACCCAATTTTTTTGGGGCTTTGGCCTAGGGCCTTCTATGTTAACACATTTTCAAAAAAAAGTATAGAATATTTATTTAATAGTGTCTGTCCCAAATACTAAATAGAAAGAACATCTGATACATCATTAATTAAATATTCATAACCCACTATTGCACAGACGTATCAAACTTCTCCACATGTAATACACACACATACAAAAGTTTGAATCCCGCTTTCTTAACCAAATATCTAAATGTTTTTGTGAGGTCCAGGGTTCAAATTGTGTCAGTGAAAAAAATCAGTATTAAGCATATAAAATCGGAGGTATGAATCTCTAGTATAGTAAAAATAATATTTCTCATATTTGTATGGAATAATTATTTTATAATCATAAACTTTAAGGTATTTCTTTTTAAATATGAAATATTTGCAGTACTGTCTCACAAATAATATAGATATTTTACTCATCTAACTTTGCAACTACAAATAATATATATAGGGGTGTGTGTGTATGAATATTCTTCGTAGTTTTACAAAGGGAAATTCAATATAAACTTCATACCATTACGAACATAATGATTTCTTTTGCAAATCACTTATTACTAATTAACTGCTTCAACTTCAATTTTCGAAGCACAATTTTAGTTTTAATGAACGCGTTAGTATTATGCAAGGTTCGAGGTTTCGTCCGGTACCTCGAAATTTTGGGGTTACTGGACCGGTGCCGGTCATCGATGGTCCAAAACCAACGATGAAAATCAGTTTTGGACCTAGGGCAAAAAAAATCGATTGAATCAACATGTGAGGAAGCAGAGAAAGGAAATCAAAAGCATCGACAAAGAAAACAAGCAAATACCTCGATCATCGATCTTCATGCTTCAGAGAACAATCTTCATTAGTAATTTCTTCCCCTTCTTCATAAGATCGAACATCTCGAGTATCGAGATTGATTGATTTTGATTTTCCCAATTTATATGATTGCGATTTCATTTTAGTCGATCAATTTCAGAGAGAATAACTACCTTTTTTAGTGTGTTGCTAAAAGTACCAAAAAGGTGCTTCCTAATGCCATTACTAAAAAAATACCATAAAATTTTAGATCACACACTTCTTGACACCAACCATTTTAAAGGCTACCAAATTCATTATTTTCATTTTTTTCGCAAGGCGAACAACCGCCAATCAACATCATTTTCTGCAGCGAACAACCACCGAATAACAGTAAATTGGAGGTTAATGACCATGGAAAATGATGTTGGTCGATGGTTATTCGCCGTGCAAAACAATTTTACATGGTGGTTGATTGTCGTAAGAAATGAGTTTGGTATTTGGAAGTACATAAAATTTATTGAACTGATTATTTGTATCTGTGGTATTAGGAAGCACTTTCCTATGTGCTTTTGGCAATACACTTTTTTATGCTCGTGTTTGATTCTGTTGAGGTTTGGACGATGGGCTAAAGGGGAGAGGAAAAAATAGTGAGAACTGGGCTAGGGCTGGACACGAAGTATTAACTATAAGGTTGGACTATGTTTGGTTCAGCACTAACTTAATGTTGCATACCTAGATAACCTTAAGTTTCACTCCTATGTAATATATTTTTAGTTCTGCTCTTCAAATATATTTTTATTTTATTTACCATTAACAAATTCATTAGTAAAATATTGAAAACCAAAATCTTCACGGGAACCGAAACAAAACTGAAACTAGCTGAAACTTACAAATTTTCAAAAAACCGAGCCAGAGTTCTCGAACCTTAATATTTCGTCTTCAACACAAAGAAGATATCAAACATGAAAATATTCAGTACAAACCATAAAACCAACATGAATAATGATGTTTTTGTTTTTCCTATTAATTATTTCTTTTCTTTTTTCACTTATTGTCTGGTAAACAACATACAATTTTGAATTAATCAGATCTCACATACTCACCCCTTCTTAATTTGAGGAATAATATACAATTGTCCCTTTAAATTTATAATCATTGTCTACATATCTATTCTACCTATATCTTTAATAATAATTGTAATATGTTTGGTGTCATTCATTTTTGGTATCAACGTAAACTACCGAAAATACCCCTAATAATCCTAATATCGCTTTAAAATTGAATCTACTGTTTAGACATTATTTACAAATTCAAAATTTCAAAATGTCCATCTACAAATAGTTTTATATCTTAACATTTCTATAATATAGAATCTAAAAAATATACTTTTTTTCAAATTCAAAATGTTTATCTACAAATGCCATCAAACCTTAAAATACCTAAAATACGATTTATCAAGTAAATTATTAATTAATATTATAAATGAAATTCAAATTTGAAAAAAATGTCGTATACTTCAAAATAAATTTTAAATTAACATGATTTCAATAAAAGAAAATAGGATCTAACAATTTAATTATTTTTATAAATTCAAAATGTCTTTCTACAAATATTTGTAAATCTTAATGTAATTTAAAATAGGATCTAACAAATAATGTTTTTTACAAATTCAAAATATTCATCTACAAATTTAATATCATTTAAAAATAGCATATTTATTATTTACTAATTTTAAATAAAAATTCATACTAAAGTAATGATGGTGTAACTAAAAATTAAACTGTAAACTAATAAAAAATGATTTTGACATAGAAACAAGATTAAAGATTTTTACAAATCATTGTCTCTTAAATGTGTCAAAAATATAAACTCTATAGGAAAATTACTTAAGAGCGGGGCGCCTATCATCATCATGCACGAAAGTGTGTTGTAACTCTAATTATATATGAAGCAAGCTAAAATTTCATTTTCAAACCATTTCTTCCCTTTTTTTTTACTATAAAGCTTTTCTAAATTATATTGTTTCTCAAAATTTTGACTAATATCCTCGTATTTTTCACAAATCATTATTTTTAAATTGCAATCTTACCTCTCGTTTTATTGACTTCCCTAAATAATCTTCACATTTAAAACAATTTCGTTCTCTATTTCTTCTGCTCGATGAATTCATTTTTTAAATATAGTATTTGAGTCCAATTGGGTAAATTTTGATCTTTAATTTGATAATCTAAAAAGGGTTGGTTCACTTTTTGAAATACGTTGACTATCTCTCGAAGATAAACTGATGCTAACCAAGTTGTTGTCCTCTTGCTCTTAACAGAAATGAAATGAGTGCTCTTAGTAAGCCTATCTACTATCACCCAAATACTGTGTTGCCTCTCGTTGATCTAGGCAAACAATAAATAAAGTCCATAGAGACGCTCTCCCACTTCCATTGCGGAACACCCGAAGGCTGAAGAAGTCCGCCATGCTTCCTTTGTACAACCTTTACTTGCTGGAAAGTCAAACATCAGGCCACAAACTTTACTACATCCTTCTTCATACCAGCCCAAAAGAAAACTCTCTTCATGTCTCTTTACATCTTGTCACCACTCAGATGGATAGTCATACGAGAATGATAAGCCTCCTCAAGGGTTGTCCTTAGCAAATTCCTAACCCGGGGATACAAAGCCTTCCATCTCGTCTCAGCCACCCTTTATCATCCATGGAGTATCTACTAAGGTGACTAGATGTCTCTCCTCTACTGAGTCTATCCAAGATGTCTGCTAACTGTGGTCCTCTTGCTGTGAAGATCCAATCTGATCCATAACAGTAGGTTCTACCTCCAAAGATGCTAACAAACCACGCATAAGATTCGTAGATGGCCTAAAGTCAAAGGTCGATATGTACTCCAAATTCCGCCTCTCTACGAATAGAGGACTCAAAGTCATCCTCTGCCTACTCAGTGCGTATGATACTACATTACCCTTGCCAGGGGTATAAGCTATCTCAAAATTGTAGGATGCTTGGAACTCCATCCACAGTTACTGCCTCAAATTGAGGTTCTTCTGCGAGAATAAAAACTTGAGTGACTTACCTCTCTCCAAGTAGATAGTGTGGGAAAGACTTAAGTGCAAACACTATAGCAGCTAACTCCAAGTAATGGGTAGGGTAGTTCTACTCATGAACTCTCAATTGTCTACGACCATAGCACACTACCTTCCCTCTTGCATCAACACGACACCTAGCTCTGTGCCATAGACATCTGTGTAAACCGTAAACACCTTTCCTCCATCAAGTAAAGTCAGAACTGGGGCGGTTGTCAGAGCCATCTTCAATCGTTTGAAAGCATCCTCGCAATCAGTGCTCCAAGAAAAATCCAATTCTTCTTTGTCAGTCTAGTGAGTGGGGTTGATATCCTTGCAAAGTCCTTGATAAACTTTCGATAATAGCCCGTCAACCCAAGAAAACTTCTCATGTCTATTGCATTCTTTGGAACCTTCCAATTTTGAATTGCAACCACTTTAGCGGAGTCCACTGCTATCCCATCCTTGGAGACTACATCCCCTAGGAACCTTACTTCCTTTCTCCAAAAGTGACAAAGAAAAAATTTCCTTGAGCTGATGTGAGCTGAGAGTTTGTAAAACCTCTCCTAAGTATAGGGCATGTTCTTCCTCACTCTTTGAGAAAACCAGAATTTCATCTGCAAAGAACACTACAAACTTGTTCAGAAACTCCCTAAGCACCCTACTCATCAAGTCTACAAAATATGTGGGTGCATTAGTCAACCCAAAAGGCATGACTAGCCACTCAAAGAAACCGTCTGGAGTTCTGAAAGCAGTCTTATCAATACTTTCCTCTACCACCCTCAGTTGATGAAATCCCGTGGCCAAATTCAACTGTGAGAAAATTGATCAAACAACAAGCTGATCAAATAAGTCATCAATCCTCGAGAGTGGGTGCCTGTTCTTTTTGGTGAGCTTATTAAACTCCCTATAGTACACACGTAGACAAAGTGAGCCATCTTCCTTCATTACAAAGACGATTGGAGCTCCCCATTCTGATATACTTCAGCTAATAAAACCTTTCTCAAGTAGCTCCCCTACTTGCTTGCTAAGCTCACTCCTTTCCCTAGGAGCCATGTGGCGCATAGGCAATGCGACTGGCTTCGCATTATCTACCAAGTAAATCCGGAAATCTATCTCACGCCTTAGAGGTAATACCCTAACCTCATAAAAAACGTCCAGATAATCTCTGACTATGGGTACAGATCAGAAATCATCAATAGAAGCATCAAGCGAATCTAAGAAACTGAGCATAACTGACCCCCGTGGGTCACACAAAATCTCGAGAGCTCTCCCTTGGCATGTCAAAAGCCTAACAACACTCCTCTCACAGTCTAGGTTGGTACCATACATGGCCAGTCAATTCATTCCTAGAATCAAGCCATAACCCATAAAACCGAGCACATATGCATCACACTCAAACTCGACGCCCAAAACTGAGGCGTACCTCCTATAGGGTTAGAGGCTACAACAGGATCAGAAACAATACTAGTACCTAGGTGCAGAGATTCCACTACAGAATTGGATATAAAAGAGTGAGAAGCACTAGAATAAAAAACAATCCAAACAGGATAGTCGAAAAGGGAAATCAAACTTTCGACTGTGACTTTCCTACCTCGATCCCGTCCACTGGCCTCGAGAGCGTGCACCTGTCCTCCAGAATATCCTGTCCCTTGCTCTTGTCCTTGCTAGCTCGGGTATTGCTTAGTAAAGTGTCCCATATGACCATAGCTGAAACAAGCCTTCTTTGACTTTCTACAATCTCTCACCAAATGACCCCAAACCTCCACAACCATGGCATCAAATGTCTGTTTTGATCTGATCCTTGTTAGGATTTCCACCTTTCTTATACGCCCCTTCTTGGGCCACTATTTCTTTTTCCCTCCCTTGGGTTATGCCTCATCAGTCTTTACCTCTTTCTTCTCATCCTTGCCATCTTCATGCATCAGAACCATGTCAACAAGTCTTTCAAAAGTTTCTCCCATCCGTATATGAGGTAACGCCAATCTTTGGAGAGGTTGATTCAACCCTCTCGCAAACCTAAGAGCTTTCTTGTGTGGATTATTCACCGTATCTCGCTAGCTGATTAAACTTGTTAACATATTCTTTAATAGACATATCCCCTTGCTTAAGAGCCAAAAATCACTCCATCTACATACACTCTTGCATTTAAGAAAGAAACTTCATTTTGAACTCCATCTAAAATCATCCCAAGTAGTTGCTGGTCGTCCTGTCTGTGTCACTTCCCATCAATAAGAAGCCTCGTCATTTAATTGCCATGCGGCCAAATATATCTTCCTATGGTCATCAAGCTCAAAATGATCGAAAACACTCTTGGTTTACCATATCCAATTGCGCGCCTCAACATAACTCTCAGAACCATGAATCTGCTTTCCGCCCATTGCACAAAAGTCTTTACAAAACTTAGAAAAGTTGGTTAAATGAGGAGGTTGAGCTACTTCGGCTGCAGCTAGGGGTGGGGCATCTCCTTAAACTTCGGTAGGTGTCGTAGACTCAAGATACCTGCAGAACCATGTAGGTAGTGGAATGCCCTCAGGAAGATTTCCTGCCTTAGACATGCTGAAAAGAGAAGAAACAAGAATTAAAACCGAGAATCGAAAAGATATTGCATATGGCTTTGAGGGATATGTTTTCAAAAATAGGTTTTTATTTGAAAATACTTTTCTTTTGAAAACAAATTTTCAAAAATTTTCTTCGATCTTGTAACCTTCAGCTCCGATACCAAATGTAACACCCCACGTCTGTTAATGTCACGCTTTATCTGAATGCGTTAAGTTCCGTGAAGTGCAATAGGTAAACAGTAACAGAATATCACAAGACAGATGTAAATAAAAGCAGCAGAATTAAAAACTTTCATTATTCAAATGATAAGCATTGTTTCAAAACAGACTACATCATAAATCCAGTTACATCAAAACCAAAAACCAAGAGATACCATCTGTCTCATAATGCAAAATAACATAGTACAGTAATATAAAGCCACATCCCTCTCAATAAGCCATAAAAGAGTAGATAAATAGTCGAAGCGGCATATCTGAGAAAGTCCAGATCCAAGCAGAATAGAGAGAAAGTCCTAATCACGACTGAGTGTTCCCGCCCTGAGAAGCTGGGAGGAAAGGAAGAGAAAGAGGCAAAACAAAAAGGGTAAGACATAAAGTCTGGCGAATCTAATGACTTTCAGTATATGAAGAAATAAAAGCATTAATACAAGAAAATAAATTTGGATGAGAGAATACAACAACACGTAAATAACAGGAATAAACAGGATAAAATAGGATGATAAGGATCAAGTTATGCTTCTCATTTATATCCAAGCACAAGTCTATTATATTACTCTGCACCAATACTAGTATAACAGGATTAACAACAGGATTAGGTGTTACCCGAATTACTCAACAACATGCATATAATAGCAGGATTAGGTGTACCCTAATTACATAACAACAGGATAAGGTGTACCCTAGTTACTACCCAAGCGATCGACCCCCTGCTACATAAATATCATGTGTCAGCCTCATAGTAGGGTGTATCACTCCCTAAAGTGGTCATTTAAGGACACAGTCCTATTTACTGGTGCCACGACATCTTATTATCCCCAGTCGGGCCCATGCACGCTCATGACTCCACCGGAACGCGCCCGTACCACCCTCTTCAGGTGAACCTCTTACTATCCAGATCGGTAAAGTGTGCCCTAGCTCATACCTAGTGCGAGGCCCCCAATCCAATACCAACAGGGATACTAACTGATACAGGTTCCAAACAACAGATGACACAAGCCAAACCCTCTAAGCTTATGCCCCCAATTAACTAGGATCTTAAGAATCCCAAAACCGGATACAAACAGCAGATGTGAGACCTCTAAGCTTATTAATTATCAGGTTCTAACTTATCAGGTTTAAGTTCATTAATATGCATGGTTGTAATATTATTCTATGTGTACAACCATTCCCTAAAACAGTCATCTTCCCAGATGTATACACATATAGATTAAGTTTCCTCTTTTTACTTAATTATATCTGGTACTTAAAGTTTCATAACATGTTCTACTTAATCTTTAAGTGAAGTCTAATCGTTTTAACATGTTCACATATACCCAAATTTACAGTCGCAAGTCCTCAACATATGACATGCCCCAAGTTCCCCTTTTTCATTATCTTGTCAAGTTATTTTCCCCAAATTCTATTATATGCAATCTCAAATCAGAAATGGCCTAGGCTCCCAATGGCATAGACTCAACGTAAAATAAAAAGGGAAAAACAGAAGGAGAAGAACAAAAATAAACCGTATACATAGGCATATAATCAAGACTGTAAATAAAACTGAACAGCAGGATGAGGGTAACAGAATATACATCTAATAACTAAAAAACTATACATATATGAATCAGTGGAGTAAACAGGTATAGTCTCAGATTCAGGTTCATTTGCTGTCAGGATTACTGTTTAAGTTTCATATCTAAAAATAACTGAACTCACAGTGATTGCATTTGAAGAACAGAAGATATATGTTGATGTTGTAGAAGAAAATCTTGTATTAATTTGATAAGAATTGTCCAATTTAATCTAGGTTGAGGAAGCATCTCCCAATCTCCATTTTTAGTTTTAGATTAGAAGTTTGGAGGAATAAGAATGAAGAAGTGTGTATAAAACAATAGGAGTGCATGCCTTTGTATAGATTTCTTAAGACAATCCTTAACCGTTATATCTTCTATTTTCAAATCCAGCCATAAAATAAACCCAACGAACCTGGTTAGAAAAACAGTCCACATGCAACCAGAAGAACCAACACAGCTGATCGCCACAAGGTCGAACCATCGACCTACCGGGTTGACCATGGGTCGACCCATAGGTCGACCCAGGTCGAATATGCATTGTCTCCCAACGGTCTCGGTTCCCTCTTCGTCTCAGTTTATGATTTTGAATTTATTTGAATTATATTTATATATATACTCTTTATATGTATACAAACTTCTATGGTTCATAACTTCTCCATACAATGTCTGTTTTATGCAAACTCGAAGTCTATCTAAACCAGAATTCCGAGACGAACGCAATGGTGCAATCTATTTTATTTAATTCTAAATATTTAATTAAGTAATCTACATTTTATTGTTATTAATGTATAATTAATGTATATTAAATTACGGAGTGTTACATCTTTGCTTATCCAATAATTATTTTCCAAATTTTGATTTCAACAATTTATCTTAGGCATCCAATCAGTGAACATACAAAATGGGTTGAAGGGTATATTTATGTCTTCGTATTATTCATCATTACAATATCATCAAAGGTCATAACACTACATCAGTCTTAAAACAAATTACATAAGGATGATTATTAACACTCATGCCTCTCATCACATCCAAACACTTCATATACAAGCAGATTTATTAAAAGACTAAGGTTGGCTTCATTTAAAACTTATAGCCATATTTTAAGTGAGAATACTCACCTTTTTTCCCATCTTTTATCTTCTTATCCCTAGATTCTTTGATTTTTATTCTGGCGCATGTCTTCTTAAATGCCTCTGTTGCTGCTACCATTTTCTATTTTTTCTTATTGTTGTAAAGAGAAAATATCCTAGCCCGGCAAGGCTTGCATGCTATTGATTTTATTTTGTCACTCAACTAGAGTTTTAGGGGTTTAGTAATATATATTTTACCCTGGGAAAACTTGTATGATACTCACCAATTTCTACACCCACTTGCATAGGTTTGCCACTTCCTTTCATTCATTACTTAGGGAAAGTTGGATTGCTTTTTTAGGGAAAAGCTTCTTTCTATCTTTCCATTTCTACCCCATAGTCATGTTATTTGCATTATTAGCTTGTTGTTCACATACCAGAGAATTATAATGGTGTAACACATGATGTATAGGCTAGTGTTACAGCCTATTTGTTGTATGTAAGTTTGCTTTTATTTATTTTGTGAACATACACTTGCTTATTAAATTTCTACTATCATTCCATCTAGTACATTCTTTTGCTTATTTATTTTTATAAACCTGAATACTAATCTTTTAATGTTAATAAACACATAGTTTTTATTTTCAAAGACTATCATATTTCAAACATTCTTTCTTGATTAATTTTCACAACATTTTTATTTATATACTCATGAACTCTTGTATACCTAGCTTATATTCTTATTACTTCTAGTTATAATAACTCGCATGTTTATATTTCATATATCATATAAACTTGAATTTAAGGAGTTATTTTTTTATTAATGTCTCCATACATTTTTATTTTTGAAATATTTAATACAGTTTGGACATGCACAGTGTGCACATGCACACTCAGTATCATCATTCAATCACACATCCATTTCTAAAGTGCTTAATCACTTTATTGATTATAAGTAATCTAGGTGTAATTTTAGGGTAATCACATATACCCCTCCTTTCTGAAGTTGTGTCCCACAATTTTCTCATACTTATCTCAAGTATTCAACCAATTAGCATCATAAACTAATCTAAATCATTCTCAATTCATTCTCCTGACCTATTCATACATGCGCATTTTTAAAGAAAAATCATAGCATATATTCATTCATCATTATGCACCAAATTCGTGTCATACTAAGTTAATCATATGGATTATTCTTAGATGTTGTTTCAATGCAAACTCATGGCGTTTACTCAATCATTATTTAACATGGTCATTCAAGGAAAAACAGTGCATTCAAACATAAAACATTTACCAAGAACCATTTAAGTTTCTTGCAGGCAAAATTTCAAACTGACAACCGGTTAGGATATTCAGTCTACTCAAATCATTACTATTATTATTATAATTTAGCAAAATTATCATGTATACAAATACAAACATTTTCAAGTGCTTGCATATTCATCCATTCAACCCAAAAGAGACACATTCTTACTGCCTTTTAAATCGAGGGAAAACATAAATACTTCAAACTAGGTTACAAAAATGCTTCAATCACATAAATTTATATTCATAATTGTTGTGCATGTCATATAAGTTATATAAATGTTTAACTTGTAGCCTACATAAAGTTAATTTTTCATACTCATACATGTACATTCTGCCTAAACTCAAACACACACACACACACACACACATATATATATATATATATATATATATATATATGTGTATTGAGTACAAACAATAAGAAAAACATCCATTTGAATCAAGAGAGACAATTATTTACTTGCATTCGTTTCACAACATATCCATAATTATTATTTATAAAAATGCCTTACTTCATTTATTTCTAGCTTTATATTTTTTTCACTAGATAAAATCCCATTGCATATATATAAAAAAATTGTTTGCTTCCAAATTTTCGACCTTTCCACTTTTAATAAAAGTGTTTATTCCTGGGTCTTTTGCTTACAAAAATAAGCATTGGCTTGTGGCATGTGCTTGTGCACATTTTACTTTCAAACTCTCGAGTCAGCTCCATTTTTTAGAAATGAACTTATCAATTCTAAAGGCAATTATAATTATGCAGTTTACTTTATGAAGATGTAATTTCGTACTCAAGTGCTTTTCCGTATAAAAGCTGACATTCATTAATCTTATATTTGCAGAATCATTTCTTCTTGTTGAGTCATATTATTCATTGCTCAAAACATGAAACATTTGATTATGTAAAGGTAAGTTCTCTAATACAATCTACAAGGCATTCCATTGTGTGATTTCATAAAATAAAACAGTGGCATTTTGCACTTAAAGTTGATCTGATTCTAGGATATATTTTTCATGCATCTTTAAAATATTTGGCGTATGTAATATGCCCACCTTAAAATGCTCTTGTCTTCACAAAAGTAATTTAATTTTCAGATATATTTTCGTACAAAAGTAACTTACACTAGCCTTAGGGTGCGTTTGATTTCGAACGGGAAGGGTTATTTGAAAGGGGTATTTTGAAGGGGTATTTGAAGGGGAATTGTTGCGAACGGTGTATGCGTTTTTTTACGAATGGGGCAAATTGGAAGGGGCAGAGTTATTATTTTTATTATTTTTGTATTTGTATTTTTGTTTATTATAATTGTTATTAAATGCAGAATACCAACCGCAGAATACAAATTGCAGAATACTATTTGCAGAATTTAAATTTCATAATTCAAATACCATTACAACATAAAATACCAGTTCCACGAATTCCATTCTCTTTTCATGTTATCAAACTTGTTCTTCATTTGACTTGCATTATAGTCTAACCCGGTGCGCTGGTTGAACGCCAATGCGATCTGCTGGTACCAATTTCCAACGTTATGCACACGGGAGTACTCCAAATGGTCCACGCACACATCGATGAAAGCATTGGCTGTGTCGTTGTTCCATTCAGCAATGGAACAGGTAAAAGAGGACTGACTTGCTGCCATTTTGAAAAAAAAAATCCAAAATTAATGGAAAAATTATATAACGGAGTTAAGAAGCTAATAAACACAAATATAATAACAAAAACCTAAAATAATCGAAGATTTGAAGGGGTTTGGAGCTTGAGTTTTCAGATTTGGTGTTGAAAATGGAGAGAAATGGAGCGAATATATAGGGGGGAAGAGGACCGGTGGATCCAGAATTTTCTCTCGAGTTCAATGCGTCGGACCCGAAAGCTATCTTTCCAACCGTTCGTCTTGAAAGGGCAAACGTGTGGGTCCCACATCAGACGCATCTGACGCCGACGCGAACATTAACTAGCCAGTTCGAAAATCAAACGCTACCTTATATTTTCATAGCCAGTTTTCCTTTCAATCCAAACTTCTTCTTTAAAACAATCAAGTCAAAATCTGGCATATTCATAAGCTTAAGAGTACTTAAATTATGTAGCTTGTACTCCCAGTTTCAACACCTATTATATTTATATGTAAAGACCTGACACATAAGTACTTTTGCAAGTAAATTTAAACATGCTTCCGACCATACTATATATCACATGCTTGTACTTCAGAGTAATGCATATAAATGTGTAAATCATTGTGCCTTATCCTACTTAAGGTAACATTTATCTCCGGACTTATTTTAGCATGTTTCTTACAGTCATTTCATCTGATTTGTATATAATTTAAAAAAAATGCATTTTTTCCGTTTCCTATATCATACCATTCAAAATCAATTCAAGGTTTACAGTAAAAGATTTAACATTACTCTCCATACACCTAAATGCTGATAACTCAGCAAATCCTCAAATTTTAACCGATGTTTCTGGCATTAAAAATATCATCATTCATTCCTTTTATCAAGGTTATTATTTAACAGCTTAAGACTTAATATTTAAGCATTTTGATTTTTAAACATGAATTTTACCATTCTTAAAGGTTATTTATCAATATCTGGTGTCTCTATCAATATACACATACATACAGTCAGGTTAAACCTTACTGAATATATGCTTAAATATAAATATGTAACCATTCAGATCATTGTTAAGCATATGTATACTTGGACTTCACATGATTAATATATAAGTTTCAAAATATCATTCAACTGCAGCCAAGCCTGTATACTATCAGTTCAATTCATAAAAGCATCCAACAAATTAGACATTACAGTTTATGCTGATAATCTTCAGAATTTGAACATTGGGAGTATAAATTACTCAGGTATGAGGAATTTGCAAATGCGTAATGGTAGTACTGCTAGTATCACACACATAGGCAAAGGGACAATTTTTGTGAAAAGACAACTCAAATTAAACAATCTTCGTAGGGTACCCACGATTGATAAAAATTTGTTAAATGTATCAAAATTTTCCAACGATAATAATGTTTACTTTGAATTTCATCCTAGGTTTTGCTTAGTTAAAGATCCCCTAAATCATGAAATATTACTTCAAGGTAACTTATACGATGGTTTATACAAATTAAACAACTTGAAGACTGCAAACTCAAGTGAAGAATTCTGGTACAATAATGTAGATGCTAGTAGTGACAATGACTGTATTAGGAATGGTTGCAATAACGTTGATTATGACAATAATAGCAGTAAATGTAACATGATTAATTCTTGGCATGTAAAATTACGACATCCTAATCTAGACACTGTTAAGACTGTTCTGCGTAATAATAACATTCATTATAAAAATATACCTATCAAACACACGTGCACACACTACCAACTCGGCAAGAGCCACAAGCTCCCTTTTAGTGATTCTGAAACCAGCTATAATAAGCCACTGGAGCTTATAGCCGCTAATTTGTGGGGACCCGCGCCTTTAAATTCATATCAGGGACACATGTATTATCATTCTTTTGTGGATGCTTATTCTAGATATACTTGGATATACATGCTGAAAACTAAATCAGAAGCTTGCAATACAGTTATGCAATTTATAACTCATGTCGAAAAACAAATGAACAGTACTGTTAAGGTTGTTCAGATAGATGGGGGAGCTGAGTTTAAACCTCTAACTAATTACTTTCTTAAAAGAGGGATCAAACATAGATTAACTTGCCCCCATACGTCCGAACAAAACGGTTTAGTTGAAAGAAAACATCAACACATAATAGAGACTGGTCTAACTTTGTTATCACAAAGCTCATTACCCATGAAAAATTGGAATGAAGCTTTCTACACGTCTGTATTTCTCATTAACAAGTTGCCAACCAAAGTCGTAAACAATAAAAGCCCTCATGAATTGATATACAGTGTTAGACCAGAATATGGTTTTTTGAAAGCCTATGAGTGTCGATGTTTTCCATGTTTGGGAGACTATAACAATCATAAACTAAGTATGAGATCAAGCCCATGCACATTCATCGGGTACACACAAAACCAAAAAGGCTATAAGTATATGGGCAAAAATTAAAAAATATATGTTTCTAGACATGTGATATTTGATGAAAACAAGTTTCCTTATGCAGAAAAGCAAATCGGCAAAAAGGATGGGGAACAAAGCATAAACAATAACATACGGTTCGAGCCATTCATTACTGAACCACCTTCAATTGATAGAAATGAAGAGCAACAACACACAGGCAATTTAAACACACAGGAAGAAACTATGGACCGAACAAATGAGCAAGCCAATGAGACACACAATGACTCATAAGATACAAACATACATCAATCAAATCAAAATATGCAGTATAGTAAAGATACAGAAAACAACAACCATGCTAACACTACCAGCAACAATGATACACAGAAGCAGACACCACCACAATCAACTTAACATCACATGATCACCAGGTCAAAGAGAGGCATCTTCAAACCCAAAGTATACAATATTTCTGCCAGTGAGATAGAACCATTGAATTTCACTTAGGCCATAAGATCAAACAAATGGAAGGAGGCAATGGACACTGAATATAAATCTCTCATAAAAAACAACACTTGGAGCTTAGTGACTCAACCAAACCACAAAAACGTGATTGGTTGTAGGTGGACATACAAAATAAAAAGAAAAGAAGATGGATCTATTGACAAATACAAGGCCAGACTGGTTGCAAAAGGTTACGCACAACAATTTGGTTTTGATTTCAATGAAACTTTTTCCCCAGTCGTAAAGCCCACAACCATCAGAATTATAATGACCATTGGTCTAAAAAAAGGATGGAATGTGAGGCAACTGGACGTCAACAATGCTTTTTGAATGGGGAATAGGCTGAAGAGGTATACATGCAACAACCTGAAGGATATGGCTTAAAACAAGCTTCGAGAGCTTGGTATGAAAAGTTAAAGTCAACTTTGTCTAACATGGGTTTCTCACAAGTTAAATCGGACAATTCTCTATATATGAAGAAGGGCATACATGGAACTGTGTTCATTCTAGTATACATTGACGACATGCTAATAACATGAGACAACATCGAAGAAATAAATAGAACCGTACACAAGCTGGATCAAAATTTCGCCATTAAAGACTTGGGGGAACTAAAAAAATTCTTGGAATACAAGTGGCTAGGAAAAACAATGGTGAATTAATATTATCCCAACAAAATTATATCACTGAAATACTGCAAAGGGCAAATATACACAAGGCAAACCCATTACCTACGCCTATTATTAGTAACATAAGACTATCTAAGCACAAAGGAGAAGCTATCGACAATGCCAAACAATATATAAGCATAATAAGAGCGTTACAATACGCAATTATTACTCGACCAGACATATGCTACAGCGTCATTAAACACGGTTGATACATGAAGAACCTTTTATCAGAACATTGGATGGCATTAAAGAGAGTGTTACAATACTTACAAGGAACAAGACATTACGGCATACGCCTAAATTCAGAAAAGGAACTTAACTTACAGTGCTTTAGCAATGCCGATTGGGCAAACGATATTGACGATTGAAAGTCTGTCTCAGGATACAGCATTTACCTCGTTTCCAATATCATTTCCTGATGTACGAAGAAACCGACCACATCCAGATCTAGCACAAAGGCGGAGTACCGTGCACTGGCAAGCGCTACAGCTTAAATGATGTGGATAGAATCATTGATGGAGGAGCTTGGTTTCACTCCAAGATGAAAGCCGGTCATTTGGTGCGATAATAAGAGCACATTATCTTTATCTATAAACCCTATTCAACATTCAAAGACGAAACATCTTGAAATTGCTCTCTACTTTGTGGGAAATAAAACACAATCAGGAAGACTTGCAATATGTCATATGCCCGCATACTATCAGAAAGTAGATGCTCTCACAAAGGCCCTTTCAACCAAGAATTTTTTCAGAAAGAGAGAGGAACTTCGCGTTATCAGTGGAGGCGGAAACCGGAATGAAAAAGGAAACCCTAGATCGAACCGAGGGGGCATAATGAAGACAATAGAGCCGTTACAATTGAGTTGTTAGCGCGTGAACACGTTTTATCATATTTAGTATGTTTTGTAATTATCTACTAGCTGATAAGCTCATGCATACTTGGTATATTTGATACTAGCCGTTAGGATCATACATACTTGGTATATTTAATACTAGCCGTTAGGCTCATAAATATTTGGTATATTTTGTACTAGCCGTTGGGCTCATAGCACTATATATATGTTCTCTTTGTATCGTGTTTTTGTATCAATAAAATTACAATTGTACCTCACTAATAACTCTCCTCCTCATCTCTTAATATTGATAACACAACAAATAACTGGAGATTATAACATCAAACTTACATATTCGCCAATTATAAATGATCTGTAGTACTTCAGCAACTTCATAACTTAAACATTTTAATCTCCTTTCAATTTAAAGTGATCATTTTTCCAAAAGATTAAAAACTCTATCTTATTATATGACTACCAGTTCCAGTATTTAAACCATAGTTTTAGTTGCATCTAGATAAGCACATGTGTAAATTTATTGCAACTTCTTTTTTTCCTTTCAAATATAGGGCTTACTCACATATTACCTATAGGCCACTCCTTCATCCTTCAATAGCTTATAACAGGCTTATATATTTTTTAATCAACAACTACTTTCAAAAAAAAATTACTCTATTTTATTTGCATCCAAGTAATCCAAGGTATTGACTACACATATTCTTATATAAATGTATACTGATCGCTATTTTTCTATGAATTAGAAAAGCGCGATTTTTAAATTAAATTCTACAAGCGCACAGGTCGCGTGATATGCAGGTCAAATCACAGGGAGGTGTTTTAAATCTTATTATTTATCTATTCTTAGGGGAGTTAGACAAAATTTGGAGTTTTTTTTGAATTAATGTTATTGAAATTATTATGAATCTGAATCTAATCAGACGAATATCAATTTCAACAACTAAAAAGGAAGGAACCAATTACTAGAAAAAGAAAATAACAACTATAACAATAACAGAGAATTAAAAGTAGGATTGCCATTGAATCTAATCAAATGGTCAATCGCTAACAAGCAGTAATAAAAGAAAATAAAAATATGTGTTCTACCAAAACTAATTGAGTAGACACACAAATTGTTATGAAAGAAAAAGACAGTCAACTAAAATGAAGAAAAACTTTTTATTAATAAACGAGAATACAGAATAATGGAGATTGAACGTAAAAAAAAATCTCTTTTACAATGACACAATGGTCTTTTATACAAGGTGTAGCCTCCTCTTTCTATGTGAACATAAGGCCCACAAAAATAATTATACAAAAAATATTCTTTCCATAGATGAAGGAATGTTCCTTCCATGACGCTTGATTGAAGAATTGTCATCAAAACCTTTCCATTTGATGAATGGCACGGTCAGTGGGAAGATAAGGATAAGCTTGATTGGAGATGTGTAATCAAAACCTTCCCTTCTTTTTGCATGGCAATTAAATGTGATTGATTGGATTTGAATTCTTGAGAGGATTTTGTCAAATTTCAAAAATCCTTATTAAGTGCATATTATATATATAAAGATGCAATAAATATGACTATATGTATATATATGTATATATATATAATATCACTCAATTCATTTATTCTTCAAAACACATGAGGCAGGGTGTGAAGCATTCGTGTTCTTTCTCTATAAAAATAGCACTTGCCATGGATCAAACTCAGGTCACTCTGTACACATTTCAATGCCTTTACCAGTGAGCTGCAATTTCTTTTGCAATTGAACTAGCTTTGATATGGGGAAGTAGCTTTTTCTTCCTAGTTGACCTTTAATTTAAATGGAGGAGACATTAATTGACAACCTGTAAAAACACATAAAAATACCCAAAGTATCATTTATTTATTTACAAAAGATAAAATATAAGAGCATAAAATAAACACATTTTTATGTTAATCAAATACCCCCACACTTATCTTTTACTCGTCCTCGAGTGAAAAGAAAAAAAAAATGAAAAGTTAAACTAGATAAGTCACACTTTCGTAGGAAACACGATTGCATTGAGCGTATGCAACAAGCCGTTAAACCTTTAGATGTCCCTAGTAGGACGAGTGGTGTCTCGTGAGGGTTTTCAGCGGATGCTACCCACAAAATCCAAATGTAGTATGTGGATCTAATGCAACTACATGAATGTAATGGATATATACAAAAAAAAATACAAAAATGACAACATGACTTGTTTCAGAAAAAATGGTACAACAAATTAAGTTAACAATTTCTAGTCAGTTGATCTTATTTTAGATACCTCAACTTGTCACAAATTTTCAACACAATTCAAGTTTTCAAATGTTAAATTCCAGTTTGGCCAGTTGGTTCGGTTGATAACATAGTGCAGCCATGAAATAAATTCTTAGTTTGCTTGTCACAGTTTGTAAAGTGGTATTCTAATTCCTTGTGTATGGCTAGTTAAATCAATAAGGTCAAGAAATGTTTGGGCATCATCGCTTATTCTCTATCTCTATTAAAGTTAAAATTTATGATTAAATACATACACCTAACTTAAAAGACCAAGGTATACCACCCATACACTGCCTTGTGGACTGACGGAGAGTTAGGACAGAGCTTGGCAGATTGTGCAGACCGACGCTGACTTTGTCAACAACATGTAGGTAATCCTTAGGTGTCCAATCTCATAAAATGAGACCAAGTTATTGTAACAACCCGTATTTCAATAACAAGATTAAAGACGAGAATCAAGGCAGAATTTAATTTTAAATTCTGAATCAAGTGAAACGGGCTATGCCATTGCGTTCGTCTCGGAAAAATACGCGAAATAGAGTCTGAGTTTTCGAAAATCGGAGTCCGTATGACCAAGATATGGCCTCGCGAAGTTTCACGAAAAATTCCCAAATTAAAGTATACTTAATTAAGTGAAATGGGTTGCGCAGAGAAATATATATATATTGATATATGTATATATATAATTGAAAATTAAATAAATAAATATGCAAAAATGTTCAAAACAGCGAATTGGGATAGGGGAATAACCGAACCGGCCGATTTTTGAGGTCGACCCGAGCCCGCTGGGTCGACTAGGGGTTAATCCAGGGTGTTTGGCTGTCAACACGTGGGCCGATTCGCTCAAATGCAGATTTTGCATTTGGATGGTTCTCATGGTTCATCTTTAATCTAAAGGCCCTAGATGGTTCCTACACTTGACTTCTTCCCCAAGACATGCTTTGATGGCTTGGATTGAATCTAGGTTTAATCCTATGGCCTAAAACACTTGCCTAATCTATAAATAAGACCCTAACCTATCCTAAATCCTCATTATTCATTCATGCAACTAAACTATGGCCAAATTTCTACTCTCATGGCCTCCATCTCAAATCCCTAGAGCCTATGCATTCAAATCGGGTTCAAATCAAAAGGTGCAAGCTTGCTACACCAAATAGAGGCCAAATCAACATTGCTATGCGAGTTTCATGAAGGTTCTTCTTCAAAGGAGCCACCTTTCTTCGTCAAGATGATGCAGTACCCCTTTTCTAAGCCTTGCCTAAGTAAGTTCTAGCTACTTTTAGATGGAAACGGTAGTTTTGATAATGACATGGGATAAAATGAGGCTAAACATGATTATGCGAACCTATATGAACCTTACCTTGCCTCTTGTGTTCATGTTTATGATTTTAGGCCATGTGAGTGACTTAATCATGCCTCTCATGCTATGCATAACCTAGTTTATCTTGCAAGTTTGGATCTTTATGCATGAAATGCTAGCATGAACCTTTAGGAACCACTTTACTTGTGAAACATTTGCTAAGACAAGATTTTGGGGCTTATGCATGTTTATGAACCCAAACCCCTTATGCTAACATGCAAGTTTGTGGCCAAATCCTTTATGAGATTATGCATGCTCGTGGCCAATCCCCTCTTTTAAGTTGTGCATGTTTATGGCCAAACCCTTTTTGATAATATGCATGTTTGTGGCCAAATTACCTTATGACACTATGCATGTTTATGGCCAATCCCTTTATGATGTTATGCATGTGGAAGCCAAGCCCTTTTTGGCATCATGCATGTTTTGAGACCAATATGTGACATAGTATCCTTACTATGTTGACTTGCTTTGCTTGCGTTGGGAAAACACGATTTTGGGTAGTTAGATAAACATGAACATGTCGCAAAATCTTAACTTGAATATGACATGTGTTTATACTTGAAAATATGACTTGAAAGATAACATGGAGGTTGGCATGTAAGTATGCATAAAAACATGAGCTTGGGAATTTACCTATTAAGTTAGGTCTACCCTTTGGGAATTTACCTATTAAGTTAGGTCTACCCAAATGCTTGAAAACTTGTAACATGTTTTGGAAACATGATGAACTTAGATAATATAAGTATGGCCAACTCGAGGTTGGGTTGAGTTTGCAACGTAAAACTACCCGGAACCGACCGGCCTAACTAGTAGTTGCAAACAATAGGACCCAATGTGAGAAGTTGGTCATGTCGCGCTTAAGACCCGAGGTTAGACTAGGTTGTGGTGTAAATCTACCCGGACCCGCCCGGCTTAACTAGTAACCACAACAAGGTCTGATGTGAGAGGTTGAGGGTGCATTAATTAAATTAATGCCACATAATAGGGTTAAGTTAATTTGATTAATGAGGCTTAACCAAATATGATATGGACAAATGGGTTAAGTAATTTGATTAGGCTAATGATACTTAACAAAACATGATAAGCTTGGGTAGGTTAAGTAACTTGATTTGCCTAATGACACTTGACCATTTTTATACGACTAGTGGACGGGATTAAGTTAACCAACACTTAATCAATCCAACACGATAACGTGATAAGGTTATGTAAATTTTCTTAATGACACTTAACCGTATAATACAGTTAATGGATGGGGTTAAGGTTAGGCTTAACTAATCTAAACATGGTAATCAGATGGGGTTAAGTTAGCCTAGACTTAATTAATCCAACTTGGTAATTTAATGGGGTTAAGTTAAACACTTAACTAATTTAACACGATGATTTGATGAGGTTAAGTGACCTATACTTAACCAATCTAACTCGTTAATTTGATGAGGTTAAGTTAATCTGTACTTAACCAATCTAACGTGAAAACATGATAAGGCTAAGTCACGAATCACTTGAATACGCTTGACCGATTTGATGACAAGGTCAAGTTAAATTATATAATTAACCAATCTAAAATGATAATTAGACGAGGTTAAGTCATGGATTCCTTGATATACTTAACCAACTTGACACATGGTTTGTAGGGTTAAGTCTTGGACTTGTATACTTAGCCAATTTTGACATGGTTTGTAGACGGGCTAAGTTATGAACTTAAGTGACACTTAACCCATTAGATAAACCCTAATTCGGAGGATTAGGTAAATAACCATAGTTAACAAGGATTATGGAAATAAGGCTAAGTGGTAAACCTTAGTTAAGGGAAACTAAGTAATAATTCTTAGTCAAGGAAATTTGGACCATTTCTTAGATAGATTAGTAACCCGATACGTTAGGTCAACGTTTAAGTATGCGTGTAGGAGCAGGCTATCTGATTTAGATAAAGGCTCCAACGAACTGGGTAACGAAGCAGCGGCTTCGGGGAACGTGAGGATATTCTTGGGATCCCTCTGTGAGCTGCCAGATCATTATACTAGGCTCACGAGAGGTTGAGGTCTGCGGAAGAAGAACCAAGAATATGCCTTGGTTGCTATGCGAGCGACCTAAAGACTGGGGTGGATAGCAGTGAGTCGACGAATACATAAGGTGCCCGAGATAGCAAGTTCGTCGATCATCTACCATCTTGAGTCAAGCGTGTACGTACGGAAAGGCAGGGAACACCCAACAGACCATAATTGCTATCTAATTATGGGTGAGGTAGGCCGTAGGATGTGGGCTGGCCGGAGTGTAGTTCTCATGCAAGATTTTCTCTTGTGTTGCCTTTCACTAGTTGAGGGAGGGGTCTCGTGGGACCATAGCCACGTGTAGAAAAGCAGACCTTAGTATCTGCATCGGCAGATAAATCTAAAGCTCCCGACCGAGTCCTGTATTTCTTGATTTGCCCTGTGACAGGACTCGGATGGCACGATGTGATACATGTGCATACAGTTATAGAAAAACGATTCACGATGAATGCGTGGGAAAAAGGGCGCGGTTGAGGGTTAGCGTAATCCCTAGTGGCCTAGGTGGTTTAACCCAAACCGAAATACGAAAGCGTGCAATAGGTAAGCGTAATCCCTAGTGGTGCTAGGTGGCGTAAGTCCTAGTAGTTCAAACGATGATTCATATGGAAGAGCCTAGCTAGAACAAAGGTGACAGTCCAAACGAATTCAAGGATAATACGACATGAGGAAGCCCGTACGAGGTACGGCAAAGGACTGAACTTATATACATGGAAAGAAACATATGATTTGAGTAACCTATATATGTGATATACTAGGTTGACATGGACCATTACACGACTTTGAGCAAGGGACATTCATGGTTAACACATGACGCGGGTAGGGGTACTAGTACGAGAGGTGCAGAGCAAATATACATGTTAGGACTAAGAAGAATATACATAATAGATACCGTGGGATGTTAGACGGGGTAGATACCTTGGGATAATGTACTCGATAGAAATCTGACGATGTGATACCTTGACTTATCATGACACCGTAGTTTATCATGATACCTTAGTTTACTTTGCCACAGTAGTTCAACCGGCTACCCTGGTTTATCTATCTTGTAGTTATCCTTATGTTTACTTTTAGTTTATGCATGTCATGTTACCTTTACCTGTTTTTATACTGGAAGTAGATAGGACTTACTCAGTCTTTTTGACTGACCCGTTTTGTTTCGCCTCTTTTCTTCCGTTTCCCCCCCCCCCCCTCCAGGTTACAGGGAGGAAACAATGCTGTTTAGTTCGGACTTCTTCTGCTTGAAGGTCATCAAGGATGGCTTGGACTTTTCTTGGCTATGGCTACTTTACTGTTTTTACTTGGGGAATAATTTATGAAAATGTCTTTATGCTTCTTTACTATTGCAAGACAGGTTTTGATGTACTCTGATGTAAAAGGCTTTAGACCTTATTTATTCATGTTATGAAAGTTTGATTTTACTTCCGCTATTCTATATGTTCTGTCTTGTGATATTTCTGTGCATGTTACCAATAATGCCCCTCTAAAGCTAGTGCATTCCTTTGCGAGTGACCCTAGCGGAGGCGGGGTGTTACATTTGGTATCAGAGCAGAAGGTTACCAGACTGGGCAAAAGTTTTTAAAGACCTTCTGAAAACTATTTGAAAATCGTTTATAAAGAAGCATTTTTCAAGAAAATTTTCTTTTAAAAGAAAAAGGCTATTCCCCAAAGGCCATTAGCACTATCCTTGTTTCCTTAATTGAATCTCTTTTCCTTTCTTTCCTCCATCTGTAGTCACAGTGGTTTTAACTGCGACTAGTCTTTTCTATCTACGAAAGTGTTTTCCTTACGATGGAGGTGGTTCTTGAGAGACCAGTGGCCGCGTTATAAGAAAGGATAGTGAGGAAGAGGATAAAGGATACGAGCTTAAGGAAGAACAACTTGTTGGTATGGCTTAGTCCTCAAAGTAGGGAGAAAGAGGAACAATGAAACCCATGACGAGAGAGTACCTTTGGCATGGTAAAACGGGGTGGATAGTTAAGTATTATGGGACAAGGACAAGATCATCGGGAGGGTAATAGTGTGCTCTCATTTCTAGGGTACCTCAGAAGGAGGGTAACGATCTTGTTAAAGGTTTAGCTTTTCTTCTCTATCATCCTGTCGGGACTTTGTTTTGATCACCGCATCTTTTAAGTCCGCTTCGATAGTTGAGTCTCTGCACCTTAGTACTAGCGTAGTAGAGGATCCCGTTTTGTCTCAAGTCCTATTGGAAGATCGGTCCATTTACTCATGACTTGTTTTGGATTTGAGAATGACATGCCTTGGTTATGGATGGATTCTAGGGATGAAGTGGTTATCCAGTAAGGGGTGCCACTCTCGGTTTTGATAGAAGGGTAGTTAGACTCTTGACTAGCCCTCGAATTCTCGTGGAACCTTTTGGGTTCGGTCATGATTAGTTACCTAGAATCCCTTGATACCTTTATTGGAAATTTGAAGGCCGATCGAGTGGGTTCGCCGATAAGACGGATGGTTTATTTCACTTATGCATGGGTTATGGAAATCACCCTAGTAAGTGCACTTGATAACCCGGTTGGCATCTGTTTACTTTCAAGAGAAAGTTCTACTACGTGGAATACCTTATGGTACAAGGTCCGAGATTCACTAGTGAATTTTGGAAAGCTTGCATGAGATCATGAGTACGCAGTCATGTTTGCGCTAAGTGTGCGAGTGGAACGAAAGGCGACGAAGAAATGAGTTCCAACTCATATTATGGAAACAGGAAATAAGAAGCTGCGTAATCGTGAAGAAAAAGGGGCGGTCAAGGCACGATGGAACTAAGCTCAAGGTAATGCGACTCAGGAGACTGAAGACTAAATGCGTGCATGTTATCTCTTTTGGGAATATATCCTCGATCCCTGTTTTTCTGTTTAGCTTGCTTGTAGGCTATCTTTTATGGATATCCTCTCGGTCCTGTTACAAACCCCGTACGGAGTTTGTTTTGTTTATCTTCTCAACCCTGTTTCAGGGAATCTTAGGTAGAACCCTATGGATGTAAACATGTATTTGAAACATGTTATGATTGATATGGTTGCAAGTGGTTGCTCGTGGATGCGCGAATACACATTAGATACTAGCTCGACTCGGTCACATTTCATATTGCATATGCACGAGTATTTATACTTGTTTATGGATGAAATCGAATGTGTTATCATGCGGTTGTTGCATATGAATGAATGATTGTGCATGCATATAGTATCTATATGGCTAGGACTATTTGCATACATGTTGGATTCATGGCACTATACATATTTTTGCATTAGAAAGATTATCCAGGCCTGATCATTAGCATTAGCTAAGGAACATGTACACACACATTTTGCATGTATTCATACAGCATTAGAAATCATCTAAGGACAATGGTTGCTTGTGGATGATGTTTTGAGTAGATGGATGATGGATGGTAGGATATGTTCTTCCTAACTTAGAGATTTCGGGGACGAAATCCTAAAAGGTGGGGAGAATGTAACAACCCGTATTTCAATAACAAGATTAAAGACGAGAATCAAGGCAGAATTTAATTTTAAATTCTGAATCAAGTGAAACGGGCTATGCCATTGCGTTCGTCTCGGAAAAATACGCGAAATAGAGTCTGAGTTTTCGAAAATCGGAGTCCGTATGACCAAGATATGGCCTCGCGAAGTTTCACGAAAAATTCCCAAATTAAAGTATACTTAATTAAGTGAAATGGGTTGCGCAGAGAAATATATATATATTGATATATATATATATAATTGAAAATTAAATAAATAAATATGCAAAAATGTTCAAAACAGCGAATTGGGATAGGGGAATAACCGAACCGGCCGATTTTTGAGGTCGACCCGAGCCCGCTGGGTCGACTAGGGGTTAATCCAGGGTGTTTGGCTGTCAACACGTGGGCCGATTCGCTCAAATGCAGATTTTGCATTTGGATGGTTCTCATGGTTCATCTTTAATCTAAAGGCCCTAGATGGTTCCTACACTTGACTTCTTCCCCAAGACATGCTTTGATGGCTTGGATTGAATCTAGGTTTAATCCTATGGCCTAAAACACTTGCCTAATCTATAAATAAGACCCTAACCTATCCTAAATCCTCATTATTCATTCATGCAACTAAACTATGGCCAAATTTCTACTCTCATGGCCTCCATCTCAAATCCCTAGAGCATATGCATTCAAATCGGGTTCAAATCAAAAGGTGCAAGCTTGCTACACCAAATAGAGGCCAAATCAACATTGCTATGCGAGTTTCATGAAGGTTCTTCTTCAAAGGAGCCACCTTTCTTCGTCAAGATGATGCAGTACCCCTTTTCTAAGCCTTGCCTAAGTAAGTTCTAGCTACTTTTAGATGGAAACGGTAGTTTTGATAATGACATGGGATAAAATGAGGCTAAACATGATTATGCGAACCTATATGAACCTTACCTTGCCTCTTGTGTTCATGTTTATGATTTTAGGCCATGTGAGTGACTTAATCATGCCTCTCATGCTATGCATAACCTAGTTTATCTTGCAAGTTTGGATCTTTATGCATGAAATGCTAGCATGAACCTTTAGGAACCACTTTACTTGTGAAACATTTGCTAAGACAAGATTTTGGGGCTTATGCATGTTTATGAACCCAAACCCCTTATGCTAACATGCAAGTTTGTGGCCAAATCCTTTATGAGATTATGCATGCTCGTGGCCAATCCCCTCTTTTAAGTTGTGCATGTTTATGGCCAAACCCTTTTTGATAATATGCATGTTTGTGGCCAAATTACCTTATGACACTATGCATGTTTATGGCCAATCCCTTTATGATGTTATGCATGTGGAAGCCAAGCCCTTTTTGGCATCATGCATGTTTTGAGACCAATATGTGACATAGTATCCTTACTATGTTGACTTGCTTTGCTTGCGTTGGGAAAACACGATTTTGGGTAGTTAGATAAACATGAACATGTCGCAAAATCTTAACTTGAATATGACATGTGTTTATACTTGAAAATATGACTTGAAAGATAACATGGAGGTTGGCATGTAAGTATGCATAAAAACATGAGCTTGGGAATTTACCTATTAAGTTAGGTCTACCCTTTGGGAATTTACCTATTAAGTTAGGTCTACCCAAATGCTTGAAAACTTGTAACATGTTTTGGAAACATGATGAACTTAGATAATATAAGTATGGCCAACTCGAGGTTGGGTTGAGTTTGCAACGTAAAACTACCCGGAACCGACCGGCCTAACTAGTAGTTGCAAACAATAGGACCCAATGTGAGAAGTTGGTCATGTCGCGCTTAAGACCCGAGGTTAGACTAGGTTGTGGTGTAAATCTACCCGGACCCGCCCGGCTTAACTAGTAACCACAACAAGGTCTGATGTGAGAGGTTGAGGGTGCATTAATTAAATTAATGCCACATAATAGGGTTAAGTTAATTTGATTAATGAGGCTTAACCAAATATGATATGGACAAATGGGTTAAGTAATTTGATTAGGCTAATGATACTTAACAAAACATGATAAGCTTGGGTAGGTTAAGTAACTTGATTTGCCTAATGACACTTGACCATTTTTATACGACTAGTGGACGGGATTAAGTTAACCAACACTTAATCAATCCAACACGATAACGTGATAAGGTTATGTAAATTTTCTTAATGACACTTAACCGTATAATACAGTTAATGGATGGGGTTAAGGTTAGGCTTAACTAATCTAAACATGGTAATCGGATGGGGTTAAGTTAGCCTAGACTTAATTAATCCAACTTGGTAATTTAATGGGGTTAAGTTAAACACTTAACTAATTTAACACGATGATTTGATGAGGTTAAGTGACCTATACTTAACCAATCTAACTCGTTAATTTGATGAGGTTAAGTTAATCTATACTTAACCAATCTAACGTGAAAACATGATAAGGCTAAGTCACGAATCACTTGAATACGCTTGACCGATTTGATGACAAGGTCAAGTTAAATTATATAATTAACCAATCTAAAATGATAATTAGACGAGGTTAAGTCATGGATTCCTTGATATACTTAACCAACTTGACACATGGTTTGTAGGGTTAAGTCTTGGACTTGTATACTTAGCCAATTTTGACATGGTTTGTAGACGGGCTAAGTTATGAACTTAAGTGACACTTAACCCATTAGATAAACCCTAATTCGGAGGATTTGGTAAATAACCATAGTTAACAAGGATTATGGAAATAAGGCTAAGTGGTAAACCTTAGTTAAGGGAAACTAAGTAATAATTCTTAGTCAAGGAAATTTGGACCATTTCTTAGATAGATTAGTAACCCGATACGTTAGGTCAACGTTTAAGTATGCGTGTAGGAGCAGGCTATCTGATTTAGATAAAGGCTCCAACGAACTGGGTAACGAAGCAGCGGCTTCGGGGAACGTGAGGATATTCTTGGGATCCCTCTGTGAGCTGCCAGGTCATTATACTAGGCTCACGAGAGGTTGAGGTCTGCGGAAGAAGAACCAAGAATATGCCTTGGTTGCTATGCGAGCGACCTAAAGACTGGGGTGGATAGCAGTGAGTCGACGAATACATAAGGTGCCCGAGATAGCAAGTTCGTCGATCATCTACCATCTTGAGTCAAGCATGTACGTACGGAAAGGCAGGGAACACCCAACAGACCATAATTGCTATCTAATTATGGGTGAGGTAGGCCGTAGGATGTGGGCTGGCCGGAGTGTAGTTCTCATGCAAGATTTTCTCTTGTGTTGCCTTTCACTAGTTGAGGGAGGGGTCTCGTGGGACCATAGCCACGTGTAGAAAAGCAGACCTTAGTATCTGCATCGGCAGATAAATCTAAAGCTCCCGACCGAGTCCTGTATTTCTTGGTTTGCCCTGTGACAGGACTCGGATGGCACGATGTGATACATGTGCATACAGTTATAGAAAAACGATTCACGATGAATGCGTGGGAAAAAGGGCGCGGTTGAGGGTTAGCGTAATCCCTAGTGGCCTAGGTGGTTTAACCCAAACCGAAATACGAAAGCGTGCAATAGGTAAGCGTAATCCCTAGTGGTGCTAGGTGGCGTAAGTCCTAGTAGTTCAAACGATGATTCATATGGAAGAGCCTAGCTAGAACAAAGGTGACAGTCCAAACGAATTCAAGGATAATACGACATGAGGAAGCCCGTACGAGGTACGGCAAAGGACTGAACTTATATACATGGAAAGAAACATATGATTTGAGTAACCTATATATGCGATATACTAGGTTGACATGGACCATTACACGACTTTGAGCAAGGGACATTCATGGTTAACACATGACGCGGGTAGGGGTACTAGTACGAGAGGTGCAGAGCAAATATACATGTTAGGACTAAGAAGAATATACATAATAGATACCGTGGGATGTTAGACGGGGTAGATACATTGGGATAATGTACTCGATAGAAATCTGACGATGTGATACCTTGACTTATCATGACACCGTAGTTTATCATGATACCTTAGTTTACTTTGCCACAGTAGTTCAACCGGCTACCCTGGTTTATCTATCTTGTAGTTATCCTTATGTTTACTTTCAGTTTATGCATGTCATGTTACCTTTACCTGTTTTTATACTGGAAGTAGATAGGACTTACTCAGTCTTTTTGACTGACCCGTTTTGTTTCGCCTCTTTTCTTCCGTTTCCCCCCCCCTCCAGGTTACAGGGAGGAAACAATGCTGTTTAGTTCGGACTTCTTCTGCTTGAAGGTCATCATGGATGGCTTGGACTTTTCTTGGCTATGGCTACTTTACTGTTTTTACTTGGGGAATAATTTATGAAAATGTCTTTATGCTTCTTTACTATTGCAAGACAGGTTTTGATGTACTCTGATGTAAAAGGCTTTAGACCTTATTTATTCATGTTATGAAAGTTTGATTTTACTTCCGCTATTCTATATGTTCTGTCTTGTGATATTTCTGTGCATGTTTACCAATAATGCCCCTCTAAAGCTAGTGCATTCCTTTGCGAGTGACCCTAGCGGAGGCGGGGTGTTACAGTTATTCCAATGCTGACTTTGTCAACAACATGTCGCATAGAGCTTGGCAGGTTTGCACACCAACGCTAGATATACAAGCAATGTTGGATACCCTTGGATTACTATTATTATTATTGAAAATATAAGTACAAAAGAGAGTTACGAGAATTCAACTTAACACAACTTATTTTTAAAGATTCGAAAAGCCAATATAAGTATTTTAAGTCCTCCACTTATTTAAACAAAGACTACAATATAGAATAGATTTCATGGCCATCACCTAAGAATCTCCCTATGTACCGGTTACACTATTATCCCTCAAAATTAAACTTTTCATTATATTTCTTATTAGATCTAAGCAGAGAGAAAAAAATACTATCAACTAAGTAAAAATTGTAAACTTATTTTGCGGTATCACTCTAAAATGAGTCGTGTCGGCGTGTGTTTTTTTTTTAATGATGTAATGCAGACTTGACTCCCCCACACTAGATTGAGACAGTGTCCCAACTGTCTAAGGTATGCAGACCAAAATGAAAGGGAAAAAAAATTGAAAAATAAAAGAAAAAGAACGTGTACCACCTGATTTCATGGTGGATGATCAGGCTCATGAAGATCGATAAGCTCATTGTCTTCGTATTGCTCGAATTCCAAAAATGGTTTCAGTCGTTGACCGTTTACTTTGAAGACTTTTCCATCCTTAGGATTTTCAATTTCGACTGCTCCATGAGGATATACTGTTTTCACAACATAAGGTCCAGTCCATTGAGATCTAAGTTTTCCTGGAAACAAGTGAAGTCTAGAGTCGTATAAAAGAACTTTTTAACCTACGTTGAATTCCTTACAAAGAAGAGGGTTTGATCATTCGAGGAACAAGAGGGTGAGGGTGTAGAAGATGAAATGTTCGTATTACCAACATCGATTTCAGAAGGTGAGTCAGGTTTGCCGACACTAGGAAGGGAATTGTTGGAATTGCCAACATTTAAGAAAGATGGAGGATTTGATGAACTGACATTCGTAGCGATTAAGTGATCATCAAGATTTTGTATTTGGGTTGAGTTCGAAGGTTTGTTAGGGTTTCCAACATTACTGGCAATCCCCTTTTCAGATCGTAGGGTTGTAACAACATTGACCGGATTATACTTTTCATCCTCACAAGAATTTACAGTACGAGAGTTATATTTTGGATTCACCTAGGGTTAACTAGGCAACTTTCCTTTCTCATTATTTTCATTAGTTCCTTCATCATATTCATCATTTTTTCGAGTTTAACATCTTGATTATTTATTTGTTTTTCCAATCGAACAATATCTTGTGACGGTTGAGAAGATTGAGATGATTGGTTCGATGATTGAAAATTGGGGTGCCTATAAAGTTGTTTGGATTGAGGTGCAACTTGAGAGGTTTGAGAATTGGGAGGTGGAGCTTAACAATTCAGATTTGGAATAAAGGGTTGCATGTCAGATGGGTTGGTCGAGTTATTAGGATTTGACCAAGAAAAATTTGGATGGTTCCTCCAACCAGGGTTGTACGTGGATGAGTAAGGATTATTTTGAGCTATAACATTGGCTTGGTCTTGAGAGTAATAGTGGGGTAACCCTTCTCCGACTTGAGGAGTTTGATTTTCTGAGGAAATTTGATTTGGGTCCACGACATGCACTCCTCTAGTAGAAGTACGAATGGGAACACAAATTGATTCCCATTGCATGTCCTTTTCAGAATAATCTTCTAAGAATTGCCAAGCTTCATCGGCCGTCTTAGACATAAAGTCTCCTCCACACATTGATTCTAGTTGAGTTCTAGACTGATAGTTTATCCCTTCATATGCAATTTGACATAAGTGATCTTTTAGAATTCCATGATGAGGACAACAATATAATAGTTGGTTGAATCTTTCAAAGTATTTTGAAAAAGATTTCCCCTCATTTTGACAAAATTGATTTAGCTCGGTTCGAATTTTGAGAGTTTTATGGAAAGGGAAAAACTTTTTCAAGAATGCAGTGACAAATTCATCCCAACTTCTTATGGAATGTTTTGGAAGAGAATTTAGCAATCTTTTAGCGCTTTCAAGTAGTGCAAATGGAATTAGCCTTAGCTTGATCGATTCGTTAGACAATTGTTGCATTTTTGTTGTGGACATATACAATTCAAAGTCACTTAGAAATTCATAAGCATTTTCAGAACCAGTAAATTTTGGTACCCCTTGAATAAAAGAATGTTTCAGCTCAAAATTGTTTCCTTCAACTAGTGGAAACACGATGACAGAGGGTTGACCAGTCCTAGTTGGATAACATCGATCTCGAAGAGATAAGGGTCTATCCATTTCCAAATTGAGATTTTGAAAATTTTGATTCATTTGATTGTGATTCATCACGTTTTGAAAGTTATGGTTTATTCGAGAACCTCTAGGAGAATTGTGTTAGCTAACACTTTTTTCACTCATTGTTGTTAAATGCAAACAAAGAAAATCCTAGACTTAAGGTTGACACAAGAAGCTCCTAAAAAAAAAAAATAACGAACGCAAGTGTATCTTATTAATTGACAATCTCGATTTGAAGGGGGAAGCAGGTCTTATGGTCGTTCACGTATAGTATAAATACTAAGGTATACGACCAATGTTTTACGGGTAGTATGCAACCGCTTTTGCTAGAAGTTCAATAAATTGAACTAATATAAATCCGCGATCAAATCCTTGAGAAGATCAATTTCACAAAATACACTCTTGTAGTTAAATATTTTGCATATTAAATTAAATAAATAGATTAGAAAAGTTAAGTTGCTGGAATGTCGAAAAATTCCTGATGTAATACGTATCACCGTCCTTTACAAGAGGAATAAAATGAATTCCACACAGCAAAATAATTTTTCAAATCTAAGATATTTAACCAAATTTGTTTGTCCTATTGAGCTTGAGTTTTGCTCCTAAGGCCAACGTCTAATCAATTTTTATTTAAGTCCAAGGAGTATGCAAATGACAGAGTTTAATTCTTTTGGAGCCAAGGAAAAGTAATGACTTCCTCACCTTATGTTCGTTAGGGCTTTGCTCGTAACTAAATTTATTTCAGAATGCAGCTAAAACAACAATCACACAAAAATAATTACAGAAATTAAAAATTGTACAAGCAAGTCGCTGCCCCTGTAGAATTTTTTTACAAGCAATGTCTTTTTTTTCTTTTGCAGCAGAGCACCTGTAGAGTTCAGAAATTTTTTACCGTGGGATATAGCAGTCTGTCCAGTACAACTGGGTAGCGCTAGCGCGTTCACACCCCACTTGGTGTGCGATCGCTCCAACAATTCAAAGTCTGTTTGCAAGTTGACTGATCTCTGAATCCCTTGTTCGTTTGCTTGAATCGGTTTCTTCTTTTGGCTTCTAATTTGTTTTGAGCTTTTTCCTCTTTTTTTTCTCTTTTTTTCTCTTTTTTTCAGTTCGGTTGAGTTCTGATGTGGGGGCTTGTTTGGTTTTGTGAACGGGGGGTGTTTTGACAATGGTAGGTAGAGATGATGAGGAGGGAATTGTTGTGGCAGAACTCAGTGATGGGGATGAGGTTGTGCGTGGAGGGTAGGAATAAGATGGGTGTTGTTGCGTTGATGGTGGTTGAGGGAGGATCTGAGTTTGGTGGTTGCTCACGTTTTAGCAGTGGAGGAACGTGGTATTGGTGCGGTGGTGATGATGGAAGTGGAAGAAAGTTTTGTGGTGAGACTTGGTGGAAGAAAAAAGGTGGATGGAAATGTCTGAATTATTGGGTATTGTGTTGTGAAGAAGTGGTGGTTGTATGGTTTGAGAATTGAAGAAGGTGAGGTTGTAGTCATGTAGAGAAGATGGAGAAGGTTTTTATGGCAGCAGAAATACAAGAAAGAATCAAAGCGGAATTTTTGAAACAAAAGGAAATAAATAAATGAAAGAAAAAAGGAAATAAAGTCAAGAAAATTTGGCAAGTTTTTTTTATTTGTCTAAAGTAGGAATGAATTTGCAAGAGGGAAACAAATAAATGAAAGAAAAGGGAAAGAGGTTGAAAACAAAGCAAGAAAGAACTGAAAATTTAGAAAGATTTTTTTGTTTTCGAAAAAAAAGGAAAGTAGTTATAAAAGAAAATTTGGAAAAGAATTGAAAAGAGGAAAAAAGTAAAAGAGAAAATTGCATGATTCTTCTTTTTTTTCTTTTTTTTGGGAATATTTGTACAAGAAGAAAGGGAAAGAAACAAATGAGAAAAAAATGGAAAGAGAGATTAGAGGTAGCGTGTAACGACCCAGCGTGTTCGACGCCCAGACTTTGACAATAATACATCGAATCGTATTACTTGTCCAAGCTCAGGTATCGAAAACACCAGGTAGTTATTAGAAAGAAATTAGAGGGTGGGATAAGAAAGAAAGAAATATTAGAATAGAAGAGAATGAAGAGGAAATACCATGGCACAGAGTCTCACATCACAGCGAAACAAAATATAATATAGAAATAAATATTTATTGAGAGCTTGAAAAATACTTACAAACATCAGAATACAGCTTACAGCCAACACATCTGGACAGTTATAATAATCTGTCTCCATATACAACACACAACGGAATAATATAATATCATACGCCTGAACCCATCCAGCTCGTCTCTGACTTCGCAGCATTTGATAACCTAGACCTGTACAACCCGGTCTAACCCGAGCATTACAAATACCGAGTCAGTCTGGTGAACCAGAGTGAGAACAACTCGCAAAGTTTAAGGGGATCATCCAACTTGATTTTAAAGTTCACAAATCTTTTGAAAGAAAGGATAGTAGTAAGACCAGCCCACACATAAATACGGACGGTTTTTACCTTACTATAACCCAAAACAGTTTTGAAATCTTATCTTGTCTGATATTATGATAGTGTCTAAGTACAAATAAGTAACAATCTAGCGGAACACTTGCATCTCATGCTCCACATATATAGTATACAATCAAAAACCGCGGGCGCTTATTGGAGATTGGATTCCAACTATGACAAGGTATGGGACCACCTGCCGATAGTGTATCTCTAGAGACGAATACACTGGGTTCAACAAGAACGTCTTGCATCCCGGCCCACACATGACCGACCACTCATTTTGCTTGGGTGTATCGAATGTATATCATCAACGGTTGGGATCAGCAACCGTCTCCCAAAAAGGGACAACATCGATAGATTAAAGAAGCAAATGGAATTTCTCTAGATAGGGGATTATACATCCTAATGGGAGCAACCCACATAGCCATGTTGCCTGCCCGCCTGATTTTTGTCATTTCCCGATTGTGAGGCTTGAGGTCATAATGTATCTTTTGGAACACCTGGCCACCATTCACTTTGAATGCCACATCGTCAGATCCTCCAGAAATCACTAATTCGTTTCCACAAAAATAATCAGGTTGATAAGTTAGAGAAGGTGTCTTCTCCGCCACCACAGAAATACTTTTGAGGAAATCAACGTACGTAATTCCTTTTGAAATACTCTGTCAGACATCCGTCCATACAAGTTGTCCTGGGACTGGACAAACCGAAGGCACTCTCCTACTGCATCCTTGAATTACTCTATGGATCAGTAGCGAGTAGTCCTTGCAATCCATATAATCTCACTTACGACTGAATCACGCCAGAATACCTCTGGCTGTACATCCAGAGAATATTCGATGGCAACCCTTCCGCTTATGAAGATCCACGGTCTTCAAGTTCTTCATCTTGCTCAGCATCTGGTATCACCAACGTTTACGTATTCATTTGTCGGAATGGTTTTCGAATATAAATTCGATCCCGGTCTTTCCGTACCAACAATCGTATTGGCCAGATTTGATAGTCGGTTATTTAACTATCAAATAAACAACCATTCAATCAGGAAAATAAATTGAATTCATTGATTCAGTGTTTAGCAACATTTGGCCCTTTTAATTAAAAAAACTTCTTAACCTTTCAGTATCTTAAAATACAATATTAACCTCTTATTTTTGTAATGTCTCGACTTTTCTGACTATTTTTAAATCATGTTAATGAGGAATTAAAATAAGGTTTCTTTTTAGAAATTAATACTAAGGAGATTTTTGAAAAAAATATACATGTATATGAATAAGCATATATATATGTAATAATATTTAATATACTTGGTAAAATCTTAGATTTGAAAATATAAGACAAGTGTATATTATTTAAATAGAAATTCATATGGAAATATATATAAGGAGATAAATACTTCATACATATCATTTTTGACAAAACAAGGAGTAAAGAACAAAAAGGGCTAAGGCATGAATAAAGAAAAGAGCTTTTGTTCATTTAAAAATAAAAAGGGACCTTGGAATAAAAACACAACCATATGAACCCTTATAACATGAGAACAATTTGGCCAAAAACATAAAGTATATGACATATATAAACAATTGTTTTGATCACAACAAATATCTTGAATAAAAGACAAAAAGAGAAACTACCTAGTAGAAACAAAAACACTTAATGAAACATGCTTGGAATAGTAAAACTAGATTTACAAAACCATCCCCTAAAAATCCTAAATGAAGTGCATGTGCACTTCCTTAAGCAAAAAGAAAATATCAGCCAAGAAGAAAAAAAATGAAAACATTAGTTTAAGGATTTAAAATCAAAAGGAATGATCCTTGCATTTAATGAAGTTAAGGTCCAAACTTCTAGAAGCCATCACCTAGGACAATGTCATTGGCTACCAACCTTAGTAAGACAAAACTTAAATCCATGTTCTCCTAAAATTTTGGGCCGTAGGTACTATAATATGAGGGGTGAGGCTAAGAGAGTTTTTACTGTGAGAACCATGTGCAGAAATTTATTTTTAAAAGCATGAAAACACTATAAATACACCTCAAAAACCTCTCATACCCTCACTCACAACAAAGCTAAATTCACATACAAAGTTCTGAAGTTTTCTGAGATCTTGGATAGCATTAAAGTGAGTAAACCAGATTGTAACACCCCACGCCCGCTATGGTCACTCACTAAGGGAATGCCATAGCATCGGTGGAGTATTTTAGTGAATATAGAACAGAAAAATTACACCAAGACAGATATAAATAGTACTTAAAATTTTAAAACATCATCTCATAACAGCGGAAATAAACATGTCTGGTTACATCATAAAACCATGATAAAAGTCAAGTACAATATCCGTCAAAATAAAGAAGTGCATAATCCCACTCTCTCATACAATAGCCATGACAAAAGAAAAGATAACTGGATAACTGGAGCTTTACATCTACCCAAGCTCCGAAAGACTGGAACAGCAATCCGATCAAGCTCTACTACTGCTAGGATCCACCGTAGGACCTGAGGGTTGGGAAAAAGATAAAAACAACGGGGTCAGACATAAGTCTGAGTGAGTCCTATAACTTTAACAATACAATCATTAAAGTAACCAGAGAAGACATAAACTTGACCTACGGTAATATCTGGGGATGAATGGCTACACTAAGCAGCTTGGTAGACTTAGGATAAACTAAGATAATCGTCAGGACGCATCTACCCACCCAAGGATAATTACTAACTGCACCACACCAGTCATTCCTATTTGAAGGTTGATCCCTCTCAAGGACTTAGAAAATTTCCCCCGAAGTCTCACGTACTCCTAGCCCACTACATAGGTGCCGTCTGCCCCTATCTCCACTAGGTGTACTTAGCAATTTTACCCAGTAGTTTCGTGTACCCCTGCATAGGTGCCGTCTGCCCCTATCTTCATTAGGTGTACCCACTACTCCCCATCGATCGGCTCCCTACCATAGATACCCGTGCTGGTCCCACAGTGGGGTGTATCACTCCCCTAAAGTGGCTACCCAATACTAACGGTGCACGGCTTTATATCTACACGATGCAACAACGGCTTATCTACCAGCCCGGGCCCACACACGCATATGAAACCCGTTGGACTTGCGTTGCCACCGCTAACCCGTTTTGGCCTCTTATAATCAAGCCCAATATGCGTGTCACGTCACTCGACATGGGTCGAGCCCACAAAGATACGTTTGGGATATTGGTTGAAATGGGCCCCCACAAGCTACCCACTTAAGCTTGTCAAATATCTAGTGTATCCCACTTAACCCTTTAATCATGTTTAATTACATGTTTCCACTTGGTTAAGTATTCTAATCGTATTTTCTATTGCCACCCAAGGCAACCCACTAGATTCCACATGCCACCCAAGGCAACCACAAAATTTCCTCATGCCACCCAAGGCACCCACTTAACCCCTCATGTCCCACAACATGCTACTATGGTTAAGTGTTTCTTAATTAATTAAGACCGTGATCTCCCATAAAGACCTCCCACATTAGACTGGCTGTTATGACCGCCTGGTTAAGCCGGTATAATCCGGGCAGTCTTACGTCATAACAGAGTCTAACCTCGTGTCTTTACCTTAATCACGTATTTAATTTATGGCTAAGACCTCTCACATTGGGCTGACATTTGTAGCAACTGGTTAAGCCGGTCGGGTCCGGGCAGTTTTACACTACAAATGAGTCCAACCTCGTGTCTTAGTCGATTAATTACACCTAATTAATCACCCCCATATTAATTATCCCTAATTAATATCAAGTTTTCCATAACATGGGTAGACCTAACTCAATAGGTAAATTCCCATGGGGTAGACCTAACTCAATAGGTAAATTCCCACTTATGGTAATTTATTTTTACGGTATGCTTAATCATACCCAATCATTCATTTATTAACATATTTACCCACCCCATCGTTCCCCACGTAAATCGTTCTCATTTCATGACATAATAAAAGGGGAAGATCCATCACACATATCATGGGTTTAGCATATAACTTTGTCATGGGTTAAGAGGATGTCAACTTGCATATATGAACACATTTAACCCAACCACATTTAACTCAACTTTCATATTATCATACACATGATTTGCATAACATGTTACTTATGAGCTTGCATATTATCATACACATGATTTGCATAACATGTTACTTATGAGCTTGCATATTATCATACACATGATTTGCATAACATGTTGAACTTGCATATAGGCGTTCTCATAACTTGCATAACATGTTAAACATGCATTTAAGCATACACATAACTTGCATAAGCATTCACATACTTGCATAAACATTCACATACTTGCATAAGCATACATAACTTGCATAAACATGCATAACTTGCATATCATGTCATTTAAGCATATACATATCTTGCATAAGCATTCATATACTCGCATAAGCATGCATAACTTGCATATCACATAAATCTTGCATTTAAACATATGCATGACTTGCATAAGCATCCATACACTTGCATAAGCATGCATAACTTGCATATCACTTTAAACTTGCATTTTAACATATACTTAACTTGCATAACTCACTTTGTTAAACATGCATAATTCCACTCATTCAATATGCATAAATCCACTTGCTAAACATGCATATACCATCTTGTCAAACATGCATAAATCAACTTATTAAGCATGCATAAACCAATCTTACCAAATATGCATAAACATAGAACAACATAGAGTAACATATCACTATACATGATTCAAACTCACTAATCCGCATTTAAGACCATAAGTCTTATTACACCCAATCTACTTACTTTAACAATCGATGTTAAAGTGATGGAAACTCACCAAACTCAAAATTAACCAACTTATGAAGAGGAATTAGTTGCTAACTATGAAGATAATGATGATTAGAGAATGATTTGAGAGGGATTAGCTTGAGACTTCCTTCTTAGATTAGTGAAGACTCCTTCTAGGATTTAATTTGGCGGCATGAGGCCTTCATTTCTATTTTTAGTATGGATTAAGTTAGGTTTAGGGTGTATTTATAGATTAAGAGAGTGTTTTAGGCCCTTAGATTAACCCTAGATTAATTTAGGTCCGTTAGATTTAGGAAACCTCTAGAACCAAGCCCAGCCCTAGCCAAAAAACCAGATCTGGTGCACCCAAGCACCCTCGTTCGACACGCCATGTCGACAGGCAAGTCGACACCCCCCCCCCCCCCCCCCCCCCCCCCGTCGACAGGCCTGTCGACAGCCCTGTCGACATGCTTAGGCGGGAATCTTCCCGCCTAGCCCCGCTGGTTCTAATTTAAAATTTAAATTTAAATTCCTAAATCTGTTTTTAGCTCTAATTTTTCTGCAAACTTCTTTGGGCCATAACCGGGCCATACGGACTCCGATTCTCGAAAACTTGGACTCTATTTCGCGTTATTTTCCGAGACGAACGCAATGGCGCAGCCCGTTTCCCCCGATTTCCATATCTGAGATTATTTATCCTGTAATTAGTGAATTTTAGTATTAACTAAAATTTGGGGTGTTACATTCTCCCCTACTTAAAGGATTTCGTCCCCGAAATCTCTAAGCTAAGGAGAATGCATATCCTACCATCCAAACATCCATCTACTCAATCCATCAAACACGGGCATCCATTGTCCTTAGAACAATTTCTAATGATGTATGAGCATATGCAAAGAGTGTGTGTATATGTTCCTTACCTAAATGTATGAACATATGCAAACCATGATAGTGCCATGCATCCATTATGTATGCGAGAAAACCCTATCGACACATACAATATCTACATGAGTGCACAATCATTCACCAAAATGCATCATCCATGTGATAACACAACCATTATACATCCATAAATATATTTTCCTACACACAATTTTATGCAATATGAAGTGACTGAGCCGATCTAGTGCCTAGAGTGTGTGTATATGCATCCACGAGCAACCACTAGCAAACACTTGCATCCACTTGCATCCACTTGCATCCATCAACCATAACATGTCTCAAACACATGTTTCAACCATAGGTTTATCCTATCTAAAGGTCAAAGGTACTAACGAGAGGGCATACAAAAGATAAGATAAGTACTAGGCAAGCGATAAAGGAGAAAGTAAAGACATACCCTCAAAAAGAAATGGGTACAATGAACGCATCTTCGCTTCCGTCTCCCAAGTTGCGTTGCTCTCATCTTCTCCCCATTGCACCTTGACTAGCTGAACCTCTCTGTTTCTCAACTTCCTAATCTCTGACCCAAGGATGCGAGTAGGAGCTCGTCGAATAGTCGCATCACGCTCTACCTCTACATCTCTAAGCAAGCTCGGCTCTACCACCTCTGCGGTCTCATGTAAGCACTTCCTCAGATGTGATACATGGAATACATCATGAACACCACTAAGTCTGTCGGGCAACTCCACCCTATATGCCATCCGTCCAATCCTTTCCTTGATAGGAAACGGCCCAACAAACCTCGGTGCTAACTTCCCCACGGATCCGAAGCGAACAACATTTCTCAACGGAGATACCTTAACAAAAACCATATCCCCAACCTCAAACTCAAGATCCGTCCTTCTCTTGTCCGCATAAGATTTTTGCCTATCCTGCGCTGCTTTCATCCTTCTTCGAATCAAATCGATCTTCTCTGAAGTCTCCCTAACCATATCAGGCCCAAGCAAGATCTTATCCGTAGATTCCCACCAACATGCAGGTGATCGACAAGGCCTTCCATAGAGAGCTTCGAAAGGAGCCATACCAATACTGGACTGAAAGCTGTTATTATATGCGAACTCCACCAACGGAAGATGCTCTTCCCATGTACCTCCAAAATCTAAGATACAAAGCCTCAAAAGGTCTTCTAGAACACGATTCACCCTCTCAGTCTGGCCGTCTGTCTGAGGATGATATGCAGTGCTCAGACACAATTGAGTCCCCACTGCTTCTTGCAAACTTCTCCAGAACTCACTAGTGAAGATAGGATCTCGATCACTCACTATGCTAGAGGGTACCCCATGCAATCGAACTATCTCTCGAAGATATACTGAAGCTAACCATGGAGCGGTCCTCTTGCTCTTCACAGGTATGAAATGGGCGCTCTTAGTAAGTCTGTCTACCACCACCCAAATTCCTGTATTACCCTTCCTTGATCTGGGTAACCCGTCAATAAAATCCATCGAGACGCTATCCCACTTCCATTGCGGAACCTCCAATGGGTGAAGCAACCCCCCTGGTTTCCTTTGCTCCGCCTTCACTTGCTGGCACACCAAACATCGAGCGACATACTTGGCCACATCTTTCTTCATACCGGCCCAGAAGAAAACCCTCTTCATGTCTTGGTACATCTTGTCCCCACCGGGATGAATGGTCATCCTAGAACGGTGTGCATCATCAAGAATAACCTTCCTCAACCCTTCATCTTGCGGTACACAAAGTCTACCGTCTCTACGCAAGCACCCCTTATCGTCTAGGGTGTACCTACTCAAATGGCTGGACGACTCCCCCCTTATGAGCTTCTCTATCAACTCAACCAACTGTGGGTCGTCCCTCTGTGCTTCACCAATCCGCCCCAAAAGAGTAGGTCTAACTTCCAAAGAAGCTAGCAAACCGGGTACATAATCAATGGAAGGTCTGAAATCAAACATCGAGATAAACTCCAAGCTTCGTTGCTCCACAAACAATGGACTCAAAGACAACCTCTTCCTACTCAAGGCGTCTGCCACCACATTACCCTTGCCAGGGGTATATGCTATCTCGAAATCATAGGATGCTAAGAACTCCATCCACCTTTGCTGTCTCAGATTCAAATCCTTCTGAGAAAACAAGTACTTCAACGATTTGTGGTCAGTGAACAACTCGAATCTCTCACCAAGAAGATAATGGCGCCAAATCTTAAGCGCAAAAACAATAGCGGCCAGCTCTAGATCATAGGTAGGGTAATTTTTCTCATGTGGCCTTAACTGCCTTCCACCATAGGCTATTACCCTTCCCTCTTGCATTAAGACTGCGCCAAGTCCTGTCCCACAGGCATCGGTATAGACAACAAATGGCTTGCTCCCATCTGGCAACACCAAAACTGGAGCGGTGGTTAAAGCTCTCTTTAACCGTCGGAACGCATCATCACAATCTACGTCCCATATGAAAACAAGATTCTTCTTCGTCAAGCGGGTTAATGGGGCTGATATCTTCGCGAAGTCTTTAATAAACTTCCTATAATAACCCGCCAATCCCAAGAAACTTCTTACTTCGGTAGCATTCTTCGGAACCTTCCAATCCTGAATTGATACTACCTTCGCGGGATCCACAGCTATCCCTTCCTTGGAGACCACGTGCCCCAAGAACCGCACTTCCTTCCTCCAGAAGTGACATTTAGAGAATTTAGCCTTAAGGCTATGTGCTCGAAGAGTCTTCAACACTTCCCCAAGATGTAGGGCATGCTCTTCCTCACTCTTAGAAAATACTAGGATATCATCCACAAAGACCACCACAAATTTATTAAGGAATTCCCTGAACACCCTACTCATCAAATCAACAAAGTATGCAGGGGCGTTCGCCAACCCAAATGGCATCACCAGCCACTCATAGAAACCATCCGGAGTTCTAAAGGCAGTCTTGTCTATGCTATCCTCAGCCACCCTCAACTGATGAAACCCTGTGGCCAAGTCCAACTGAGAAAATACTGAAGCGCCAACCAACTGATCGAAAAGATCATCTATTCTCGGCAATGGGTGTCTATTCTTCTTTGTGAGCTTGTTGAGTTCTCTATAGTCTACACAAAGTCTGAGGGACCCATCCGCCTTCGTAGCAAATACTACTGGAGCACCCCACTCCGATATGCTCCGTCTTATGAACCCCTTCTCAAGTAACTCCCCTACTTGCTTATGGAGTTCCCTCCTCTCACGAGGAGCCATGTGGCGCACTGGTAAAGATACCGGTTTAGCATTATCCACCAGATATATTCGGAAGTCAATCTCCCGCTTCGGAGGTAAGCCCTTCACCTCCTCAAACACATCCGGATATTCCCGGACCACTCTAATAGATTGCAAACTCTCGACCGAAGCGTCAAGCGATTCAAGATAACTTAGCATAACAGAGTCCATGGGATTACAAGAAATCTCGAGAGTGTTACCCAAGCGGGTCATGAGCCTAACAACTCTCCTTTCGCAATCAAGAACGACACCATTACTGGATAACCAGTCCATGCCCAAAATCAACCCATAGCCCGTGAAGCCCAACACAAAAGCATCACATCTAAACTCAATGCTAAGTATAGAAATCTTCAAACCCAAACATATCATGGATAAATAAGTGGAGCCCCCAATTGGGTTTGAAACAACCAAGGGATCATCTACCAGACTGGTGTCTAGGTGCAGTGACTCAACTTATGATGATGAGATAAACGAATGCGATGCGCCTGAATCAAACAATGTACGGACAGGATGATCAAATAGAAAAACCAGACTTTCAATGGAAATAGTTCTACCTCTCTCCTGAATTGGTGGAACCGCGAGAGCCTGAACTTGCCCCCTAGCCTGACTCGGTGCCATAAGAGCTTGCACCTGTCCTCCTGAGGTAGATCCCGTCCTTTGCCCTTTCTTAGGGCAATCTTTCACTAGATGCCCTGCTTCGCCACAGTAGAAGCAGCCAGTCTTCTTCTTCTTGCGACAATCCTTGCTTAGGTGGCCGGGTGTCCCACAATTGAAACACTTCTTCTTCTTGCCCTTGCCACCGTTGCCTTTCCCACCTTTGCTTTGCTGTTGTTGAGGTCTCTTTTGATCTCCCTTCTTTTCGGGTGCCTTATTAGCATTAGGACCCTTCTCTTCCTCATACATGAGTGCCATGTCAACTAGCTTCTCAAAGGTGGCCCCCATAGGGATGTGAGTCATAGCCAACCCATGCATCGGTTCATTCAAGCCTTTCACGAACCTCAAAGCCTTCTTCTCCGGTGTATTCACCATGTCTAGGCCAAACCTTGCCAATTGATTAAACTTGTTAACATATTCCTTCACCGAAAGATTTCCTTGCTTTAGAGTCAAGAATCTTTCCATATACAAGTTTTCCTCCGCCCTTGAGAGAAACTTTGCCACAAATCTTTGCCTAAAATCCGCCCAAGAGTCAACGGGGCGTTCTCCATTAGTGACCTCCCACCAGAATGAGGCCTCTCCCTTCATTAACCAAGCAGCCAACTTGACTTTCTTTCCTTCTTCCATCTCAAAGATATCTATCAACTCTTCCACCTCCTTAAGCCAATCTCTAGCCTCCACAAAGGTTTCAGATCCTTGAAAAGGTTTCCCTCCCATAGCTTTAAATTCCTTGCAAGTCTTAGCAAAAGTATCCGTGCGAGGTGGAGGGGGAGGGGGAAGATCGGGTGCTACGGTTGGTGGAGGAACATTTGCTGGACCCGCAGTGGTGGCCCTAGCCTCCATCAATCTCCTATACCATACTGGTATCGTCACACCCTCTGGAAAGATAAGATTCTCGGCCATGCTGAAACGAAAAAGGAAAGATTCAAAACGGAGAATTCGAAGGATATAGATATGGCTATTGGGGATTATGCTTTTCTTTCAAAAACTTTTCTCTTAAAAGACATGTTTTTGAAAATATCTTTTCCAAAAATGTTTTAGAAAAATAGTTTTCTAAAAATTTTATCTGTTCCGGTAACCTTTGCTCTGATACCACGTGTAACACCCCACGCCCGCTATGGTCACTCACTAAGGGAATGCCATAGCATCGGTGGAGTATTTTAGTGAATATAGAACAGAAAAATTACACCAAGACAGATATAAATAGTACTTAAAATTTTAAAACATCATCTCATAACAGCGGAAATAAACATGTCTGGTTACATCATAAAACCATGATAAAAGTCAAGTACAATATCCGTCAAAATAAAGAAGTACATAATCCCACTCTTTCATACAATAGCCATGACAAAAGAAAAGATAACTGGATAACTGGAGCTTTACATCTACCCAAGCTCCGAAAGACTGGAACAGCAATCCGATCAAGCTCTACTACTGCTAGGATCCACCGTAGGACCTGAGGGTTGGGAAAAAGATAAAAACAACGGGGTCAGACATAAGTCTGAGTGAGTCCTATAACTTTAACAATACAATCATTAAAGTAACCAGAGAAGACATAAACTTGACCTACGGTAATATCTGGGGATGAATGGCTACACTAAGCAGCTTGGTAGACTTAGGATAAACTAAGATAATCGTCAGGACGCATCTACCCACCCAAGGATAATTACTAACTGCACCACACCAGTCATTCCTATTTGAAGGTTGATCCCTCTCAAGGACTTAGAAAATTTCCCCCGAAGTCTCACGTACTCCTAGCCCACTACATAGGTGTCGTCTGCCCCTATCTCCACTAGGTGTACTTAGCAATTTTACCCAGTAGTTTCGTGTACCCCTACATAGGTGTCGTCTGCCCCTATCTTCATTAGGTGTACCCACTACTCCCCATCGATCGGCTCCCTACCGTAGATACCCGTGCTGGTCCCACAGTGGGGTGTATCACTCCCCTAAAGTGGCTACCCAATACTAACGGTGCACGGCTTTATATCTACACGATGCAACAACGGCTTATCTACCAGCCCGGGCCCACACACGCATATGAAACCCGTTGGACTTGCGTTGCCACCGCTAACCCGTTTTGGCCTCTTATAATCAAGCCCAATATGCGTGTCACGTCACTCGACATGGGTCGAGCCCACAAAGATACGTTTGGGATATTGGTTGAAATGGGCCCCCACAAGCTACCCACTTAAGCTTGTCAAATATCTAGTGTATCCCACTTAACCCTTTAATCATGTTTAATTACATGTTTCCACTTGGTTAAGTATTCTAATCGTATTTTCTATTGCCACCCAAGGCAACCCACTAGATTCCACATGCCACCCAAGGCAACCACAAAATTTCCTCATGCCACCCAAGGCACCCACTTAACCCCTCATGTCCCACTACATGCTACTATGGTTAAGTGTTTCTTAATTAATTAAGACCGTGATCTCCCATAAAGACCTCCCACATTAGACTGGCTGTTATGACCGCCTGGTTAAGCCGGTATAATCCGGGCAGTCTTACATCATAACAGAGTCTAACCTCGTGTCTTTACCTTAATCACGTATTTAATTTATGGCTAAGACCTCTCACATTGGGCTGACATTTGTAGCAACTGGTTAAGCCGGTCGGGTCCGGGCAGTTTTACACTACAAATGAGTCCAACCTCGTGTCTTAGTCGATTAATTACACCTAATTAATCACCCCCATATTAATTATCCCTAATTAATATCAAGTTTTCCATAACATGGGTAGACCTAACTCAATAGGTAAATTCCCATGGGGTAGACCTAACTCAATAGGTAAATTCCCACTTATGGTAATTTATTTTTATGGTATGCTTAATCATACCCAATCATTCATTTATTAACATATTTACCCACCCCATCGTTCCCCACGTAAATCGTTCTCATTTCATGACATAATAAAAGGGGAAGATCCATCACACATATCATGGGTTTAGCATATAACTTTGTCATGGGTTAAGAGGATGTCAACTTGCATATATGAACACATTTAACCCAACCACATTTAACTCAACTTTCATATTATCATACACATGATTTGCATAACATGTTACTTATGAGCTTGCATATTATCATACACATGATTTGCATAACATGTTACTTATGAGCTTGCATATTATCATACACATGATTTGCATAACATGTTGAACTTGCATATAGGCATTCTCATAACTTGCATAACATGTTAAACATGCATTTAAGCATACACATAACTTGCATAAGCATTCACATACTTGCATAAACATTCACATACTTGCATAAGCATACATAACTTGCATAAACATGCATAACTTGCATATCATGTCATTTAAGCATATACATATCTTGCATAAGCATTCATATACTCGCATAAGCATGCATAACTTGAATATCACATAAATCTTGCATTTAAACATATGCATGACTTGCATAAGCATCCATACACTTGCATAAGCATGCATAACTTGCATATCACTTTAAACTTGCATTTTAACATATACTTAACTTGCATAACTCACTTTGTTAAACATGCATAATTCCACTCATTCAATATGCATAAATCCACTTGCTAAACATGCATATACCATCTTGTCAAACATGCATAAATCAACTTATTAAGCATGCATAAACCAATCTTACCAAATATGCATAAACATAGAACAACATAGAGTAACATATCACTATACATGATTCAAACTCACTAATCCGCATTTAAGACCATAAGTCTTATTACACCCAATCTACTTACTTTAACAATCGATGTTAAAGTGATGGAAACTCACCAAACTCAAAATTAACCAACTTATGAAGAGGAATTAGTTGCTAACTATGAAGATAATGATGATTAGAGAATGATTTGAGAGGGATTAGCTTGAGACTTCCTTCTTAGATTAGTGAAGACTCCTTCTAGGATTTAATTTGGCGGCATGAGGCCTTCATTTCTATTTTTAGTATGGATTAAGTTAGGTTTAGGGTGTATTTATAGATTAAGAGAGTGTTTTAGGCCCTTAGATTAACCCTAGATTAATTTAGGTCCGTTAGATTTAGGAAACCTCTAGAACCAAGCCCAGCCCTAGCCAGAAAACCAGATCTGGTGCACCCAAGCACCCTGGTTCGACACGCCATGTCGACAGGCAAGTCGACAGGCATGTCGACACCCCCCCTGTCGACAGGCCTGTCCACAGCCCTGTCGACATGCTTAGGCGGGAATCTTCCCGCCTGGCCCCGCTGGTTCTAATTTAAAATTTAATTTTAAATTCCTAAATCTGTTTTTAGCTCTAATTTTTCTGCAAACTTCTTTGGGCCATAACCGGGCCATACGGACTCCGATTCTCGAAAACTCGGACTCTATTTCGCGTATTTTTCCGAGACGAACGCAATGGCGCAGCCCGTTTCCCCCGATTTCCATATATGAGATTATTTATCCTGTAATTAGTGAATTTTAGTATTAACTAAAATTTGGGGTGTTACACAGATCCTTATTTTACTACTGTTTTTAATTTTTAGTAATGCTAGAGTAGGATGTTAGAACAATGAGTGACCATATGCTGAAGTTTTAAAACACTAAACTAATGTATAACTTCTACCTGTCTGTTTTGCAAATCACCCAGATATGTTGATGTTTATTCATGACTGAATAACATCTTATTGTTAAAAAGATGATCACATATGATCCCTGTTAAACTATTCTAGTGTTCATATCATACTTGTTGATGTCATCACTTTGATACTGGTATGCTGTTGTGAAGCAAACTAGTATAAACACCCTGAAAACCATACATTGACTAATTTAAAATACAAGACACTAGTGTATAATTAGGAAGTAAGTATACTGCAACTAATATACACAATCAAATCAAACTGAGCACTTATGAATACAGAAACACAGGAGCAAAACTGCTCTCTGTTAACCCATTTAAACCATGGATTTTTAAACCAACCAGAATCAAGATTTAATTATATAAATGGATTCATAATACCAAACGATGATTTTTGGTGGTGGAACCATGATTTTTAGTAGTGTAAATAAGGAGAAATCTTGGGGGTATCGGAAAACGTTGTTAAAGCAATTTCCGGCGATCCCTTGGGTCAACTGACATGGCGTGAAGCGTGGGGAGGCGTGGAGGTCCAACAATCAAGGGGAAAATATCAAACGATTTTTCTAATGTATAAAATTTGTAAACGAGCTAAATATAGGTCAAATGGGTTCGTTTTTGGGGTCTGTGTTCACGGTGGAACTACTCGCCGACGGTGGCAAGGGGGAGGTGCGCACCTTGGGGAACTGAAGCATGAGGCGTCACCTTGTCATGGCCGAAGTTGGTCGGGTTCTGGTATGCTGAGGTGGGGGCCGTGAGTATTTTCTTCGATCATCTTTTTGAAGAGAAGTGAAGTGGAGCAGTGAAAACCCTGTAGCGATCAAGTTAGTCGGAATTGATGACGTGGATGAAGTCAGGAGGTGCGAGACGATATGTTGGAGTGGTCGCTGGTGGTCCACGATGTTGGGGTGGCGTGTGCACATGCACGGTGGAGGATTGGTGCGTGTAAAAGGGAGAAAAAGGGGAAGTACCAGGGTGGGTACTTCATGAAATCATAGTGGCCGAGGGTCGATCAGGGGGGTGAACGCGGGATGCAGGAGATTTGGCACTCGGCATTTTGGTACTTTGTCAGAGTACCAAGTGGTACTTTCAAAATACCATGAGCAGCAAGAGTTTCTCAACGAAATTCTAGTGTTTTCAAGCCTGGTACTTTGGCACTCGCCAAGTCCGGCACTTTGGTACTCGCTAAATCGATTTTACCGAAAATATAATTTAAATTTAAATATAGTTTTAAATTTAAATTTGAAATAAAAACAAAAATAAATAATTAATTAAATAAAAGAAGTATTTTTATTTAATTGAGCAGAAGACAAGTGAAGAAGTAGAAGCTGAGATCTAATCGACAAGTTCGTCGGTAAAAGTCCGATCAAGTTTTGAAATATAAATCATACGTGAATAAATGATTTAAATGTATTATTTAAATTATTTATAAAATAGATAATCATAAAGAAAGAAGATACAAAGGAAAGAAAAAGTTCATAAACATTTCCAAGAAAAATGACAAAAGAAAAGCTCATACCATGTGCGAAGCACGGGAAATTGTAAATGATAAACAAAACCACTGTTAAAACCATATACACCTTAACAGATTTGTTTAAGGGATAATTTGACTGTACTATTGTAAACCAGATAAGAAAACGCTGTTTGTAAAATGATAACTTATTTGAGACAGAGTAGTACTCCTGATTTGATCGATAAACATTTATCGACTGTAAAAGATTTCGTACATCGTTCGAAGAGTCCGGAATCAACGATTCCACTTCGATTCCAACTAGACGACGCATATCGAGATTTTGAAGTCAACGAGATGCAAGCGTTTCACTAGATTTTTAATTATCTGTTACGAACTATTATAATATCAATGTTTTGATATAACAGAGATTAGATCATTTTCTAGATATTAGACATGGATGGATCTAATGATTTCTAAAGTAAAAACATGGATCAACATGAGAACCTTGACACTTATTTTCTGTTTACACTGTTTAACTATGTTTCCTCACACCAGTCCCCTGACTGACCCAGAGTTTATTTTTGTGTTTCTTAAACTCTTGGGTACTCATAATATTTATTATGAGTAGACAAGTAGGTTCAGGTAAGGCAAGTGGAACATGATGCAGAACAAGTTCAAGACCTAGTAGCATATATGTTTAATTACCAGTTTGAGTATCTATGGTATTGTAATATGGTATTGTGTGACTATGATGATGAACCATGATGATGTAATATGTTGTGTACTCTGATGTATTAGACTCTGTAATGTAATATATAAGTTTTCGTAAAATTCCGCTGTGAGATTCTGATAACTTCTTACTCTTCTATTCTATAAGTTCTATCTTTTCTATCTCATCTTCTAAATTCTTTCAATAATGGCACGGTTTTCCATGCATGGAAAATCGCCCCGTTACAGTTGGTATCAGAGTTTAGGATTTTTGAACACCTAGGCTTAGAGTGAGTATCGAGAGCGTATTTTTACAAAAAACTATTTTAGTATGGGTCGTCCTTAGTTCTCAACCCTAGTTATTAACCTTAGTTATCAACCCTAGTTATTTTGGCAAAGATATCCCTAAAGACTGGTTTCCGAATGAGTATTAACACTCAAATCATGTACTCAGAAGTTGACAATGAGTTCTCAAGCAAGGCGAGGCCGAGGAGCAAGTCGGGCGACTACGACCAATGGGCACACTGTTAATCAGACCCAAGTGGAAATGACTGAAGTAGTCCAAGCTTCAACGCAGCCAAACTTTGCTATGATTTGTACAAAACTACACTACTCTAGGAGGAAAAACTTTCAAGGGAACGGAATCACTGGTTGACATCCAAGCATGGATTAGATCGTGTGAAATGATTTTTAAAGGACTGAAACTGGATGACGAGTACAAACGTATGTTAGCATCATGGAATCTGGAAGGAGCTGCAGCTATCTGGTGGGATGCCCAGACTGCAAATACTCCAGAGGAGAATTTTACTTGGGCTATGTTCAAAGAAGCTTTTGAAGCCCAGTATTTGCCTGCAACTGGGAAAACCAGGATGTACCGAGACTTCATTGATCTGAAACAGGAAAACATGACTGTCACTGAGTATGAAAACAAGTTCAATGCACTGTCAAGCTTTGGACCAGAGTTGGTGAATACCTCGCTGAAAAAGAATGAGATGTTCGTAGCTGGATTGAAGGATAGTCTGAAAGGCCATATGATGGGGCATCTGAAAGATCCATTTGTTGAACTTGTAGATTTAGCACTCAGATATGAAACTCTGGACGCTAAGAACCCAACTGCAGCAAAGGCTCAGACTGAAGAAGCAAGTGGAGGGAATCCCCAGAAAAGGAAATTCAACCCTGATTGGAAAGATAACAAGAACCAAGGAAAAGCAGTTCAGTAGAAAACTGAGAATTGTTTCAAGAATGTGATGTGTCACAACTGCAAACAGAAGGGTCACATTGCTAGGTTCTGTAAACAGAAGAGCAACAAGAAACCCCAACAACAGCAACCACAACATCAGTAAAGGAAGCCTCAGCAACAACCGCAGCAGCAGCAAGTTCAGAGAAATGAAATGGTAGTGAAGAACCTCTGCTTCAATTGTCACCAGCCTGGGCATATGGTGAAAGACTGTCCAATGATGAAAAGGGCACCTCAGGAAAAGGTGTATGCCATCAAGAATGAACCATCTGGCTCTCAGAATGTGAAAGGAAAGGGAGTGCTAGAAGGTACTTTACAATTTAAAGGAATTTACCTTCAAGTTTTGTTTGACACTGGCGCTTCACACAATTTTATTTCTTTTGAAACTGTAGACCAATTTAACCTTAAACCAATGATTTCCCCAAACTCAATTTGTGTATCAAATCCCATTGGTAGTAAAACTGAGTTAAAAATGTTTTTTGAGGATATAACACTGTTATATCTCTCACATTCCTTTCGGTTCGATTTCTATGTCCTAGATTTCAAAAGTTTCAATTTTATTCTCGGATTGGACTGGCTGAGCGAGTTCCAAGCCAAGATAAAATGTGATAAAGAAACCATAACCTTGATCACGGGCCTAGACCGTAAAGATAGAATACCTTGTGGAAAACCCGGTATTCATACCTGTAGTTTCCTATACGCCCTAGAAGCACCAAAAGAGAACCTTGAGACACTGGACGTAGTTAGAGAATTCAAGGATATATTCGAAAAAGTCGGAAGTTTACCTCCTCATCGGGAGATAGAATTCCAAATCGATTTAATCCCAAGAGCGAGACCAATAGCGCAACCAAAGAGACGTATGGCTCCAAAGAAAGTATCAGAACGGGAGAAACAGACTCGGGATTTGCTGAATAAAGGCTTAATCCGACCTAGTTTTTCTAGTTGGGGCTCGGCGGTAGTTTTTGTAGTGAAGTCTGATGGGTCGTTACGACTGTGTGTTGATATAGAGAATTAAACAAGGTGACCATCAAAAACAAATATCCTTTACCTCGAATCGACGACCTTTTTGATCAATTACATGGAGCGACCGTATTCTCTCAAATGGATTTAGCAACAGGATTTCATCAATTAAGAATCGCTGAGGATAGTAAACCTTTAACAGCATTTAGAGGCCCGGATTTCTTTTATGAGTGGTTGGTTATGCCATTCGGTCTAACCAACGCACCAGCATTTTTCGTTGATTTGATGAATAGAGTCTTTAGGAAAATTTTGAACAAGTTTGTTCTAATTTTCATTGACGATATTCTGATTTATTCAAAAACTGAAGAGGAGCATCGCTATCACCTCAGAGTAGTATTAGAAACTCTGAGGAAAAATGTGTTGAAAGCCAAATTTTCAAAATGTCATTTTTGGAAGTCTGAAGTAAGATTTTTGGGACACATTGTAAACGGAGGTGGAATATCGGTAGATCCGTTGAAAGTTGAATCAGTACAATAGTGGAGACAACCTCGTACACCAACTGACATTCGAAGTTTCCCAGGATTAGCGGGATATTACCGAAGGTTTATCAAAGATTATTCTAAGATATCGTCTCATCTGACGAAATTGACGAAGAAAAACCAGAAGTTTGTTTGGACCCCGAAGTGTGAAGAATCTTTTCAAGAGTTAAAAGACCGTTTAACCAGAGCACCAGTATTAGCAGTTCCCGATGGAACGAGCGAATTTGAAGTCTACACGGACGCTTGTGGAACTGGATTAGGAGCCGTGTTGATGCAGAACCGTCGTGTAATTGCATATGCAAGTAGGCAATTAAAGATACACGAGAAGAATTATGCAACGCACGATCTGGAATTATTGGCCGTTGTTTTTGCATTAAAGATATGGAGGCATTATCTTCTGGGTGGAAAATTCGAACTTTTTACAGATCATAAACCCTTGAGGTACTTATTTTCCCAGAAGGATTTAAATTTGAGACAACAACGATGGTTAGAATTCCTTGCATCGTATGATTTGGATATCATTTATACACCCAACAAAGCAAATGTAGTGGCAGACGCTTTGAGCAGAAATGCGATTTTATCCCTATTGGAAGTCACACCGACTCTCCAAGAAAGGATCATGAGCAATCAAAGAAGAGATGCCAAACTGGAGAAAATCATACAACGAGTCACGGATGGAAGGGAGTCTGATTTCGAGTTGGATAACCGAGGAGTGTTGAGGATTATTAACAGATTATGTGTTCCAGATGTGGATGGATTGAGGTAAGAGGTTTTAAAAGAATGCCATGCATCGAGGTTGAGTATTCATCCGGGAATTCATAAAATGAATAAAGATATGAAACGAGTATTCTGGTGGCCAGGAATGATGAAGGATGTTACGACTTTCGTGAATGAATGTTTGTGTTGTCAGCAAGTCAAAGGAGATCATCAAAAGACTGCTGGACTTTTACGATCATTAGAAATACCCAACTGGAAGTGGGAAATGATATCGATGGATTTTATCGATGGATTGCCAAGGACAAGAAGAGGATTTGAAGGAATTTGGGTAATTGTCGATCGACTGACGAAAAGCGCGCATTTTATTCCTGTAAAACCAACACGTACAGCCGCATCGTTAGCCGAAGTCTTTATGAGGGAGATTGTACGATTACATGGAGTCCCAGCAAGCATTGTAAGCGATCGAGATCCCATCTTTACAAGTAACTTTTGGGGAGAATTGCAAAGAACTTTGGAAACGAGATTGAATCTCAGTACAGCTTACCATCCTCAAACGGACGGTCAGACTGAGAGAGTGAACCGAATATTGGAACATTTTTTAAGAGCGTGTATTCTTGATTTTGGAGGATCATGGGAAGATCATCTACACCTAGTGGAATTTTCTTACAACAACAGTTATCAGGCGAGTATACAAATGGCACCATACGAAGAATTGTATGGAAGACCTTGTAAAGCACCAGCATGTTGGATTGAATCCGGAGACAAATTAGTACTTGGACCGGACCTGATCCGAGAAGCAACGGAGAAGGTGGAGTTGGTGAAGTTAAGAATGAAAGAATCCCAGGATCGACAGAAAAGCTATGCCGATCAAAGGCGAAGAGATCTTGTATTTGAGATATGAGATCTGGTATTTGTAAAGATTTCACCGATGAAAGGAGTGGTAAGATTTGGAAAGGCCGGAAAGTTAACTCTGCGATATGTTGGACCTTTCAGAGTTCTGGAAAGAATTGGTTTTCTAGCCTACAGAGTAGAATTGCCAGAACATATGGCAGGGATTCACAATGTATTCCATGTGTCTCATTTGAGGAAATATTTGCATGATCCGTCTTTAATTCTGGAACCATCTATTCAGCAAGAAATAGAGATTGAGCCAGACTTGACGGTAATTCGACGACCGTTTCGTATTATCGATAGAGAAGAAAAGCAACTTCGTAACAAGGCGGTAAGTCTACTAAAGATTCAGTGGAGCGATAATCCGAAAGATTGCACGTGGGAGATCGAGAAACATATCAGGAAATTATACTCAGATTTTTCTACATATTAGGTATGTTTTGATATTTGGTTGTTTTGGATGAAATGAAACCTTGGATTTCTTCATTTCTGTGAGCATTGGTATGTACATTCGTGGATTCAGTTTATTAGGACTTATGAACTCCCTTGCTATGATTTTATCATTGAAGGGTTCTATTTCCTTGTTTACTTTCCAGATGGCACTAATGAAGAGTACCACGAGAAAGAGACTCACATTACCGCAGACCGGGAGATTACTAGCCAAGCGAGCGAGAGTGGGTGATTCTGAGGATGTCAGAGGAAGGATACAGAGTGATGATGAAGGCACACACATGACCTCGGATGAGTCGTACGTAGGTAGGGAGGAACCCATGGATCAAGACCCAAACAGCATAGAGCCCTCAGAGGATGATGATATACTTATGATTGAGACCGGTTTTAGAGACGATGATAATGATGGCAATGATAGTGACCGAGATGGAGATGAGGCTGAAGATATGGATATGGATGGGGATGATGAAGAAGAACCCGAGGAGGAAGAGGAATTTGTACCTGAGACACCGATAGTTGATATGGGAGAGCAACCAGCAGAGTTTGTGGACCCAGCAGTTGCAATATGGGAGAAACTGAAGCAAGCACCTGTAGAGTATCACGAAGTGGGTGGATGGGTCGAGATTTTCGGAGACTTTGGTTATCCTTGGATTCAGGTGTACATGATTCCGCCCGTGGAGGTTATAGAGATCTCTGATGATGAGGAGGTGGTACCGGCTAACCCGGAGATTATGGATGTTTTTGTGCCATCGGATGATGACAATGAGGTGGTTGAGGTAGTAAATATTTCTGATGATGAGTGGATCGTGATCGATAGTGATTCAGACGAGTAAAGTGGATAGACTGATGGGTGTGGACTATGTATGTGTATATTATGTATCTATAACTTGATTTAGTCAAGTATAGCCTATCTATGTAGTATGGTATGTATGTATATGATTAGTCAGGTGTAGCACTAGTAGTGTAGTATGTTATCTAGACTAGTGCTAGTATCGAACTAGTTGTATAATTATTAATGTACTATGTAGTAGTGATATGGAGTATCATCTTTTGGGGGAAAAAATTCTTTCTATCTTTCTTACTTTTAATTTCGAGGAAGAAATTCTTATAAGGGGGTAGACAGTAATGTCCCGACTTTTCTGACTATTTTTAAATCATGTTAATGAGGAATTAAAATAAGGTTTCTATTTAAAAATCAATACTAAGGAGATTTTTGAAAAAAAATATACATGTATATGAATAAGCATATATATATATATATATATGTAATAATATTTAATATACTTGGTAAAATCTTAGATTTGAAAATATAAGACAAGTGTATATTATTTAAATAGAAATTCATATGGAAATATATATATATATAAGGAGATAAATACTTCATACATATCATTTTTGACAAAACAAGGAGTAAAGAACAAAAAGGGCTAAGGCATGAATAAAGAAAAGAGCTTTTGTTCATTTAAAAATAAAAAGGGACCTTGGAATAAAAACACAACCATATGAACCCTTATAACATGAGAATAATTCGGCCAAAAACATAAAGTCTATGACATATAAAAACAATTGTTTTGATCACAACAAATATCTTGAATAAAAGACAAAAAGAGAAGCTACCTAGTAGAAACAAAAACACTTAATGAAACATGCTTGGAATAGTAAAACTAGATTTACAAAACCATCCCCTAAAAATCCTAAATGAAGTAGCATGTGCACTTCCTTAAGCACAAAGAAAATATCAGCCAAGAAGAAAACAAATGAAAACATTAGTTTAAGGCTTTAAAATCCAAAGGAATGATCCTTGCATTTTATGAAGTTAAGGTCCAAACTTCTAGAAGCCATCACCTAGGACAATATCATTGGCTACCAACCTTAGTAAGACAAAACTTAAATCCATGTTCTCCTAAAATTTTGGGTCGTAGGTACTATAATATAAGGGGTGAGGCTAAGAGAGTTTTTACTGTGAGAACCATGTGCATAAATTTATTTTTAAAAGCATGAAAACACTATAAATACACCTCAAAAACCTCTCATACCCTCACTCACAACAAAGCTAAATTCACATACAAAGTTCTGAAGTTTTCTGAGATCTTGGATAGCATTAAAGTGAGTAAACCAGATCCTTATTTTACTACTGTTTTTAATTTGGAGTAATGCTAGAGTAGGATGTTAGAACAATGAGTGACCATATGCTGAAGTTTTAAAACACTAAACTAATGTATAACTTCTGCCTGTCTGTTTTGCAAATAACCCAGATATGTTGATGTTTATTCATGACTGAATAACATCTTATTGTTAAATAGATGATCACATATGATCCCTGTTAAACTATGCTAGTGTTCATATCATACTTGTTGATGTCATCACTTTGATACTGGTATGCCGTTCTGAAGCAAACTAGTATAAACACCCTGAAAACCATACATTAACTAATTTAAAATACAAGACACTAGTGTATACTTAGGAAGTAATTATACTGCAACTAATATACACAATCAAATCAAACTGAGCACTTATGAACACAGAAACATAGGAGCAAAACTTCTCTCTGTTAACCCATTTAAACCATGGATTTTCAAACCAACCAGAATCAAGATTTAATTATATAAATGGATTCATAATAACAAACGATGATTTTTAGTGGTGGAACCATGATTTTTAGTAGTGTAAATAAGGAGAAATCTTGGGGTGATCAGAAAACGTTGTTAAAGCAATCCGGCGATCCCTTGGGTCAACTGACATGGCGTGAAGCGTGGGGAGGCGTGGAGGTCCAGCAATCAAGGGAAAAATATCAAACGATTTTTCTAATGTATAAAATTTGTAAACGAGCTAAATATAGGTCAAATGGGTTCGTTTTTGGGGTCTGTGTTCACGGTGGAACTGCTCGCCGACGGTGGCAAGGGGGAGGTGCGCACCTTGGGGGAACTGAAGCATGAGGCATCACCTTGTCATGACCGAAGTTGGTCGGGCTCTGGTAGGCTGAGGTGGTGGCCGTGAGTATTTTCTTCGATCAGCTTTTTGAAGAGAAGTGAAGTGGAGCAGTGAAAATCATGTGGCGATCAAGTTGGTCGGAACTGATGACGTGGATGAAGTCTGGAGGTGGGAGGCGATATGTTGGAGTGGTTGCTGGTGGTCCACGATGTCGGGATGGCGTGTGCACGTGCACGGTGGAGGATTGGTGCGTGTACAGGGGAGAAGAAGGGGAAGTACCAGGGTCGGTACTTCACGAAATCATGGTGGCCGAGGGTCGATCAGGGGAGTGAACGCGGGATGCAGGAGATTTAGCACTCGGCATTTTGGTACTTTGTCAAAGTACCAAGTGGTACTTTCAAAATATCATGAGCAGCAAGAGTTTCTCAACGAAATTCTAGTGTTTTCAAGCCTGGTACTTTGGCACTCGCCAAGTCCAGCACTTTGGTACTCGCTAAATCGATTTTACCGAAAATATAATTTAAATTTAAATATAGTTTTAAATTTAAATTTGAAATAAAAATAAAAATAAATAATTAATTAAATAAAAGAAGTGTTTTTATTTAATTGAGCAGAAGGCAAGTGAAGAAGTAGAAGCTGAGATCAAATCGACAAGTTCGTCGGTAAAAGTCCGATCACGTTTTGAAATATAAATCATACGTGAATAAATGATTTAAATGTATTATTTAAATTATTTATAAAATAGATAATCATAAAGAAAGAAGATACAAAGGAAAGAAAAAGTTCATAAACATTTCCAAGAAAAATGACAAAAGAAAAGCTCATACCATGTGCGAAGCACGGGAAATTGTAAATGATAAACAAAACCACTGTTAAAACCATATACACCTTAACAGATTTGTTTAAGGGATAATTTGACTGTACTATTGTAAACCAGATAAGAAAACGCTGTTTGTAAAATGATAACTTAATTGAGACAGAGTAATACTCCTGATTTGATCGATAAACATTTATCGACTGTAAAAGATTTCGTACATCGTTCGAAGAGTCCGGAATCAACGATTCCACTTCGATTCGAACTAGACGACGCATATCGAGATGTTGAAGTCAACGAGATGCAAGCGTTTCACTAGATTTTTAATTATCTGTTACGAATTATTATAATATCAATGTTTTGATATAACAGAGATTAGATCATTTTCTAGATATTAGACATGGATGGATCTAATGATTTCTAAAGTAAAAACATGGATCAACATGAGAACCTTGACACTTATTTTCTGTTTACACTGTTTAACTACGTTTCCTCACACCAGTCCCCTGACTGACCCAGAGTTTATTTTTGTGTTTCTTAAACTCTTGGGTACTCATAATATTTATTATGAGTAGACAAGTAGGTTCAGGTAAGGCAAGTGGAACATGATGCAGAACAAGTTCAAGACCTAGTAGCATATATGTTTAATTACCAGTTTGAGTATCTATGGTATTGTATGACTATGATGATGAACCATGATGATGTAATATGTTGTGTACTCTGATGTATCAGACTCTGTAATGTAATATATAAGTATTTTGTAAAATTCCGTTGTGAGATTCTGATAACTTCTTACTCTTCTATTCTATAAGTTCTGTAACACCCCACACCCGCTAAGGTCACTCACAAAGGGAATGCCTTAGCTTCGGTGGAGTATTTAAGTGAATATAGAACTAAAAAATTACAACAAGACAGATATATGTAATACTTGAAATTTAAAACATCATTTCATTGCAGTAGAAGTTAAACATGTTTGGTTACATCTCAAAAACCAACAAGAGTCAAGTACAAAATATCCATCTCGTTAAAATATAAGTACATAATCCCACTACATACTAATAGCCATAATAGAAAAGATAACCGAGCTTTTCTTCAAGAGTCCAAGCTTCAAAAGATACATAAAGCAATCTGGTCAAAGCCCACTAGTGCTAGGCCCACTCTGAGAACCTGAGGGTTGGGAAAAAAAGATAAAAACAACGGGGTCAGACATAAGTCTGAGTGAGCCCTATAACCTTAACAATACAATTATTAAAGTAATTAGGGTATGATATAAACCTGGTACGGTACGACTGGGGATAAATGACTACACTAAGTAGCCAACTCGACTTAGGATAAACTAAGATAACGGTAAAGACGCGCCTATCCACCCAAGGATAATTACTATATTGCACCACCCCAGATCTACCCACCCAAGGGTAATTCCTACACTGCACCACACCAGTTCTACCCACCAAGGGTAATTCCTACTTAAAGGTTGATCCAACTAAGTGTACTTAGTAATTTTACCTAGTAGTTTCTTGTACCCCTAGCTGACTACATAGGTGTCGTCTGCCCCTATCTCCACTAGGTGTACCCACTACTCCCCAAGCGATCGGCTCCCTAACGTAGATACCCGTGCTGGCCCCACAGTGGGATGAATCACTCCCCAAAGTGGCAACCCGATAATCAATGGTGCACGGCTTATACCTACACGATGCAACAACGTCTTACCTACCAGCCCGGGTCCACACACGCATATGAAACCCGTTGGACTCGCGTTTCCACCGCTACCCCGTTTTGGCCTCTTACAGTCAAGCCCAGTACGCGTGTCCCGTCCTCGACTTGGGTCGAGCCCAATAAGATACATATGGGTTACTGGTTAAAATGGCCCCCCACAAGCTACTACTTAAGCTTGTCATTTTATCTAGTGCATCCCACTTAACCCCTTTTTATAATCATGCCCACCTACATGTTAAGGTTTGGTTAAGTCATCTAATCATATTTTAATTGCCACTCAAGGCCCCCACAAGCTACTATTTAAGCTTGTCATTTAATCTTATTTCAATTGCCACTCAAGGCCCCCACAAGCTACTACTTAAGCTTGTCATTTAATCTTATTTCAATTGCCACTCAAGGCCCCCACAAGCTACTACTTAAGCTTGTCATTTAATCTAGTGCATCCCACTTAACCCCTTTTTCATAATCATGCCCACCTACATATTAAGGTTTGGTTAAGTCATCTAATCATATTTTAATTGCCACTCATGGCACCTACTAGATTTCTACATGCCACCCAAGGCACCCACTTAACCCTTTAATCATGTTTAGTTACATGTTCCCCTTTGGTTAAGTATTCTAATCTTATCTTCTATTGCCACCCAAGGCAACCACTAGATTTTCTCATGCCACCCAAGGCACTTACTTAACCCTTTAATCATGTTTAATTACATGTTCCACTTCGGTTAAGTATTCTAATCGTATTTTCTATTGCCACCCAAGGCAACTACTAGATTTTTCCACATGCCACCCAAGGCACCCACTTAACCCCCCATGTCCTCTACATGCTAATATGGTTAAGTGTTTCTTAATTGATTAAGAACGTAACCGTTGTAGAGACCTCTCACATTAGACTATCTCTCATGGCAGCTGGATTTGCCGGTCGGGTCCGGGCAGCCTTACACCATAACCGAGTCTAACCTCGTGTCTTTACACTTGTCACGTATATAGTTTGTGCCTAAGACCTCTCACATTGGGCCAATCATTTGTAGCCGCTGGATATGCCGGTCGGTTCCGGGCAGTCTTATGCTACAAAAGGGTCCAACCTCGTGTCTTAGTCGATTAATTACACCTAATTAATCACCCCCATAATTTGTATTAATTATCCCTAATTAATTACAAATTTAACGATGTACATAATTGACTCAATTATGTCCATCCACTTTATGGTATGCATAATCATACCAACTTCACACCATTTCATTAACATGTTTATTAACCCCATCGTTCCCCACGTAATTCGCCAACATGACATAAAAGGGAAGATTCATCACAAATACAATGGGTTCAACTTGCATAATATTAGCATCAACATGGGTTTAAAGGTGTCAACATGCATATAGCATCAACCCAACTAGCATAAATAATCAACCCAAACTTTCATGAATCACATATGTCATAAAGAGGTTAACTTGCATAAGTGTCTTATATCATTCAAAGGGGTAAACTTGCATATGTATGTATGACATACAAAGGGGTTAACTTGCATATGTATGTATATCATACTAAGGTGTAAACTTGCACATGTTACTTGCATATCTTCAAACACCAAACTTGCATAACATGTCATATGTGAACTTGCATATAATCATACACCAAACTTGCATACATATCATAGATGAACTTGCATATAATCATACACCAAACTTGCATAATATATCGTGTATGAACTAGCATATAATCATACACCAAACTTGCATAACATATCATGTATGAACTAGCATATAATCATACACCAAAATTGCATATCATGGTGTCATAATGGATCAATGTTTCTCATATGACTTGCATATCTTGCATAACATCATAAACACCTAGCATATGACTTGCATAACTTGTATAACATCATGAACATGTATCATATGACTTGCATAACTTGCATAACTTCATGAACATATATCATATGACTTGCATAACTTGTATAATACCTCAAACACATAGCATATGACTTGCATAACTTGCATAACATCATGAACATGTATCATATGACTTGCATAACTTGCATAACTTCATGAACATATAGAACATAACTTGCATAACATCATTAACACATAGCATATAACTTGCATAACATGCATTGATCCACATTCATAGCCATAACCTCATCATATCCTATCATAATCACTTCAATAATTGGTCATTAAGGCTATAGAAAACTCACAACTTGTTGATTAGCCTTCTTATGAATATATTAAAAGATTGAGACGAAGCCACTAAGCTATCAACTCAAAAACTCCAAATAAGAATGCTCCAAATAAAAACCCTTGAGCCAAATCAATAATAAAGATCCTAGATTTGATGAAGAAAAGCCTTGAATCAAACTTAGAAACACTTAAGCAAGCTTAGAAACTCTTATACTTCTTTAGAAACTCTCTCATATGATTAGAGATGGAGATTATGACAAGAGGATGAGGGTGGAGGCCATGAGAGAACATTTTGGCATAGTTTAGCTATAGGATTGAATAATGAGCATTTAGGTTTAGGTTAGGGGTCTTTTTATAGAAGACTAGGATAGTTTTAGCCATAGGATAAACCTTAGTTTAGATCCTAGCCATCAAAGCATGTCTTGGGGAAGAAGTCAAGTGTAGGAACCATCTAGGGCCTTTAGATTAAAGCTGAACCATGAGAACCATTCAAATGCAAAATCTGCATTTGAGCGAATCGGCCCACGGGTTGACAGCCAAACACCCTGGATTAATCCCTAGTCGACCCAGCGGGCTTGGGTCGACCTCAAAAATCGGCCGGTTCGGTTATTCCCCTCTCCCAATTCGCTGTTTTGAACATTTTTGCATATTTATTTTATTTTCAATTATATATATATCAATATATATATTTCTCTGCACAACCCATTTCACTTAATTAAGTATACTTTAATTTGTGAATTTTTATGTTCAAATTACGGGGTGTTACATTCTCCCCTCCTTAAAGGATTTCGTCCTCGAAATCTCTAAGTCAAGAAGAATGTATCCTACCAACCAAACAACCATCTACTAAACCATCAAACACTGGCATCCATTGTCCTTAAAATTTCTAATGACGTATGAACATATGCAAAAAGTGTGTGTATATGCCCATATACTAATGCTAAATCAGGCGGTCTACTGATTCAGTTGACCTCCTTAATGCAAACCATGATAGTGCCATGCATCCAATATGTATGCGGAAGAACCCTATCGACACATACTATTTCTACATGTGTGCACAACCATACACCAAAATGCATCATCCATCTGATAACACAACCATTATACATCCATAAATATAGCTACATACACACAATTTTATGCAATATGCAATATGAAGTGATTGAGCCGATCTAGTGCCTAGAGTGTGTGTATATGCATCCACGAGCAACCACTAGCAACCACTTGCATCCACACGCATCCATCAAACATAACATGTCTCAAACACATGTTTCAACCATAGGTTTTACCCTATCTAAAGGTCAAAGGTACTAATGAGAGGACATACTAAAGATAAGATAAGCACTAGACAAACGATAAAGGAGAAGTTTAAAGGACATACCCTCAAAAAGGAAAGGGTATAGTGAACGCATCTTCGCTTCTGTTTCCCAAGTAGCATTACTCTCATCTTCTCCCCTTAGCACTTTGACTAGTCGAACCTCTCTGTTTCCCAACTTCCTAATCTCTGACCCAAGGATGCGGGTAGGAGCTCGTCGAATAATCGCATCACACTCTACCTTTACTTCCCTAAGCAGGCTCGGCTCCACCACCTCTATGGTCTCATGTAGGCACTTCCTTAAATGTGACACATGGAATACGTCATGTTCCCTATGCAACTGAATTATCTCTCGAAGATAAACTGAAGCTAGCCATGGAGCAGTCCTCTTGCTCTTCACGGGTATGAAATGGGCACTCTTAGTAAGTCTGTCTAACACAGCCCAAATTCCCGTATTACCCTTTCTCGATCTAGGTAACCCATCAATAAAATCCATCGAGACGCTATCCCACTTCCATTGCGGAACTTCCAATGGGTGAAGCAACCCACTCGGTTTCTTTTGCTCCGCTTTCACCTATTGGCACACCAAGCATCTAGCGACATACTCGGCCACCTCTTTCTTCATACCGGCCCAAATGAAAACTCGCTTCCTATTTTGGTACATCTTGTCCCCACCGGGATAAATGGTCATCCTAGAACGATGCGCATCATCAAGAATAACCTTCCTTAAACCCTCGTCTTGCGGTAAACAATGTCTACCGTCTCTACGCAAGCACCCCCTATCGTCTAAGGTATACTTACTCAAATGGATGGACGACTCCCCTTTTATGAGCCTCTATACCAACTCGACCAACTGTGGGTCGTCCCTCTGTGCCTCGCCAATCCGCCTCAAAAGAGTAGGTCTGACCTCCAAGGATGCTAGCAAACCGGGTATAAAGTCAACGAAAGGTCTGAAATCAAACATCGAGATAAATTCCAAGCTTTGTCGTTCCACGAACGATGGACTCCAGGACAACCTTTTTCTGCTCAAGGCGTCCGCCACCACGTTACCCTTGTCAGGTGTATACGCTATCTAAAATCATAGGATGCTTAAGAACTCCATCCACCTTTTCTGTCTCAAGACTATGCGCTCGAAGAGTCTCCAACACTTCCCTAAGATGTAGGGCATGCTTTTCTCCACTTCTGAAAAAAATCAGGATATTCTCCCATACAAAATCGTCACAACTATCCATCTCTCACGTAGACCATCCTAGTCGAACTCGACATCCCCCAAGTGCAAGCCCCAAAGGCCTAAACCAATATCAGACAAACACCCAAGGGACACCTCCTTCGAATTCAGATGACCTACGTGAGATGATACTAATAGAAACGGCTAAATAATTAAGCCCTTGTCCAACTCTGGATGTCCTTGCCAATCTTGCTCCAAAACCACCGTTGATCAAATAACTGGCTTTGCTTAACCCACTAAGCACACACGAAAACTTATTTCGCTCTTTAGAAAAGACCAACATGTCATCCACAAAGACCACTACGAAGTTATTTAGGTACTCCCTGAACACCCTACTCACCAAATCAACAAAGTATGCGGGGGCATTCGTCAAACCAAATGGCATCACAAGCCACTTATAGAAACCATCCGTGGTCCTAAAGGCGGTCTTCTCTTTACTATCCTCAGTCACTCCAACTGATGAAACTCCGTGGCCAAGTCCCACGGCGAAAACACTGAGGCACCAACTAACTGATCAAAAAGATCCTCAATCCTCGGCAATGGGTGTTTATTCTTCTTTGTGAGCTTGTTGAGTTTTCTATGGTCTACACAAAGTCTGAGGGACCTATCCGCCTTCGTGGCAAAAACGACTGCAGCACCCCACTCCGATATACTTCGTCTTATGAACCCCTTCTCAAGCAACTCCCCTACTTGCTTATGGAGTTCCCTCCTCTCATGAGGAGCCATGCGGCGCACTGCCAAAGATACCGGTTTAGCATCATCTACCAGACATATTCGGAGGTCTATCTCCCGCTTCGGAGGTAAGCCCTTCACCTCCTCAAACTCATCCGAGTATTCCCGGACCACTCTAACAGATCGCAAACTCTCGACCGAAGCGTCAAGCGATTCAAGATGACTTAGCATAACAAAATCTATGGGATTACAAGAGATCTCGAGAGTGTTACCCAAGCGGGTTATGAACCCAACAACTCTCTTTTCGCAATCAAGAACGGCACCATTACTGGATAACCAGTCCATGCCCAAAATCAACCCATAGCCCGTGAAGCCCAAACAAAAGCATCACCTCTAAACTCAACGCTAAGTATGGAAATCTTAAAACCCAAACATATCATGGACAAATAAGTGGAGCCCTCCCAATTGGGTTTGAAACAACCACGGGATCATCTACCAAACTGGTGTCTAGGTGCAGTGACTCAACTAATGATGATGAGATAAACGAATGTGGTGCACTAGAGTCGAATAAAGTTCGAACAGGATGATCGAGAGAACCAAATTTTAACTTAGACGGTCCTACCCCCATCAGGTATACCCGTCGTGAGGGAATACATCTACCATCCAGAAGATCTTGTACTTCGTCCTTACCTTTTTGGACAACCCCAAGGTGTCCTATTTCTCCAAAACAACTAGCCTTCCCCTTAACATTCTCCTTTCGTGGCCTTCTTACCACGATGAGGTTTCGTCCTTTATATACCTAATAGCTATTTGAACCTTCCTCTCTCGTCCATCTTAAAGGTACCCATAAGCCCTCCACCTGCTTGGACTAACTTCTTGGCCTGGAAAATGTCTTAGTCCCTTGAAGTGGTTCTTCCGCCCTTCATGCGGGAGTCCTTATTTATCAGAAAAAGACATCTCTACGCGGAGGGGAAATTCAAAAAGAGAAAGAGGAAGAGATTCAAAACGGAGAATCGAAGGAAGAATATATGGCTCTTGGGGATTATGTTCTTTTCTTTCAAAAACATTTCTCTTAAAAGACATGTTTTTGAAAATACTTCTTCCAAAAATGTTTTTAGAAAAATAGTTTTCTAAAAATTTTATCTGTTCTGGTAACCTCGAGCTCTGATACCACGTGTAACACCCCAGCTAAGGTCACTCACAAAGGGAATGCCTTAGCTTCGGTGGAGTATTTAAGTGAATATAGAACTGAAAAATTACAACAAGACAGATATATGTAATACTTGAAATTTAAAACATCATTTCATTGCAGCAGAAGTTAAACATGTTTGGTAACATCTCAAAAACCAACAAGAGTCAAGTACAAAATATCCATCTCGTTAAAATATAAGTACATAATCCCACTACATACTAATAGCCATAATAGAAAAGATAACCGAGCTTTTCTTCAAGAGTCCAAGCTTCAAAAGATACATAAAGCAATCTGATCAAAGCCCACTAGTGCTAGGCCCACTCTGAAAACCTGAGGGTTGGGAAAAAAGATAAAAACAACAGGGTCAGACATAAGTCTGAGTGAGCCCTATAACCTTAACAATACAATTATTAAAGTAATTAGGGTATGATATAAACCTGGTACGGTACGACTGGGGATAAATGACTACACTAAGTAGCCAACTCGACTTAGGATAAACTAAGATAACGGTAAAGACGCGCCTATCCACCCAAGGATAATTACTATATTGCACCACCCCAGATCTACCCACCCAAGGGTAATTCCTACACTGCACCACACCAGTTCTACCCACCATGGGAAATTCCTACTTAAAGGTTGATCCCACTAAGTGTACTTAGTAATTTTACCCAGTAGTTTCTTGTACCCCTAGCTGACTACATAGGTGCCGTCTGCCCCTATCTCCACTAGGTGTACCCACTACTCCCCAAGCGATCGGCTCCCTAACGTAGATACCCGTGCTGGCCCCACAGTGGGGTGTATCACTCCCCAAAGTGGCAACCCGATAATCAATGGTGCACGGCTAATACCTACACGATGCAACAACGTCTTACCTACCAGCCCGGGTCCACACACGCATATGAAACCCGTTGGACTCGCGTTGCCACCGCTACCCCGTTTTGGCCTCTTACAGTCAAGCCCCGTACGCATGTCCCGTCCTCGACTTGGGTCGAGCCCAATAAGATACATATGGGTTACTGGTTGAAATGGGCCCCCACAAGCTACTACTTAAGCTTGTCATTTTATCTAGTGCATCCCACTTAACCCCTTTTTATAATCATGCCCACCTACATGTTAAGGTTTGGTTAACTCATCTAATCATATTTTAATTGCCACTCAAGGCCCCCACAAGCTACTACTTAAGCTTGTCATTTAATCTTATTTCAATTGCCACTCAAGGCCCCCACAAGCTACTACTTAAGCTTGTCATTTAATCTTATTTCAATTGCCACTCAAGGCCCCCACAAGCTACTACTTAAGCTTGTCATTTAATCTAGTGCATCCCACTTAACCCCTTTTTCATAATCATGCCCACCTACATGTTAAGGTTTGGTTAAGTCATCTAATCATATTTTAATTGCCACTCATGGCACCCACTAGATTTCTACATGCCACCCAAGGCACCCACTTAACCCTTTAATCATATTTAGTTACATGTTCCCCTTTGGTTAAGTATTCTAATCTTATCTTCTATTGCCACCCAAGGCAACCACTAGATTTTCCCATGCCACCCAAGGCACTTACTTAACCCTTTAATCATGTTTAATTACATGTTCCACTTCGGTTAAGTATTCTAATCGTATTTTCTATTGCAACCCAAGGCAACTACTAGATTTTTCCACATGCCACCCAAGGCACCCACTTAACCCCCCATATCCTCTACATGCTAATATGGTTAAGTGTTTCTTAATTGATTAAGAACGTAACCATTGTAGAGACCTCTCACATTAGACTATCTCTCATGGCAGCTGGATTTGCCGGTCGGGTCTGGGCAGCCTTACGCCATAACCGAGTCTAACCTCGTGTCTTTACACTTGTCACGTATATAGTTTGTGCCTAAGACCTCTCACATTGGGCCAATCATTTGTAGCCGCTGGATATGCCGGTCGGTTCCGGGCAGTCTTATGCTACAAAAGGGTCCAACCTCGTGTCTTAGTCGATTAATTACACCTAATTAATCACCCCCATAATTTGTATTAATTATCCCTAATTAATTACAAATTTAACGATGTACATAATTGACTCAATTATGTCCATCCACTTTATGGTATGCATAATCATACCAACTTCACACCATTTCATTAACATGTTTATTAACCCCATCGTTCCCCACGTAATTCGCCAACATGACATAAAAAGGAAGATTCATCACAAATACAATGGGTTCAACTTGCATAATATTAGCATCAACATGGGTTTAAAGGTGTCAACATGCATATAGCATCAACCCAACTAGCATAAATAATCAACCCAAACTTTCATGAATCACATATGTCATAAAGAGGTTAACTTGCATAAGTGTCTTATATCATTCAAAGGGTTAAACTTGCATATGTATGTATGACATACAAAGGGGTTAACTTGCATATGTATGCATATCATACTAAGGTGTAAACTTGCACATGTTACTTGCATATCTTCAAACACCAAACTTGCATAACATGTCATATGTGAACTTGCATATAATCATACACCAAACTTGCATACATATCATAGATGAACTTGCATATAATCATACACCAAACTTGCATAATATATCGTGTATGAACTAGCATATAATCATACACCAAACTTGCATAACATATCATGTATGAACTAGCATATAATCATACACCAAACTTGCATATCATGGTGTCATAATGGATCAATGTTTCTCATATGACTTGCATATCTTGCATAACATCATAAACACCTAGCATATGACTTGCATAACTTGTATAACATCATGAACATGTATCATATGACTTGCATAACTTGCATAACTTCATGAACATATATCATATGACTTGCATAACTTGCATAATACCTCAAACACATAGCATATGACTTGCATAACTTGCATAACATCATGAACATGTATCATATGACTTGCATAACTTGCATAACTTCATGAACATATAGAACATAACTTGCATAACATCATTAACACATAACATGTAACTTGCATAACATGCATTGATCCACATTCATAGCCATAACCTCATCATATCCTATCATAATCACTTCAATAATTGGTCATTAAGGCTATAGAAAACTCACAACTTGTTGATTAGCCTTCTTATGAATATATTAAAAGATTGAGATGAAGCCACTAAGCTATCAACTCAAAAACTCCAAATAAGAATGCTCCAAATGAAAACCCTTGAGCCAAATCAATAATAAAGATCCTAGCTTTGATGAAGAAAAGTCTTGAATCAAACTTAGAAACACTTAAGCAAGCTTAGGAACTCTTATACTTCTTTAGAAACTCTCTCATATGATTAGAGATGGAGATTATGACAAGAGGATGAGGGTGGAGGCCATGAGAGAACATTTTGGCATAGTTTAGCTATAGGATTGAATAATGAGCATTTAGGTTTAGGTTAGGGGTCTTTTTATAGAAGACTAGGATAGTTTTAGCCATAGGATAAACCTTAGTTTAGATCCTAGCCATCAAAGCATGTCTTGGGGAAGAAGTCAAGTGTAGGAACCATCTAGGGCCTTTAGATTAAAGCTGAACCATGAGAACCATTCAAATGCAAAATCTGCATTTGAGCGAATCGGCCCACGGGTTGACAGCCAAACACCTTGGAATAACCCCTAGTCGACCCAGCGAGCTCGGGTCGACCTCAAAAATCGGCCGGTTCGGTTATTCCCCTCTCCCAATTCGCTGTTTTGAACATTTTTGCATATTTATTTATTTAATTTTCAATTATATATATATATATATCAATATATATATATATATTTCTCTGCGCAACCCATTTCACTTAATTAAGTATACTTTAATTTGTGAATTTTTGTGTTCAAATTACGGGGTGTTACAAGTTCTATCTTTTCTATCTCATCTTCTAAATTCTTTCAATAATGGCACGGTTTCCAGGCATGGAAAATCGCCCCGTTACAATTTAATTAGAAGAATATTCGCAAAGCCCTTTTTAAACACTTTAACATTTATCCATATATATATAAATATACAAAGTTTTGAGTTCAATCGAATTCCATATAAAAACATCGTTACAAAGTCATTTTGATTTCCATTGCTGGAAACAAACAAACACTTATTTCCCTTTAAATAAACTCATTCACTCTCTTCCCTTTCATAATATCGTGATATTCTTACCAAATCTCCCTTTCATTGGAAATATCCTTTATATTCTTAAACCCCTTTTTCTTTCCATTACTTAACTCCTTATCAGCGCGTATTATTTCCACTTCTAATCATTCAACTACCTTCAATTTAAAAATCTCGTTTCCACTCCATTCATCTCACTTAATTCTATTATTAAGTATCATTAACTTAAAATTCACGTTTATTGTCACCTTCCTTTTTATAAACTTTATTTATAAACTCAGGTTTAAATAAAATCCTTTTTGTCTCGATCTCCTTTTCACTTATTTCAAATGTTAAATAAACATTTGCCTAAGTTATTGCAACACCTCAAATTCTATTTATAACTTCGTTATCGAACTGGGGTTTAATTATCGAACTCATTCATAATCCCTTCTCGCTACTTAATCATATTCCATTCACCATTTGATTACATACTTAAATGTATATCATTTAAGAAGTAATTACTAGAATTATTATTAATTAAAATAATAGTACACTTCATCATTAACCACCGTTGAAGTAGTTAAATTCTTTTAAATATTAAATTTCTCTATTTAAAAATACTTAAACTTATAAAATAAATAATAATCCTTAATTTCCTTTATTGAACTTTTATTTGAAGATGTGGATTTAAAAATCTATCTTTGGTTACAAATAAATTTCACAACTTTATTACCGTCGATTCAACCGACGGTAAATCAATATTTGTAACACAATTTATTTTTTAGGCCAACTGTTGCCAACTACCCAACCAATACCGTTTATTGGTTAAAACAAAATAAACGTTGAATTTAGATTCAACGATCAGTAATCAAATCAATCAACCAATCCTATCAGTTAAACCGTTCATATAATCGTAATATGAAAATGAATAATAAATGTGAGGAATCCAGTTGGATCTCTCCAACCTGTTTTCCCTACAACCAAATACGTTATTTCAACAATATCATTTTTATTTCTAAAACAGATATAATATTCAACCATTAACAGCAATCCAAACATCCATCAATCAATGAACAACCAAGGCACACAAATATTTAAAAACCCAACTTATATAAAATATAAGTGGGATAAAAAAAGCTGAGTGAGTTGAACTCACTTTGATTTCATCTGTTGTCAGAATGGTTCGTTCTACCCTCTTCCAGCTGCATTCAATACCATCCGTTCCAATTCTAAAATCTTATGTCCGTTGATACGTCTTATCGTCCTTTGTTTTGTCTGTCATGCCATGACACGGTTACCATTTTAATACGTTATTTATTCTATTTAATTTAATATTGCTAAACCGATAATAATATATATACAAATATATATATATATTTTTAACCTTCTATTACGTTTTAAACCAGAACTGGTTAGGCACATTTATAAATAGGTTTTGGCATCTACCGGACCACGTTAAAAGGTATATGCGAATTGAATAGGACTGGTTATAAAAGGTATTAGGCAATAATATACCAGTCCGCGCTGAGCTTATATATGTACATATAATTGGTCCCATTAATACTTAATTAGGCTCGGAGGAACGGATTAGTCAAAAACGTAATTCAGGTTTTGCTAATACATGCCAACTGTTTAGTGTATGGTTCAGATAATTGTCACCCAAATTATAAACTCACGGTATATTTATACTATTTTGTTCCAGATCATGTCATTTGGACATTTCTATACGGTGACCAACTCATTTACCTGACTGTGCAAATCACGTCTCCTATGTGTATGTATAGGGATGGGTTAAGACTAATTAGGTAAGTTAAAATGGTGATTAGGCATCTAAAACGTTTAGGCATATTTGACATCATCAGGGACCAAAAATGTTTTCCAATGCGCCACGTGTAAACACATAACTTTGTCTTTTTCCGTAACCTTTAATTATGGTTTTTTAAAATTGATTAGGCCGATTCAATCCTTAAATCACGTTATGAAGGCCATGTATGAACTTACGTAGTATTTTAAAGCAACGATTAGGCATAAAGGAAACTACTGTTTACCTTCCTCATATCTCTATACGCAAGCCCAGCACGTTCATGGACGCACTCTAATAGTCCTAATACGGGTACTAGCGTGGAATCAACGGGAAGTTCTACAACTTATGCAAATACGATAGCTCGTATGCAACGTCTTGGAGCAACGAATGAGTTTGATGTTGCAGGCGCACTTTTATTTGTGTTGGACCCCAAAATAAATGATATGTTCACTGCTCTTTCGGATGAGATAGCAAAAAGATGGTTGATTAGAGGGCTTGCAGACAAACGCCACGACCAAGAATACCAAACTTATCTGATAAATAGCAACAAGTAGGAAGTTCATGTCATCATGTTATTGTATTTCTGTCGTATTTCTGTTTGTATTTTCTTTTGTGTAATGAAATGTAGTCATTTTGTTCAACCGAAATTAGTATTTAATTAACTCAAAACAAACAAATTAACAATTAAAATACCACGCTCAAATACCACGCTCAAATACCCCGTTCGTAGCTAAAAACACATTTCTCCTTCGCTACAGTACCACGCTCAAATGGCACGCTCAAATGCCACGCTCAAATGTCACGCTCAAATGTCACGCTCACGTTCGTTAAGAACGCACCCTTAGCTTTAGCTGTGCATGTTATATTTCTTTTATTGGTTGCGTTGATGAGGGGACAGGGGAGGTAGATGTATGCACAATACACAATGGGATAGGTTTGCAGAGGAGTCTTCATTTCAAAGATGCAGGCTGCTTGTTCTTGTTTAGGGGGTAAGAAATGAAACAACAGGTAGATCTCTGTGTTTAATCCACTTAGAGTAGCATATGTGAATGGTTACGTCAATACTAGGGTAGGCATGCATTTTCCTGTTTTGTCCACTCCAACTTTAGGTGGTATGTGCTTCCATTTGTATCCGAGGAAAAGATATGAATTACGTCGTCCAATTCAATCTTAGCTTAAGGTCTATGTCCCTTTTTATTTGTTTTGTATTATTAGTTTTACATTTTTTGTGGTTTCATTCACGAATGATCTGCTATGGACAAAAATAAAAGTACGGTCGGATCGAGCAATATGCCACGATCCCAGAAATATAATAATATCGGTAGTTTAACTCATATTGTAAAACCCCAAAATATTGATATAGGGTGCCAAATATCCCAAATAAAAAATTGTGTATTTAATTAAATAAAATTTACAGTAAAATTCTAAAAATTAAATTATAACTACGCCTCAAAAGATCCTTGTCTAAATTCGAGACCGATATCTAGTTATATCGAATAAACCGTTACGGTCGATAAACGATTCTACAGCGACTATTTGAAAATTTTATTTGGATATAACTCGAAATCTATAATGCGAAATCCCGATTTTTCACTTCTATTAGAAAGATACAGTTTAACAGATTCGAACGTTTCTTGTTTCAAGAAAATCCGACTTGTAACGGATCATGTACGCTCGGTTGAAGTTCAAAACGTTAAATTACGAACTACAGCGTCGTTATGAGCTCGATTATATTATATATATATATATATTTATACGTTCAACTTCGTTTGAATTATTATATAAATCCACTTATATTGCGAATTCAATATTTAAACCGATTTAAATATTCAAAATACAACCCGATAAAATGCAGGACGTTACAAAGTGAGAGAAAGTTGTAATTGGAAAGCAATTAGTAAAAAAAATGCAAGTTTTTTTTATCTAGAACATTATAGTATTAACTTGTAATACCAAATCAACTAATTAAGAGATTTTATTTTCTAAAAATAAAAAGAAAACAAAAGCAAGAATTTAAAAATAAAAACTAACACGAATCAGAAACTAAATAAATAATTAAATTTAATCGTTACCTCCCCGGCAACGGCGCCAAAAACTTGATCGCTACTTTTCTATGAATTAGAAAAGTGCGATTTTTAAATTAAATTCTGCAAGCGCATACGTCGCGTAATATGCAGGTCGAATCACAGGAAGGTGTTTTAAATCTTATTATTTATCTATTCTTAGGCGAGTTAGAAAAAATTTGGAGTTGTTTTTTTTTGAATTAATGTTATTGAAATTATAATGAATCTGAATCTAATCAGACCAATATCAATTTCAATAACTAAAAAGAAAGGAACCAATTACTAGAAAAAGAAAATAACAACTAGAACAATAATAGAGAATTAAAAGTAGGATTGCCGTTGAATCTAATCAAACGGTCAATCGCTAACAAGCAGTAATAAAAGAAAATAACAATATGTGTTCTACCAAAACTAATTGAGTAGACACACAAATTGTTATGAAAGAAAAAGACAGTCAACTAATATGAAGAAAAACTTTTTATTAATAAACGAGAATACAGAATAATGGAGATGGAATGGAAAAAAATTCTCTTTTACAATGATACAATGGTCTTTTTATACAAGGTGTAGCCTCCTCTTTCTATGTGAACACAAGGCCCACCAAAATAATTATATGAAAAATATTCTTTCCATAGACGAAGGAAGATTCCTTCCATGACGCTTGATTGAAGAGTTGTCATCAAAACCTTTCCATTTGATGAATGGCACGGTCAGTGGGAAGATAAGGATAAGCTTGATTGGAGATGTGTAATCAAAACCTTCCCTTCTTTTTAATGGCAATTAAATGTGATTGATTGGATTTGAATTCTTGAGAGGATTATGCCAAATTTCAAAAATCCTTATTAAGTGCATATTATATATATATACAGATGCAATAAATATGACTATATATATGTGTATATATATATAATACATATATCACTCAATTCATTTATTCTTCAAAACACATGAGGCAGGGTGTGAAGCATTCGTGTTCTTTCTCCATAAAAATAGCACTTGCCAAGGATCAAACTCAGGTCACTCTGTACACGTTTCAATGCCTTTACCATTGAGCTGCAATTTCTTTTACAAATGAACTAGCTTTGATATGGGGAAGTAGCTTTTTCTTCGTAGTTGGCCTTTAATTTAAATGGAGGAGACATTAATTGACAACCTGTAAAAACACATAAAAATACCCGAAGTATCATTTATTTATTTACAAAAGATAAAATATAAGAGCATAAAATAAACACATTTTTATGTTAATCATATACCTTAAATTAAATATTACTTTCCTTTTTTAAACAAATTGCATAGGAGCAAACTTTGCTACAACAATTATTTTTTAGAAATTACTTAAGGACTCAGTCCATGCATCCCAAACTTCAAACATATCAAAATATTTAATCTGGTTATCTAATTTACAGCATACATATACTAGGCAATAACTCACTTTAAAACAAAGTTTTTCCTAACATGTTTAGACTGCATCCTTTTGTTAAATAAACATATTCAACTATACACTCGATATTCATGCATTTTGAATCAATCGCCTACCAATCAATATCTAAACTTAATATTTTGTAGTTGTGTATTTTATCAATACAGTTCTGATACCAACTGAGATGACCACAAAATATTTCAACAATTTTTATTTATTTATTTGTAATCTACACAAATCCTAGGTCATCTACTCAAGTGTTGTCCTCTTTCAACCCTCCAATTCCATAATCCCTCTTCACCAATATAGAACTATTAGTATAATCAAATCTGAGTTATAGCTTATATATATGAAGATATACAAGCCTTTTTTGTTTAGATCAGAGTTTAAGTTTTTGAAAGCAAAAGTAAATTGGTTAAACTAAATTTAACCATTCTCGGTACAGCAAAACAGAGTATAGATATATGTTTACCAATATAATGCTTCTTGGAATTTTTCCATATATTAGTCTCATTATTGGGTTATCCAAATTATCTGGTTTTGTAAGGAAATAAGTATAAGACACTTTTGCCACATTTTTTTTTTTTTTGCAAGGCACACACATTATAATTTTGTTACCAAAAAATGTTACAAATCTTCTTTATATTCAAGACAGGGCTAAGAGTATATATTTCCATCCTCTATTCTGATGTATTTAATCACTTAAAGCTATATTTTCTAGTATATATATTTCAGCACCTTTCTTTCAGGAATTCATACAAAAGATACAGTAGTGTTAGATATTTTGGTGGCATAAGGATATTAGGAGCATGTCTACAAATATTCTTGTAATTTAGGCATGTAATTTGCCTACCCAAAGATGCATTTCTTTTATTAAATAAAAATATATCTTACTTCAAAACCATAGTAAACTGGTGCATATATTTGAATGTATACCAACCTTAATTTTTATCGAAGTAGTGAACTTCAGATCTTAAAACCCCTTGCAAAGTGTATTCAACTTAAAGTAGCTCTTAATATATTCAGGTTGTACTTTTTGGGTGGAGCTAACAAAACGGTTAACAACATTATTGAAAATCAAAGTTTGATTACACTAAATCAGCAAGCTACTAATATTTTCAAAACAAGCATTGAAAACAACAAATCATTGATCAAAGCATACAAAGAGATATGGTTTTGGAAAATTTCAACTAGACAATTTCTCTTTTAAATAAATTTGAGAATTTTTAAAGGAAGTAGAATTTGAAATAAATTGGCATAGAATCATTTGGAGTAAATCTAACTACCAAAAAATATCCCATTACTCATGCTTTACCACAAAAGATAGATGTTTAAAATGGAAAAAAAATGAGACAGCGGATGTTTATTATGCAAAAAGGACCCAGAAAGAATAGTTCACTTATTTTTTGATTGTACATATTCAAGTCATATTTGGGAGATTGCCTAACAAAACTTGAATATATTCAGGCAAATAAAATAAAAAAATGTAAGAGATGCAGCTGCCTACTTTCAGGAAAAGTACAAAATCAAGTCCAAAGAATTCAAAATTGCATCTATTGTTGTGACCTGTGTCATATGCCACATATAGAAAGAAAGAAACCAAAGGCTACAGTGTAATAAGGAAATGAGCAGTATGAAGGTGTAACAACCAGTGAACATGAGTCGAACCAATGCAAATAAACAAGAAGTGATTTGCCACAGTAAAAGAGGACTCTGCGGATATTGGGCCACGCATATTGGCTGAACATTTGAAGGTGTAAGAGGCAACCCACAAACAAAAAGCAGCTTGCAAACAAAAAGTTCAAATGGACATAATTCTAAACTACAACGCATTACTAACAAACAAAAGCAACTTACAAACAGATGACGATGACAGGGAACAATATAAGCTTTTAAATGTCCAAACCAGAAATACAATACATACAGAGACGGAGGCACTTTAGAGCTGGTGAGGTCACGTGACCTCACCAGGATTTTTTGTAAATAATAATAGGGACAAAAGATGGAAGAAAGCAACAAAAGTGTGAAACGGAGAGAAAAAAATGGAAGAAAGTAGCAAAAGGATTGTCAAACGGAGAGCAAAAATGGAATAAAGCAACATATTTCTCAATTCATTATAAATCTAGAGCACACACAAGCTATGAAATCTCCATAATTCTTTCCAATTTCGTCTCTTAATCGATGATGCTTATCGTTGCTCCTCGATGCTGGCGGTGCGTTGCGGTGCAGTGCAGTGGTGGATTTTTTCTGGCTTTGTAGAGCCTCTGATTGCTATCTGGTTTTCGTTGGTAAGCCCTAATTTTGATTATGATTTGGATCCTTGTGTAGTTTAGAATTTGAGGTTGAAACTAGGATGAAATTGAATGGAACTGAGTTACAAATCGTTCGCCGAAAAATACCTATAGGAGAATAAGCCGGTTGTAGTAACAAATTTAATGGACGATTGGAGAGCTTGTCGAGATTGAGTAGATGAAAATGGTGCTCCATTTCTTTTCTATCCACTTCGGGAAGTCGCAAGTCCAGATGAATTTTCATTTTATTATTTCGAGGCTGTTAACTAATGAATTGGATGCTCCAATCCTTTGCATATAAATTGAGAAGAAAGGGTCATCTTACTTGTAAACTATCTGGATGAAGTTGGTTGTTCTACTAAAAAAATAGCAATAATTGTGCAATGCCCCCGAACCCCCCTTCGCTCTTTCCTTTTGTGACCTCACCAACCTTAATTCCTGGCTCCGCCACTGAATACATATAATAGTTTTCAACATAACAACTACACTACTAAAATATGTCACTTTTAAATATGTAATAGTTTTCGAAATAAATAATGCAAGTCTCAACTCTTTCAACCATATCAATATGCAACACTCACTCTTTTAACTGGAATTAGACTCTCCATGCAGCGGACAAATATATAAATTTCGTGGCCAAGTAGTCGGAGCTTGATATATTCTTTTCGCGAGATAAAAATTTCTTCTTTAGTACCTAAGTTGTACATGACTACATTTCCTGAATGTAAAGGTTCTCCAAAATGATGGGCAGGGGTATCGGTAAGTAGAAGATAATCGCCATTAGCAAAGAACCCAAATGGAAAATAAACCTCACCGCTCCACGGTTTATCAGTAGGTCCAATCTTCCATATTTTACTCCACGACTCCTTCACACCATATTCATGCAACACCCATATTTCATAATATCTGCTACCATGAATAACCATATGTGTACTCTCCAAACCAGAGATAAAGGCAAGTTTATCACCCAAAAAGTCCAAAACTGAAAAGACACCCGTGTTGTGAGGTAATGGCATTGTTCCAAATGTTTCATCATTCAAATCAAATGAAACAATAGAGTGATCACAATATTCATCGCCATTAGGATACCGTGTTCTATCAGATCCTATCCAAAAACACGTCCCATTCCTGCTTATGGGTCTCTCGATAAACTTAAAAGGCACCACACCATCTTCGAGTATGGTTCTCCAAGAATCAGCTCTCAAACTATATACTTCAATTGCATTGTTGTCCGCTTTTTCCTCATGAACAATGGTTCTTACAAACTTGTAATTATCATCGCTTCTCACACTATATCCAAACCAATAATTGATTAAATAACCATATTCATAATAAAGTGATGGTTCTGGTATACGTCGTCTCACTTGTTCACTTTCTGGTAGACGTCTCACCTGTTTCATCGCAGGATTCCATAAATCAACATCTTCTAGTTGATCTAGAGGATCAAAATACACTATACAAACTATCCCATCAGATGAAAATCGTTCCAGCCATGTCGGATCTTCAACAAAATTTTCACAATCAATGTTACAATAGTTCTCATATTTCTTGCCGCTTAACAAGCAAAACTTGTAACTAGTCGGCCTAGGACGTTCTAAAACCAGATCATGAATACCAATGATTTTTTCCTTGCCGCAGTTACAATCCAAGTGTTGGGCTATGAAATTTGAGCTACTGATCAGAGCATACTACAATTTGTAGATGGATTTTAATCGTAACAGAGTTGCTACAGGTAACAAAATCAGAATGCCAAGTAACAAATGTTCTGGCATCCACCATCCACCTTCTGCTGACCAAGATTCGGTAATCCTGAATCATATGAATATAGCAAGTAGGATTTTTATTTTATTTTCCCTTTCCTTTTACGATTTTACTTGTAGTTATGGTTCATCGGTTATGCTTTGTTATCAAAATTCGATGGACCAAATTGGTTTTTTATTTCATAACGGTCAGATTTTTTTTCTCCTAAACACAATAATTAATTGCTTAACAAAGTTGTAAACTTTTTTGTTTAAAAACAAATAAATAAACAGACGAGTAATCGCTATGTTGGTAAGTGGCCCTCCTCATATAACATTTCAAGTAGGGAAATATTCTAACAAAATTATTACTAATGTATTTATATTAAAGGGAACATCGTAACATCATAACATACAATTTCTATTAGTAGAATTATTACATAATCTAAAAAAACAGCAAAGGCTTAATATCCAGGGGAAGCATAAAATTTAGTTCACGAAATAGATCACAAGCAGCTAATTGTAAAATGCAGCTCAGTATCATACCTATTATCACTTCTGGTATAATCTGGATTGTTCTCTTCATTTTCAAGAACAGCCATTATGTTGCTTGTTTTGCAGCTACTACCTTCTTGCTATATGCTTGAACTTCAGTTTGATTTGTCTCCACCTAATTTTTGATATATTATTTGTAAATAATGTATTTATATTAGACAACAACGCATAAATAATAAACAAAACCGAAAGTGGTTGCCAAGAACAGACCCGATTAAGGCCAAAGGCCCAAAAGGCTTTTTTAATTCCAACTTCCACGTGGACATTCATTCTACTGTTTCTTTTAGAAACTATTTTATGCTAGACCATCCATCGGCTTTATGGTTTGGTGTATTCCTTTTTAGGTCTTCTTCTTCTTATCTATTTTTTTGGGATCCATGCAAGCATTCATATTGTTGTTTCTTTTAGAAACTACTTTATGTCGTTTTGATTGGTGTATTACTTTTTAGCTATGACTCTTCTTATATATGATAATACTTGTGCTATCAGCAAAGTCGGTAAGGCCACAAAAGGCACTAAGCTTGGACATTGGACTGTCTTGCGCCTTGAACTTTCTTGTATGTCTTTATACAAGTTTTTAAATCTCGGATATCGATCGTTTTTCATGTCAGGGATTTTAGAGACTTGATCTCGTATGAGATGAGCCTAATTCGGGGGTTTGTCTTGGATTTGCATCTCGAGTCTTAATTGAAAGCCCATATCGAAACTATCTCGGTTTATATGATATGTTAAAAACTGTTATTTTTACACATTAATTTTATGAATGTCATTACAAAAATAGTAACTTAAACTTTTGAATTGCAAAATCACCTCATTGTTCTTATTCAAGGAACAATCATAAATCATAATATGCTTAAAATAAAAATAATAACTTAATATATATAGATAATAGCTTACATCTTATAATTTATGAACACAAATTATTGTTAGGCATAGAACATTACTGAGATCCTAAACATTAAACAATTTAGCATTTAGCATAAGTAGAACATACAATATACGATTTTATAGGTAACTTGCATGTAAAAATGATGAATCCCTTGACCACCTGTTTTTTGAATACAAATACACCTATCAAGTTTGGTCTGGAATCATGTGTACATTTGGAAGGAGCAATGTGAATCGAACTGCCGTTGATGAATGGAAGTTGCTTGAAGGACTGACTGGAAGGACAAACAAAAAGAAAAAAGGCTTATGACTTTCATTTTGAAGAAATTTACAATAGTGATGTGGAGAGAGAGGAATAAATTCATCTTTCTAATGAAGGTATTCGAAATGTGGAGACCGTATCTAAGGAAGTCCATATGCAAATTTGAGAGGGACTGAAGATCCCGAGTTTCACTTTTGATCCTGGTATAATGGCGGGATTTCTTTGAAGCGCAAATTTGTGTGTTCTTTTTTCTTTTTATGTTTCCGCTGCGATTGATGTATCATGTTATGTTTTCTTTGTAAATATGTGTTATTTCTTTGGTACTTCAATAAAGTGGTAGGGGATCACTCAACCCCGTCGAACTTCAAAAAAAAAAAAAAATTGATGAATTTATGATAGGATCATTTAACATGCAAAATATAAAATAAGCTAAATTTGAGTTTTTTTAATTAATGTTTTGGCTCAAACATAGATTCAAATTTAGGTGTAAAGAAATCAAGATCTCGGTCGATATTTCAATATCTCATCTCTGTTGATATATCACTTCATATTGCAATATCTCAGACGATATATTCGAAATGAGATTTACAAATAGATTTGTTATTTCATTTCGAAAGGAGTCCAAAACAGGATCTCAGACGAGATCTCGAGTGATAATTTTGAGGTTTGAAACAATGTACAACTTACACATTTTCCAATCTAAGAAACCTACGCTGTAAATTAACACTAAAAATGCTAACTCTAGTATTAAAACATGTTAGTAAATTATCTTTTATCAAATAAGAAAGTGCTAGCTACTATACATGAAGTCATAAACTATAACCTTGACCAAAACGATGTCAAATTTAAACCTACAATGTTATTAATGGTGCACGACGCAAAAAGACATAAAACCACTCTAGAGCTTTTAGTGCACGGCGCAGCAAATGGCGCGCGCCCTTTTAATTTGTTGTGCATTTTTATTTTTTAATAAATTTAACATTTAATAAAAAAATTTAAAAAATCCAATAATTTTGATAAAACATATGCAACAAAGATTTTTATACATTTTATAAAAAAAATGTAATTAAATAAAATATCATAAATATAGAATTTAAAATACAGTAGTCTTCAAGTCCAAAATAATAATAAACTGATTTTAAAAAAAACATATTACTGATAAACTAGAAATCTGAATCAACAATTATATTTTTCAAATAAATGTCTGCATCATTAGATTCATAAACTTCAGCATTTTCTTCATCCGTATCATTTAGATTTATTACTTTTTCGTGAATATGTAATGGAGCTGAAGTAGGTCCTGGAAAACCACTAGATGTGGATGTTCTTCTACATGGATATATAGCTTCCTACACTCATGTTGCTCTAGCAGAAACACCCCAAGGCAAGTCATCCTCATCATCAAATACAAGCTCATCTTCAGCATCGAATGCATCATCCGTATTTCTCGTTAACCATTCATTACAATCATCAAGATCATTCAAAGGTAATGGATAAATGGTGTCACGGATGTTGTACCTTCTTCTTAATGCTTGACTGTATTTAACAAATACCAACTCATTAAATATTTTTATGTTCAGACAAATAATACAAAGATAGTGAACATATTTACAAAAATGCAATTTTTCTATCCAATAGTATGTTTCAGAGCAGTTTGAATGTTTATTTTATGAGAGTGTTTTCTATTCCTCCAAAGTTGCTTCTTTTGAATTATCATTCATGGATTCTCGATCTCATTCATTTGCTTTTGTATCTATGTTAGACAATATTTTATGATCTTTTATACAATACATTATATATTTTTGACAATAATAAAATGAATCTAAACCAGGTTGGATAATAAAACATACGTCAATTCTAAATGTCAACATGCTAAGGTCAGCTAATTACATAATTATTGGGTCATTAACTTGCTGATGATGATCAAATAAGAAATAATAATGATGTAATTATGTTTTCATATAACAAATACTAACAAAGTTATTCACATTTTATATCATTATGATAATAATAGTAACAATGGTAGTGATGATGATTGTAATCATGGTAACAGTATTTGTAGTAGTAATTGCAGTAAGAAATGTGAAAATAAACAAACAAAGAACAATAAAATAAATAAAAGACGAGTTATTTTTGCATCGTACGCCATTTACGCCATTTGGCATGCCTTTTCATATGCACCGCGCCACAAGAAAAAATGACGCAAACGTCGCGTCGTGCTATGAGCGTCATGCCATGAGTCATGGCACGTACCTAGGCGCGCCTTTCACAACTATAGCACAAGGGAAAAACAAACATAATGGTGTTCGCGTTAAGTGTGGCGGCTTGAAGCTCCATTTCAAGATGCTTATGTTCCTCGAGTTCCTTCATTGCCATGTTTTCTATATTTTCTTTGATGGGTTTGTCCTTCATAAATTTGGAATTTTAGTTTTGTAGACATGTTAATTGTATGAGATGTTTTATAGGATCGACGCAAGATCTCTTTTTACAAAATAACCCATGTTTTTTATGACTTAGAGATATGATTGCAATCAAGTATAAAACTATAAATTGTTTACTTCATCTCTTAGTGTTAGTTGACGTTTGAGCTTTATGGATCAATTGTCAAGGTATTATCCTCTACCGATCTATTTATGGATAGCATAACGATAAGGTTACAATGACTTTGAATTCTGCAAATTGGACATAAGGTGTTTGTTAGAATCGTGTAAAAATGCTAAATTGACTAATCGAAGTTGGTGAATCTGATTTTCTTCATGTTCTAGCACGGAAGGATGAAATTTTAACCTAAATTTGTGAGATCTTTGTTTATTCTCACTAGATCAAGTGATCAACATATAGGTGTTACTAAAGGGTGTGCCTAAGGTGCAAAAAAGGTTGGGGCACGACAATTGCGTCTTTTCGGAAATTGAGGCACTAGATTTATTTTGAGACGCCAAAAAAACAAGCATGTTGCTAATGTGACAAAGCCTCAAGGTGCATAAAAAGCACACCACAATCATGGTTTGGTTCCTAGGTTAGAAAACGAGTACTATCTCTAGCCAAAATTAATTGAGAACCATATATCAATCATAAATTAAGTTAAAATTTAATCGATTTCAACTACAACTATAGCATTCTACTGTAAATGAAGCTCTAAGACATTCTAGTCGCCATCACAACCTCTGCTCCAATCCACGCCACAACCTCTGCACCAAGCTAGGCACTGCTACAAACTCATACCCAACAGTCGCCATCGCTCCTGTAACTCCTTCTACCTCGTCTTTTCTGCTCATCTCCTTAAGTATTCAACAAAGTAGAATGTAAGTTAGTAAAGTAATTAGTGTTTAAAAGTAAAATAAAAGTCAAGTACAATCTAAACTTTTAAATTATGTTAAATTTAAGTGACTAAAAGTTATTAGTTTAATTCCAACTTTAATTCTAAATTTGATTTAAAGTTAAGTTGATTTTTATTTAAATATTAGGTAACATTAATTTAATTTAATTAATTTTATTTTGAATTAACAGTTTGGTTACTTTCAATTTTAGTTTTAGAAAAATGCTTATTTAACTGTAATTCAATTTTTAAATTTAAAGTTTAGTTAATGTTAATTTAGCTTTAAACTTACATTAGTTAACATAATTTCAAAGGTTAGTTAATTTTGGTTTTATAAAGTTTACCTAGTTTTTAATTTGATTTTAGTTTATAGCTTAATGTCAAAGTAATATTGATTTTACTCTAAATTTTAAGCCTAATTAAATTGAAATTGGATATTGGTGATTGGAGTTGAACTAAATTTGAAGTGAAGTGTCGAATGCTTGAATTTGAACATTATGATTTCTAGTTTTTATCGTAAATTTTATGTTGTTTGTGTTGTGGACATGAATTTGAATCTTTTGTTCAAAATTATCATTGTTGATCTTATATCTTGTAGTTTGTGTTTTTATATTTGAAAAAAGAAATGCTTACGAACATGTTCTAATGCTAAAATTATCATTTTTACAATTAATTCAGTGTGGCTCTTGTAGAGTGAAAAAACACAAAGTTAAAAACGCAAATGGTTCAAAGCGCAAAGTAGCCCAAGACACAAGCTTGGCACATTTTTCTTTCAGATTTAACTACCTAGTGAAAGAGATTCGTTACACCATAATTAGCTCAGCGCCATTTCGGTTGAAAGTGGTGAAGATTCGGAGAGAAACTTGTTTGTTACCTGTCGCCATCGTCACCAGGTTACACATTCAAGGCTTATTGACTCTATCGATAAAGAAGATTCAACATCACATTCAAAGCCTATCAATTTGATCCATAGGGGATGCTACCACAAAATTACTCCAATAGTGTCAAAGCACATGGTACGGTGAAGGGATGATTAAAAGAGTCGAAGGGAGGTGCCCACGTGTCTATTGTACTTTTGAAGATGTTGGGAGGGATTAAAGTCACACCTTTCGAAAAAGTCATTCCCCTACGAGTGGGTCGAAGGACTCACCTCTCAGTATCTTAAAAAGTAGAAGCTTTAAAGTAAACCTGAAGAAATTAAGCTCTCGCTTCAAGCCAGATAAATCCTTCGAATGTGTCGAAGGGGTTTCAATTACGTTACTAAAAGAAAATCATCAAAACATTGGAGAGATTCAACCTTGGATAAAACAATGCTTCAAAGCAATTGACTCTGTAACAATCAATCCCTTTAAGGTGGTCGAATCATCTAAATCATCTTCTTCTCGACTAACGCCTTCCAGATCATCAGAATAGGGGCTTTGGAAATGTCCTTCTACAAGGACTCAACCACTTCGAGTATATCAAGCTTCTGTAGAGGCTAAGGACCGTCCTTCGAAGGAGTCAAAGGCCTATCTCAAAGCATTTATTTGAAGCCATCATTTGGACATGTTGCCGCTTCACTTCTTCAAATTATATCGATAGCTCTCAGAGACCAAGAATGGTGGGTCGTTGCTATCAGCCCTTTGCCTTAGCTCCATCGGAAGCAAAAGCATCAACCCACATTTGTAAATACAACCCTTAGGGTCTAGAATAGAGATCTAGATTGGAATTGAAATTTCTGAACTTATACTTTATTTATTAGGTGCACACTCTAATTCTGAAATCGTATTAGGGATTTCATTCCATGATAACTCTCAAGTCTTGGTATTGATCCAAATCATGAATAAAGCAGAAACTTAAATTCATTGATCAAGGTAATTCTAAGGGAGACTTCTCATTTACCAAAGTATTCTAGCCTTTAAAAAGCTCAAAAGGGATTTTCAACGGTAAATTTATCTGATTTAATACCTCTGACCCTCACGTCTTCGAAAGGATTATAAGGCTTTCGTCCGACACGAAAGGCCTTGCCTAAGTAATCACATAAAGTTCATTAAGAATTCTACTTTGGATTCTACACTTTGAGGTGTTGACAATTTTTCTTGTTAACAATCTTTTTGTATGATTACAAATGGAATAAAAACCATAAAATTATATTTTTTGGTATTATTATTCAAATTGTGATACAATACATATTATCTTGCCACATATATTATTATTTTGAATTATAAATACACTTATATGTTATATCAAATAAAATTTTACTACTTCGAATGGAATATCACACCTTATTTATATAAAATGGAAAGGAAGAATAAATCATTTTACTCCTTTTAAAAACAAACCATGCGAAAAGAATTCTAAAGTACATCTTTGTGCTATATTCTATGACGTCTCTCTATTTATGTTAATAGTACTTAATTTTGGTGGTATTGTTTTCTTGTCTGCATTCAAGGTTTTAAATCTCGAATTTCAATTATGTTTTATCTTGAGAATTTTAATATCTTGTATCGAACGAGATCTCCAGTGAGATAAGTATATCCCAGGTGTACATCTCAGATTGACAACTTGGATTAACCTGTCCACCTTACGACTATCACCGGAAAAATTGACAGTTGTTTTCTATATATTAACTGTTATAAAAATATAATATTTTCAACATAGATAATTTATATACGACAATATTATTATCTTTACGTTTTAGAGCAGAGGGGAGCTAAATTATTTTACAGATTGCATGGATTCCGTTCATTTGAATATTAACATAGATAATATAAAACAATTTTTATTTTTGCTTGCTTATTGAAACATTAGAAACACAATTAGAGGGCAAGTAAAGTGCCATTAGAATACAATTATACTTGAATTTACATAAGAAGAAAAATACATGTTTAAATTAAAAAAAACATAACTTCATATACGATCTTATTTTGAGATTTTCCCTCGAATTTTGTCTAAGGGCTTAATATCATAAACAAGATGTTAAATTAAAAAAACATAACTACCACCAGAATCCTCTTCTTCCAATGGTGTTTGATTCACGAGAAGATCAATACTAGAGAGAAGCTGTTTAGATGTAACATTGCATCTGATCCCAACTGCGCTTACTGTAATATGCATGCGGAAACCATCCATCACCTTTTCTTTGTCTGCGAATGCACCTACCCTATTTGGGCTGCTTCAAGTTCTTTCTTACTTGGCTTCATCCCTGTCATCTCCTCCTTTTTCGATCATTGGGAATTCTCACCTCCAAATTCACTAGTAGATGCTTTCCTTGCTGTTTATAGTTGGTGTGTATGGAAAGAAAGAAATGCAAGGATTTTTAGTAATAATGTTAGCTCGACTACAAGTATATGTCATCGCATTATCCATACTTTTACTACATGGACAGGTTCTGGTGGTAGTCATGCTCCAGCTTTCAGATTTGCTTTACCTCAGGCCTCCTCTCCATCTGACTCGGTTGATAGCAATGACCCAGCTTCCAGCAATGAGCTTGTGTGATGGTTTATGAGGTTACGTTAGTACCAGACATTATCTATGTATAATTAATATGCCAAGTATCTAAGTTGTATATGTTTGATGTTGTATGATGTTGTATTGCCCAAGGGGTTAGACTGGACATATTTTTTGGACCACCAACTGGGTTTGTCAGTTGGAAAATTACTACTATCTATTATATAATCGGCTGTGTAGTCTCGTGCTACATATCCGTTTGCTCAAAAAAAAAATCATAAACAAGAGGAGTAGTAAATAAGATTAAAACAAAACTTAATGTCTCATTTCGTTAAACCCCTCTGTTAAAGTTAAAAAATGAGATATCAAGCGAGATCCCGGATGAAATGAACCAAATTTGAAACAATGTTTGCATTTAATGTTTAAATTCATTTAACTATGATGTTTCACTATTAGGTGAAAATGGATATATTATTATTCCTATTTGGTTTTTATTCCTTGAACGGTTTATTTCATAGTTATTAAGGCGCAGGCACGCCTAAGCGCAGAAAAGCCCAAGGCTCAAGGCTTGCGCCTTTTTGCAGTTTGAGTGCGTGTTTTTGTAGTTTGAGGCGATTTTTTTTTGCTAAATTCAAAATTTTGTTTATAAATAGTTAAATAACAAAATTAATTGTTCAATAAATTATAAAATATGGTTTAAAATTTAAATCATATTAATAAAATATGTAGATAATTGAATGAATTATAAAATATGATTTAAAAATTAATTGTAATTAATAAAATATCAGATCAACCTCATACAAAAGGCACACAAAAAAGCCCAAGACCCAAAAAAGCCCCAGGCTCAATGCTTGCGCCTTTTTGGCCTTAGAGCCTTGACTACTATGGTTTATTTTTCTACCGCATAATTCAAACCTAATTCATCGTCATTATAGCTAATAGTGCAAATAGCTCATAAAGCACAAGCTATAATGCAAACAATAATCAAAATTTAATAAGAGATAGGTTGAAATAATATGTATTTAGTATTGAATCTTCTTCAAAATTTTAAACCAAAACCTTTCGGATTAACAAAAGAATCCATGATTCTCGTCTTTGGCTAAGTGTCTAAGTATTATTTATAATCCGATAGGTTATTTTAAAAATAGGATCGAGTTTTTATGTATATTTTATGTAGTAGTGATAACCATAAGTGCATTATTAAAACATTTCACCAACGAATCAAAAGGATACGTAAACTTTCCTCAAGAAACATTAATTTGATTTGATTATAGAGAAATAGTGGTTTAAATTTACATGAATGCTAATTTATGATTATTTTGGATAAAACTAAACTATTTAATTTTTCGATTAAAAGTTCTTTTTTCATAAAACTTTTGAAAGTTAATAACATTTCATAATATATGCAAGGCATGGCAAGATATGCCATTAACAAATACACGTTATGGAAGAGGTCATAAAGATTTTATTTGATTAATAATCGAAATTAAAAAGCTGAATGTACACAAGACATACTTTGATTAATAACAATGTTGCATTATGTTTGATCTCAGTTTTCATTTTCTTTTCTTTATTATATGATATGAGATTTCTTCTATATCATTTATCTCTATGATAAAATTTGAGCTACGCAGTATGTCACCACTAATCTTCTTAAATATAAAGCAAATACTTTTACAAATGAAACCCTTTCACTCTCAAAACTAACTTGCATTCAAATATGAAAAAAATTGCTTTGGGAATATAACAATGGATAAGTCTTTCAACATTTTTTGTGTTTCATTCCTTTTCATTTCCACGTTTTCTACTTATTTCTCTCTAACCATTTCTTCGATGCATAAATTACTTCCATCAATTTTCCCTCCTTTCATTACCTAACCAGAAATAAAAACCAGGAATCCAAGATAGAATCAATACATCTAGAATTAAAATAAGTACGTCATTTGCAATTAATTTTGGAATAGCTGCTAAAGGAGTTCAGGTTAACTATTGCAGCAAAGGTTTGGCTATCCTTTGTTGTGTTATAATTAATTTTTGGTTTATTTTTCCTTTTTCACTTTAGAAGTTCATGGCTTTCTTCCTTGTGATTCTAACATATCTATGAGACAATCATGAAGATAAATTATGTTTATGTATGTTTGGTTTATCTTACGGTTTTATTTATTATTACTTTTTGGTATTAATTAGTTTGGTAATTCAATTTTAGCCCTAAACATTTTCCATCAAAGCATTCATAATAAGAAAAATGAATTTGATGTGTTATTATTTCAACATTAAAATCATTGGACCAAGTATTCAGTTACATTAGTTATGCATTTGCAGTGAATAATGTGATTTACTTATAAGGAATACCAGAGACTATAACCATATTATTATATGATCAATTAGTTGTTAAAACATGCTCATTTGTTGTTCGATTGAAAAGATACGCTTTAACATTTCTTCTAAAAATACCTCAAGGTAATAAGTTCAAGAAGATTGATGCAGTAGTGCATGGTTAATGCAATACTACGACACACAAGGTATGAGTGAATACATGAGCGCTTTTAGTATTAACTATAAATATCATTTAATTTATACGTTGTTCATGCAGCTACGATCAATTTATTTATGACCAAAATCATTCATGCATTTGAATAAGGATAAGTATTTTAAATAGTCCTATGAAAATAAATCCGAGTTAAGAATAAGCTTGTATGGAAACTTATTACGAAAAATAGGCCTTTGTTGTGTCTTAGTTGATACACGTGATGAATAAACTTGCACATGCGAGTGCACATAAATATACTTGTACATATGAATGTGTAAGCGTATTCTGTAAATACGCATGTACAATATTATTCATGCCAATTTACAGAATGCACAAATACATTTATGCCTTATGTTTTTCTTACTCGTTTCAATTTCTATTCAAACCTAACCCAAAATCACCAACTTTGAAACTCAAAACCCAAACCCAGTTCCATTCAAACATCAAATTAACTTATTTTCATCTCCAAACTCTAAATAAATGAAAGAATCTTGTACATCTCTTGAAATAGGAGATAAAAACCCAAAATTTAAACTTTGATTTTCAATTTCAATTTATATTATTTTTGGTTTTATTATAGATGTATCCGAATTATTAAACTTATTGATGTTATAATGTAGATTCAAATATATATATATATATCAATGTATACATGTATTTAAATTTAATGTAATAATTTATTGGAAAGGAAATTTGGTGAGTTGAGTAAAAACCTGGACTAATTAATGAAATTGTTCTCTATCGTCAGGACGAGCATCAAAGTCAAAAACCAAGCACTCATGGAGGTATATTATTGCATTGATTTTAGTTCATTACTTTACAAATATTGACAATCAAATTTAAGTAATTTTGACATACACTTGAATTTGATTATATATGAAGTTTATATTTAAAACATTGATCATTAAAGAAAACGTAAACTCAGATTGAAAAGATCTCCGACTAGAAGTAACCTAAGAACACCCCTCTTTGGAAATTATTTCAATTTGTGTATCTTAAATTAGACCGTCATTTTATTACCGCGTTGTATGACAGGTGGAGATTGGAGCAAAATACATTTCATTTTTATGTTTGAAAATGGCTATAACTTTTTTTGAAGTCAAGAAACTAACGTGTATTAATGCTAGTGGTTTTCCAACGTATTTTGATGACACTAAAAATGAATATATTAAGTTGTCATGAGTTATTAAGTAATGTTCCTCCTTTGGATGAAATTAAATCAATGAATAAAATTAGGTAAATTTTATTCTAATACACATAGTTATTCTGTTAATCCACCATATAAAATAGGATCTTTGTTTTTAGTAACATTTAAAATTTAAATAGTTTATCCACCTAAAAACATCAAAAAAAAAATTTCTTCTTCTCTATTTTGCTTCGTACGATACTTGTTCCTATAATCCTACATCTAATAATACATGTTCACATACCTTTTTTATATAAGAATTCACCTCTAATGGGAGCCTATATTTAACAATCATATCTCTAACAACTATTAAATCTGCATTGACTAGAGATACAAAGAAGCAAGCAGAAATTGAACTGTGTGTGTTGCGGATATGATCAATCTTCCTGGCATCAAGAAAGCTCTCAAAAAGAAAATGGTAGCAATACTCGACCCAATTGATGAACTGGATATCAATTTGCCTGAACAACACAGAGATGAATTTGGAAAAAGTGATGAAGAGAATTCTTTAGACTCAGAGGATGCTGGCGATGACATCAAACTTGAGGGAAGGGGAAGACTGAAGTTGGAGCTTGAGAATAGCAAGCTGAAAGGAATACGAGTACAACTTAATTTAAAACTGATGATGCACAAGCAAAAAAGAAGCCTGCAATCAATTCCAGAGCATCTGCTTCAACTAAGAAAGGTGATCAGAGTTCTGGAAGGGTGACAAAATGGTGAGGTGAAGAGTAATCTTCACATTTTGTTTATATTATAATACTTTGGTTCAAATTATTATTGATTAATCTTTTCTACCTTTTAGCAGCAACCTGTTATTTTTGTTTTTTTTACCTTTATTTTCCAATGACGTTCAAAAAAATGTTTGATGAGATCTTTTTTTGCTGGTCAAGTTAGTTTAACAATTAGTTTTAACTTTGTTAAAACGTGACGATTGATGATTTAAAAAAAAAAAAGACTTGAACACAGTAATATTACGAGGTTGAAAAGCAATCAACGTCTTCAGTAGAAGCAAAGGAAGTTGATTTTCGATCAGAATTTTTTTTGTCTTACGTAAGATATTTTATGGTGAATTCCATATATGCCAAAGCAAGAATTAATGCGTGAAGCTCAAAAATTCCTACAGTATAGCAGGTAGATTTGTGATTTAACATGAAATCTTTAAGTTAATCCACTTGTGGATTAACTTACAAAATAGTTGTGGATCGACTTATTAAAGTAAAATTGTGGATTAATTAACGAAATACGTGGATGAAAATAAAACTTATCATAAAATTAGCATGAGTTGGTTTAGACAAGAATATGGAAATCTCCTCCCTGCAAATGCAACATATATCGAAATAGAGCAACGAACCCATGTCATTTTTGATCAATTTATATCCCACCAACCTACTTACGTTTATCATCATTTTCAATCACGGATTCACTATAATAATAATATATAATTAAAACGTAGACATTATCTGTCACTATTTTCATAAAAAAACATTTTAGCAATTAAAACAACAAAAGTATGAAATTGCATTGCAACAAGGAAAATGATGAACTAGAATACAGACAATTTGAGACATCAAAAATTTATTGAAAAGTAAAACCCAGAAAAGTTACCTACAAGATCTTCAATTGATTAGAAGATGGATGATGTTGCTGTAAATTTAGAGTTTGAAAATGAACAGTATGTGAGTTTGATTTTTGGATGAAAGAGGGTTTGCGATTAGAGCTAGGAGATGTTAGTTTGGATTTGATTTGATTTGATGAAAATGTTGAAATAAGAAAGAAAACATGTGGTTGTTTACTTTAAGCCTCCAAAAAACATATATGTGCATTTTGTAAATGCCAATGAACAAACTTACACATGCGCATTTTTGTATAATAAACATGCATGTTTTTTATTTAAAAAATATTAGAACATGCATGGATGTTTTTAATTTAAAAGATATTTTTTTACATTTGTTCATGCATATTTACATAATGCGCATATATAATTGGTTGAAAACAAAACAAACAAACCGATTTTCAAAATCAATTTCAAGACAAGCCTATTTTTCATATAAGCTTTATTCATAAGTATATTTCAAAATTTTGTCCATTAAATAATAACTCGTTTCTATGTCAATGAGAACACATGGATGGTACATTGGATCATGTGGATTTGATGAGTGAAAAATTGGTTGACATGAATTTGAGAAAACAAAGATGAAGAAAGGTATTTTTTTTCTCATACACGCCCTATCATTCTTCAAATTTGTAATTAATAGATTTTTACGAGTTAAAATAAAACGTTATTTCTTTATTTTAATTTTAGAGTGAAATGGTATAAGCCATGCATAGGAATATAATAAATAACAAGAAAGTATCTGCTCAATCCAAATCCAATATCTAAATGGCTAGATTCTTAATTACAATGGATAATGGCTCAATGCTATGTTATATCTGCTACGGCTTTTAGCGGTATGTTAGAAGATGATATGAATCTCCTTTTATCTTTAAAATTGGTATATGATATATATGATGCTACTTTCACATTAGAATTTACAAATTCGTCATCCTTTGGGAATAGTCATCTAATTTCAATATTTTTATATACACCATTTATACAACGCTTATTAACTCATGCTTTTCAATTACATTTACAACTATTGTTCAAAAAGAAACACTTTTGTCAAGACATAATAGGAAAAACGTGTATACTGAATAAAATATCTTTTCTCAATTTTCTTTTTCTTTTAAGACAAACATTTGAAGGTTTTTTAGTTAATGTGTCCTAGATGTTAGCAATGATTATTTTGAGATAAAAGAAAATAAAAGGCATTATAAATATTATTTTTATCTTTGTGACATATTAAGCTTTTCCATATTTATATACCATTCGCAATTTGAAAGTCATGCTTAATACGTGTATTATACAACAGCAAATTCGACAAGTCCGGATTTACATTATTCATTATTCCACTAGTCTTAAATTATCTGCTTAAGTACTCTATTATTACTTAATGAACCATATACTTTTTTTCATAATACAGTCAGGTTTGTCTAAATTATGTAGCTATTACCAGTTATTCCTTTTTTCTTCGTTATACCTTTTTTCTTTGTTATTCCATTATTTTTTGGTAATAAATTGTACAAAGGGATTTCTCATATTAACTAAAAATAAACTAGAGATTGAAAATAAAAAAACATGGTGCATTTTTTTATTTTAGTGGTTCTATTTCATTTACTAATAGCCTTAAATATTAGTATTTGAATGCTTTTGTGTAAACAAATTTTATTTCATGCATACTTCAGCGTACTCTATAAATATGGCAAAATAGACATATATACATTGTTGGGCAAAAGTAATCTATATCAAATTCCTTGTATCAATCTTTCCGATGCATCTCAAGACTAGACATGGAAAATATTTTACATTATACACGGTATCCCCAGTATTTGATCTTTTTTGCAATAAATTATTATTTTGCTTTTCAATTTAAAGTACTTTATCTTATTCGTCGATATACAAGCATATGTGGTTCAATATATTTTATAAAGGTCTACCAGCGCGCACTTTTAAATGTGGGTAATGTCATATCTAAAGTCATTTTTGGATATTTGACACATGCATTCGTGGATATGGATGGAAATCGAAAAATATTCATATTTGAATGATCGATCAACCAAGAAACATGAAAGGAATTTTTTATTTTCATAATTTTTTTTAAACACCATTGAATTTTAAAGATATAAATAAACAAATATGATAATGATGAAGAGTTTTGAGCGGTTAACATATATTTAATGCATATAACGAGCTTGTAATTTAATAGAACAATATATAAATATCTTCCATTGTAGTAAAATACATATAATTCAAACCATTATTTTTTGGAAAAAACACCCGAACCGATAATGTCCGAATGCGTATGTTTTCGTATCCATATCCACATTCACATTTTTTTAATACTGGATACTTATCAACTTTTTGGATATGAATGCGAATGGAATCTCCGTATGTCCATTGACAAAACAATTTATGAGAATTTACAAAATTGATTCACTATACAGTGAATCATATTTAATAGCGTGCCCTCTTAAATTGGCATTAATACGTATGTTGTTTGAACGCTGAAATTGATGTATCATGCATGAGATAGTGGCGTAGCACCTTACACTATTAGTATCTAAAATGGATATGTGCATGGTGTTCATTGTTTTTAGTATGTATAGATTGCGGATATAAACGCTTTGTTGGCTGTGTGGGTCAATCATGTTATGTGATGGTGTGAGTACCCACCATTGAATACAAAGCATGGAGCATGTGCCAATGGAATAAAAGAAGTTTGCAATATGTTGAATGGGAAAATAAGATAAAGGTGAATTGATTTATTACTTTTTCATCATATAACTCAAAACCAATTGTTGATATAACCCTTTTTAACAAAAAAGTTAATGGAATTTTCCTTTGTTGTAAACAACTTTTAATCAAAAAGTAATCGCTTTACTTTTCATCATACTAAAATGTGAATGTGTTCCCTTTTTACTATTGCAATGTGAAATGCTTTGTAACAACCCGAAAATTTGGGCCAGTTTAAAATTTTTATTTTGGCAATTTTAGCGAATTTTGAACATTTAAAATGAATTATTTTAAATAAAATCGACGAAAATTTATTTTGAATAGAATTAGAACGTATATATTATATACGTCGTCGTTAGAATATAAATAATTATATATAATTATAAAAGGAATTGAAAACGGCGCGGTAGTTCGATAATTCGATTTCAAACTTCAAATGAATGTACCGGGTGCAGAATAAACTGGATTTTAGTGAAACCAAAAACATTAGGATCTAATTGATAATATCTTTCCAACGAATCCGAAAAATTGAGATTTCATAGCGGGAATCAAAGGATATGTCCAGTTGAAAATTCTGAATAGTCGCTATGGAATTCAGGCCCTTAAAAATGGGAATTTTGCAAACGACCTCGGATTTCGGCGAAACTACTTTTGTTGGGTCCGTGATGTCAAGTTATTGATAGATTCCAAATTTCATAATTTTTCGAGTCAATATGTGAGCGTGGCAAAGGAAAACATGTTTGACTTGTTTTAGTTGATTTTAATCGACTGGAAAATGGCCATTTTTCCAACGGTCTCAGAATTCGACGAAACTAGTTTTGTTAGGACCGTATCGTCAATACGAAGCTAGAAAATATTTTTTGGGGATTTTTCTTGTTAGTATGTGACCCCAGTAAATAGAAATGCGCGTTCAAATTCAATATATATAGAGTTATATGTTGATTTTAATGGAAACTGATCGAAACGATCGAACCAGCCTACGATACATATCCCATTGGGTTCGGAATGGGGGTAATTAACTGTGGACGACAGGTGGTGGGCCTCGTTTCGTGTTCGAATTAAAAAGTCAACTTTTGAAATTAAAAATAATAAATTAAACCCTCTCTCTCCTCCCTTTTAATTCCTCTGGCCCCCCTTCTCCTTATCAGTTCTAATTCGAACGAGAAAAAAAAGAAGAGCAGAGGCGGCTGCTGCGCTGCCGACCGCCGCCGCTGAGGCGCGGTTCCCCCACCGCACCCTCCTCCTCTTTACGCCCTCCTCCTCCTCTTCTCTCCTCTTCCATTCTGAATACCCCAAACCCCGAGCCCTAGCGACACGCGCCCACCACCAGAGCAGCACCCCCTACCCACTGAAACCTAATCCGCAGACCCAGATTCGCGCAACCCCACCTGCGCCCCAGCGTCACCGTCGATGATTGATGGCCCTCCTCCTCGCTGAAACAACCTGCGTGCCACCAGAGGACCGCGAGCCCTCCTCCAATCGAAAATTCGCAGCGATCGAGAAACCCTAGGAAAACACCAATTGATGTAAGTTTTTGTTAATTTTTATTTAAATAAAAATATGATTTTTATTTACATAAAATCCGAAACGTGAATATATGAAGTTTAGAAATTTATTTACATAAAGTTAGATCTTTTCTTTTTGTATATAAAGTTGAAATTTTCATCGTACATAAAGTTTGAATTTGTGTCATGTAAAAGAAGTGATTTTTACTTAAGGAAAGATGAGATTTTTATTCGTATGACGACGTTGTAAAGAGGAGATTTTTATTGTATGAATAGCGAAGTAAAAATGTGATTTTTATATATGAATAGCTATGTAAAAATATGATTTTTATATATTGAATAGCTATGTAAAAGTATGGTTTTTATATATTGAATAGCTATGTAAAAATATGATTTTATATATTGAATAGCGAAGTAAAAATTAGATTTTTATATATTGAATAGCAAAGTAAAAATTCGATTTTTATATATTGAATCGCAAAGTAAAAATTCGATTTTTATATATTGAATAGCAAAGTAAAAATTCGATTTTTATATATTGAATAGCAAAGTAAAAATTCGATTTTTATATATTGAATAGCAAAGTAAAAATTCGATTTTTATATATTGAATAGCAAAGTAAAAATTCGATTTTTATATATGTAGTGGCTACGTGCAACGAAAGTGACAAAAGGCAAGAACGACAAGATTTTCTACATAAGAAGAGTCGAGATGATTGGATTAGCTATAGGTGAGAACTTCTCACTCAAATTTCATTTTCTAGTTATATATATATACTAGGATGCAGACGGTGCTTAGTAGCACCCGACACCCGTCATCCACAGACCATGGATGGCTTGTTTGTTTAGTTGATGTGTTATGAAAATTTGTTTGTGTTGTTGATGTGAAATCGATAAAATAAATTAATTATCGTTAAAAATATAATTTTTAACGTGAATGTGAATAAATGAATATGTATAAATAAATCGGTTGATTTGTTTATATACACTGATTTGAATGATATTGATTGGGATGATAAATTTTACACATCGCCCAACTGCACAAATAAAAATCTGTCTTTGTTGATTTGAAACCCCACACGGGTGTTGGGATGATATTTGGCGTACACTAATCCCAATTATTTAATTGTATGTCGATCGATCGATCGACAGATTGTGTAAGCGTTGATTATTTATATTTGATGCTTATGCAGTTGTGTGGTGCACCTTGGATGATGGTTGATTGTTTATCATTGCTATTATATACATGTGTTGTATGGAATCCATATAATTAACATTATATGGTGATTGATTGGGCCTCATTCCAATCGGGAAAATAATGAATATTATAAAAGAAGATTCATGTGTTGAATAGAAGAAATATAGATTCATGTGTTGAATAGAATAAATATTCATTTGTTGAATAGAATAACGAATTTATTGAAATATATATAGCCGTGTTGATTAGAGATGCGTTATTTAGACAGGAACGATATTTATATCGATTTTATTCGTTATATAATGAATATTGAAAAGTGATTTCAAAATTTAATATTTTGAAATGAAATTCAAATTAAATTAGATTAAAATTCAAATTGAAATTTTATTGAATCAATTTGAAATGAATTCGATTCGAATTGAATAGAAAGTGAATTTGAATTCGAACTGAATAGAAATGAATTCAAATTGAATTAAATTGAAATTGAATTAAAAACGAATTGAAATCGTTTTGAATGAAATTTAAAACGAACCGAAATTGAATTGAAATCAATCTGAAATGAATTCGAATTGAATTAAATAGAAGGTAAATTCAAATTAAATTGAATTGAAACAAATTAGAAATTGAATTGAAACGAATTAGAATTTGAATTGAATTGAAACAAATTAGAATTTGAATTGAAATGAATTTGAATTCAAATTAAATAAAATTGAAAAGAATTCAAATTGAATTGAAATCAAATCGATTTGAAATTGAAGATGAAGTTGAAATTGTTTTTGAAACGAATTTAAAACTATTTATAAAATTCGTTTTAAAAGGAAATTGACGAAATATATATAATATATATATTATATATATAATGGCCTGAATTGAACGCGCCGCGGTAGTTCGTGAATTTCGACCATTAACTTCGAATTGACATTGCGGGAGATCCGACCGTCGGATTCTCCTAAAAACGGAACCGTTGGGTTCGTATCGAAAAGAGCTTTCCAATGAATATTAGAAATTTGAAATCTAACGGTTGGATTTGGAATTATGTCCAAATCAAATTTGGAAAAGGTCGTTGTAAGTGCAGTTCGATGGCCGTTGATGGAAATCGACTGTACGGGCCTTGATAAAATTATTAAAAATTTCTATAATTGGTGTAAAATCATAAGAAATGATTTGGGAAAAATTAGGCTGAAAAATTCCATATTTGAAAAGATAAAAATAGATTTTTGTTGAAATGAACTAGTTTTGAACTAGAATTAAAGTCAATTCATTTTTGAAATAAATAAATTGAATTTGAAAGTGATGTTAAAAATAATCAATATTCCCAATACGTGGATTGGACTGGAGTTGAATCGAATTTATCTTCGAAATATTTCGATGTTGGATTTCGTGACTATATAGATATTGTTATGGGAATTTGAAAGATATATTTTATATCGTTATTTCCAATACGATATATATTGGTTTCAGAATTTGATATTGAATATAAGCCGATTTATTTTCTATTCAGGGCCTAGTATTTAATATCAAATGTGATTTGGGTTTGTTGTGAGTCGTGTTTTAGATGACATTGGTTCTTTAACCCAGTTAAAGGCAGGGTATTGATTTTTGAAAAGATTGAAACTAAGTGGAGTTTTAATGAATCTTTGATTAGACTAAAAATGTGAATTGATAATTTAAATTATCAAATCTGAAAGGTGATCGAGAATGGAGTACCACCAGTTTGGCTCCAAAGCGATAGTTAAATCTTTAAATAGATTTGAACATGAAATGGTAATTACTTCGGTGTGGTTCACTAATCCCGACTAGTTAGAAATGATATCCAAAGGAAGCTTATAATAAATTTAGAAGAATTTATCTTGGATAAAATTAATGGGAGCCTTTCCCTAAGAATGTGATTTTGTGAATAAAAGAATATTCTGAATTGGTATGAGGCGTTCGTTGTGATTGCGTAACATTTGTTTACTATATACGTGGGTTATTTAGAAAGGCCGGGGTTATACCCAATCTGAATAACCAATTCGACGAGATGTCGAAGATGAAGACGGTGGTAGAAGACCGGAAGTCTTCACATCGTTTGGGTGATTACTGATGATCTTGATTGGGTTGTACACTCAAGATGAGGGAAACAGTCGGTGATCGTCCAGACGTACTTGGAGATGGATGGATATGCGAGGAAAGTGCCTCCGGTTTCGTTCAGACCCAGAACGAACTTGTAAATGGACTGTGTGTCTGACATTGGATTTATTCTGTGTTGATTGATATCTATTAAATATACATCTGTATGGCGGCGGATAATTTATTCTCTTGCTTAACGCCCTTCTCTGAGACGTACGAGCTCAGAGGTTGTATATCGATGGACATCAGTCGCATGGAGTGAATTGCCAGTGTGGCACGCGTAAGTGGCAATTGATCAAGGCTTCTGTTGAAAAGCAAAGTCTTGTGGTTGATGATCAAAGCATGGCCTGTATGGCATAGCTTTGTGTATAACGTGAATTCGCGAGCCTCACACATCGGTATGAGTCAAAAACGGGATACGAACCCAAGGAGTGCACATCGTTTCTTTCTAGCTAGGGTGGTGTCAGTGACCTACCAGCCCTGACATTTATATACTTTTCACCTGTGTGGTTGTTGGATACGAGGCGCCTCGGATATAGGTCTGTAAGGACCGGGAAACGTGTGTTCAAGAATAACCAATCCTCAAAAGTAAGAGAGGACCGGCCTTGGAGGTTCCAAAGGATCATAGTGGGGTCCTAAGGCATTTGCTAGAGTGTCTCGAACGCGGAGAGGAGCTTGCCCCTTGCCTCGAATCATTATGGAATCTAATTTCCAATACGTGTGTTTCAGTTTTATTTGTAGAACCTAGTATGGCGACATAGTGGTATGGGTCATTCATGCCGCCTAGGATTTATATTTATGATTGAAATTGTTTTGACACTATACCCTTATAATAGTATCAAATAATGTGCTTTAAACGTATCAAGCATGCTTTGGCTGTTAAAAGGTAAAAACCCTATCCTCCGGCTTGCGTTGCATTGTGTGATGGGACCTGGGTCTTATAACAGCTTCATTTTTCTTTATTTAGCATTGCGCTGTTTGTTTTATGCACTGGTATTCTTGGAAGGGAACCCGTTCCGTGTCATACGGCGTGGTCCCTTGATTTACCGAACTATAAAAGAAAGATTAATAACTGTTTTAGTTCTCACACCAGTCACATGACTGACCTGGAGTTTATTGTTTTAACCTAAACTCTGGGTGCCCCTATTTTCCACACGAGCAGCTGCTAATTGGTTTTGCAGATTTATATTCACAGGATCCTGATTAACAGCTGGAACGATGCTCGGAAAGCTCTGTATCCGTGTATCACTTTCAGTTTTGTTTTGTATCATTTTCTGCTGCATTGTATTTAAATGTAATTTGAATCTCTGATATTTGTTGAATGTAATTTATTCATTTATACTCTGTATATTCTTGTATCTGATGGAATTGTTGTAATAACAATGAAATGTTCTTCCGTCTGCGTTCCGATGTGTGTTGTTCTCAAAGTATCCGCGCTTTCCTTCACGGGGAAGTTACGGGTTCTTATAGTTTGGTATCAGAGCTTTGGTTTACTGTAACAACCCGTATTTTTGAATAACATGTTATAACATAAATGGAGGCAGAATTAAACTGTAAAATCTGAATCAAGGGAAATGGGCAATGCCATTGCGTTCGTCTCGGAAAAATACGCGAAATAGAGTCTGAGTTTTCAAAAATCGGAGTCCGTATGACCAAGATATGGCCTCGCGAAGTTTCACGAAAAATTCCCAAATTAAAGTATACTTAATTAAGTGAAATGGGTTGTGCAGAGAAATATATATATATTGATATATATGTATATATATATAATTGAAAAATAAATAAATAAATATGCAAAAATGTTCAAAACAGCAAATTGGGAGAGGGGAATAACCGAACCGGCCGATTTTTGAGGTCGACCCGAGCCTGCTGGGTCGACTAGGGGTTAATCCAGGGTGTTTGGCTGTCAACCCGTGGGCCGATTCGCTCAAATGCAGATTTTGCATTTGAATGGTTCTCATGGTCCATCTTTAATCTAAAGGCCCTAGATGGTTCCTACACTTGACTTCTTCCCCAAGACATGCTTTGATGGCTTGGATTGAATCTAGGGTTAATCCTATGGCCTAAAACACTTGCCTAATCTATAAATAAGACCCTAACCTACCCTAAATCATCATTATTCATTCATACAACTAAACTATGGCAAAATCAATCCTCTCATGGCCTCCACTCTCTTCATAAAATTCCTAAATAAATTCCTAAGTGATTTTCCATGCATACAAGTGTTTTTAGACTTGTATGATCATCATTAGCTTGCAATCAAGTCCTGTTTCTCTATTGGCATCTTAAAGGAAGAGTTTTGATCAAGTTTGCTTGCATTTTTGGGGTTTAATTAGTTGCATAAGGGGTTTCTTACATTTGCTATACTCATTTGAGTTCGCATAAGCATTGTAAGCCCTATTCCTTTCATACTTAAACTCTAAAGTTAAATGTATGATATGCAAGTTATCATATGTTATGCAAGTTTGTTTATGCAAGTATGATATGCAAGTTGTCATATGTTATGCAAGTTTGTTTATGCAAGTATGATATGCAAGTTGTCATATGTTATGCAAGTTTGTTTATGCAAGTTTGATATGCAAGTTGTCATATATTATGCAAGTTTTATTATGCAAGTTTGTTATGCAAGTGTCATATGATATGCAAGTATGTTATGCAAGTTTGGGATGGTCATATGGTTCATGTTATCATGTTATGCAAGCTTATTTTGAGTATGTGAACATAAAGCTTCAAGCTTTATGCCAAAGGTTGCATTTTGGCAACATGTAAGTTATCATATCACTTATGATAACTTGCATGTGAGGCTAAATGCGAACTTGTGGCCATTCTTACATGTCATTTAGCACCATGTATCATGAATATGCCAAGTTTGGTTTTATGCATGCTTTTTGGGTCTAAAAATGTAATATGCAAGTGTATGAACACATGAACCTTTCATATGCCACCATGTTGAACATGTGGCTTTAACATTTTTATGTCATGATTATGCCAAGTTCCCTCTTTCTATCCTTTATGCGCTATTGCGATATGTAAGCGATGGGATTGCGTTTGGGGTTGGGTAAACTTAAAAGACATAAAAACATGAGCTTGGGAATTTACCTATTAAGTTAGGTCTACCCATTGGGAATTTACCTATTAAGTTAGGTCTACCCAATTGCTTGAAAATTTGTAACATGTTTTGGAAACATGATGGACATGACACTTAGAAAAGATAAGTGTGGCCAACTCGAGGTTGGGTTGAGTTTGTAGCGTAAACCTACCCGGAACCGACTGGCCTAACTAGTTGCTACAAACAATAGGACCCAATGTGAGAAGTTGGTCATGTTGTACCTTGGACCCGAGGTTAGACCAAGTTGTGGTGTAAAGCTACCCGGACCCGCCCGGCTTAACTAGTAACCACAACAAAGTCTAATGTGAGAGGTTAAGACGCATTAATTAATTAATGCCTCGTGATTAGGGTTAAGTCATGGACCATTTAATACTTAACCAATTTCGGCTTGGTAGATTAATCGGGGTTAAGTCGTGAACTCATCGTTACACTTAACCAAGTTAATCCATGATTAGTGAAGGGGTTAAACCGTACTTAACCCACTAGAGAAATCCTAGCAATGGGGGTCCACTTCAGCAGTAATCCCTAGTTTGTATCATCATGGCCCTAGGGACTAGGCTAGGGTGGGGGCACGATTACTGAACTGGAGGTAAGGGGCCAAAAAGCGACGGCAGGGGGTACGCCGGTGTAGTTCCGGGCGGACTATGGTCGTGCACATAGTCCGTAGCCGGAGAAAACAAGCACGGGTACCAGTAGATCGAGACTGTGCACTCATGTTTATGGTGTCCAGGGGTTGACACCCTAGGGCTTGATACACCCGACGGGTGGACCCGACACAGTTCGACTACAATCATGTTTGGGCCGTATTGACACCAACACTTGACGAGTTAGGCTTATAGGGAGCCGATCGACTAGACCGTGCTAGTTGGACCTTGGTTTGGGTCATTCATGATGATTGGGCCAAACTTGGGCCTAGGGATCACTTCATGTTATTGGACTTCGTGGTAGGGTCACTTCATGTTATTGGACCTCGTATGAGAGTCACTTCATGTTATTGGGCCAAAGCATGGGCCAAGGGATCAATACTTGTTTATTCCAGTCATGTTAGTTTGCTAGTACACCTGTGGTGCAAAACCTTAATCCTGATTATGCGATGACACCTTTATATACCTTGTTAGTCAATCATCATGCTAGTATGTTGATATCCTTATGTTCATACCTGCTGCTCATGTCAGTTAACTTTATCAGTTTACATTGATTGTAGTAGGGCTTACTCAGTCTTTTTGACTGACCTGTTTTCTTTCGCCTGTTTTCTTCCGTCCCCCCCCCCAGGTTCTCAGGGAGGGAATACAGGAGCTTAGCTTGGACCTTAGCTGCTTTTCTTGGATAGCTCATGTATGCTTTGGACTTGAGCTCGCTATGGTTTTTCCATTTGGGGATAGCTACTTTATGTTTTCCTTTTCAGTTTTCAGATGATGTGGTTTTATGTACTAGACTTGTTTATTTGGGAAATTGACATTATGATGTAGCAGACTTGTTTTTGAAATGGTTTAAAATTCTTCCGCTGTTTTATCTATGTTATTTACTCTGTTTACATATATACACATATGTTCTTGTTCTGCCTTGATATATCATTATGCATGTTTACCTGATTCAAACGCCCCTCCAAAGTCAGAGTGCTTGCAAGAGACACCTTGGCGGAGGCGGGGTGTTACAATTTGGTATCAGAGCATATGGTTTACGAGAAGGAGCAAAAAGGTTTTAGAAAACTTTTTGAAAACTATTTTCAAAACCAAGTATAAAGTATTTTCCAAAGAAAAGTCTAGTTTATTCTAAAGGCTATTCCCCAAAAAAAAAAGCCATTAGCAAAATTCCTTCGTTTTTCTCCATTCTGAATCTATCTTTTTCTTCGTTTCAGTATGGCCGATAACTTTGCTATTCCGGAGGGAGTACACGTACCTGTTTGGTATAGGAGACTTTTGGAGGCTTGGGCGACCGAAGCCGGCCCCGCAAATATTACTCCTCCTCCGGTAGTCAATGTTCCTCCTCCTGTCGCTGAGGTTCCTCTTCCTCCTTCCCCTCAGCATCCTCAAACTGGCTTCGCAAAGATTTGCCAAGATTTTAAGGCGATGGGTTGCAAGAATTTCTTTGGAACCGAGACTTATGTAGAGGCAAGGGATTGGTTGAAGGAAACCGAAGATCTTTTTGCCGTCTTTGATATAGATGACCGTAGGAAGGTTTTACTAGCAGTGTGGTTGCTAAAGGAAGAAGCTGCACGTTGGTGGGTGGTTACCATGGTTACTAGGCCAATTGAGACTTGGGATGACTTTCGGGGAAAGTTTGGACTAAGGTTCCTATCACTGAAGCAAGGGGACATGACTATTAGGGAATACATAGATAAGTTTAATCAACTGGCTCAGGTCGGTTTAGACTTGGTTAACACAACTCCGAAGAAGGCCCTATCCTTTGCTCTAGGGTTAAACGAGCCATTACATGGTTTAGCCATGACTCATATACCCTTGGGGGCAACTTTTGAGAGTGTGGTGAATATGGCCCTACTCAATGAAGAGGATAGGAGTGACAAGAAGGAAATCAAGATGAATGATACTCAAGCCAAGAAGACTGATTCCCAGTGGGAAGGAAATTAGGGTAATCCAAGCGGTCAGAGCAGTCAAGGCAATAAGAACAAGAACGGCAAGGGCAACAAGAACAAGGGAAAGGAAACAAGAAAGTGCAACTTCTGTGGGATTCTTGGGCACATAGTCAAGGACTGTAGGAAGAAGAGGAAAAGGAAGAATGGTGAATGCTTTTTCTGCGGTAAGACTGGACACTTCAGCAAAGATTGCCCGAAGAAGCAAAGGCAAGGTCAGACTCAGTGTACAAGACCATCTGGAGGGCAAGTTCATCCCCTCAACATCGTTCTCTCAGCTCATGATCGAGGTAGTGTTTCTGTTGGAAGTCTTGTTTACATTTCTGATTTTCCAGTTCGTACCTTGTTTGATATTGGTGCATCGCATAGCTTATTTCGTCTGATCTAGTTGAAGGTTTGCACCTAAGTACTAGTCTAGTTAGCGATCCCGTGTGTGTTTCAAATCCAATTTGGGGGTTCCGCCCATTTGTCTATTATCTACGTGGATTTGAAAGTCTCTATCTTTGGTATAGAGTTCTCATGTGATGCTTATATTCTCGGTTTCATGGGGTATGGGTTGATTTTGGGCATGGATGGGTTGTCCAGTTTTGGAGCCATCCTTGGTTTTTGGGTATAGGGTTGGGAGGCTCATGATTCGCCTTGGTAATACCCTAAAAATTTCTAGTAACCCTATGAGTCCCGTCATGTTGTGTTATCTTGAATCCCTCAACTCGTCTATCGATAGTTTGTAATCGGTGAGGGTGGTCCGAGAATATCCTGATATCTTGGGGGAAGTGAAGGGGGTTATCCCTAAACGAGAGGTAGATTTCCGCATTTATCTGGTTGATAGTGCCAAGAAAGTTTCGTGACCGGTAAGGCACATGGCCCCGCAAGATGAAAGTTAAGGAAACAAGTCAAGTAGTTGCTTGAGAAGAACTTCATTAGATGAAGTATATCTGAATGGGGAGCGCCTGTAGTATTTACTACAAAGGCATATGGTTCTCTTCGACCTTGTGTCGACTATCGTGAGTAGACAATCATTGCCAAGGATCGATGATTTGTTCGATCAGCTTGTAGGAACATCTGTTTTCTCTTGATCTTACTACTGGATTCCATCAGCTCAGAGTAGCTGAGGATAGTATAGACAAAGCTGCGTTCAGAACTCCAGATGGATTCTTGGAATGGCTGGTCATGCCATTTGGTTTGACTAATGCACCCGTATATTTCGTGGACTTGGTGGGTAGGGTGTTCAGGGAGTTCTTGAACAGGTTCGTCGTAGCCTTCGTAGATGATCTTCTCTAAGGATGAGGAAGAGCACGCAAGGCATCTCGTGGAGGTGATAGATACGCTTAGAGCGCATCAGTTGAAGGCCAAGTTCTCAAAATGTCATTTTGGGGAAAAAGGAATTAGAATTTCTTGGGCATATAGTCTCTAAGCAAGGCTTAGCGGTAGATCCCGCTAAGGTGGTTGCAGTTCAGGATTGGAAGACTCCAAGGAATGCAACCGAAGTAAGAAGTTCTCTCAGTATAGATAGTTAGTAAGCGTCCCTTGAGTTTAGACCTACCCTTCTGGATCAAGTGGGGACTTCACAGAAAGAAGACCCGCAGTAAGTCGAGATCATGGACAAGTTGACTCGAGGCGAGATGGTAAGTCACCTCGCTATAGACAACAAGGGATGGCTAAGATGCGATGAGAGAAAGAAGGCTCTTGAAGATGCACATCACTCGAGGAGGTGGCCGAGTTTTTCCCAAGGCGCATGTTGTGCCAACAGATTAAGGCCAAGTCATAAAAAAAAAAAAGCCCGGTGGGCTATTACATCCATTAGAGGTCCCCGAAATGGAAGTAGTAAAGCGTCACGAAGGATTTCGTGGATGGACTGCCTAGATCAAGGAAAAAGAATACGAGCATGTGGGTCATAGTAGGTAGACTCACGAAGAGTGCTCATTTCACTACCGGTAAAGAGCGAAAGGACTGCATCATAGCTAGCGACGGTTTACTTTCAAGAAATAAGGCAGTCGTACGGGGTTCCCTCAAGAACAGTTAGTAACCGTGACTCACTAGCCAGCTTTGGGATAGTCTACGGGAAATCGTGGGCAAGCGACTGAATCTAAGTACGGCCTATCATTCGCATGCGAATGGTTCATTGGCAACGTGGGTTAGTATTTTTGAGAAAAGTTCTGCTGCATGGAATACTTTATGGTAAGTAAACAAGATCCAGGTTTCACTAGTGGATTTTGGAGAGCTTGCATGAAACCATGAGGTCATATGTATGTTTATACCAAGAATGATGGAAGAGTAAGTGAAAAAGGAAGATGAGAGGCGAGAATGAAATGGGTTCCAACTCATATTTGGAAATAAGAGATAAGAAGCTAAGAAATCATGAAGTAAAAGACGGTCAAAGCAAAAGTGGAGTTAAGCTCAAGGAAATGTGACTTAAAAGGCTAAAGGCTAGATACGTGCATCATGTCTCTTTCTAAGAGTATATCCTTGATCCTTGTTTTCCTGTGGAACTTACTCGCATATTATCTTTTTATGTATATCCTCTCGGTCCCATTTTCGGTCCTATTTCTGTCGGGAGGTATGACTTATTGGCCAGTAATACATGTCAGGGGGGTCCGTTAGGTTGGCTAAACCTTTTGGGCTTTTATAGGATATGGATTAGGTTAGGAAAGGATTTCTTGTAATCCGAAAGAGGAGTATATCCTGCTTATCTTCCCGATCTCTTTGTAGCATATCTTTTTGCTATCCGTGTTTGTCTTGATTATCTAGTTTATCGTGTTAATCTTGTCATGAGAACCTTAGGTAGAAACCCTTTGGATGAAACATGTGTTTGAAACATGTTATGCTTGATGGTTGCAAGTGTTTGCAAGTGGTTACTCGTGGATGCATTATACACGTTAGGCACTAGATCGGCTCACACACTCCTCATATTGCATATGCATGAGTGTTTATGCTTATTCATGGATGAAAAAATTTTGTGTTATCACATGGATGTTGCATATGGATGTATGTGATGTGCACACATATAGATGTTATACATTATGTTAGGAATTGCATACATATGGATTCATTTCACTAACATAATTTGCATTGAGGATATTTGCATTAGATAAGTACATATACACACACCTTTGCATATGATCATACAGCATTTAGAACCTTTTAAGGACAGTGATTGCTCGTGGATGATGTTTTGAGTAGATGGATGATGGATGGTAGGATACGTTCTTCCTAACTTGGAGATTTCAGGGACGAAATCCTTTAAGGAGGGAAGAATGTAACAACCCGTATTTTTGAATAACATGTTATAACATAAATGGAGGCAGAATTAAACTGTAAAATCTGAATCAAGGGAAACGGGCTATGCCATTGCGTTCGTCTCGGAAAAATACGCGAAATAGAGTCCGAGTTTTCGAAAATCGGAGTCCGTATGACCAAGATATGGCCTCGCGAAGTTTCACGAAAAATTCCCAAATTAAAGTATACTTAATTAAGTGAAATGGGTTGCGCAGAGAAATATATATATATATATTGATATATATATATATATAATTGAAAATTAAATAAATAAATATGCAAAAATGTTCAAAACAGCAAATTGGGAGAGGGGAATAACCGAACCGGCCGATTTTTGAGGTCGACCCGAGCTCGCTGGGTCGACTAGGGGTTAATCCAGGGTGTTTGGCTGTCAACCCGTGGGCCGATTCGCTCAAATGCAGATTTTGCATTTGAATGGTTCTCATGGTCCATCTTTAATCTAAAGGCCCTAGATGGTTCCTACACTTGACTTCTTCCCCAAGACATGCTTTGATGGCTTGGATTGAATCTAGGGTTAATCCTATGGCCTAAAACACTTGCCTAATCTATAAATAAGACCCTAACCTACCCTAAATCATCATTATTCATTCATACAACTAAACTATGGCAAAATCAATCCTCTCATGGCCTCCACTCTCTTCATAAAATTCCTAAATAAATTCCTAAGTGATTTTCAATGCATACAAGTGTTTTTAGACTTGTATGATCATCATTAGCTTGCATTCAAGTCTTGTTTCTCTATTGGCATCTTAAAGGAAGAGTTTTGATCAAGTTTGCTTGCATTTTTGGGGTTTAATTAGTTGCATAAGGGGTTTCTTACATTTGCTATACTCATTTGAGTCCGCATAAGCATTGTAAGCCCTATTCCTTTCATACTTAAACTCTAAAGTTAAATGTATGATATGCAAGTTATCATATGTTATGCAAGTTTGTTTATGCAAGTATGATATGCAGGTTGTCATATGTTATGCAAGTTTGTTTATGCAAGTATGATATGCACGTTGTCATATGTTATGCAAGTTTGTTTATGCAAGTTTGATATGCAAGTTGTCATATATTATGCAAGTTTTATTATGCAAGTTTGTTATGCAAGTGTCATATGATATGCAAGTATGTTATGCAAGTTTGGGATGGTCATATGGTTCATGTTATCATGTTATGCAAGCTTATTTTGAGTATGTGAACATAAAACTTCAAGCTTTATGCCAAAGGTTGCATTTTGGCAACATGTAAGTTATCATATCACTTATGATAACTTGCATGTGAGGCTAAATGCGAACTTGTGGCCATTCTTACATGTCATTTAGCACCATGTATCATGAATATGCCAAGTTTGGTTTTATGCATGCTTTTTGGGCCTAAAAATGTAATATGCAAGTGTATGAACACATGAACCTTTCATATGCCACCATGTTGAACTTGTGGCTTTAACATTTTTATGTCATGATTATTCCAAGTTCCCTCTTTCTATCCTTTATGCGCTATTGCGATATGTAAGCGATGGGATTGCGTTTGGGGTTGGGTAAACTTAAAAGACATAAAAACATGAGCTTGGGAATTTACCTATTAAGTTAGGTCTACCCATTGGGAATTTACCTATTAAGTTAGGTCTACCCAATTGCTTGAAAATTTGTAACATGTTTTGGAAACATGATGGACATGACACTTAGAAAAGATAAGTGTGGCCAACTCGAGTTTGGGTTGAGTTTGTAGCGTAAACCTACCCGGAACCGACCGGCCTAACTAGTTGCTACAAACAATAGGACCCAATGTGAGAAGTTGGTCATGTTGTACCTTGGACCCGAGGTTAGACCAAGTTGTGTTGTAAAGCTACCCGGACCCGCCCGGCTTAACTAGTAACCACAACAAAGTCTAATGTGAGAGGTTAAGGCGCATTAATTAATTAATGCCTCATGATTAGGGTTAAGTCATGGACCATTTAATACTTAACCAATTTCGGCTTGGTAGATTAATCGGGGTTAAGTCGTGAACTCATCGTTACACTTAACCAAGTTAATCCATGATTAGTGAAGGGGTTAAACCGTACTTAACCCACTAGAGAAATCCTAGCAATGGGGGTCAACTTCAGCAGTAATCCCTAGTTTGTATCATCATGGCCCTAGGGACTAGGCTAGGGTGGGGGCACGATTACTGAACTGGAGGTAAGGGGCCAAAAAGCGACGGCAGGGGGTACGCCGGTGTAGTTCCGAGCGGACTATGGTCGTGCACATAGTCCGTAGCCGGAGAAAACAAGCACGGGTACCAGTAGATCGAGACTGTGCACTCATGTTTATGGTGTCCATAGGTTGACACCCTAGGGCTTGATACACCCGACGGGTGGACCCGGCACAGTTCGACTACAATCATGTTTGGGCCGTATTGACACCAACACTTGACGAGTTAGGCTTATAGGGAGCCGATCGACTAGACCGTGCTAGTTGGACCTTGGTTTGGGTCATTCATGATGATTGGGCCAAACTTGGGCCTAGGGATCACTTCATGTTATTGGACTTCGTGGTAGGGTCACTTCATGTTATTGGACCTCGTATGAGAGTCACTTCATGTTATTGGGCCAAAGCATGGGCCAAGGGATCAATACTTGTTTATTCCAGTCATGTTAGTTTGCTAGTACACCTGTGGTGCAAAACCTTAATCCTGATTATGCGATGACACCTTTATCTACCTTGTTAGTCAATCATCATGCTAGTATGTTGATATCCTTATGTTCATACCTGCTGCTCATGTCAGTTAACTTTATCAGTTTACATTGATTGTAGTAGGGCTTACTCAGTCTTTTTGACTGACCTGTTTTCTTTCGCCTCTTTTCTTCCGTTCCCCCCCAGGTTCTCAGGGAGGGAATACAGGAGCTTAGCTTGGACCTTAGCTGCTTTTCTTGGATAGCTCATGTATGCTTTGGACTTGAGCTCGCTATGGTTTTTCCATTTGGGGATAGCTACTTTATGTTTTCCTTTTCAGTTTTCAGATGATGTGGTTTTATGTACTAGACTTGTTTATTTGGGAAATTGACATTATGATGTAGCAGACTTGTTTTTGAAATGGTTTAAAATTCTTCCGCTGTTTTATCTATGTTATTTACTCTGTTTACATATATAAACATATGTTCTTGTTCTGCCTTGATATATCATTATGCATGTTTACCTGATTCAAACGCCCCTCCAAAGTCAGAGTGCTTGCAAGAGACACCCTGGCGGAGGCGGGGTGTTACATTTACAGAGCTCGAGAACAAGACACATTAATACCATACATAAAAATTCATCAGATATTGGATTAGTAATGTCCAATTAGACTGACTCGTTAGAGACGGGATCAGTAGTATCCTAGAACGAGTGTGAAGAGTATATTTTTCAAATAAAACAATATTGTTTTGAAAATTTAAATCGTTTTATACGTATTTGAATATTTATTCATATTGAATTTGGACAATCCAATATATAAAGATTTTGCATATACGCGTCATGAACGTTATTCGAAGTTTTAATATATTGGATAGATATAGAATCACACTCTAGATGCCCGGACATGATTCTGATGATGGCGCGCCATCACCAGTATTTATATTCGAGTGACGAAGGTTTGATATCTATATATTTCCATTAGACTGGTGTGAGAACCAAAACTTATATAGTTAGATTTATTTGTTGTGAATTGGCATCAAAAACACATGATTTTTGTATATGTATCAAAATTATGAATTTGAAACTCTAATCCACTAATTGATTGATGTTTGTGTTGTTTGTTTATTTGTTTGATAATTTTGAACCATTTAGCCTAATTGTATCAAATATTGGATTGTATTGAAAATTGGTCGCATTTGCTTGCATATACATGTACTTACATTGAACAGGTCATGGCAAGGAGGCTAGAGCAGAGAATAAAATTTGTTTGCCCGACAAATAGGTACATGTTTACCATAACTTACTGTTTTGTTTGGATGATGATGATTTTATGAGCGTATTGGCTAGCCGCTTGGCTTTTTCTTTTTCTTTTTGAGATCAGAAGGTCTATATGGCAATTTTGGGATTTTCCCGTGGCTCCCGGTGCAGGGGAGGTTATGGCGAAATTTTTCGAAAATTTAGGGTGTTAGCCAAATTTTTGAAGAATTTGGAATTTCTCAGAAACTGAAAAATTGGAGAATGGAAGCCAGATCGAACGTAGGGTTAATTGATCTAACCACTTTCGACTTTATTCCTTTTCAGGGTTGAAAAGTTTTAAGTGGGGGAGACTATAACAACCCGAAAATCTGGGCCAGTTTAAAATTTTTATTTTGGCAATTTTAGCAAATTTTGAACATTTAAAATGAATTATTTTAAATAAAATCGACGAAAAATTATTTTGAATAGAATTAGAACGTATATATTATATACGTCGTCGTTAGAATATAAATAATTATATATAATTATAAAAGGAATTGAAAATGGCGCGGTAGTTCGATAATTCGATTTCAAACTTCAAATGAATGTACCGGGTGCAGAAGAAACCGGATTTTAGTAAAACCAAAAATATTAGGATCTAATTGATAATATCTTTCCAACGAATCTGAAAAATTGAGATTTCATAGCGGGAATCAAAAGATATGTCCAGATGAAAATTCTGAATAGTCGCTATGGAATTCAGGCCCTTAAAAACGGGAATTTTGTAAACGACCTCGAATTTCGGTGACACCACTTTTGTTGGGTCTGTGATGTCAATTTATTGCTAGATTCCAAATTTCATAATTTTTCGAATCAATATGTGAGTGTGGCAAAGGAAAACGTGTTTGACCAGTTTCAGTTGATTTTAATCGACTGGAAAATGGCCATTTTTCCAACGGTCTCAGAATTCGACGAAACTAATTTTTTTAGGACCGTATCGTCAATACGAAGCTAGAAAATATTTTTCGGGGATTTTTCTTGTTAGTATGTGACCCCAGTAAATAGAAATGCGCGTTCAAATTCAATATATAGAGTTATATGTTGATTTTGACGGAAACTGGTCGAAACGATCGAACCAGCCTACGATACATATCCCATTGTGTTCGGAATGGGGGTAATTAGCTATGGACGATAGGCGGTGGGCCTCGTTTCGTGTTCGAATTAAAAAGTCAACTTTTGAAATTAAAAATAATAAATTAAACCCTCTCTCTCCTCCCTTTTAATTCCTCTGCCCCCCTTCTCCTTATCAGTTCTAATTCGAACGAGAAAAAAAAGAGCAGCGGCTGCTGCTGCGCTACCGACCGCCGCCACTGAGGCGCGGTTCCCCCACTGCACCCCCTCCTCTTCACGCCCTCCTCCTCCTCTTCTCTCCTCTTCCATTCTGAATACCCCAAACCCCGAGCCCTAGCGACGCGCGCCCACCACCAGAGCAGCACACCCACCCCCTACCTGCTGAAACCCAATCCGCAGACTCAGATGCGCGCAACCCCACCTGCGCCCCAGCGTCACCGTCGATGATTGATGGCCCTCTTCCTCGCTAAAACAACCTGCATGCCACCAGAGGACCGCGAGCACTCCTCTAATCGAAAATTCGCAGCGATCGAGAAACCCTAGGAAAACACCAATCGATGTAAGTTTTTGGTAATTTTTATTTGAATAAAAATCTGATTTTTATTTACATAAAATCTGATACGTGAGTATATGAAGTTTAGAAATTTATTTACATAAAGTTAGATCTTTGCTTTTTGTATATAAAGTTGAAATTTTTATCGTACATAAAGTTTGAATTTTTATCATGTAAAAGAAGTGATTTTTAGTTAAGGAAAGATGAGATTTTTATTCAAGGAAAGATGAGATTTTTATTCGTATGACGACGTTGTAAAGAGGAGATTTTTATTGTATGAATAGCGAAGTAAAAATGTGATTTTTATATATGAATAGCTATGTAAAAATATGATTTTTATATATTGAATAGCTATGTAAAAATATGGTTTTTATATATTGAATAGCTATGTAAAAATATGATTTTTATATATTGAATAGAGAAGCAAAAATTCGATTTTTATATATTGAATAGCAAAGTAAAAATTCGATTTTTATATATTGAATAGCAAAGTAAAAATTCGATTTTTATATATTGAATAGCAAAGTAAAAATTCGATTTTTATATATTGAATAGCAAAGTAAAAATTCGATTTTTATATATTGAATAGCAAAGTAAAAATTCGATTTTTATATATTGAATAGCAAAGTAAAAATTCGATTTTTATATATTGAATAGCGAAGTAAAAATTCGATTTTTATATATTGAATAACGAAGTAAAAATTCGATTTTTATATATGTAGTGGCTACGGGCAACGAAAGTGACAAAAGGCAAGAACGACTAGATTTTCTACATAAGAAGAGTCGAGATGATTGGATTAGCTATAGGTGAGAACTTCTCACTCAAATTTCTTTTTCTAGTTATATATATATACTAGGATGCAGACGGTGCTTAGTAACACCCGACACCCGTCATCCACAGACCATGGATGGCTTGTTTGTTTAGTTGATGTGTTGTGAAAATTTGGTTGTGTTGTTGATGTGAAATCGATGAAATAAATTAATTATCGTTAAAAATATAATTTTTAACGTGAATGTGAATAAATGAATATGTATAAACAAATCGGCTGATTTGTTTATATACACTGATTTGACTGATATTGATTGGGATGATAAATTTTACACATCGCCCAACTGCACAAATAAAAATCTGTTTTTGTTGATTTGAAACCCCACACGGGTGTTGGGATGATATTTGGCGTACTCTAATCCCAATTATTTAATTGTATGTCGATCGATCGGTCGACAGATTGTGTAAGCGTTGATTATTTATATTTGATGCTTATGCAGTTGTGTGGTGCACCTTGGATGATGGTTGATTGTTTATCATTGCTATTATATACATGTGTTGTATGAAATCCATATAATTAACATTATATGGTGATTGATTGGGCCTCATTCCAATCGGCAAAATAATGAATATTATAAAAGAAGATTCATGTATTGAATAGAAGAAATATAGATTCATGTGTCGAATAGAATAAATATTCATTTGTTGAATAGAATAACGAATTTATTGAAATATATAAAGCCGTGTTGATTAGAGATGCGTTATTTAGATGCAAACGATATTTATATCGATTTTATTCGTTTTATAATGAATATTGAAAAGTGATTTCAAAATTTAATATTTTGAAATGAAATTCAAATTAAATTAGATTGAAATTCAAATTGAAATTTTATAGAATCAATTTGAAATGAATTCGAATCGAATAGAAAATGAATTCGATTCGAATTGAATAGAAAGTGAATTTGAATTCGAACTGAATAGAAATGAATTCAAATTAAATTAAATTGAAATTTAATTAAAAACGAATTGAAATCGTTTTGAATGAAATTTAAAATGAACTGAAATTGAATTGAAATCAATCTGAAATGAATTCGAATTGAATTCGAATTGAATTAAATAGAAGGTAAATTCAAATTAAATTGAATTGAAACGAATTAGAAATTGAATTGAAACGAATTAGAATTTGAATTGAAACAAATTAGAATTTGAATTGAATTGAAATGAATTTGAATTCAAATTAAATAAAATTGAAAAGAATTCGAATTGAATTGAAATCAAATCGATTTGAAATTGAAGATGAAGTCGAAATTGTTTTTGAAACGAATTTAAAACTACTTATAAAATTTGTTTTAAAAGGAAATCGATGAAATATATATAATATATATTATATATTATATATATAATGGCCTGAATAGAACGTGCCGCGCCGCGGCAGTTCGTGAATTTCGACCATTAACTTCAAATTGACGTTACGGGAGATCCGACCGTCGGATTCCCCTAAAATTGGAACCCTTGGGTTCGTATCGAAAAGAGCATTCCAATGAATATTAGAAATTTGAAATCTAATTGTTGGATTTGGAATTGTGTCCAAATCAAATTTGGAAAAGGTCGCGCCTTGATAAAATTATTAAAAATATCTATAATTGGTGTAAAATCATAAGAAATGATTCGGGAAAAATTGGGCTAAAAATTCCAAATTTGAAAAGATAAAAATAGATTTATGTCGAAATGAACTAGTTTTGAACTAGAATTAAAATCAATTTATTTTTGAAATAAATAAATTGAATTTGAAAGTGATGTTAAAAATTATCAATATTCCCAATACGTGGATTGGACTGGAGTTGAATCGAAATTATCTTCGGAATATTTCGATGTTGGATTTCGTGACTATACAGATATTGTTTTGGGAATTTGAAAGATATATTTTATATCGTTATTTCCAATACGATATATGTTGGTTTCAGAATTTGATATTGAATATAAGCCGATATATTTTCTATTCGGGGCCAAGTATTTAATATCAAATGTGATTTGGGTTTGTTGTGAATCGTGTTTTAGATGACAATGGTTCTTTAACCCAGTTAAAGTCAGGGTATTGATTTTTGAAAAGATTGAAACTAAGTGGAGTTTTAATGAATCTTTGTTTAGATTAAAAATGTGAATTGATAATTTAAATTATCAAATCTGAAAGGTGATCGAGAATGGAGTACCACCAGTTTGGCTCCAAAGCGATAGTTAAATATTTAAATAGATTTGAACGTGAAATGGTAATTAATTTTACCGATAACACCGTGGTGTTTGGTATGGAGTATTACCAGTTTTGCTCCATGGGATGAATAGGTTGGGATTGGGAAACAAAATAAATAATTACTTCGGTGCGGTTCGCTAATCCCGACTAGTTAGAAATGATATCCAAAGGAAGATTATAGAATAAATTTAAAAGAATTTATCTTGGATAAAATTAATGGGAGCCTTTCCCTAAGAATGTGATTTTGTGAATAAAAGAATATTCTGAATTGGAATGAGGCGTTCGTTGTGATTGCGTAACATTTGTTTACTATATACGTGGGTTATTCAGAAAGGCCGGGGTTATACCCATTCTGAATAACCGATTCGATGAGATGTCGAAGATGAAGACGGTGGTATAAGACCGGAAGTCTTCACATCGTTTGGGTGATTACTGATGATCTTGATTGGGCTGTACACCCAAGACGAGGGAAACAGTCGGTGATCGTCTAGACGTACTTGGAGATGGATGGATATGCGAGGAAAGTGCCTCCGGTTTCGTTCAGACCCAGAACGAACTTGTAAATGGACTGTGTGTCTGACATTGGATTTTATTCTGTGTTGGTTGATCTCTATTAAATATACATTTGTTTGGCGGTGGAGAATTTATTCTCTTGCTTAACGCCCTTCTCTGAGACGTACAAGCTCAGAGGTTGTATATCGATGGACATCAGTCGCATGGAGTGAATTGCCAGTGTGGCACGCGTAAGTGGCAATTGATCAAGGCTTCTGTTGTAAAGCAAAGTCTTGTGGTTGATGATCAAAGCATGGCCTGTGTGGTGTAGCTTTGTGTATAACGTGAATTCGCGAGCCTCACACATCGGTATGAGTCAAAAACGGGATACGGACCCAAGGAGTGCACGACGTTTCATTCTAGCTAGGGTGGTGTCAGTGACCTACCAGTCCTGACATTTATATACTTTTCACCTGTGTGGTTGTTGGATACGAGGCGCCTCAGATATAGGTCTATAAGGACCGGGAAACGTGTGTTCAGGAATAACCAATCCTCAAAAGTAAGAGAGGACCGGCCTTGGAGGTTCCAAAGGATCATAGTGGGGTCCTGAAGCATTTTCTAGAGTGTCTCGAACGCGGAGAGGAGCTTGCCCCTTGCCTCGGCTCATGATGGAATCCAATTTCCAATACGTGTGTTTCGGTTTTATTTGTAGAACCTAGTATGGCGACATAGTGGTATGGGTCATTCATGCCACCTATGATTGATATTTATGATTGAAATTGTTTTGACACTATACCCTTATAATAGTATCAAATAATGTGTTTTAAACGTATCAAGCATGCTTTGGCTGTTATAGGGTAAAAACCCTATCCTCCGGCTTGCGTTGCATTGTGTGATGGGACCCGGGTCTTATAACAGCTTCATTTTTCTTTATTTAGCATTGCGCTGTTTGTTTTATGCACTGGTATTCTTGGAAGGAAACCCGTTCCGTGTCATACGGCGTGGTCCCTTGATTTACCGAACTATAAAATAAAGATTAATAACTGTTCTAGTTCTCACACCAGTCTCATGACTGACCTGGAGTTTATTGTTTTAACCTAAACTCTGGGTGCCCCTATTTTCCACACGGGCAGCTAGTAGTTTTGGTTTTGCAGATTTATATTCACAGGATCCTGATTAATAGCTGGAACGATGCTCGGAAAGCTCTGTATCCGTGTATCACTTTCAGTTGTGTTTTGTATCATTTTCCGCTGTGATGTATTTAAATGTAATTTAAATCTCTGATATTTGTTGAATGTAATTTATTCATTTATACTCTGTATATTCTTGTATCTGATGGAATTGTTGTAATAACAATGAAATGTTCTTCCGTCTGCGTTCCGATGTGTGTTGTTCTCAAAGTATCCGCGCTTTCCTTCACGGGGAAGTTACAGGTTCTTATAGTTTGGTATCAGAGCTTTGGTTTACAGAGCTCGAGAACAAGACACATTAGAACCATACGAAAGAATTCATCAGATATTGGATTAGTAATGTCCAATTAAAATGACTCGTTAGAGACGGGATCAGTAGTATCCTAGAACGAGTGTGAAGAGTATATTTTTCAAATAAAACAATATTGTTTTGAAAATTTAAATCGTTTTATACGTATTTGAATATTTATTTATATTGAATTTGGACAATCCGATATATAAAGATTTTGCATATACGCGTCATGAACGTATATTCGAAGTTTTAATATATTGGATAGATATAGAATCACACTCTAGTCGCCCGGACATGATTCTGATGATGGCGCGCCATCACCAGTATTTATATTCGAGTGACGAAGGTGTGATATCTATATATTTCCATTAGACTGGTGTGAGAACCAAAACTTATATAGCTAGATTTATTTGTTGTGAATTGGCATAAAAAACACATGATTTTTGTATATGTATCAAAATTATGAATTTGAAGCTCTAATCCACTAATTGATTGATGTTTGTGTTGTTTGTTTATTTGTTTGATAATTTTGAACCATTTAGCCTAATTGTATCAAATATTGGATTGTATTGAAAATTGGTCGCATTTGCTTGCATATACATGTACTTACATTGAACAGGTCATAGCAAGGAGGCTAGAGCAGAGAATAAAATATGTTTGCCCGACAAATAGGTACATGTTTACCATAACTTACTGTTTTGTTTGGGTGATGATGATTTTATGAGCCTATTGGCTAGCCGCTTGGCTCTTCCTTTTTCTTTTTGAGATCAGAAGGCCTATATGGCAATTTCGGGATTTTCCCGTGGCTCCCGGTGCAGGGGAGGTTATGGCGAAATTTTTCAAAAATTTAGGGTGTTAGCCAAATTTTTGAAGAATTTGGAATTTCTCAGAAACTGAAAAGTTGGAGAATGGAAGCCAGATCGAACGTAGGGTTAATTGATCAAACCACTTTCGACTTTATTCCTTTTCGGGGACGAAAAGTTTTAAGTGGGGGAGATTGTAACAACCCGAAAATCTGGGCCAGTTTGAAATTTTTATTTTGGCAATTTTAGCGAATTTTGAACATTTAAAATGAATTATTTTAAATAAAATCGACGAAAATTTATTTTGAATAGAATTAGAACGTATATATTATATACGTCATCGTTAGAATATAAATAATTATATATAATTATAAAAGGAATTGAAAATGGCGCGGTAGTTCGATAATTCGATTTCAAACTTCAAATGAATGTACCGGGTGCAGAATAAACCGGATTTTAGTGAAACCAAAAACATTAGGATCTAATTGATAATATCTTTCCAACGAATCCGAAAAATTGAGATTTCATAGCGGGAATCAAAAGATATGCCCAGTTGAAAATTCTGAATAGTCGCTATGGAATTCAGGCCCTTAAAAATGGGAATTTTGCAAACGACCTCGGATTTCGGCGAAACTACTTTTGTTGGGTCCATGATGTCAAGTTATTGCTAGATTCCAAATTTCATAATTTTTCGAATCAATATGTGAGTGTGGCAAAGGAAAACGTGTTTGACCAGTTTCAGTTGATTTTAATCGACTGGAAAATGACCATTTTTCCAACGGTCTCAAAATTCGACGAAACTAGTTTTGTTAGGACCGTATCATCAATACGAAGCTAGAAAATATTTTTTGGGATTTTTCTTGTTAGTATGTGACCCCAGTAAATAGAAATGCGCGTTCAAATTCAATATATAGAGTTATATGTTGATTTTGACGGAAACTGATCGAAACGATCGAACCAACCTACGATGCATATCCCATTGTGTTCGGAATGGAGCTAATTAGCTATGGACGACAGGCGGTGGGCCTCGTTTCGTGTTCGAATTAAAAAGTCAACTTTTGAAATTAAAAATAATAAATTAAACCCTCTCTCTCCTCCCTTTTAATTCCTCTGCCCCCCTTCTCCTTATCAGTTCTAATTCGAACGAGAAAAAAAAAAAAAGAGCAGCGGCTGCTCCTGCGCTGCCGACCGCCGCCGCTGAGGCGCGGTTCCCCCACCGCACCCCCCTCCTCTTCACGCCCTCCTCCTCCTCTTCTCTCCTCTTCCGTTATGAATACCCCAAACCCCGAGCCCTAGCGACGCGCGCCCACCACCAGAGCAGCACCCCCACCCCCTACCCGCTGAAACCCAATCTACAGACCCAGATGCGCGCAACCCAACCTGCGCCCCATCGTCACCGTTGATGATTGATGGCCCTCCTCCTCGCTGAAACAACCTGCGTGCCACCAGAGGACCGCGAGCACTCCTCCAATCGAAAATTCGCAGCGATCGAGAAACGCTAGGAAAACACCAATCGATGTAAGTTTTTGGTAATTTTTATTTAAATAAAAATCTGATTTTTATTTACATAAAATCCGATACGTGAGTATATGAAGTTTAGAAATTTATTTACATAAAGTTAGATCTTTCCTTTTTGTATATAAAGTTGAAATTTTTATCGTACATAAAGTTTGAATTTTTATCATGTAAAAGAAGTGATTTTTACTTGAGGAAAGATGAGATTTTTATTCGTATGACGACGATGTAAAGAGGAGATTTTTATTGTATGAATAGCGAAGTAAAAATGTGATTTTTATATATGAATAGCTATGTAAAAATATGATTTTTATATATTGAATAGCTATGTAAAAATATGGTTTTTATATATTGAATAGCTATGTAAAAATATAATTTTTTATATATTGAATAGCGAAGTAAAATTTCGATTTTTATATATTGAATAGCAAAGTAAAAATTCGATTTTTATATATTGAATAGCAAAGTAAAAATTCGATTTTTATATATTGAATAGCAAAGTAAAAGTTCGATTTTTATATATTGAATAGCAAAATAAAAATTCGATTTTTATATATTGAATAGCAAAGTAAAAATTCGATATTTATATATTGAATAGCGAAGTAAAAATTCGATTTTTATATATTGAATAACGAAGTAAAAATTCGATTTTTATATATGTAGTGGCTACGGGCAACGAAAGTGACAAAAGGCAAGAACGACAAGATTTTCTACATAAGAAGAGTCGAGATGATTGGATTAGCTATAGGTGAGAACTTCTCACTCAAATTTCATTTTCTAGTTATATATATATATATATATACTAGGATGCAGACGGTGCTTAGTAGCACCCGAGACCCGTCATCCACAGACCATGGATGGCTTGTTTGTTTAGTTGATGTGTTGTGAAAATTGGTTTGTGTTGTTGATGTGAAATCGATAAAATAAATTAATTATCGTTAAAAATATAATTTTTAACGTGAATATGAATAAATGAATATGTATAAACAAATCGGCTGATTTGTTTATATACACTGATTTGACTGATATTGATTGGGATGATAAATTTTACACATCGCCCAACTGCACAAATAAAAATCTGTGTTTGTTGATTTGAAACCCCACACGGGTGTTGGGAAGATATTTGGCGTACACTAATCCCAATTATTTAATTGTATGTCGATCGATCGGTCGACAAATTGTGTAAGCGTTGATTATTTATATTTGATGCTTATGTAGTTGTGTGGTGCACCTTGAATGATGGTTGATTGTTTATCATTGCTATTATATACATGTGTTGTATGGAATCCACATAATTAACATTATATGGTGATTGATTGGGCCTCATTCCAATCGGGAAAATAATGAATATTATAAAAGAAGATTCAAGTGTTGAATAGAAGAAATATAGATTCATGTGTTGAATCGAATAAATATTCATTTGTTGAATAAAATAACGAATGTATTGACATATATAAAGCCGTGTTGATTAGAGATGCGTTATTTAGACGCAAACGATATTTATATCGATTTTATTCGTTTTATAATGAATATTGAAAAGTGATTTCAAAATTTAATATTTTGAAATGAAATTCAAATTAAATTAGATTAAAATTCAAATTGAAATTTTATTGAATCAATTTGAAATGAATTCGAATCGAATAGAAAATGAATTCGATTCGAATTGAATAGAAAGTGAATTTGAATTCGAACTGAATAGAAATGAATTCAAATTGAATTAAATTGAAATTGAATTAAAAACGAAATGAAATCGTTTTGAATGAAATTTAAAACGAACTGAAATTGAATTGATATCAATCTGAAATGAATTCAAATTGAATTAAATAGAAGGTAAATTCAAATTAAATTGAATTGAAACAAATTAGAAATTGAATTGAAACGAATTAGAATTTGAATTGAATTGAAACAAATTAGAATTTGAATTGAATTGAAACAAATTTGAATTCAAATTAAATAAAATTGAAAAGAATTCAAATTGAATTGAAATCAAATCGATTTGAAATTGAAGATGAAGTTGAAATTGTTTTTGAAACGAATTTAAAAATATTTATAAAATTCGTTTTAAAAGGAAATCGACGAAATATATATAATATATATATATATATTATATATATAATGGCCTGAATAGAACGCGCCACGCCGCGACAGTTCGTGAATTTCGACCATTAACTTCGAATTGACATTGCGGGAGATCCGACCGTCGGAACCGTTTGGTTCGTATCGAAAAGAGCTTTCCAATGAATATTAGAAATTTGAAATCTAATGGTTGGATTTGGAATTATGTCCAAATCAAATTTGGAAAAGGTCGCTGTAAGTGTAGTTCGATGGCCGTTGATGGAAATCAACTGTACGGGCCTTGATAAAACTATTAAAAATATCAATAATTGGTGTGAAATCATAAGAAATGATTTGGGAAAAATTGGGCTGAAAAATTCCAAATTTGAAAAGATAAAAACAGATTTTTGTCGAAATGAACTAGTTTTGAACTAGAATTAAAATCAATTTATTTTTGAAATAAATAAATTGAATTTGAAAGTGATGTTAAAAATAATCAATATTCCCAATACGTGGATTGGACTGGAGTTGAATCGAAATTATCTTCGGAATATTTCGATGTTGGATTTCGTGACTATACAGATATTGTTATGGGAATTTGAAAGATATATTTTATATCGTTATTTCCAATACGATATATGTTGGTTTCAGAATTTGATATTGAATATAAGCCGATATATTTTCTATTCAGGGCCAAGTATTTAATATCAAATGTGATTTGGGTTTGTTGTGAATCGTGTTTTAGATGACATTGGTTCTTTAACCCAGTTAAAGGCAAGGTATTGATTTTTGAAAAGATTGAAACTAAGTGGAGTTTTAATGAATCTTTGATTAGATTAAAAATGTGAATTGATCATTTAAATTATCAAATCTGAAAGGTGATCGAGAATGGAGTACCACCAGTTTGGCTCCAAAGCGATAGTTAAATCTTTAAATAGATTTGAACATGAAATGGTAATTAATGTTACCGATAACACCGTGGTGTTAGATATGGAGTATTACCAGTTTTTCTCCATTGGATGAATAGGTTGGGATTGGGAAACAAAATAAATAATTACTTCGGTGTGGTTCGCTAATCCCGACTAGTTAGAAATGATATCCAAAAGAAGGTTATAGAATAAATTTAGAAGAATTTATCTTGGATAAAATTAATGGGAGACTTTCCCTAAGAATGTGATTTTGTGAATAAAAGAATATTCTGAATTGGAATTAGGCGTTCGTTGTGATTGCGTAACATTTGTTTTCTATATACGTGGGTTATTCAGAAAGGCCGGGGTTATACCCATTATGAATAACCGATTCGACGAGATGTCGAAGATGAAGACGGTGGTAGAAGACCGGAAGTCTTCACATCGTTTGGGTGATTACTGATGATCTTGATTGGGTTGTACACCCAAGACGAGGGGAACAGTCGGTGATCATCCAGACGTACTTGGAGATGGATGGATATGCGAGGAAAGTGCCTCCGGTTTCGTTCAGACCCAGAACGAACTTGTAAATGGACTGTGTGTCTGACATTGGATTTTATTCTGTGTTGGTTGATCTCTATTAAATATACATTTGTTTGGCGGTGGAGAATTTATTCTCTTGCTTAACGCCCTTCTCTGAGACGTACAAGCTCAGAGGTTGTATATCGATGGACATCAGTCGCATGGAGTGAATTGCCAGTGTGGCACGCGTAAGTGGCAATTGATCAAGGCTTCTGTTGAAAAGCAAAGTCTTGTGGTTGATGATCAAAGCACGGCCTGTGTGGTGTAGCTTTGTGTATAACGTGAATTCGCGAGCCTCACACATCGGTATGAGTCAAAAACGGGATACGGACCCAAGGAGTGCACGACGTTTCATTCTAGCTAGGGTGGTGTCAGTGACCTACCAGTCCTGACATTTATATACTTTTCACCTGTGTGGTTGTTGGATACGAGGCGCCTCAGATATAGGTCTATAAGGACCGGGAAACGTGTGTTCAGGAATAACCAATCCTCAAAAGTAAGAGAGGACCGGCCTTGGAGGTTCCAAAGGATCATAGTGGGGTTCTGAGGCATTTGCTAGAGTGTCTCGAACGCGGAGAGGAGCTTGCCCCTTGCCTCGACTCATGATGGAATCCAATTTCCAATACGTGTGTTTCGGTTTTATTTGTAGAACCTAGTACGGCGGCATAGTGGTATGGGTCATTCATGCCGCCTATGATTGATATTTATGATTGAAATTGTTTTGACACTATACCCTTATAATAGTATTAAATAATGTGTTTTAAACGTATCAAGCATGCTTTGGCTGTTATAAGGTAAAAACCCTATCCTCCGGCTTGCGTTGCATTATGTGATGGGACCTGGGTCTTATAACAGCTTCATTTTTCTTTATTTAGCATTGCGCTGTTTGTTTTATGCACTGGTATTCTTCGAAGGAAACCCGTTCCGTGCCATACGACGTGGTCCCTTGATTTACCAAACTATAAAATAAAGATTAATAACTGTTTTAGTTCTCACACCAGTCACATGACTGACTTGGAGTTTATTGTTTTAACCTAAACTCTGGGTGCCCCTATTTTCCACATGGGTAGCTAGTAGTTTTGGTTTTGCAGATTTATATTCACAGGATCCTGATCAACAGCTGGAACGATGCTTGGAAAGCTCTGTATCCGTGTATCACTTTCAGTTGTGTTTTGTATCATTTTCCGCTGCGATGTATTTAAATGTAATTTAAATCTCTGATATTTGTTGAATGTAAATTATTCATTTATACTCTATATATTCTAGTATCTGATGGAATTGTTGTAATAACAATGAAATGTTCTTCCGTCTGCGTTCCGATTTGTGTTGTTCTCAAAGTATCCGCGCTTTCCTTCACGGGGAAGTTACAGGTTCTTATATGCTTCTATTTTTATGTTTTCGCAGCACATTATAATATTATGTTTTGTTATGTATGATTCAAAGCCTATGATAAAAATAAGATACGTTGTACCAAAAAAAACAATGTACATGTCACTTATAGCCATGATTAAATATTATTAATTGTGTACATTCAATAATAGGAGTTTATTTATCCATTGAACTTATTATTGGCTAAACTGAAAAGTATTTCTGTATTGGTAAGCATTTATACGTAGGTTAGAAAATATAAATTTGGTTCATAATTCATTATCATTAAAAATCAGATGTATAATTTATTTACATTATTTTTTGTATTGAAATTTTAAAACATCAACGATTGAACATAAAAATAAGTAGTCATACTTTTATCTGTCTTCAAACTTATATTTGCATATTAAATAAATATAGAGCTTTTTCCGATCCGCTTATAATTAACAAACCAAATGTGAAATTTTTGGTTCAATACTCTTAGTTATACAAGTAAATAAAATATAATATGATGATAAAAATAGTTTCAAGAATAGAATATTTATTTAATAATGTCTGCCCCAAATACTAAACAGGAAAATAGTGTGAAGGACAAAAGTAACAAAAAATTTATCCTTAAGGACAAAAGGCAAAAAAATTAGCTACAAGGACAAATTTTAGTGTAAAGTATGAAATGATAGGGGAGCCCCTGAATTCCTCCCCTTACACTAAAAAGTGTCATTGTGGCTAAACTTTTAGTCTCTTGTCCTTATGGATAATGTTTTTGTTAAGTTTGTCTTTGTGCCTAAAAATCCCAATACTAAATAGAAAGAACATCTGATACATCATTAATTAAATATTCATAACCCACTATAGCACAGACGTATCAAACTTCTCTACATGTAATACACACACACACAAATATATATATATATATATATATATATATATGGAGTTATAGGCACACGCGCGTATATATAATTAATTGTAGTTACACAATTGATGTCATACTTTTTGATGTGGACATAAACTTCCGAGATCGCCCTTGCATTTTGCATATGAGATCACAAGTTTGAATCCCGCTTTCTTAACCAAATATATAAATGTTTTTGTTAGGTCAAGGGTTCAAATTGTGTCAGTGTAAAAAAAATCAGTATTAAACATATAAAGTCGGAGGTATGAGTCTCTAGTGTATTTGTTAGGCATCACTGGAAAACAAACTTCTTTATGGTTAGAACCTTAAATAAATTGTAAATGCTTGGTGGATTTGTTAGGCATCACTCGATTTCAGGCAATTGGAAGGGAAAACGAGACTGTGGACAGTATCATCCAATCCAACATTCTCCAACCATCACTTCATCAAGCAACACGTGAAGTTGCAAACGAGATTACTCAAGTGTCAATTCATCCTTCAGGATTAGTTGATAAATACAAATGGTGTGATGGATCCGAAATCTCTCTTACTAAGGCATGGGAGATCTCAAGGGAAAAGGACAATATAAATCTATATACACGGTTATTTGGCATAAGAAGAATAGTAGGCGAATAGCTTTTCTATCCTATTTAGCAGCAGCAAATCGTTTAAACACAAGGGAGAGACTATATAGATTTGGGATTATTACTGATAATTTATGTCCATTATGCGATAAAGAGTCTGAATCAACACAACATCTCTTTTTTAATTGTGATTACATAGCTTTTAATTGGTGTTCGATCAAGTATAAACTACGCATTTCCTCAAACAACTTACTGTCGCTTGAAGAGGAAGCTAATTTACTTCTCTCTAGATTCAAGATGAAAGATCAGTTAAGGGATTTGGCTTTTGGGGCTTTCACTACAACTATCTACTTCATCTGGACCAAGCGAAAAAACAGAATCTTCAACAATCAGAAATTGCATAGCACTTCTACACTACAGCAGATTGTGAAAGAAATTTCTTACCTAGTTCGCAATAATGGATCGAAATCAGAGAATTCTAGATTTAATCGCGAGCTGCTCCAAGAACGGGAGATTGAAATCAATGACTATGGATGGTGGTTCCTCGTGTTTTAGGGCATTTTGAAAATGTCTGGGCCTTGGGCCTATAGCGGGTTTGTTACTGTGTTTCTATTTTAATGTATCTTATCACATTGTATTTGTTTTATTATATGGAATGAAGTACCTACTCTAAAAAAAAAGGTGTGTGTATATGAATATTCTTCGTAGCTTTACAAAGGTAAATTCAGTATAAACTTCGTACCATTATGAACATAATGATTTCTTTTACAAACCACTTTTTACTAATTAACTGCTTCAACTTTAATTTTCAGAGCATAATTTTAGTTTAAATGAATGCATTAGTAATTCACAAGGTTCGAGGTTTTGTCTGGTACCTCGAAATTTCGGAGTTACCAGACCGGTGCCGGTCATCAGCGGTCCAAAACCAACGATGAAAATTGGTTTCGGACCTGGAGCCAAAAAAAATCTCGATTGAATCAACATGTAAAGAAGCAGAGAAAAGAAATCAAAAGCATCGACAAAGAGAACAAACGAATATGTCGATGATCAATCTTCAAGCTTCAGAGAACAATCTTCATCAGTAATTTCTTCCCCTTCTTTGTGAGATCGAACACCTCGAGAGATCGAGATTCATTGATTTTGATTTTTCCCATTTTATTTGATTGCAATTTCATTTTAGTCGATCAATTTCAGAGAGAACAACGGCTTTTTTTTAGTGTGTTGCTAAAAGTACCGAAAAAGTGATTCCTAACGCCATTACTAAAAAAATACCATAAAATTTTAGATTACACACTTTTTGATACCAACCATTTTAAAGGCTAACAAATTCATTATTTTCATTTTTTTCGCACGGCGAACAACCGCTGATCAACATCGTTTTCTACGGCGAACAACCACCGAATAACAGTAAATTGATGGTTATGACCATGGAAAATGATGTTGGTCGATAGTTGTTCGCCGTGCAAACAATTTTACATGGTGGTTGATTGTCGTAAGAAATTATTTTTGTATTTGGAAGTACATAAAATTTATTAAACTGATTATTTTTATCTGTGGTATTAGGAAACACTTTCCTATGTGCTTTCAGCAACACACTTTTTTATGCTCGTGTTTGATTCTGTTAAGGTTTGGACGATGGGCTAAAGGGGAGAGTAAAAAATAGTGAGAACTGGGCTTGGGTTGGACATGGAGTATTAACTGTAAGGTTGGGTTATGTTTAGTTCAGCACTAATTTAATGTTGCATATCTAGACAACCTTAAGTTTCACTCCTTCGTAATATATTTTTAGTTCAGCTCTTCAAATATATTTTTATTTTATTTACCGTTAACAAGTTCATTAGTAAAATAATGAAAACCAAAATCTTCATGGGAACTGAAACAAAACTGAAACTAGCCGAAACTAACAAATTTTCAGACGACCGAACTAGAGTTCTCCAACCTTGGTATTTCGTCTTCAACACAAAGAAGATATCAAACATGAAAACATTCAATACAAACCATAAAACCAACATGAATAATGATGTTTTTGTTTTTCTTATAAATTATTTCTTTTCTTTTTTAACTTATTGTCTGATAAACAACATACAATTTTGAATTAATCAAATCTCATATACTCACCCCTTCTTAATTTGAGGAATAATATACAATCGCCTCTTTAAATTTCTAATCATGATCTACATATCTATTATACCTATATCTTTAATAATAATTGTAATACGTTTGGTGTCATACATTTTTGGTATCAACATGAACTACCGAAGATACCGAAAATACCCCTAATAATCTAATATCGCTTTAAAATAGAATCTACTAATTAGACATTATTTACAAATTCAAAATGTCCATCTACAAATAGTTTTAGATCTAAACATTTCTATAAAATAGGATCTAAAAAATATACTTTTTTTCAAATTCAATATGTTTATGTACAAATGCTATCAAACCTTAAAATACTTAAAATATGATTTATCAAGTAAATTATTAATTAATAATATAAATGAAATTCAAACTTAAAAAAATTGTCGTATACTTCAAAATAAATTTTAAATTAACATGATTTCAATGAAAGAAAATAGGATCTAACAATTTAATTTTTTTTATAAATTCTAAATGTCTTTCTACAAATATTTTTAAATCTTAATGTAATTTAAAATAGGATCTAGCAAATAATGTTTTTTACAAAATCAAAATTTTCATCTACAAATTTAATATCATATAAAAATACAATATTTATTAATTACTAATTTAAAATAAAAATTCATACTAAATTAATGATGTTGCAACTAAGAAATAAAATGTAAACTAATAAAAAATGATTTTGACATAGAAACAAGATTAAAGAATTTTACAAATCATTGTCTCTTAAATGTGTCAAAAATATAAACTCTGTAGGAAAATTACTTAAGAGCGGGGCGCCTATCATCATCATGCACGAAACGTGTGTTGTAACTCTCATTATATATGAAGAAAGCTAAGATTTCATTTTCAAACCACTTCTTCCCTTTTTTTTTTTTACTATAAAGCTTTTCTTAATTATATTGTTTCTAAAAAATTTGACAAATATGCTCATATTTTTCACAAATCATTAATTTTAAATTGCAATCTTACCTCTCGTTTTATTAACTACCCTAAATAATCTTCACATTTAAAACAATTTCTTTCTTTATTTCTTCCGCTCGACGAATTCATTTTTTAAACCTATTTTATTTAAGTCCAATTAGGTAAATTTTGATCTTTAATTTGATAATCTAAAAAAGGTTGGTTCACTTTTTGAAATACGTTGACTGACTATCTCTCGAATGTAAACCGATGCTTCAATCACATAAATTTATATTCATAATTGTTGTGCATGTCTTATAAGTTATATAAATGTTTAATTGTAGCCTACATAAAGTTAAGTTTTCAAAATTAACTTAAGCAAGCACAACATTTCATACTCATACATGTACATTCTATCTAAACCCCAACATATGTGTGTGTGTGTGTATATATATATATATATATATATATATATATATATATGTATGTATATGTATGTATGTATGTTTGTATTTAGTACAAACAATAAGAAAAACAACCATTTGAACCAAGAGAGACAATTATTTACTTGCATTCGTCTTACAACATTTCCATGATTATTATTTATAAAAATGCCTTACTTCATTTATTTCTAGCTTTATATTTTTTCACTAGATAAATCCCATTGCATATACGTAAAAACAAATTACTTCCAAATTTTCAAACTTTCCACTTTTAATAAAAGTGTTTATTCCAGGGTATTTTGCTTACAAAAATAAGCATGCACTTGTGGCATGTGCTTGCGCACATTTTATTTTCAAACGCTCGAGTCAGCTCCATTTTTTTAAGAAATGGACTTATCAATTCTAAAGGCAATTACAATTATGCAGTTTACTTTATGAAGATGTAATTTTGTACTCAAGTGCTTTTCTGTATAAAAGCTGACATTCATTAATCTTGTATTTGCAAAATCATTTCTTCTTGTTGGGTCATATTATTTCTTGCCCAATCTTGAAACATTTGATTATGTAAAGGTAAGTTTTCTAATACAATCTACGAGGCATTCCATTGTATGATTTCATAAAATAAAACAGTGGCATTTTGCACTTAAATTTGATCTGAAATTCTAGGACGTATTTTCATGCATCTTTAAAATATTTGGGGTATGTAATATGCCCACCTTAAAATGCTCGTGTCTTCCCAAAAGAAAAATTAATTTTCAGAAATATTTTCGTACAAAAGTAACTTACACTAGCCTTAGGGTGCGTTTGATTTTGAACAGGAAGAGTTATTCGAAAGGGGTATTTTGAAGGGGAATAGTTGGGATCGGGTTATGCGTTTTGTTTTTACGAAAGGGGCAAATCGGAAGGGGCAAAGTTATTATTTTTATTGTTCTTGTATTTTTGTTTATTATAATTGTTATTGAATACAGAATACCAATCGTGGAATACAAATTGCAGAATACTATTTGCAGAATTTAAATTCCATAATTCAAATACCATTACAACATAAAATACCACCATTACAACATAAAATACCAGTTCCACGGATTCCATTCTCTTTTCATGTTATCAAACTTGTTCTTCGTTTGACTTGCATTGTAGTCCAATCCGGTGCGCTGGTTGAACGTCGCTGCGATCTGCTCGTACCAATTTCCAACGTTATGCGCACGGGAGTACTACAAATGGTCCACGCACATATCGATGAAAGCATTGGTAGTGTTGTTGTTCCATTCAGCAATGAAACGAGTAGAAAAGGACTGACTTGCTGCCATTCTGGAAAAAAAATCCAAAATTAACTAGAAAAAATATATAATGGAGTTAAGAAGCAAAAAAACTCAAATATAATAACAAAACCCTGAAATAATCGAAGATTTGAAGGGCTTTGGAGCTTGAGTTTTCGGATTTGGTGTTAAAAATAGAGAGAAATGGAGTGAATATATAGGGGGAAAAGAGAACCAACGAATCCAGAATTTTCTTTCGAGTCCGACGCGTCGGACGCGAAAACTATCTTTCCAACCGTTCGTCTCGAAAGGGCAAACGTGTGCGTCCCACATATGACGCATCAGACGCGTCTGACACGTATGACGCCGACGCAAACATTAACTGGCCAGTTTGAAAATCAAATGCTACATTTTATTTTCAAAGCCAGTTTTCCTTTCAATCCAAACTTTTTCTTCAAAACAATCAAGTCAAAATTCTGGCATATTCATAAGCTTAAGAGTACTTAAATTATGTAGCTTGTACTCCCAGTTTCAACACCTGTTATATTTATATGTAAAGAGCTGACACACAAGTACTTTTGCAAGTAAATTTAAACAAGCTTCCAACCATACTATATATCACATGCTTGTACTTTAGAGTAATGCATATAAATGTGTGAAACCATTGTGCCTTATTCTTACTTAAGGCAACATTTATCTTCGGACTTATTTTAGCATGTTTCTTACAGTAAATTCATCTGATTTGTATATAATTTTAAAAAAAAAAATTGCATTTTTACCGTTTCCTATATCATACCATTCAAAATCAATTCAAGGTGTAATAACCTGGAAAATGTGAACCAATTTAAAATTTTTAAAATTGGATATTACCAAAGAATTTAAATAATTGAAATAGCATATTTCAATAAAATAAAGAATTGGGGCTAGTATTGCAGTTTGAAATTTTGAATACAAACTTTGTCTGACTATACCGGGTGGAAAATATAACAGAAGTAGTAGCCGTCCGAACGTATGTGTTGATTGTACGGATATACGAGGAATTTGACGCCTCCGGTTTCATTCAGACCCAGAACGGACTTGTAAATGGACTGTGTGTCTGACATTGGATTTTGTTCTATACTGATTGATCTCTGTTAAATATATATCAGTTTGGCGGTGGAGAATTTATTCTTTTACTTAACGCCCTTCTCTGAGATGTACGAGCTCAGAGGTTATATATTGATAGAAATCAGTCGTATGGAGTGGATTGCCTATGTGGCATGCCAAGATGCTGTGATTAAGGCTTCTGTTGCAAAGCAAAGTCTTGTGGATGATGATCAAAGCATGGTCTAAGTGGCCTGGCTTTGTGTATAGCATGGATTCGCGAGCCTCACACCCCGGTATGAGTTAAAAACGGGATACGGACTGCAGGGAGAGCACGACGTTTCTTTCTAGCTATGGTGGTGTCAGTGACTTACCAGCCCTGACATATATATCTATTTTACACCTATGTGGTTGTTGGAATGCGAGGCGCCTCGATTATAGGTCTGTAAGGACCGGGAAACCTCAAACGTAAGAGAGGACTAGCCCTGAAGCATCCGGGGTTACCCAGAGTGTGTAGTCCTGAGGCATTTGCTAGAATGTCTCGAAGCGGAGAGGAGCTTGCCCCTTGCCTCGACTCATGACGGAAACCCAATTTCCAATATGAAATAACGGATTCGATTGTAGAACTAGTATGGCGACATAGTATATGGTAGCTATGCCGTCTATGATTGATATTTATGATGCTATTCATTTTTGAAACATATATGCACTAGTAATAATATCAAATGATTTTGCTTTACACGTATTAAGCATATTTGGCCATTATAAGGAAAAACTCTATCCTCCGGCTTGCGTTGCATTGTATGATGGGACTTGAGTCTTATAATGGCTTCATTCTTTTTAAAAGCATTGCGTTGTTTTAAAGAATTTACTTTGTTTTAAATGCACCAGCAATCACTGGAGTGAACCCGTTCCGCGAAAGTGGCGTGGTCCAATGATTTGCTTATTACTGTTGTTTAAACTGTTAAATAAATTCCTCATACCAGTCCCCCTGACTGACTCGTTGTTTGTTTCACTTTGCAAACGCGGGTGCCCTCATTTTCACACGGGCAGCCTAGTTCACAGGTGACAGGTTGTTTTTGGCTCTGCACTGTTGCATAGAGTGCATTTTGGCTCATGGCGAGGCTGACTTCACAGAGATGACTTTGACATTTTCCGCCATTATTGTACTTATATTATGATTCCGCCACTGGCGATGCAGACTGCTTTACTTTCAGTACTTATTATCGTATGTATATGTACCGCCTTCGGCGATGTAGACTGATACCCTTATTATGTCTCACTGCATGTATATATATTCCGCCTATGGCGATGATGACTGATCACTTCCCTTTTATTTACTAAGTTATATCCTATGATGTACTATTCTGATGTTGTTACATGTTGTGATTCCGCTGTCATACCCATGTAAAATTATTCTATTTATTGTTTCTGCTATTATTTGTACTCTGCTATGATGATTGATGTGTTATATTCCAATGATTATCCTTAATACCGCCCCTCGGATTTTGGGATCGTCACAGTTGGTATCAGAGCTTTGGTTAACCTTAGTTCCGGGATCTAACACATTGAACACCTCGTCAGAATAGAATCAGTAGTGTTCTAAGGCAGTAGCTCATTAGAGATAGGATTAGCAATGTCCTAGAATGAGCTAAGCAGATTAGCAAAACAATTTGATCAGTACATCATTATCTTTCCTTATGTTCCCCTGCTTTATCATATATGAAAATTATCAAATCTGTGAGCTTGACTCTTTTCATGCTTATACAGTACTCTCTCTGATGGCTACACGAGCAGCAGCAGCTAGAGGAGGCCGTGGAGGCCGAGCAGGAGTAGCAGGAGGACGGGGGGATATCCCCGTAGTTGAGGAAGGCCCTATTATTCAGCCACCACCACCCGAGGACTTTGAGCTAGACAGAGTAGCGAAGAGGTATAGGAACCTTGGGGGAAAACCCTTTTCTGGCCTTGGTACAGTGATAGAGGCTATAGCTTGGTTGAAGACCTGTGAAAAGATCTTCGAAGGCATGGGATTGGCTAGTTACTATCGGAAATTCGTTCAGGATTTTTCAAAAATATCGGGTGTGTTGACAAAGCTTACAAAGAAGCATGAAAAATTCAAATGGACTCCCGAATGTGAAGAAGCTTTCCAGGAGCTGAAACTGAAGTTGACAACGGCTCCAGTATTGACAATTATAGAATGCAACCAAGACTTGACTGTATGGACAGACGCTTCTATTAGAGGGCTAGGCGTAGTATTAATGCAAAAAGGCCAAGTGGTCGCTTATGCCAGCCGTCAGCTGAAGCCGCATGAAAGAAACTATGCAACTCATGATCTTGAGTTATTAGCTATCGTGTTTGCTTTAAGAATCTGGAGGCATTATTTACTAGGCGAGAAGTTCGAACTATTTACTGATCATCAATCATTGAAATATCTATTCACTCAGAAAGATCTAAACTTGAGGCAACAACGTTGGTTAGAATTCCTTGCAGCATACGATTTTGAAATTCTATACACTCCAGGGAAAGCCAATGTTGTAGCAGATGCGCTCAGCAGAAAGAATGAAATCATCGCCAGTTTTGTCATCACGTCTTCATTAATTGATAGGATCTCAACCCTACAAAAAGACGATGAATTTATTCAAAGAGTCGGTCAGAGAGTCAAGGGAGGTGAATCCACGAGTTTCAGACTCGATGACAAAGGAGTTCTTAGTTAAAGGGCAGAATTTGCATCCCAAATCTTCCAGAGCTCCGAAGAGAAATACTTGACGAGTGTCATAAGTCCAAACTCAGTATCCATCCCGGTGTGAGCAAAATGTACAATGACATCAAGCGCACATTCTGGTGGAGGTCAATGAAAAGGGATATTTCATTATATGTTAGCAGATGCTCCACTTGCCAGCTAGTTAAGAGCGATCAGCAGAAATTGGCTGGACTATTACAACCATTAGAAATTCCAGGATGGAAGTGGGAGCAAATTTCGATGGACTTCATTGATGGCTTGCCTCGAACTAAGAAGGGAAACGACAGTATATGGGTAATTGTAGATCGCTTCACGAAGACTGCCCATTTTATACATGTCCGATCCAACAGAACGACTCAAAGTTTAGCACAGATTTACTTCAAAGAAATAGTTAAACTACATGGGGTGCCGCTCAATATAGTCAATGATAGAGATCCCCTGTTTACTAGAAAATTTTGGGAAGCATTCCAGAATGAATTGGGAACCAAATTGAATCTAAGCACCGCTTATCACCCTCAGACAGACGGCCAAACTGAGCGGGTTAATAGAATTCTAGAAGTTTTGCTGCGGGCTTGCGTTATCGACTTTGGGGGCTCCTGGGAAGATCACTTACATCTAGCCGAATTCTCTTATAACAATAGCTATCAAGCCAGCTTGGGAATGTCTCCATTTGAAGCATTATACGGTAGACCGTGCAGATTTCCCGCATGTTGGGTAGAACCTGGCAACAGACTTGTGTTAGGGCCCGATATGATTCGAGAAGCATCAGATAAAGTCAATTTCATTAAGAAGCAATTGAAAACCGCACAGAGCCGACAGAAAAGTTATGCTGATGCGAGAAGAAGAGACTTATCATTTGCCGTTGGCGATTATGTTTATTTAAGAGTTTCTCCAATGCGGGGAGTAATCAGATTTGGCAAGACTGGGAAGTTGGCACCGAGATTTATTGGTCCCTTTCCTATACTTGAACGGATTGGAACTCTTGCATATAGGGTTTCATTACCTGACTGGTTGCCTGGTGTACATGACGTGTTCCACGTGTCTCAACTCAGAAAACATGTTCATGATCCAGATCTTGTTATGGAAGAAGCAGCGCAACAGGATATAGACATAACTCCAGAATTAGCGCTCAGAAGAGAGCCATTAAAGATAGTTGGCAAAAAAACTAGAGAGCTAAGGAGCAAAAAGATTCATTTAGTCAAAGTGCAGTGGAGTAGTGATCCTAGAGACTGTACTTGGGAGACTGAGGAAAGCATTAAACAAGCCTACCCCAAATGCAGAGTGGACATCTCTGACTAACTCCGGTGCAAGGTACCTTTACAATACTTTGCATTTACATTTTGTTTCCTACTTTGCTGTTATTTCCTTTTCGAGGACGAAAAGTTTTAAGTGGGGGAGATTGTAATAACCCGGAAAATGTGAACCAATTTAAAATTTTTAAAATTGGTTATTACCAAAGAATTTGAATAATTGAAATAGCATATTTCAATAAAATAAAGAATTGGGGCTAGTATTGCAGTTTGAAATTTTGAATACAAACTTTGTCTGACTATACCGGGTGGAAAATATAACGGAAGTAGTAGCCCTCCGAACGTATGTGTTGATTGTACGGATATACGAGGAATTTGACGCCTTCGGTTTCGTTCAGACCCAGAACGGACTTGTAAATGGACTGTGTGTCTGACATTGGATTTTTTTCTATACTGATTGATCTCTGTTAAATATATATCTGTTTGGCGGCGGAGAATTTATTCTTTTGCTTAACGCCCTTCTCTGAGACGTACGAGCTCAGAGGTTATATATCGATAGAAATCAGTCGTATGGAGTGGATTGCCTATGTGGCATGCCAAGATGCTGTGATCAAGGCTTCTGTTGCAAAGCAAAGTCTTGTGGATGATGATCAAAGCATGGTCTACGTGGCCTGGCTTTGTGTATAACGTGGATTCGCGAGCCTCACACCCCGGTATGAGTTAAAAACAGGATACGAACTGTAGGGAGAGCACGACGTTTCTTTCTAGCTATGGTGGTGTCAGTGACTTACCAGCCCTGACATATATATCTATTTTACACCTATGTGGTTGTTGGAATACGAGGCGCCTCGATTATAGGTCTGTAAGGACCGGGAAACGTGTGTTCAGGAATAAATAATCCTCAAACATAAGAGAGGACCGGCCCTGAAGCAGTCGGGGTTACCCAGAGTGTGTAGTCCTGAGGCATTTGCTAGAATGTCTCGAAGCGGAGAGGAGCTTGCCCCTTGCCTCGACTCATGACGGAAACCCAATTTCCAATACGAAATAACGGATTCGATTGTAGAACTAGTATGGCGACATAGTATATGGTAGCTATGCCGTCTATGATTGATATTTATGATGCTATTCGTTTTTGAAACATGTATGCACTAGTAATAATATCAAATGATTTTGCTTTACACGTATTAAGCATATTTGGCCATTATAAGGAAAAACTCTATCCTCCGGCTTGCGTTGCATTGTACGATGGGACTTGAGTCTTATAATGGCTTCTTTCTTTTTAAAAGCATTGCGTTGTTTTAAAGAATTTACTTCGTTTTAAATGCACCAGCAATCACTGGAGTGAACCCGTTCCGCGAAAGTGACGTGGTCCTATGATTTGATTATTACTGTTGTTTAAATTGTTAAATAAATTCCTCATACCAGTCCCCATGACTGACTCGTTGTTTGTTTCACTTTGCAAACGCGGGTACCCTCATTTTCACACGGGCAGCCTAGTTCACAGGTGACAGGTTGTTTTTGGTTCTGCACTGTTGCATAGAGTGCATTTTGGCTCATGGCGAGGCTGACTTCACAGAGATGACTTTGACATTTTCCGCCATTATTGTATTTATATTATGATTCCGCCACTGGCGATGCAGACTGCTTAACTTTCAATACTTATTATCGTATGTATATGTACCGCCTTCGGCGATGTAGACTGATACCCTTATTATGTCTCACTGCATGTATATATATTCCGCCTCTGGCGATGATGACTGATCACTTCCCTTTTATTTACTAAGTTATATCCTACGCTGTACTATTCTGATGTTGTTACATGTTGTGATTCCGCTGTCATACCCTTGTAAAATTATTCTATTTATTGTTTCTGCTATTATTTGTACTCTGCTATGATGATTGATGTGTTATATTCCAATGATTATCCTTAATACCGCCCCTCGGATTTTGGGATCATCACACAAGGTTTACAGTAAAAGATTTAACGTTACCGTCCATATACTTAAATGCTAATAACTCAGCAAATCCTCAAATTTTAACCTATGTTTCTGGCATTAAAAATATCATCATTCATTCCTTTTATCTAGGTTATTATTTAATAGCTTAAGACTTAATATTTAAGCATTTTGATTTTTAAACATGAATTTTACCATTCTTATAGGTCATTTTTCAATATCTGGTGTCTCTATCAATATACACATATATACAGTCATGTTAAACATTACTGAATATATGCTTAAATACTAGTATAACCGCACAACGGTGTGGAAACTGACCGTTTGATTATATAATTTAAAAAAAATTGTTGTACTTTTAGATTAATCGACTAAAACATGATTAATTTAAGAATTTGTTGCATTTTCTAAATAATCTATTTAGGTATATTAAAGAATATTGTAGTAAAAATATGATATTAATGGTAGATTTGAAATAGATTTAAAACATAATGGATATTTTAGAGAAATTTTAGGAATTAGAATATGAGCAGTTAAAAATAAGCTACTATTCACACCCCAGTTTACACTACCGGCCACCAAAACTAAAAGCACCCCAAATATTTTCATTTTCCTCTAATGGTCACCGTCTAAATTAATAACGTAAAAACGGAGAGGCCACCATTTCCCTCATCTAAACGAATGCTTCCTTTCTCGCTTACTTTCTATTTATCTTCATCTACATACGTGCTCTTCAATCTGAAAGGGCAGTTGCATTTTCTGATGGCGCTAGGTCTGAATTTTTTTACATTGTTTTCCATCTTTTTTGACTTTGGTTGATGACTATGATAAAATCCATCCGTTTCACACCCCAATTGCAACCTTAGCTTTCTTCTAAGTCCTAATTTATCCGACTTTAGAATTACAATAACGTTATTCAACTTCTTTTTCCCGTTGTTTTACACCATCTTCGGATCAATGTACTCTGCGAATCAAATACCTAAAGTCAAATATTTCAAGAAAAAATTAATATAATCCATTTTCATAACCACATTAGCAATTTTAATTTTTATAAATGAATACTTAGTTCGTCGGTTGTGAAATGATTTGTCAAATCACCATCTATGTCTTTTGAGTCATTTGATCGAACTTCTTACATCATATTATCACAACTTTCATGTTTATCATCCGAAACAATAAGGGCATTGTCCAACTTATCATCATTCAACACTACAAGAAAAATACCCTATTGCAACTAGCTATTTGCAACAGGCAACAAAAGACAGTTGCAGTAAATGGCATTTAGCAACGGACCTATTATAGGAGTTGCAATAAATAAGATTTAGCAACAGGCATTTTCTTTCTGTTGCGAAAAACATATTTTTAGCAACTGCGCTTCTCTTCCTGTTGCAAATACATATTTTTAGCAACGGCGCTTCCAAGCCAGTTGCGAATAAATATCTTTAGCAACTGTTTTCGCCTGTTGCAATAACTGTATTTTCTACAACTGGTAAAGTCAGTTGCGAAAAAACATACTAAAAATAAGTATAAGCTTTTAATGATTAACTTTTAATAATTAATTTTAAATAGTTACTGTTTAATGATTAACTACTAGTAATTATACAATAATTAAGATTAATATTTAATAATTATTAATTAATAATAAATTTTAAGTATTGTAAAGTGATATTTATAACTGATAATTAAATAATAGTAATCAATAATTAACAAATAATAATAAATAACATCTAAAAATTAAGAAAATAAATAAATAATTATTAAATAATAATAAATTAATTGTAAAAAATTAATGGATAATAATTAATTATTAATTTGAAATATATATATGTTTAAATATTAAATAAGTAATAAATAATTAAATAATTAATAAATTCATAATAAATAATTACTATTAAATTCAAAAGTACGAAGTAATAGGTAATATTTAGTTAGGTTTCGATAATTTTTCTTTGAATGGCGTGGGTACCAACAAAATATAAATTTAAATAGAAACAAAAATTCAATCGTAAATAAAGAATAAAACAAAATTAGTTGATAATGAGCGAAAAATAGTCCTTTATTCAATTGTAAATAAAGAATATAACATCTGAATGGAAAAAGGTAAATGCTAGTAGGTTACATGATACTAATTTCATGGTTCAAAACATTAATGCTGGCATTAACTCCGTTCTTTCTCACATTAATTATATGAATAATATATTATATATAAGTTGTAGAAGACTGATTAACTTTCTTTGATTTACACACGGAGCAGAGCGACAGATTTGGGTTATATAGATATATAAAGAAAATGATATGTATATATACTAATAAAATAAATGGCAGATTACACAAATTGAAAATTACTTCAAATTAAACATTTAATATATAAAGAAAATGATATGTATATATAGTAATAAAATAAATGGCAGATTACACAAATTGAAAATTACTTCAAAAATAACATTTAATTCCCTAAATTGTCCATTACAAACAAAAGGAATGACATTACTTTGTATTAATGGAATGCTAATTAAAATTAGAGACAAAATGAATGACGTTACAAACAAAAGAAAATTTTGGCTCCAGCTAATTAAAATTAGGCGGCATTAATTTAAATTTCGGCTCAAAGTGCCAAAATAATCGATATTAATCCAAATATCTTAATCGTCGCTATTCTCCCCAAATCGGAAAACAAAGTTTCTCCCTTCGGATCCAAATCCGTATGCCAGTTGTACTACTTCCCAAATCCGAAAATTTGCCTTCTTAGTCTCAGATCTAAATACATACGCTCTTCTTATATTTGGAGAAGATGGCCGTCAATAGATCTGATGAAAACAAGGAACTCCATGAATCGCTCCGATTCCGTTTTCTTCCTAATGTAGCACTCCGATTCCGCAAGCTGATCCACGAAATTGCCGTCGATTGATCTGCAGGTGTTGAAAAGAGTACCTGAAGATGCGGAAAAGTAAAAATCGACCATGGAAATGAACTCCATGAATTCGTTAGGGAAAGCGTCCTCGTTTTTGAGCTCAAGCACCTCAAAGAACTCTTCTATAAGTTCCATATGTTGGTCTCTTATGCTTCTAATTCTCTCACATTTGACTGATTTTCAGCAAACGAGGGCTTAGAGAGTTTCTGGTGTTGGGTAGCGTGGTTCTTTTGGTTTTTGTTGCGAGTATTTTAGTCCTTTGGTTTTGCGTCTTTGATATAGTTATGGGTTTTCCTCTGGCTTGAGTGGTGTATTTATTTTGGGGATGGTTAGTGTTATGTTTCTTGTTGGTTCATTTACATAGCAAAACATATCTATATAAGCTTAGCTCTGTCCAGGCTGTGTTTTGGGGTGACGCTTCCCTTTGTATCGCTTCAATCTCCTCTCGAGTCTCTATCTATATGCTAGTTTTATTTGTGTCGACCATTGCAATGGTTGCTTTCTATTTTGCTATAAGCACTTAATTGGGTTATCTTACTTTCTTCCTTGATGGAAATGCTATGTCTCCTGTCTGCTGATCAGAGTTTCATTGGTTCGTAGTATCTAGTTTTTTCATAGGGTTGTTTCTTTTTGAATTGTTCCAGGTTAAATTAATATGTATTGCAGCGTACTCTCTTGTCTTGTTAGTTTCATGTCATAAAGCTTTGCTATGTTTCTTGGCTTTTATCTTCTCGGGCTTGGGGTTATGTCTTGCTGTAAGTTCCGTATGTTGGTCTCTTATGTAAGTTTTGCATGTTGGTCTCTTATGCTTCTAATTTTTTCAGGGCTAAAGATGGGACTCTAATGAAAACAAGGAACACATGGAAGCTTTCAGCGTTTGGTATGGAGGCAGCGAGCGTGGAAATTCCTTTATTCGGTTGTTGGTTCACAATTCTTCATTTATCGGTTTGTTTTCTAACATATTTCAAGATTCTTGTTGCTGTGTACTTTCGATTTACTTCTATGCTTTTATTGAAATAGGATTATGTGTTATCGAGAAAGAAAACCGATGATAATAAATCATTGGCCATCTTTTTTTATTAACTAAGAACATTATATAGTTTGTGTAACACCCCGTAATTCTATGACATTAAGATTCTCAAATTAAAGTATAATTAATTTTTAAAAGAAAAATTAAAAGAAAAAGATCCATGCAGTTGTTTAATTTCAGTATTGTAACTAACATGAAAAAGAGAAGTAAGGAGAGAACAATAATTATTATTGTTCTAAGAATTATTAACAAAAGCCTCTGTAGCTCAGTTGGTTAAGGCATTGGATTTGTAGCATGGAGGTCGGGGGTTCGAACCCCGGCGGCGGCATAATTTTTTTATCTTTGTTTTAGAGAGGGCCAACTGAACATGCAAATATATGTACGTATACAAATTCAAAATTTGAAAGGATAAGAACGTACATATAAGGAAATAAAGAAAAAATATATATATACATATGAGAATATAAATATATATATATATATGCAAAAATATATGTATACGAAAGATAAAATTCAAGATAAGGCTACAGTCAATGAAATATGGCAACATCATTTGAATTTTAAAAATAAAATGAAAGTTGTGCGTATATATATACGCGTAAAATGGTCGTTAGAGGAATTGTATACATATAAGAATATTTCATGTGAATAAAACAGTTAAATAAATTCCAGAAATTCAAAAGTTCGAAAATCAAACTTCTACGCCAAAACAATTCATTCGAAATTCAAATTTCTACGCCAAAATAGTGGGACCCAATGCTGACTCAGCACTGCGTGTATGATAAGGTTTGGCTAGATTCGTCTATGTACCTGGACTATTTTCTTAACTAGGTTCAATGCTGACTCAGCGCTGCGTGTACGATAAGGTCTTGAGCAGCTATATAAACAGCCCTAGTCTTCATTCTCTTTGCACCAATTCTCTTCTATCCTTATGCTGCTAAGATTCATGGCTTCTTCCCCTCCTCTAAAATTTCTTAAATAATTAAAATAAAATATAAATTCAAGACATGGAGATGCTGCTCAAATCTGTTCAAGAGAAGATTCAAATCAAAGTGAAGAATTCAAAGGCTAAATCAACAAACCTCGAGCAACGACATACGAATATTAGCATCGTCATTCTTCTATTCTAGATCTAATTTCTGTAAGTCAGTTGTTTCTAGATTTGAACGTTTTTGCTTTATTTTGTGACATGAAATTAAAGGAATAAAAGAATATGCCAAATCGCTCTCTCTCTCTATTCGAATCTGTGTTTATACTCTTGGACTAAATTAAGAACTGTTATGATTCAAGGACAAATAAGACTTTGCCTAAGACCGTTGCCTATGACTATGGATTCTGAGATCATGTGCCCTTGGACTATGAACATAAGCCTTTGATTTTGGGACATAAAACATTGCCTATGACGGTGACTTATGACTGTGGGAATTATTTTCCCTTTTGACTATGAATATTGCCTATGACTATGGACATTTGCCTATGACTATGAACACAAGCCTTTGATTTGGACATAAAGTATTACCTATGACATAACAACAGTGATTTAAACATCTATGATTCATGACTAGGAAAATTGTTGCTTTGGTTTTGTGACTATGAAATTGGGTCTAAAACCCGATTTATCTATTCTGTCTGTTCTTGATTTTCTTTGGTTTTAGACTGTGGGAATTTACCTATTAAGTTAGGTCTACCCATGTTCTCGAACCTATTCTGTCTATTCTTGGTTTTAGACCGTGGGAATTTACCTATTAAGTTAGGTCTACCCATATTCTTGAACCTGCGTCGTTATTCAAAATCTTTTTATGCCAACTATTATGTCCAACCTTTTTCATAGCACCTTTGGTTCATTCCCTATTTTCTACGAATCTAGATTTATTTACAATCTAGGTTGAATCATGATTATACGAACGGTGGGAATGCGATTTGGGAAAAACACAAAAATAAACATAAATATAGTTGTAAGCTTGAAATTGGCATAGTTTGGAAGCGAACATGATTTTGATTTATACAATTTTAGAACATGTGTTAAGACATGTGAATTGGGTAGATTCGACATGGATTATAGGTTATGAAATTTAGATCTAGTATTGGCATGTAAACTGAAAAACTAGAATAATAAATCTAGTTTGTATGTAGATTGTAAACTAGAAGAATAAATCTAGTTTTTGGGCATAAACGGTGAGCTAGAATAGAAAATCTAGTTTGGCATATAAAATCTAATTTAGCATAAACTGGAAATAAAGATGATAGATCTAAATTGCTATGAACTGTAGGTTAGGCAAATCAAGATTTGGGCCTAGAATATAAGTCTGTTAGCGACAAATGAATATAGGCCAAATTTGTTTAAAAAGGGGGAAATGGGCTGTAAGATAAATTGTTAACAATTTATAAACAAAAGAAATATATTTTGATAACACCCCTTTTTATAACTCGTACCAGAAAGTTCTAGGGTGACAGAGAGGATAGTGTCTAGGCTTGGGTTTGGAAAATATAAGTTTCCTGCCCTCCCTGGCTATCCCTAACTGATCCGACGAACGGGATGGTTGCTTTCAAAACCAGGTTTGGAAATTAATCAGAAAACCCTTTGAACTTAGAAAACATGAATATGCCTAACCCGAGGTTAGACTGAGTTGCGGTGTAAACCTGCCCGGAACCGACCGACACATCCAGTAACCGCAGCAATATCTGTCTAATGTGAGAGGTTGCGGCTTTAATTTATTAATTAAAGCTAGAACAAGAAGGGGAGGGTTAAGTCCATAGGAACACTTAACCAACACAGTTAAAGCTAGAATGGGAAGGTTAAGTCCATAGGAGCACTTAACCAACTTAACACTGTTAAGCTAGAATGGTAGGGTTAAGTCCATAGAAACACTTAACCAACTTAACACAGTTAAAGCTAGAATGGGAGGGTTAAGTCCATGGGAATACTTAGCCAAATTAACATGTTGACTAGACTAGAAGGTGGGGTTAAGTAAAGTTAATACACTTAGCCAATTTAACATGTTAATTAGACTAGAGGTTGGGGTTAAGTAATACACTTAGCCAATTTAATATGTTAGCTGGACTAGACCATAGGGTTAAGTAAACTTGAATGCTTAACCGTCAGAATATGATAAATGAATAGGGTTAAGTAAAAAGCATAAAGGGATAACACTTAACCAATTTAACAGGATAAGGGAAGAGGGTTAAGATAACTTGAATCGACTAAAGACACTTAACCAATCCAACCTAGCGAGAAAGAAAACTAAGTAGTAAACCTCAGTTGAAAAGGGGACTAAGTAGTAAAATTTAGTTAAGAAAACAAGGAATTTGGAAACTAAGTGGTAAACCTTAGTTAGTAGAACTAAGTAGTAATTCTTAGTATAACACGAAGGAGTGGACGTCCATCTGATTTTAAAGAAGACTCCAACGAATTGGGATACGAAGCCCGAGGCTTCGAGGGGACGTGAGGGTACTCTTGGTATCCCTCTGTGAGGCTGCAGATGATCCGCCTGGGCGCACAGAGGTTAAGGTCTACGGTAGAAGAGCCAAGGGTATGCCTTGGTTGCAATATATGGCAACCAAAAGACTAGGATGGACCAGCGTGATTCGGCGAGAAGACGGAAGCCCTGTGATAGCAACTCGTCGTCTACCTACCATCTTCAGTCAAGCGAGACACGTGAAGCGGGAAGGCTGGAGGACTCATACGGACCACATACTTGCTATCTAGTTGTGGTTGCGGGGTGTTGTTGGCCATAGAATTAGTGGGGCAGATAGGGGCCTTCGTACAGTTCTCATTTTACAAGGGTGGCCTTCCATTAGTTGAGGGAGGGGTCGAGTGGGACCATAGCCACTGGAAAAACAGACCTTAGCATCTGCATCGGCAGATATTGAAAGCTCCCGACCGAGTTCCGTATTTCTAGAGTGGCCCTGACAGCGGAACTCGGACCGCACATTACTGGACATGTGCATCTAGACAAGCGATAACGATTCGCGATACATGCGTGGGAACAGTCTAGGAACATGTACCACCCTAGGTGGTGTGTCCTAGACTAAAGGGCATCGTTCGACAGGTAGCATAATCCCTAGTTTGGAACTAGGTGGCATAAACCCTGAATCCAAGAAGCATTCAGAAAAATAGCGTAAGTTCTAGTTGAATCTAGAAGGCACTTGATAGAAAACCCTAGATTAGATCTAGGTAATTAAATAATAAATGGATGCCTGAAGGCGACGGAAACTACAGGGATTGGGTTCACGTTATCGTTACTAATAGGGACACTAGTTAGGCAGTGCAGAGATATAGAAACCAGAATAATAAGGTAATAGCGAAGCAGAAAAAGTATTAAAGTATATCCAGTTTATCTTGCCTTAGTATATCTTGTGGTAATCTTATCTTATCCTGTTGACCCTATCATCATGGTATTGTCTTGTATTCAGTTAATTCATGTCGTTTCGTTTTTCCCTGTTCACATGCTAGAAGTTACCGACTTACTCAGGCTTTATGTCTGACTCTGTTTTTCTTTCGCTTATTTTCTTCCGTCCCCCCCCTCCAGGTAGTTGAGGAGGGAATAGTATAACTCAGGATTAGATTGGACCGTTGCTCTATCCCCAGCTGGAAGATTTGACGAAGTCGTCCTTGGATTCTCTTTCAGATGCTATGGCTGGCTCTTGCTACATTAGGGAATATAAAATGATGTTTTATGCTTCTTTATTTTGTAAAGACAGATGATACTATGATATTGTAAAAGAATCTTGTACAGACTATTTTATCAATAAAGAAAAGTTCTATTTTCCGTTGTTTAATATTTGTCTGTCTTGTAATTTATCTGCATCTTTTACCCAAAATGCTCCACAGAACTTAGTGCATTACCTTTGTGAGTGACACTAACGGACGTGGGGTGTTACACGTGGTATCAGAGCTGAAGGTTACCGGATCAGATAAAGATTTGAAAAATTATTTTTCAAAACAGTTTTTAAAGAAGCATTTTCAAAAGAAAAATTTTGTTTTAAAAGGCATATTCCCCAAAGCCATAAGCACTATCTTTTGATTCTCTGTTCGAGTCCTCGTTTCCTTCTTTCTTGAGTCTCTGGGGCTCCTGGCTTTCTGGGAGGTAACCTCATCGAAGGGCAAAGTAATGCCCGACTTCCATCAATAGCCGTAGTACTTTCACCTGCGGCCAGTTTTCTTTCAAGCTTTGTAGGGGATTCTGTACGATGGAGGCATCTTTCAAGAGATTTGTTAACATGATTACACACGGAAAAGGATGTGGAGTTTGGCAAAAGAGCACAACCCAAGGATGAGGAAAATCATGGATGTAGACTTGGCTCACAAAGGAGGAAGGGATTATAAAACCTAAGACAAGAGGAAGTATCTTTACTCGGGTATGATAGGGCATATAATTAAGGACGAGGGCAAGAACAAAGGACAAGATTTTCAGAAGGGCAAGTACATACTATGCGTACCTAGGAGAAAGGTAGTAAAGTTCTGTTGGAAGAGTCTAGTTTTTCTGTTCGTACTCTTTCCTTTTTAGCACTTCGCATTTGTTCATATTTGCTTCCATAGTCGAGTCTCTGCACCTTAGTACTTGTATAGTAAGAAGATCCCAATCAGTCTCAAACCCAGTGGGTGGTTCGACCCGTTTATTTTTGGTTAGTAGGGGTTTGAATAGCTATCGAGTTTGCTTATATCATATCACGTCGATCATCTAAAATCGGAGGAGATATGAAACGACCCGCAAATCCGTGCTATCTGAGTTGACTAAATACGCCATACGTCCAACCCAAATAACACAGAAATACGACTCATTATTAGAAAGAAGTTAGAGGATGAGAAATAGAAAGAAAGAAATATTAGAATAGAAGAAAAACGAAGATCACAACTCACAGCGGAACGAAGAAAATATATTATATAACATAAGCTTCGAAATACAAATCTGTTTTGTACATAAATACATACCATCATCAGAGTACACATAACATTTGATCCATCGGAAGTAACTCTAAATAACTAACGTTGAAGCCTCCTGCTTCAAGCTCCTCCAAGTGTATCTGTAAAAGCCTGAAACACTTGACTGCCCGTACAAATTTGGGCACCCAAGAGTTTAGGAAAAACAAAACAAAACAAACTCTGGGTCAGTCATGGGACTGGTGTGAGTAAACTCCAACCACTTGCTTAACTTTTAAAAACTCTTTTCAAAAGAAAAGATAATAGTAAGACCAGCCCACACATAAACACGGACGGTTTTTACCTTACTATAACCCAAAACACTTTGATACGAAATCCAGTGGTATTATAATAATGTCTACATCAAGTAAATAACCAAATAGTAGAACGCTTGCATCTCACGCTCCACATATATATGATAAAATCAAAAACCGCATGGCGCTTATTGGAGATTGGATTTCCAACATGACAAGGTATGGAACCACCTTCCGATGATGTATCTCTAGAGGCAAATACACCTGGGTTCAACAAGAACGTCTTGCAACCCGGCCCACACATGACCGACCACTCATTTCGCTTGAGTGTATCGAATGTATATCACCAACGGTTGGACTCAAACCACCGTTTCCCGAATGGGCAGAATCGATAGATTTAGAAACAAAAGGAATTTCTCTAGATAGGTGATTATACACCCTAATGGGTGCGACCCACATAGCCATGCTGCCTGCCCGATTTTTGTCCTTTCCCGGTTGTTGAGGCCTGAGGCTACGCATACTTACCATTCATTGATAGCACAATCACTTTGAATGCCACATTGTCAGATCCGTTAATCATTGGTTGAGTTTGCCCAAATATTCTGGATATTATGCTAAGGGATAAATCCGTTGCAACCATATATATTCATACAGACCAACCCATTTGATCATTGGAAATACTCTGTCAGACATTCGTCCATATACGTTCGTTCTGGGACTGAACGAAACCGAAGGCACTATTTCTATTACTAGAAAAGCCCTTGCACTTCACTCCGTCTTCAATATATTCAGCATACTTGGTTCGCAACGCTTATGCCGATACGGAGTGGTTTTTCGGATAATAATCCAACCGGTCTCTCCATATTGACAACGATGGTCAAAAACTTCGATAGTCTGTGATTTAACTATCGAATAAAACAATTGTTCAATCAACATATCAAACAAATCACTGGGCTCTTTAATTAATATTTCATTAATTAAATCTCTTCTCCATTTCCTTATCAATATTTGTTTACCAAATATTTCAATAATCGATCTTGGCCCTTTACGCTATTTTTGATTTCGTTTCCTTATCGAATTCTATATATATCGATATATAGATTCCTAATTGTCAAATTTCTTAAAAATATTCTATCTCCTTAAATTCCCGGAAAATTTCGCCATAACCTCCCCTGTATCGGGAGCATCGGGAAATTTCAAATAGCCTCCCGGTATCTTCCTCAATCAAAAAGAAAAAGGAAAAGCCAAGCGGCTTGCCGATACGGCGCATAAAACCCATATATGAATTAAACATGTACCTTTTTGTCGGGCACATAAATTTAAATCCTCATATACTTCCTCCCGTACCTGTTCAACAACTGTTCACCTGTTTCTAATTCAATTCAACTCAATCCATTCATTTGAATTCAATTTTGAATCGTTTGAATTTAGTTTCGCTCAATTATTCTTTAATTAGCCTTTTTGCCTATTTCACTTCTTTGTTGAACATAACATGTTCAAATAAAATATTTAACTCGTTCATAACTAAATTGAATTTCAATTTCAATCCTAGTTTCTTTTTTTCTATTTCGAATATAAATTTCAAATCGAATTTACTTATTCGAACCTCAATATTTCATTTGAAATCTCATTAACTAATTTCTATTCAATTTAGTTAATTCTATTCAATAAATCAAAATCTGGTTTCTGTTTCAAAAATCCTGTTCATTTACACATTTGTATTCGCATATATTTTGCAACTCAACTCTGAGATTTTCTAAATCGAAGCTTCGGATTTTATTTGCTTAAAAATCCTTTTATAATATTAAATAAACCATTTTGGTTTTAAAACGATTCTGGCGCTGCTTTTCTGAAAATTTGATTTTGACATAACTCAAAATCTATACGACGAAATCCAGATTTTTCTCTTCCATTAGAAAACTATTATCAAACCGGTCCTGACGTTTCTTGTTTCGAAGAATTCCGACTTCAATCGAGTTCTATATATTCAATTGAAGTTCGAATCGCCAATTTACGAACTGCAGCGCTGCGGCGAGTTCGTTTTAATTATATTTATAAACATAAACTTTTTAAACTTCGTTTATATAAATCCAATTCCATTCTGATATATTTTAAATATATATCAAACCATTTTTTTTCCCAACTCAACAAATATTTCTGATCTTCTATTTCATTTATATTTGAAGTCTATATTCAAATTTCAATTCGATTCTAATTCAAATTCTATTTCAACTCTTTGAATTCAAATTCCATTTTTAATCTATTTGAACTTCAAATATTTAAACTCATTTTTACTTTGAACTTCAAGTACCACATTTACTTCCTTTGAATTCAAATACCATGTTTCAAATTCCTCTTATTCAAATTTCTTCTATTTAAACTCCATTTGAGTTTTGTTTTATATTTAACATCCATTTGAATTCTATTTAAATTCTTATATTTAAATCCTCTTTATTAAACCCATTATTTAAATCCATTTGAATTTTCCTTATTTCAAATCCATTTGAACTTCTTTAAAATTCAAATTCCATTTCAAAATTTATTTGGATTTCCCATTTTGAAATCCTATTCCACTTCTTACTTTGAAATCCTAATTCCAAAGTTTATTTCAAATTCTATTTTCAAATTCGATATTCAAATCTCTATTTGAATTTCTATATTCAATCCCATGTTCAAATTCAATACTTGAATTTTTATTCAAATCTCTATTCAAATTTCATATTTGAATTTCATTTCAAATCTCTAGTTAAATTTCATATTTCAATTCTTCCTTTGAAATTCTATATTTCAAATCTTATTCGATTTTTCTTTGAAATTCTATATTTCAAAGTCTGTTCAATTCTTCTTTGAAATTTTATATTTCAAATCTATTTTGAAATTCGACATTCAAATCTCTATTTGAATTCCTTTATTCGAAGTCCCTTGAATTCAAATCTTATTTTAATTTCTTGAATTCAAATTCTACTTTCCAATCTAATTCCGTCTATTCAAATTCTATTTGAACTTCTATTTGAATTTCCAATATTCAATCTCCTTTTAAAATTCAAATATTTAAACTCCTTTAAAAATTCAAATGTTATACTCAAATTTCATTTGAGTTATATATTTAAAAATTCCATTTCACATCCTATTTTGAAATTTCATTTCGAATTTCAATCCCATGCTTGTATTCCTATTTCTGAATTATCAAATGATAATTCTTTTCACTTCATTTATAACTTCGTTATAAAAGAACTATTTATAAACTTCGTTTATAAAGAAACTACTCGTTTTATTTCTCAAAACAAGTTTATATTTTTATTCCCATTCAAAATTCAAATTCTATTTAAAAATAGAATTTTTTTCCTTTTTAAATCTCAAATATCCTTTCACGATATTTTTAAATATCATTACTTAAGCCCAGTGATAAAACACACAAAGCAACCAATTATTTATTTTTCTAACACATCATATATAACAATATATATGCAAACAAATAAACAAACAGATAATATATTTTTGAGGAATCCAGTTGGATTCCTCCAACCTGTTTTCCTGCATCCACAGATGTTAGCACATAAATAATACCCATTCTGCTTCGTGGCAGAATATCGCGGTATAGAAGGTCATCCACTAATCATAGCGTGGGGCGTATAGGGTAATCATCCGCTATGAAACTGCGGGAATCCGCTAATGAGACTGCGGGAATCCAACCAATCAACTAACCCAATATATATATATATATATAGCCTAAATAACTAATATATATAAAGCAAACAGAAAACATTCACACAAGCAACAGACAATTATTTTTAATGAAATAAAAATAATTCTAAAGGTGAGTGAGATTTACTCACCGTGATTTTTATTCGATGGAATTAATCGAAGATGTTTGGTTAAAATTTCATTTGTCTCTGGAAAATCCAAATCCATTTCCTGCTACAATTCCAAGTCAACTTGCATTCGCACTTTAGACCTTGCATAGATTAAATACTGTATTTATAAATGTGCAAACAATATGAGCTATATATATAAATATATATTAATCATTATTAGATTTTTAAATGTGAACATTCAAACCTTTTGAACTATATTTTTTTTTTCAGTTTGTATGTATATAGATTGAACATTATAAATAAATTTAATAAATTTAATATTTACCTTAAACACCATTTTAATCACGCTGCTCCCCGTTATCGCCAGCACCCGACAACTACCATCACCTTTCACCATTTCACTGCTAATCCCACTTCAACCATTTCGTTCAACACTCGAGTTACAAGTTCGATCATCACCAGACATTCACAGACCGAAACCCTAACTCGAATCCCTCATCGCATCCTTTAAGATGGTCAGAACACCCACCGAACCGCATCCCGTGACCAACATCGCCCTCGACTTCACCGTCGATTTCAACAGCGCGCCCTCCCCACATCATCAATCAACCTTTTCACGTAATCAGCAGCACCACCGAACTGTGCCTAGGCATCGCAACCCTTCAGACTTCGATTTTCCAAATCTCGATCCTCAGACAAACCCCAACGCACCGCAACTTCACCCTTGAGTGTGCCTGAATCGCGAATACCACCTCGATGTTGAACTCGCGCTAAAATCCCCGAAGTCGAACCCTGGAGTCTCGCGTTCGATTTTGATTTCAGTCTCTTTTTTTTTTTTTTTTTTTAGAAGAGGTTCGGTTTACCGATTTTAAAATGAAAAAGAAAATAAAAGGGGTAGTCGCGATTTTTATAGAAGGAGGAGGGAGACAGGAGGTACACGGCCATTAATTTGATGTCTTCCTTGTTGGCTTGTAAACGAAAGAGGAGGCCATTTTTCCAGCTCGAGGTAATTAAGGTCTGCGTGATTTCAATTTTAGGTCGGCTTCATTCAGGGTATAGGGTGGCTGTTGATAAAATTTTATTTTAAAAAAAAAACTAAAATATCTCACAGTCCTTTATTCTGAACCGCTATTCTAACTTAACGACCGGTGTTTCCGGATTATAACGTTATTTTGAATTTAACGAAATATACTGTATAAAAATAACATATTAAAATAATATGATTTGAATTCAAAACAAATAAATTCCTTAAAAATAAATTACTATCATTATCTTTCGAATTTAATTAAGATTCATATTAACCATTTGAATCACTCAGAATCTATTATAAATTCAAATGGAATTATTTCAGTTCTCGTCTTTCGAAAATTATATATATATATACGAAATAAATCATATATTGATCACTAATTGGTAATTCAATATAAAAATTCTTTTATATTACTAATTCAATATTTAAAAACCATACTAAATATTTAAAATAAACTGTCAAAAAATCTGGGTCGTTACATTCTTCCCCCCTTAAAATAATTTCGTCCTCGAAATTGCTAAGGTAGGAAAAAGGGTACAAATCCATCTCGTTTCAAAATCTCACTCATGTTGAAACTCAACTCCTCATATTTCTACGACTTTAATTCCAACCAAAACTTTTGGTCTTCTTCCTTTCGTATGCCTTCACATTCAATTCATATATTTATTTTCATTTCAAATTCAAAACATTTGAATATTCAAACCAATTTGTTTTCCTTTCAAAACAAATTCCATCAAAACTTTCTAAGGCAGCCATTCATCACTTAGAAACTCGGAAATGAACACTGATGATGTTGCAATCATCATCAGAATTATTTCCCAGCCACTGAAGTGAGTTCAGTGCTTTATCATTTTAAAAATCAATTCAAAATGATTTTCATTCAAAATCTTTTCAAAATAAAACTATATTATTTTAATTACTTTGAAAAATATTTTTCAACTTTCCAGGATTTTGAATTCTGGTTTGAATTAAATTCTAATTCATCTCATTTGTATATTTAATTCCTATACAAATTCTATTTGGTTATAAATAACTATTCTAAATTTATAATCACATTTGATTATAAAGTCAACATCCATATAATAATAATTCTAGAAAATTATTCTTTCTATATCAAAATAGAAATTTCGGGTAAAATTATTTCTTTTACCCTCTTGGAAACAATACCATGTTGTATTTTCTGTTCAAGTTTTTAGAAATCCCTATCGACTTCGTGGCGTCCCACGATTCGATCAGAATTCATAAACCACCCAACAGACTAGCCAACACAATATAAAACAATTTTTATATCAAATAACAAATACGCTCTCTCGTATATATATACGCTCAACTCATTCTAGGATACTACTGATCCTATCTCTAATGAGCACAACTCCACAAAGCCTATGTATTCGTTCAACCTAAGCTCTGATACCAACTGAAACGACCCGCAAATCCGTGCTATCTGAGTTGACTAAATACGCCATACGTCCAACCCAAATAACACAGAAATACGACTCATTATTAGAAAGAAGTTAGAGGATGAGAAATAGAAAGAAAGAAATATTAGAATAGAAGAAAAACGAAGATCACAACTCACAGCGGAACGAAGAAAATATATTATATAACATAAGCTTCGAAATACAAATCTGTTTTGTACATAAATACATACCATCATCAGAGTACACATAACATTTGATCCATCGGAAGTAACTCTAAATAACTAACGTTGAAGCCTCCTGCTTCAAGCTCCTCCAAGTGTATCTGTAAAAGCCTGAAACACTTGACTGCCCGTACAAATTTGGGCACCCAAGAGTTTAGGAAAAACAAAACAAACTCTGGGTCAGTCATGGGACTGGTGTGAGTAAACTCCAACCACTTGCTTAACTTTTAAAAACTCTTTTCAAAAGAAAAGATAATAGTACGGCCAGCCTCTCGACTCGACCAACCCATTTGATCATTGGAAATACTCTGTCAGACATTCGTCCATATACGTTCGTTCTGGGACTGAACGAAACCGAAGGCACTATTTCTATTACTAGAAAAGCCCTTGCACTTCACTCCGTCTTCAATATATTCAGCATACTTGGTTCGCAACGCTTATGCCGATACGGAGTGGTTTTTCGGATAATAATCCAACCGGTCTCTCCATATTGACAACGATGGTCAAAAACTTCGATAGTCTGTGATTTAACTATCGAATAAAACAAGTGTTCAATCAACATATCAAACAAATCACTGGGCTCTTTAATTAATATTTCATTAATTAAATCTCTTCTCCATTTCCTTATCAATATTTGTTTACCAAATATTTCAATAATCGATCTTGGCCCTTTACGCTATTTTTGATTTCGTTTCCTTATCGAATTCTATATATATCGATATATAGATTCCTAATTGTCAAATTTCTTAAAAATATTCTATCTCCTTAAATTCCCGGAAAATTTCGCCATAACCTCCCCTGTATCGGGAGCATCGGGAAATTTCAAATAGCCTCCCGGTATCTTCCTCAATCAAAAAGAAAAAGGAAAAGCCAAGCGGCTTGCCGATACGGCGCATAAAACCCATATATGAATTAAACATGTACCTTTTTGTCGGGCACATAAATTTAAATCCTCATATACTTCCTCCCGTACCTGTTCAACAACTGTTCACCTGTTTCTAATTCAATTCAACTCAATCCATTCATTTGAATTCAATTTTGAATCGTTTGAATTTAGTTTCGCTCAATTATTCTTTAATTAGCCTTTTTGCCTATTTCACTTCTTTGTTGAACATAACATGTTCAAATAAAATATTTAACTCGTTCATAACTAAATTGAATTTCAATTTCAATCCTAGTTTCTTTTTTTCTATTTCGAATATAAATTTCAAATCGAATTTACTTATTCGAACCTCAATATTTCATTTGAAATCTCATTAACTAATTTCTATTCAATTTAGTTAATTCTATTCAATAAATCAAAATCTGGTTTCTGTTTCAAAAATCCTGTTCATTTACACATTTGTATTCGCATATATTTTCCAACTCAACTCTGAGATTTTCTAAATCGAAGCTTCGGATTTTATTTGCTTAAAAATCCTTTTATAATATTAAATAAACCATTTTGGTTTTAAAACGATTCTGGCGCTGCTTTTCTGAAAATTTGATTTTGACATAACTCAAAATCTATACGACGAAATCCAGATTTTTCTCTTCCATTAGAAAACTATTATCAAACCGGTCCTGACGTTTCTTGTTTCGAAGAATTCCGACTTCAATCGAGTTCTATATATTCAATTGAAGTTCGAATCGCCAATTTACGAACTGCAGCGCTGCGGCGAGTTCGTTTTAATTATATTTATAAACATAAACTTTTTAAACTTCGTTTATATAAATCCAATTCCATTCTGATATATTTTAAATATATATCAAACCATTTTTTTTCCCAACTCAACAAATATTTCTGATCTTCTATTTCATTTATATTTGAAGTCTATATTCAAATTTCAATTCGATTCTAATTCAAATTCTATTTCAACTCTTTGAATTCAAATTCCATTTTTAATCTATTTGAACTTCAAATATTTAAACTCATTTTTACTTTGAACTTCAAGTACCACATTTACTTCCTTTGAATTCAAATACCATGTTTCAAATTCCTCTTATTCAAATTTCTTCTATTTAAACTCCATTTGAGTTTTGTTTTATATTTAACATCCATTTGAATTCTATTTAAATTCTTATATTTAAATCCTCTTTATTAAACCCATTATTTAAATCCATTTGAATTTTCCTTATTTCAAATCCATTTGAACTTCTTTAAAATTCAAATTCCATTTCAAAATTTATTTGGATTTCCCATTTTGAAATCCTATTCCACTTCTTACTTTGAAATCCTAATTCCAAAGTTTATTTCAAATTCTATTTTCAAATTCGATATTCAAATCTCTATTTGAATTTCTATATTCAATCCCATGTTCAAATTCAATACTTGAATTTTTATTCAAATCTCTATTCAAATTTCATATTTGAATTTCATTTCAAATCTCTAGTTAAATTTCATATTTCAATTCTTCCTTTGAAATTCTATATTTCAAATCTTATTCGATTTTTCTTTGAAATTCTATATTTCAAAGTCTGTTCAATTCTTCTTTGAAATTTTATATTTCAAATCTATTTTGAAATTCGACATTCAAATCTCTATTTGAATTCCTTTATTCGAATTCCCTTGAATTCAAATCTTATTTTAATTTCTTGAATTCAAATTCTACTTTCCAATCTAATTCCGTCTATTCAAATTCTATTTGAACTTCTATTTGAATTTCCAATATTCAATCTCCTTTTAAAATTCAAATATTTAAACTCCTTTAAAAATTCAAATGTTATACTCAAATTTCATTTGAGTTATATATTTAAAAATTCCATTTCACATCCTATTTTGAAATTTCATTTCGAATTTCAATCCCATGCTTGTATTCCTATTTCTGAATTATCAAATGATAATTCTTTTCACTTCATTTATAACTTCGTTATAAAAGAACTATTTATAAACTTCGTTTATAAAGAAACTACTCGTTTTATTTCTCAAAACAAGTTTATATTTTTATTCCCATTCAAAATTCAAATTCTATTTAAAAATAGAATTTTTTTCCTTTTTAAATCTCAAATATCCTTTCACGATATTTTTAAATATCATTACTTAAGCCCAGTGATAAAACACACAAAGCAACCAATTATTTATTTTTCTAACACATCATATATAACAATATATATGCAAACAAATAAACAAACAGATAATATATTTTTGAGGAATCCAGTTGGATTCCTCCAACCTGTTTTCCTGCATCCACAGATGTTAGCACATAAATAATACCCATTCTGCTTCGTGGCAGAATATCGCGGTATAGAAGGTCATCCACTAATCATAGCGTGGGGCGTATAGGGTAATCATCCGCTATGAAACTGCGGGAATCCGCTAATGAGACTGCGGGAATCCAACCAATCAACTAACCCAATATATATATATATATAGCCTAAATAACTAATATATATAAAGCAAACAGAAAACATTCACACAAGCAACAGACAATTATTTTTAATGAAATAAAAATAATTCTAAAGGTGAGTGAGATTTACTCACCGTGATTTTTATTCGATGGAATTAATCGAAGATGTTTGGTTAAAATTTCATTTGTCTCTGGAAAATCCAAATCCATTTCCTGCTACAATTCCAAGTCAACTTGCATTCGCACTTTAGACCTTGCATAGATTAAATACTGTATTTATAAATGTGCAAACAATATGAGCTATATATATAAATATATATTAATCATTATTAGATTTTTAAATGTGAACATTCAAACCTTTTGAACTATATTTTTTTTTTCAGTTTGTATGTATATAGATTGAACATTATAAATAAATTTAATAAATTTAATATTTACCTTAAACACCATTTTAATCACGCTGCTCCCCGTTATCGCCAGCACCCGACAACTACCATCACCTTTCACCATTTCACTGCTAATCCCACTTCAACCATTTCGTTCAACACTCGAGTTACAAGTTCGATCATCACCAGACATTCACAGACCGAAACCCTAACTCGAATCCCTCATCGCATCCTTTAAGATGGTCAGAACACCCACCGAACCGCATCCCGTGACCAACATCGCCCTCGACTTCACCGTCGATTTCAACAGCGCGCCCTCCCCACATCATCAATCAACCTTTTCACGTAATCAGCAGCACCACCGAACTGTGCCTAGGCATCGCAACCCTTCAGACTTCGATTTTCCAAATCTCGATCCTCAGACAAACCCCAACGCACCGCAACTTCACCCTTGAGTGTGCCTGAATCGCGAATACCACCTCGATGTTGAACTCGCGCTAAAATCCCCGAAGTCGAACCCTGGAGTCTCGCGTTCGATTTTGATTTCAGTCTCTTTTTTTTTTTTTTTTTTTAGAAGAGGTTCGGTTTACCGATTTTAAAATGAAAAAGAAAATAAAAGGGGTAGTCGCGATTTTTATAGAAGGAGGAGGGAGACAGGAGGTACACGGCCATTAATTTGATGTCTTCCTTGTTGGCTTGTAAACGAAAGAGGAGGCCATTTTTCCAGCTCGAGGTAATTAAGGTCTGCGTGATTTCAATTTTAGGTCGGCTTCATTCAGGGTATAGGGTGGCTGTTGATAAAATTTTATTTTAAAAAAAAAACTAAAATATCTCACAGTCCTTTATTCTGAACCGCTATTCTAACTTAACGACCGGTGTTTCCGGATTATAACGTTATTTTGAATTTAACGAAATATACTGTATAAAAATAACATATTAAAATAATATGATTTGAATTCAAAACAAATAAATTCCTTAAAAATAAATTACTATCATTATCTTTCGAATTTAATTAAGATTCATATTAACCATTTGAATCACTCAGAATCTATTATAAATTCAAATGGAATTATTTCAGTTCTCGTCTTTCGAAAATTATATATATATATACGAAATAAATCATATATTGATCACTAATTGGTAATTCAATATAAAAATTCTTTTATATTACTAATTCAATATTTAAAAACCATACTAAATATTTAAAATAAACTGTCAAAAAATCTGGGTCGTTACAAGATATTCCCTGGATACTTATCTGATATTGGTTTAGGCCTTTGGGGCTTGTACTTGAGGAATGTCGAGTTCGACTAGGATGGTTTGCGTGAGAGATGAATAGTTGTGACAGGCGCTCTAAAAAGCGCGTAGTGATCTTTCAACCCTTATAGTTATGGCATGGTGGATAAGGGAGAGACCTCTAATCATACACTTGGCACCGTGATTGACATCTGTTTATTTTGGAAATGGAGGTTAGGAACTTCACAATCGTGAAGATAAATTGGTTAAGATAAAGTGGAGTAAAGCTCAAGAAGGCTAGATACTAGCAACATGCCCTTTTTCCTTAAGGGTGCATCCTTGATTTCTCTGTTTAGGAGCTTTACGCGTAGTTGTTTCTCTCTTTCCAAAGTATATCCTCTAGGTCGTATCTGCGATCAACCGTTTTGTTAGCTCCACCCAAAAAGTACAACCTGAATATATTAAGAGCTACTTTAAGTTGAATACACTTTGTAAGGGGTTTTAAGATATGAAGTTCACTACTTCGATAAAAATTAAGGTTGGTATACATTCAAATATATGCACCAGTTTACTATGGTTTTGAAGTAAGATATATTTTTATTTAATAAAAGAAATGCATCTTTGGGTAGGCAAATTACATGCCTAAATGACAAGAATATTTGTAGGCTGGCTCCTAATATCCTTATGCCACCAAAATATCTAACACTGCTGTATCTTTTGCATGAATTCCTGAAAGAAAGGTGCTGAAATATATATATATACTAGAAAATATAGCTTTAAGTGATTAAATACATCAGAATAGAGGATGGAAATATATACTCTTAACCCTGTCTTGAATATAAAAGAGATTTGTAACATTTTTTGGTAACAAAATTGTATTGTGGCAAAAGTCTCTTATACTTATTTCCTTATAAAACTAGATAATAAACAATAATGAGACTAATATATGAAAAAATTCCAAGCATTTATATTGGAAAACATATATCTATACTCTGTTTTGTTGTACCGAGAATGGTTAAATTTAGGTTAACCAATTTACTTTTGCTTTTAAAAACTTAAACTCTGATCTAAGCAAAAAAGACTTGTATATCTTCATATATACAAGCTATAACTCAGATTTGATTATACTAATATTTCTATATTGGTGAAGAGGGATTCTGGAATTGGAGGGTTGAAAGAGGACAACTCTTGAGTAGATAACCTATGATTTGTGTAGATTACAAATAAATAAATAAAAATTATTGAAATATTTTTGGGTCGTCTCAATTGGTATCAGAACTGTATTGATAAAATACACAACTACAAAAGATTAAATTTAGATATTGGTTGGTAGGCGATTGATTCAAACTGCATGAATATTGAGTGTATGGTTGAATATGTTTATTTAACAAAAGGATGCAGTCGAAACATGTTAGGAAAAACTTTGTTTTAAAGTGAGTTATTGCCTAGTATATGTATGCTTTCATTTACATAACAAGATTAAATGTTTTGATATGTTTGAAGTTTTGGATGCACGTACTGAGTCCTTAAGGAATTTCTAAAAAATAATTGTTGTAGCAGAGTTTGCTCCTATGCAATTTGTTTAAAAGAGGAAAGTAGTATTTAATTTAAGGTATACATTTATATAAGAATATATGCAGTCAGTAATGTACACCTTGGATTACTTGGATGCAAATTAAATAGAGTAATTTTTTTTGAAAGTAGTTGTTGATTAAAAAATATATAAGCCTGTTATAAGCTATTGAAGGATGAAGGAGTGGCTTATAGGTAAAATATGAGTAAGCCCTATATTTGAAAGGAAAAAAAGAAGTTGCAATTAATTTACACATGTGCTTATCTAGATGCAACTAAAACTATGGTTTAGATACTGGAATTGGTAGTCATATAACGAGATAGAGTTTTTAATCTCTTGGAAAAATGATCACTTTAACTTGAAAGGAGATTAAAATGTTTAAGTTATGAAGTTGCTGAAGTACTAAAGATCATTTATAATTGGCGAATATGTTTGCTAAAGTTTGGTGCTAAAATCTCCAGTTATTTGTTGTGTTATCGGCATAAAATACTCCTCTTTTCTTGGAATTGTTTTCTCTGATAATTTTAGGGGGCTACCATTCACACTCCGGTTTACACTTCCGGCCACCTTTCTAAATTTAATACAAATGATTATTTTTTGTATTCTTCTGGTTACCATATATTATTCCTTCATTCAGTTATTCACCACCGCACTTCTCCAAAAAAAAAAAAAAAAAAACTTCTCTACATTTTCAAACCTTAAACCCTAATAAAAGCGGATATTCTTTTGTGTCAAATAGAAATGTAAGATGAAGATAAAAAAGATGTTAGATTTGTTTGATTTTTATTGTTTTCTATTATTTTATAGAATGCATTATTACGTTTCTTTTATGGTTAGGGATTTTCATTGCGTTTTAGCATATTTTCCGACTCCGTTGGAAATTTCAAGCTTGGAGGACACTAAATTTGACAGTGTTGTAATAAAGAATGACAATGTAAGTTTTGACTTGTAGAGTTTTTATACGTATAACTTACGTATCTTATTTTACAAATTTACACATTAATTTTTTTTGTCGTTTGATAGATGGAGTATTTGCACTACAATAAAAAACACTTTTCGCAACAGGCGATACCTGTTGCAGTAGACCTATTGCAACAGGCCTGCGCCTGTTGGTATAGCCGAAGTTGCTAAAAGTCTGCAACATTTTCTGCCTGTTGCAATAAGATGTTGCGGTATACTTTTTTGCAACAGGCTTTTGCTGTTGCAACAGATCATTTTGCAACAGTATATGCATGTTGCAATAGATCCATAAATCTAAAAAAAAAAATACAGCTTATGGATATTACATATTAAATGTATTCGTTTTAGTAATAGTGTATATCACAAAATACAATAAACAAATAAAAAATTTATTTTAACAAAGTTTTAATAGTACAAACAATTACAACAATTTTTTTTTACAATTTTCATACACCACTCATGTATAACAATTTCTTCTCTATCATACATATACTATAACAAGAGAATAAATATCATCAATTTACTATAATAAATATGCAGTTCATGATCCAAGTTTGATGTCGATCATGAACATGTACATGCCTATCCAGGAATATGTATGTCATTCCAGTGAACTCTTTGAGTACTCTCTTGACATTTTTACCCTGCAACATGTGATGCAGTAACATATCAGCAAATAAAGTTTATACTACGAAAATAAAATATTTGGACCAAGAACTAAAATAACATAGCATATTAGGAGACAAATAAATGCATGAGTAAACTCTTTATTTGATAACGGTGGGTGCATCCAGAATTTAATCAACAATTTAACTTCAGTTCAATTTTTTTGTTGTGAACACTTACCAATACATATAACATCAACATTCATCCTCTTAGCAGCTACGTTGAGTAGATGAATATCTATCAGTCTTCTTTCATTTCTCAATTTCAAAGAAAGTGCAGAACCTATAACAAAACGTTTAAATCAATATTAGGAAATACAGGAATATTATAGAAAATTAGCAAATAAAGGAAAATTAGAACTAAAGAAGTGAATGTACATGTTAGTAGATACACAGCGAAAAACAGAAGCCAGCCTTATCATCTCTCTTTATTATCATCTTTGGATTCTTCTCTCATTATGTTCTTCTGTTGCAAATCTAAAGGCATAATTTATTCAATATCAAACTGCACTTTTATTTATATTGTTTCTCATGAGATTGGCAGTCCAAGTATTAAACCCAAATCAGCAGCACAAATTCAAACCAAATTAAAGCAAAACAATTGATTTCTCCTTAATTATGAAAAGGAATCATCCCATTCTTTCCCATCCAAACTGTAACACCCTACGTCTGTTAGTGTCACTCACAAAGGGAATGCACTAAGTTCTGTGGAGCATTTTGGGTAAAAGATGCAGATAAATTACAAGACAGACAAATATTAAACAACGGAAAATAGAACTTTGCTTTATTGATAAAATAGTCTGTACAAGATTCTTTTACAATATCATAGTATCATCTGTCTTTACAAAATAAAGAAGCATAAAACATCATTTTATATTCCCCAATGTAGCAAGAGCCAGCCATAGCATCTGAAAGAGAATCCAAGGACGACTTCGTCAAATCTTCCAGCTGAGGAAAGAGCAACGGTCCAATCTAATCCTGAGTTATACTATTCCCTCCTCAACTACCTGGGGGGGGGGGGGAACGGAAGAAAAGAAGCGAAAGAAAAACAGAGTCAGACATAAAGCCTGAGTAAGTCAGTAACTTCTAGCATGTGAACAGGGAAAAACGAAACGACATGAATTAACTGAATACAAGACAATACCATGATGATAGGGTCAACAGGATAAGATAAGATTACCACAAGATATACTAAGGCAAGATAAACTGGATATACTTTAATACTTTTTCTGCTTCGCTATTACCTTATTATTCTGGTTTCTATATCTCTGCACTGCCTAACTAGTGTCCCTATTAGTAACGATAACGTGAACCCAATCCCTGTAGTTTCCGTCGCCTTCAGGCATCCATTTATTATTTAATTACCTAGATATAATCTAGGGTTTTCTATCAAGTGCCTTCTAGATTCAACTAGAACTTACGCTATTTTTCTGAATGCTTCTTGGATTCAGGGTTTATGCCACCTAGTTCCAAACTAGGGATTATGCTACTTGTCGAACGATGCCCTTTAGTCTAGGACACACCACCTAGGGTGGTACATGTTCCTAGACTGTTCCCACGCATGTATCGCGAATCGTTATCGCTTGTCTAGATGCACATGTCCAGTAATGTGCGGTCCGAGTTCCGCTGTCAGGGCCACTCTAGAAATATGGAACTCGGTCGGGAGCTTTCAATATCTACCGATGCAGATGCTAAGGTCTGTTTTTCCAGTGGCTATGGTCCCACTCGACCCCTCCCTCAACTAATGGAAGGCCACCCTTGTAAAATGAGAACTGTACGAAGGCCCCTATCTGCCCCACTAATTCTATGGCCAACAACACCCCGCAACCACAACTAGATAGCAAGTATGTGGTCCGTATGAGTCCTCCAGCCCTCCCGCTTCACGTGTCTCGCTTGACTGAAGATGGTAGGTAGACGACGAGTTGCTATCACAGGGCTTCCGTCTTCTCGCCGAATCACGCTGGTCCATCCTAGTCTTTTGGTTGCCATATATTGCAACCAAGGCATACCCTTGGCTCTTCTACCGCAGACCTTAACCTCTGTGCGCCCAGGCGGATCATCTGCAGCCTCACAGAGGGATACCAAGAGTACCCTCACGTCCCCTCGAAGCCTCGGGCTTCGTATCCCAATTCGTTGGAGTCTTCTTTAAAATCAGATGGACGTCCACTCCTTCGTGTTATACTATGAATTGCTACTTAGTTCTACTAACTAAGGTTTACCACTTAGTTTCCAAATTCCTTGTTTTCTTAACTAAATTTTACTACTTAGTCCCCTTTTCAACTGAGGTTTACTACTTAGTTTTCTTTCTCGCTAGGTTGGATTGGTTAAGTGTCTTTAGTCGATTCAAGTTATCTTAACCCTCTTCCCTTATCCTGTTAAATTGGTTAAGTGTTATCCCTTTATGCTTTTTACTTAACCCTATTCATTTATCATATTCTGACGGTTAAGCATTCAGGTTTACTTAACCTATGTACCAAACCTAGTGATTTGGTGCTTCTATCAAATGTACGAAATGGTCTTTTTACCATTTTTGCTTCTACACATGTCTCACATTTGTAGTTTTTATCTACTTGGAAATTTGGTATTAATCCCAAATTTGATAACTTTTTCATTTTTCGGAAATTTATGTGTCCTAATCTATCATGCCATAATAAAATTTTATGCTCAAGCAAATAAGAAACTTCAATTTTATTAATAGCACAACCAGAATACATAGGTTTGTTGCCGATAACGGCTACATTCGCCTTAAATAGGCCATCACATAAATATCCTCTTCCTATATACATTCCAGCTTTGGATAGAACCATCTTATCTGACTCGAAAACCATTTTGAATCCTTTCTTTGATAAAACAGCACCAGAGATGAGATTCTTACGGATGTCTGGAACATGGAGCACATCATTTAATTTGATAGTTTTCCCAGAAGTAAATTTAAGGATTACTGTGCCACTGCCTTTGACCATGGAAACTGCAGAATTACCCATACATAGGCTTTCTTGGTGGTCGAATTTTGTATATGTAGAGAACATGGATTTGTCAGAACAAATATGACGAGTAGCGCCTGTGTCTACCCATCATTGATTAGGATTCTGAACCAAGTTGCATTCCGATACAACTTCTGAGAAGTTGGGCTCGTCCACTTCCATGTTATCCACTATATTTGCCTCTTTATTGCCTTCCTTTTTGCGTCGACAATCTCTAGCGGCATGTCCCGCTTTTCCACAAACCCAGCAGTCGACATTGAACTTCTTGGCTCGCTTGTTGTCTTTTGGTTTGTTATATGTAGCTTCCCTTTTCTTTTGGAAATTCTCCTTTTTGTTTTTGGTCTTGGCCCCTTCAGTATCAAGTGCCTCCTCGCTTTGTTTTGTAATTCCACGGTTATCTGCTTCAATTTTTAGTCGGACTATAAGATCCTATAGAGAGATTTCCTTCTTTTTATGTTTCAAATAGTTGCGGTAATCTCTCCATGACGGAGGCAGTTTTCCCATGATGGCTTCAACCAAAAACGATTCTCCAACCTTATGACCTTCCGCTTCGAGTTCACGAATGATAATTTGCAGTTCATGTAATAGAGAAGTCACTAGTTTGGAATCGACCATCTTGTAGTCCATGAGTTTGTCTACAATGAATTTCTTAAGACTAATATTATGCGTCGTATACTTTGTGGCAAGTGCATTCTAGAGAGCTTTTGCTGTCTTTAGAGGTTGATATACTTTGTATAACACCTTATCGAGACAGTTCAAAATATAGTTTCTGCATAGAAAATCAGAATGCTTCCACAAATTAACCTCTGACTCTTTGCCAGTCTGTTCCTCCTCCTCGAGATATTTTTGCAGACCAAGTGTGGTGAGATAGAATAACATCTGATTCTGCCATGTTAAAAAATCGTCACCATCTCCCTTGAACGGATCAGGTCTGTTGTGAGTAGTAGTCTTTGAAAGTTCTACTGTTGCCATCTCTGTTTTAGTAAGAAAACAGTAAAATTCTTAAGATGTTATGTGTCTAGTATACCAAAACAGAGAATAATCAATTATAAACTCGTCGCACAAGTTTATAACTCGAATTTCCACTATATAGAAAATTAATGCTATTTAATAATAGCAATAAGAATGTTGTAATCAAGTTACAACAACAACGTTATACTATTTTAAGAAATATCACAACGTACAGAACGGAAAGATTATAAAATAATGTATATAAATATATAAATAAATTAAAATATAACCGTATAATGTCGTGTGAGGCTTGTCGTAACAATTTCCTTAAGAATTTTATTTCAAAATTCTCCCAAAATACAACAGACGTATTCTGCACGAGATTGTAATGAGTATGTCACTCCGTGATTATATATATAAGAGAATTAGAGAAGAGAGAAGGAAGTTCGGATTGGAATCAGGTTTCCTCCTTATTTATAGTTTATCCGCATCCCTTCGAAAGGTCGTACCCATACCTCTTCGTATAGTCGCATCTCTTCTGAACGATCGCACCTGTACCTCTTCGTACAGTTGCATCTCTTTCGAACGGTCGTGCTCGTACCTCTTCGTATAGACGCATATCTTTCGATGAAAGGAAGTGTCTTTTCGCCAAGTGTCTTTTCGCTGAAATGTGACTATTTTGGCTAAATGAAGTGCCTTTTCGCAAAGTGTCTTTTCGCGAAGTCTCTTTTCGCGGAGATATGACCATTGTGAAATATGACCGTTGGTGAAAGGAAGTGTCTTTTCGTGAAGTGTCTTTTCGCGAAGTGTCTTTTCGCGAAGTGTCTTTTCGTGAAGTGTCTTTTCGCGAAAAACCATACTTCTAATGGTCACGTCCTTTCACTTAATAGTCGCACCTTTTCGCTTAATGGACAAAGTATATTTCATTCAATAACTATGAATTCCAACACATTTGAAGGTGTAATAGGCTAGCCGGATGTCCGAAGAAAACATCTGAAGATGTCTTAGTTGGTGAACTATACAGAAAAGCAATCAAAAAGTTGAAATGGATATAATTCTGAACTACAACACATTACTAACAAACAAAAGCAACTTACAAACAAATAACGATGAGAGGGAACAATACAAGCTTTTAAATCTTCAAACCTGAAATACAATACATATAATAGTTCTCAACATAACAACCACACTATTAAAATATGTCACTTTTAAATATGTAATAGTTTTCGACATAAATAATAAAAGTCAACTCTTTCAACCATATCAATATGAAGCATTCACTCTTTTAACTGGAATTAGACTCTCCATGCAGCGGACAAACATATAAATTTCTTGGTCAGGTAATCGGAGCTCAATATATTCTTTTTGCGAGATAAAAATTTCTTCTGCGGTACCTAAGTTGTACATGACTACATTTCCAGAATGTAAAGGTGCTCCAAAATGAAGGGAAGTGGTATCAGTAAGTAGAAGATAATCGCCATTATTAGAGAACCCAAATGGAAAGTAAACATCATCGTTATCGCTTAACCGTAGGGTTAAGTAAACCTAGTGATTAGCCGTAGGTAAAGCTACAGTGACTACAGATGGAAAAAAGAAAGGGAAAGAGATTCAAACAAGGAAACAAAGGATAGTGCTAATGGCTTTTTGGGGAATAGCCTTTAAAAACTTTTTCTTGGAAAATGCTTCTTTGTAAATGGTTTTGAAAAAAAATTCAAAAGGTTTTCAAAACTTTTGCCCAGTCTTGGTAACCTTCTGCTCTGATACCAAGTGTAACACCCCACCTCCGCTAGGGTCACTCACAAAGGGAATGCCCTAGTTTTGGAGAGGTATTATCGAGATAACATCACAGAATTATCACAAGACAGAACATAAATAAATAATTAAGTAAACAGCGGAAGAATTTCTGAGCAAAACAGAACTTCATTTCATTCCAAATTAAACCATGTCTTTTACAGACATTTCAAGTAACCTCATTACAACTGTCTTATAATAATAGCCAAAGAAGCAGTAATTTAAAAACAGTAAAACAGCTTATTCCCCAAGTGCAGTCAAAAGAAGCAGCCATAGCAAACCGTACATGCTGAGCCAAAGCAAGTGATATCCAAGCTAAGAGCTAGTTATTCCTCCCTGAGAACCTGGGGGGGGGGGGAACGAAAGAAAAAGAGGCGAAAGGAAAAGGGTCAGTCATAAAGACTGAGTAAGTTCTAGTGACTTTCAGTGTAAAAACGGTTAAAACAACCTGTCATGTATGAACTGGAACTAGACTTAAGAATAGTGTCAAGGTGAACAAGATAGACTAAGGTGATCAGGATAAGTCAAGACAAGTCAAGTAAAGCATCACATGTTCGAGATCTGTTGCATTGAATTCACTAGTATACTAAGCCCGTGTCACAAGTTAATCACGAAATAAATCCCACGGCCCAATATCATGAAATGACCCTGAAACAGGGTCTGACCCAAGTACGGGGTCCTACGGAGCGATTATCTAGTCGATCGGCTCCCTACAAGTTCTAGCTCGTCAAGTGTCCGTGTCATACGGCTAATCACGAATGTAGTCACCTGTGCTGGGTCCACCTTCGGGTGTATCAGCCCTAAGGTGTCAACCCCTGACACGATTCAAGATGCACAGATAAATCTACGAATACCCAATGTCTGCCCCGGATACGTGCACGATCGTAGTCCGCCGAACCTACACTGGCGTACCCCACTGCCGCCGTTCACCTCTTACAATCAGCCCAGTAATCGTGCCCCCACCCGGCCTAGCCCCAGGGTACCTTGATACATCTAGAGGGTTACTGCTGAAAGGGGTCGTGTCTAGGGTTTCGTCTAATAGATTAGGTCATGTAATTCGTGACCCAACCCGCCTAACAGATTAAGTCATGTAATTCGTGACTCAATCCTTTTCTAGTCTAGTCATGTCAAGATGGTTAAGCATGTCATTTCAGTTCGCGACTTAACCCGCCTACGTGTCATGTCAAGTTGGCTAAGTGTCGTCGTTTTCAAGTTCATGACTTAGCCCTTCAAATCGTGTTCAAGTTGGTTAAGTTGTCTTTTCATGTTCATGATTTAACCCTACTTGGCATTAATTGATTCGTTAATGCACCGAACCACTCACATTGGATCCTGTTGTTCGTAGCCACTGGATTTGCCGGGCGGTTCCGGGCAGGTTTACACTACGAACTCAACCCAACCTCGGGTTTCAAGCGCGATGTGACCAACTACCCACATTGGATCCTATTGTTTGTAGCAACTGGATTTGCCGGGCGGTTCCGGGCAGATTTACACTACAAACTCAACCCAACCTCGAGTTGGCCACTTTCTTGTTTTCTAAAGTCATGCCCATGTTCTTATCAGAATTTTGATATCATGTTCATATGTCAACTTCGTGCCCAACTAAGGCATGTTTAAAGTCAAGTTATGGCATGTTCAAGTCAAGTTTTTCGTGCCATATTTCATGTTCTACTTATGCCAAATTTCATAGTATATGCTTATAATTAATTCAAGTTTTGCCTATTCTACCCAATCGTATCCCCAACGTATATAAACGTACTTCGTTCACAAGTATAAACAGTTCAAGAGATAAAGGGGAATAATACCAAACATGTGATAGGCATATGTGACAGTTATAACATTACTTGCATAATAAACAGGCTATAACATATCACATAGTTGCAATACTAGTATGGTGATAACTTGGCATAGTGATGATTCCAACTTAATTTAACATGATGTTTTCAACTTTGCATCATAGGCATAATAATCATTGCGGCATCATAAATTTTTTATTATAAACATGAAACATTAAAGGCATAGTAATCCTAATGGGCATAGTGGATTCCAATTTAGCATTTTTAACATAATGATTCTCATAGACATAATAATTCCAATTTATCATAATGATTCTCATCTAATATTATAAACATAATGGTTCCAACTTAGCATTATTAACATAATGATTCTCAACTAACATGATAGACATAATGTTCCCAATTTAGCGTTTTTAACATAATTAACATGATAGACATAATGATTCCAATTTAGCGTTTTTAACATAATTAACATGATAGACATAATGATTCCAACTTAGCGTTTTTAACATATCTAACATTATAACAATTTCAACTTTTCATCATAGCCTAGCAATACCCTATTTTTCATAAATCATGATGGGTATAATAACACCACAGGCATAATTCCATCAATATTCATAGCCATGGTCTAATTAGCATCATAGGCATGGTTTAATCAACATAAATATTTCAATAAACATAGCGATTTCATGGACATGTATTAGTCCAACTTGCCAAACAATTAAGCCCAAGTGATTCATAACAACATCAAAATCATGACAAGTTTAACTTGCAACGTTGCCATAGCAATATCCCCAAATTATAATTCAACGATAAATAATATAAACAATGGATTAGCAATAGTTCATAAATTCGGTTTCAATTCATCGCATGTCCATATTGTTTTAGCGTTTTTTCCTAAAAAGTAACATAGAACTTACAATATGAAGCAATTAAAAATCCCAAATCAATTAGTCTCGAATTCGTTGTCTAAAGCGTCGTAGTTGTTGTAGCTTCTAGTTGTAGCCTTCAAGAATCGTCCTCCATCTTCTATAATTTTATTCTTTATATTTTTAATTCAGAGCTCTAGGTTTAATGGCGGCGGCCTGAGGCTAAAATGAAATAGTATGATTTAGGCTAGGTCTTAGGTCCTTTTTATAATGTTTGTGAGTTGTTTTAGACCGTCGATGGAGCTTGATTCAACAATAGCCGTTCAGTCAGGATAGAGTTATCCTATTGACTCAGCTATGAGTCAGAAATGACTCAGCATTGACTCAGCGATGAGTCAGAAATGACTCAGCGTATTAAATGTTCACCAATTCAAACGTAAATACGTATTTAATAGATACATTTTCCCCTTTACTGTATTAATTACCCATATATAAATATTTATTTATATATGAATAAATATTTTCTTACCTTTAATTTGTCATAATTAAAAATTGGAGAAGGCCAAAAAAAAAAAAACATCCTTGACAACCAAAAATGCGCAACGTACGCTACATGATGCGTACACGTCATATATATATATATATATATATATATATATATATATATGCGTATATGTATATATATATATTATATATATATATTCATTTTTTTTCTCTATCTTCCCAATTACCCATTTTCACACTAAACCACTTTTTGAACTGCGTTCACACTAGGCTATTTTAAGCCATTCCCCTAAAACAAAAATAGGGCGCTGGCGGGGATCGAACACTGTACCTCTTGTATGCAAGTCATGTGTTCCAACCAAATGAGCTACTAAGTCTTTTGCTTATAAACCCTAGAACAATGCTAAACATTATTCGTTTCCCATTCTTTTTTTTTTCATGTTTTGCTGCGATATTTAAATTAAAGATATCTTCTTCACAATTAATTTGTAATTAGTAAAATATCAGATCAAACTCATACAAAAGGCACACAAAAAGGCCCATGGCCCAAAAAAGCCCCAGGCTCAATGCTTGCGCCTTTTTGCGCCTTAGAACCTTGACTACTATGGTTTATTTTTCTACTGCATAATTCAAACCTAATTCATCGTCATTATAGCTAATAGTGCAAATAGCTCATAAAGTACAAGCTATAATGCAAACAATAATCAAAATTTAATAAGAGATAGGTTGAAATAATATGTATTAAGTATTGAATCTTCTTCAAACTTTTAAACCAAAACCTTTCGGATAAACAAAAGAATCCATGATTCTCATCTTTGGCTAAGTGTCTAAGTATTATTTATAATCCGATAGGTAATTTTAAAAATAGGATCGAGTTTTTATGTATATTCTAATTAGTAGTGATAAGCATAAGTGCATTGTTAAAAAATTTCACCAAGAATCATAAGGATAGGTAAACTTTCCTCAAGACACAATAATTTGATTTGATTACAGAGAAATAGTGGATTAAATTTACATGAATGCTAATTTATGATTATTTTGGATAAAACTAAACTATTTAATTTTTCGATTAAAAATTCTTTGTTCATAAAACTTTTGAAAGTTAATAACATTTCGTAATATATGCAAGGCATGGCAAGATATGCCATTAACAAATACACGTTATAGAAGAGGTCATAAAGATTTTATTTGATTAATAATCGAAATTAAAAAGCTGAATGTACACAAGACATACTTTGATTAATAACAATGTTGCATTATGTTTGATCTCAGTTTTCATTTTCTTTTCTTTATTATATGATATGAGATTTCTTCTATATCATTTATCTCTATGGTAAAATTTGAGCTACGCAGTACGTCACCACTAATCTTCTTAAATATAAAGCAAATACTTTTACAAATGAAACCCTTTTCACTCTCAAAACTAACTTGAATTCAAATATGAAAAAAATTGCTTTGGGAATATAACAACGGATAAGTCTTTCAACATTTTTCGTGTTTCATTCCTTTTCATTTCCACGTTTTCTACTTATTTCTCTCCAACCATTTCTTCGATGCATAAATTATTCCCATCAATTTTCCCTCCTTTCATTACCTAACCAGAAAAAAAATCAGGAATCCAAGATAGAATCAATACATCTAGAATTAAAATTAGTACGTCATTTGCGATTATTTTTGGAATAGCTGCTAAAGGAGTTCAAGTTAACTATTGCAGCAAAGGTTTGGCTATCCTTTGTCGTGTTACAATTAATTTTTGGTTTATTTTCCTTTTTCACTTTAGAAGTTCATGACTTTCTTCCTTGTGCTTCTAACATATCTATGAGACAATCATGAAGATAAATTATGTTTATTTATGTTTGGTTTATCTTACGGTTTTATTTATTATTACTTTTTGGTATTAATTAGTTTGGTAATTCAATTTTAGCCCTAAATATTTTTCATCAAAGCATTCATATTAAGGAAAATGAATTTGATGTATTACCATTTCAACATTAAAATCATTGGCCAAGTATTCAGTTACATTAGTTATGCATTTGTAGTGAATAATGTGATTTACTTATAAGGAATACCAGACTATAACCATATATTATATGATCAATTAGTTGTTAAAACATGCTCATTTGTTGTTCGATTGAAAAGATACGCTTTAGCATTTCTTCTAAAAATACCTCAAGGTAATAAGTTCAAGAAAATTGATGGAGCAGTGCATGGTTAATGCAATACTACGACACACAAGGTATGAGTGAATACATGAGCGCTTTTAGTATTAACTATAAATATCATTTTATTTATACGTTGTTCATGTAGCTACGATCAATTTATTTATGACAAAAATCATTCATGCATTTGAATAAGGATAAATAATTTAAATAGTCCTATGAAAATAAATCCGAGTAAAGAATAAGCTTGTATGGAAACTTATTACGAAAATAGGCCTTTACTGTTTCTTGGTTGATACAAGTGATGAATAAACTTGTACATGCGAGTGCACATAAATATACTTGTACATATGAATGTGTAAGTGTATTCTGTAAATACGCATGTACAATATTATTCATGCACATTTACAGAATGCACAAATACATTTATGCCTTATGTTTTTCTTACTCGTTTCAATTTATATTCAAACCTAACCCAAAATCACCAACTTTGAAACTCAAAACCCAAACCCAGTTCCATTCAAACATCAAATTAACTTATTTTCATCTCGAAACTCTAAATAAATGAAAGAATCTTCTACATCTCTTGAAATAAGAGATATAAACCCAAAATTTAAACTTTGATTTTCTATTTTAATTTATATTATTTTTAGTGTTATTATAGATGTATCCTAATTATTAAACTTACTGATGTTATAATGTAGATTCAAATATATATATTGTTGGGAAACAATGGGTGAGTCGCGGACTAGGTCGCTTTCTTGAAGACGATTCGGCGATCTGGCCGGAGGTGCAAACCAGTTCGTTCCTTCGCCGCCGCCTCTAGGATAAAACAGCCTCGAAAACAATAACCGATTTGCTTGCACAACAAATTGGTGCAGATTTGCACTTTCTGAAAAAAAATTGCTCGAAAAATTTCTGAGAAAAGAATTTTAATGGCGGCTGAGAGAAGAGAGAATTTTCAATTCGGTGGTATTCTCGTCTGTGGCTAATGTCAACATATAGAACGAAAATTAGGGTTTGGGTTTACAGATTAGTGGGCCGCTAAAAGTTGGGGGATATAATTTTTACCGTTGCAGAAATTTTTTCATAAAAAAAACGGTTCGAAAAAGGCTAAGTTTTATGGTCCAAAAAAATATAAGTGTCTACACCACAAAGCCCAAGCCCAAGCCCGAGCCGAGCCGGACCGGACCGGGCCGGGCTGGGTCGGGTCGAGTCGAGTCGGTCGGTCGCGCGCGCGTGTGTGGTGGTCATATGATGCATGGTCTCCCTCCTCATAACAATGCATGTATTGGGAGCCCAAGGCCCCAACATGATTTCTTAGAAACAAGTATAAAAGCTTGCCTCTTCTATATAATCCCATGATGTGGGACTATTCCCATATAGGAGCCATTCTTACACTTATTCAAGATTTTTTAATAATTCACTTAATGTTTGTAAAACATTTCCAACAATCCCCCACTTGAATTTTTTTAAAAATATTTTCGAGCAGTTTCTTAAAAACATAAGATTGTGCATAAACAAAGGTGTCTTTCGACTTGAACCTTTGCATAGTGAATAAGATTCAGTTTTTTACTAGAGTGACACGTAGTCTTGAACTCTATTCCTGACATCAAACCACACACAACCTTTTCTATAATGCAATCAAATAAGCCCGTGCATTAATGGCCATGCACGTCTATCCTAGTTTAGTGAATGCTCTAGAAGTTTTGCCCGAAACTCCATAGGAAACGGCCACATTTCCACATTCACAAAGGTGAGTCTATCAAGAGCACTCCTGAAGGTAGGCACTCCACTCCACATAGAGTATAGATCTCATTAAGAGTTTCTATTAACTCATCCTCTAATCACTTCAGGAATACATGCTTCTTGGTTTATTAAATAGCATGTTCAACTCATATCACTACACAACTTGTTATTACCCATTGAACCTAGTTCTTGGGATCTCCAGTCATTTAGGTCGGGTTACCATTGTGCGTGACTCAACAATCTAAGGGCAATAGTCCCATTCTTTTAGAAGAGTTATGGACTTTCTCTCTGGACAGTCCTTTCGTCAAAGGATCTGCCAAACTTTCCTCACTACGTACGTAATCCACTCTAACGGTACCTGTGGAAAGTAGTTCTCTAACCGTACTGTGCTTACGACGTATTTGTCGTCTCTTACCGTTATAATATCGGTTCTGAACTTTTGCAATAGCCGCGGTACTATCGCAATGTATCAACACAGCCGGTATCGGTTTTTCCCATAAGGGAATCTCAGCTAGCAGATTTCTCAAGTACTCTGCCTCTTCACTAGCTGTAGCTAGTGCTATCATCTCAGACTCCATAGGAGACTGAGCCAAAATAGTCTGTTTCTTGGATTTCCAAGAAACAGCTCCTCCAGCGATGCTAAATATATAGCCACTGGTCGCTTTAGAATCATCAGATAAGGTATTCCAGTCAGCATCGGAATATCCTTCAAGTACAGCTGGAAACCTTTCATAATGTAATCCAAGGTTCATGGTTCGTTTAAGGTATCTCATTACCCTTTCAATAGCTTGCCAGTGCTCTATACTAGGTCTACTGGTAAACCTGCACAATAATCCCACGACATAGGCAATGTCGGGTCTAGTACAATCAGTGGCGTACCGAAGGTTGCCAATGATGCTCGCATAATCAGATTGTCTTACACCTTCACCAGTGTTATTAAATAACTTTACACTGTAATCATATGGTGTACTTGCAGGTTTACAGTCAAAGTAATTATATTTCTTTAGTATCTTCTCAATGTAATGAGATTGATCCAAAGAAATTCCCTTTTCTGACCTAGTAATCTTAATACCAAGGATTACACTCGCTTCACCTAGATCTTTCATATCAAAATTGACACTTAATAAGGATTTGACTGAGTTTATGGCATGAATATTTGACCCAAAAATGAGTAGGTCATCTACATAAAGGCATATAATAGTGCAAATGTTATTCTCAGATTTGTAATAAATGCATTTGTCGCTTTCATTAACTTTAAAACCATTTGAAATGATTAAGTTATCAAATTTTTCATGCCATTGTTTAGGTGCTTGTTTTAAACCATATAATGATTTATCCAATTTACATACTTTATGTTCTTGACCATGTACTACAAATCCTTCAGGCTGGTCCATATAAATTTCTTCTTCTAATTCACCGTTCAAAAAGGCAGTTTTAACATCCATTTGGTGTATTAGTAAATTATGAATGGAAGCAAGTGAGATAAATACCCGAATGGATGTTATTCTAGTTACAGGAGAAAAAGTGTCAAAGAAGTCTATATTTTCCTTTTGTTTAAAACCTTTAGCTACTAGTCGTGCTTTATATTTATCTATAGTGCCATCTGGTTTTAATTTCTTTTTAAGTACCCATTTACAGCCTATAGACTTACAACCAGGGGGTAAATCTACCAAGTGCCAAGTCATATTGGATTCTAAAGAATCCATCTCATCGTTTATAGCCTCTTGCCAGAAATCGGCATCTAAAGAGGATAAGGCTTCTTGGAGGTTTATAGGATCCTCCTCAATAGTAAAAGCACAAAAATCTGAACCAAAGTCTTTTATGGTTCTCGCTCTTTTACTTCTTCTAGGTTCAGCTTCAGAATTTTCATTAAGTTATGTTCTAATAGGCATATTCGAAGTGCCCCCACTATTCCTTAATTTGAAAGGAAATTTAGTTTCATAAAAATCGGCATCATTTGATTCAACTATATTATGTGCATTAAGGTCATAAAATCTATATGCTTTGCTATTAATAGCATAGCCTATAAATGCACATTCATATGCTCTACTTGCCAATTTTATTCTCTTATTGTCTGGAATGCGAACATATGCTAAACAACCCCAAGTTCTAAAGTATGAGACATTGGGTTTATGATTCTTTAAAATTTCATAAGGTGCAATTTTATTCTTAGATTTAGGGATTCTATTCAGAACGTAGCATACAGTCAATAAAATATCCCCCCACCAATGTTTTGCTGCACCAGAATTTAATAATATGGCAACTACTAGCTCGGTAAAGGTCCTATTTTTCCTTTCTGCTTTACCGTTCATTTCAGGTGAGTAGGGTGCAGTTCTCTCATGTACTATACCATGTTGTTTATAGAAATCCAGAATAGAATTAGATTCATATTCTGTTCCTCTATCACTACGAAGTCTCTTAATTTTTCTATTTGCTTGATTCTCAATCTCAGTTTTGAATGTTTTAAACATGTCAAAAGCATCACTTTTATTTTTCATAAGATATACATATGTGAAATCAGAGCAGTCATCAATAAAAGTGATAAAATAACGATGTCCCTATCTAGTTAAAGTGCCATCAAGTTCACATATGTCAGAATGAATCAAGTCTAAGGGTTCAGAAACTCTATCAACAGATTTGTGAGGTTTCTTTGTGATTTTAGCTTGTGTACAGAATTCACATTTATCAGATTCAGATTCTGTCATTTTAGGTATCATATCTAGGGTGCTCATGTTACGAATAATTCGATTATTAACATGACATAATCTAGAATGCCAGATATTAAAATCACACAACATGTAAGCAGAAGTAGTCACTTTATTAGATTCAACATTCAGTTTAAACATACCCTCACAAGCATAACCCTTTCCCACAAAAGTTCCCTTATAAGTAAGAGTGTACAAATCAGCCCCAATAACTTGAGTGAAACCAGCCTTATTAAGGAGGAAGCCAGAGACCAGATTCTTTCTTATCTCAGGAGTGTGCATAACATCTTTCAGAATTACGGTTTTTACAGAGGTGAACTTGAGTTCCACGTTTCCAATCCCCGCAACTGTAGTGGTGTGAGAGTCTCCCAACAGCACTTTCTGATTTTCAGCAGCCGTGTATGTAGAGAACATGCCACGATCATAGCAGACATGGCGAGAAGCACCAGTGTCTACCCACCAACCCTCTGATCCACCAACAAGGTGAATCTTAGTAATCATAGCCGTAAGAGGCTCCTCAGTCAGGTTAGCCTGCGGTGCAGAGCTTGGCCTGTTCCGGCACTTTCATGCCATATGCCCTGGTTTTCCACAGTTGTAACAAAGAAACAACTGTCCAGAGTCATTCTTTTGGGCTGGTTTCTACTGTCCTTTTGGGTTTCCTTGCGGATTCCCATTCTGTTTGTTGCGCCTGTTCTGATTCTTAAAAGATTTCTGATTTGGTTTCAGAACAGCGGGAGTGGTCTTCTTAGTACTGTTGTTATTCACAATCAGCACCTCTTCTTTCTGGTCCTGCTTGCGTGCCTCCTCCTCAATACGGAGGCGTGTAATCAAGATTTCTAAGGAAAATTCCTTAGTCTTATGTCGCAAGACATTCTTAAAATCTTTCCAGCCTGGGGGTAATTTGTCAATGATAACAGCAATTTGAAATTGTTCGTCCAAGACCATACCTTCGGAGATGATCTCATGAGCTATTTTCTGCAGCTCATGAGACTGCATCTCTACCGATCTATCATCAGTCATCTGGTACTTTAGATAGCGGCTCACAGCATATTTCTTTGCCCCTGCCTCCTCTGTATCATATTTCTTCTTCAGTGCTTCCCAGATCTCCTTTGCTGTCTTTTCATCTGAATTATAATAATCATACTGATCATCGCTCAGTCCGTTCAGAATAAAGTTCTTGCATAGATAATCTTGTTCAGTCCAGGTCTGCAGTTGCTTTGACTGTTCGGTCCATGATGCCATGTTCGCTGCATCAGTCTCAGCGGGTTTATTTGTAAGCTGCGGTTTGTCAGTAGTCAGCGCAGCCACAACCTTTCTAATGGTGAGGAAGAACTCCATCTTCTGACGCCATCGTTTGAAATGCAAGCCTTCAAATCTGAAAGGAGCAGCCGTCACAAGAGGGTTCTGGAAAGCAGAGGGTGGAGCAGAATCGTCTAGGGTTGAATTGGAAGCCATTGTTTCAGATCGTCTTCAAATTGTTGGGAAACAATGGCTGAGTCGCGGACTAGGTCGCTTTCTTGAAGAGGATTCGGCGATCTGGCCGGAGGTGCAAACCAGTTCGTTCCTTCGCCGCCGCCTCTAGGATAAAACAGCCTCGAAAATATTAACCGATTTGCTTGCACAACAAATCGGTGCAGATTTGCACTTTCTGAAAAAAAATTGCTTGAAAAATTTCTGAGAAAAGAATTTTAATGGCGGCTGAGAGAAGAGAGAATTTTCAATTCGGTGGTATTCTCGTTTGAGGCTAATGTCAATATATAGAACGAAAATTAGGGTTTGGGTTTACAGATTAGTGGGCCGCTAAAATTTGGGGGATATAATTTTTACCGTTGCAGAAATTTTTTCATAAAAAAAAGGTTCGAAAAAGGCTAAGTTTTATGGTCCAAAAAAATATAAGTGTCTACACCACAAAGCCCAAGCCCAAGCCCGAGCCGAGCCGGACCGGACCGGGCCGGGCCGGATCGGGTCGAGTCGAGTCGGTCGGTCGCGCGCGTGTGTGGTGGTCATATGATGCATGGTCTCCCTCCTCACAACAATGCATGTATTGGGAGCCCAAGGCCCCAACATGATTTCTTAGAAACAAGTATAAAAGCTTGCCTCTTCTATATAATCCCATGATGTGGGACTATTCCCATATAGGAGCCATTCTTACACTTATTCAAGATTTTTTAATAATTCACTTAATGTTTGTAAAACATTTCCAACATATATATATATATATATATATATATATATCAATGTATGCACGTATTTAAATTTTATGTAATAATTAATTGGAAAGGAAATTTGGTGAGTTGAGTAAAAACCTGGACTAATTAATGAAATTGTTCTCTATCGTCAGGACGAGCATCAAAGTCAAAAACTAAGCACTCATGGAGGTAAATTAGTGCATTGATTTTAGTTCATTACTTTACAAATATTGTCAATCAAATTTAAGTAATTTTGACATACACTTGAATTTGATTATATATGAAGTTTATATTTAAAGACATTGATCATTCAAGAAGACTTAAACTCATAGATTGAAAAGATCTCCGACTAGAAGTAACCTAAGAACACCCCCTCTTTGGCAATTATTTCAATTTGTGTATCTTAAATTAGACATCATTTTATTATCGCGTTGTGTGACAGGTGGAGACTGGAGAAAAACACATTTCATTTTTATGTTTGAAAATGGCTATAACTTTTTTTTGAAGTCAAGAAACTAACGTGTATTTATTCTAGTGGTTTTTCCAGCGTATTTTGATGACACTAAAATTGAATATATTAAGTTGTCATGAGTTATTAAGTAACGTTCCTCCTTCGGATGAAATTAGATCAATGAATAAAATTAGGTAAATTTTATTCTAATACACATAGTTATTCTGTTAATCCACCCTATAAAATAGGATCTCTGATTTTTAGTAACATTTAAAATTTATATAGTTTATCCACCTAAAAACATCAAATATTTTTTTCTTCTTCTCTATTTTGCTTAGTATGATACTTGTTCCTATAATCCTACATCTAATAATACATGTTCGCATACCTTTTTTATATAAGAATTCACCTCTAATAGGAGCCTATATTTAACAATCATATCTCTAACAACTATTAAATCTGCATTGACTGGAGAAACAAAGAAGCAAACAAAAAATTGAACTGTGTGAGTTGCGGATATGATCAATCTTCTTGGCATCAATAAAGTTCTCAAAAAGAAAATGGTAGCAATACTCGACCCAGTTGATGAAGTGGTTCTCAATTTGCCTGAACAACACAGAGATGAATTTGGCAAAAGTGATGAAGAGAATTCTTTAGACACAAAGGATGCTGGCGATGACATTAAACTTGAGGGAAGGGGAAGACTGAAGTTGGTGCTTGAGAATAGCAAGCTGAAAGGAATATGAGTACAGCTTAATTTAAAACCGATGATGCACAAGCAAAAAAGAAGCCAGAGCAACTGCTTCAACTAAGAAAGGTGGTCAGAGTTCTGGAAGGGGTGACAAAAGGGTGAGGTGAAGAGTAATCTTCACATTTTGTTTATATTATAATAGTTTAGTTCAAATTATTACTGATCAATCTTTTCTACCTTTTAGTAGCGACCTATTATTTCTGTTTTTTTTTTTTTACCTTTATTTTTCGATGACGTTCCTAAAAATGTTTGATGAGATCTTTTTTTATTGGTGAAGTTAGTTTAACAGTTAGTTTTAGCTTTGTTAAAACATGACGATTGATGATTTAAAAAAAAAGACTTGAACAAAGTAATATTACGAGGTTGAAAAGCAATCAACGTCTTTGGTAGGAGCAAAGGAAGTTGATTTTCGATCAAAAAATAAAATTCGTCTTATGTAACACATTTTATGGTGAATTTCGTATATGCCAAGGCAAGAATTAATGCGTGAAGCTCAAAAATTCCTACAGTATAGCAGGTGGATTTGTGATTTAACATGAAATCTTTAAGTTAATCCTCTTGTGGATTAACTTACAAAATAGTTGTGGATCGAGTTATTAAAGTAAAATGGTGGATTAACTAACGAAATACGTGGATGAAAATAAAACTTACCATAAAATTAGCATGAGTTGGTTTAGAATAGAATAGGAAATTTCCTCCCTGCAAATGCAACATATATCTAAATAGAGCAATGAACCCATGTCATTTTTGATCAATTTATATCCCACCAACCTACTTACGTTTATCATCATTTTCAATCACAGATTCACTATCATAATAATATATAATTAAAACGTAGACATAATCTGTCACTATTTCCATAAAAATCATTTTAGCAATTAAAACAACAAAAGTATGAAATTGCATTGCAACAAGGAAAATGATGAACTAGAATACAGACAATTTGAGACATCAAAAATTTATTGAAAATAAAACCAAAAAAAGTTACCTACAAGATCTTCAATTGATTAGAAGATGGATGATCTTGCTATAAATTTAGAGTTTGAAAATGAAAAGTATGTGAGTTCGATTTTTGGATGAAAGAGGGTTTGCGATTAGATCTAGGAGATGTTAGTTTGGATTTGATTTGATGAAAATGTTGAAACAAGAAAGAAAACATGTGGTTGTTTACTTTAAGCCTCCAAAAAACATATATGTGCATTTTGTAAATGCCAATGAACAAACTTACACATGCGCATTTTTGTATAATGAACATGCATGTTTTTTATTTAAAAAATATTAGAACGTGCATGTATGTTTTTAATTTAAAAGATATTTTTTTACATTTGTTCATGCATATTTACATAATGCGCATATATAATTGGTTGGAAACAAAACAAACAAACCGATTTTCAAAATCAATTTCAAGACAAGCCTATTTTTCATATAAGCTTTATTCATAAGTATATTTCAAAATTTTGTCCATTAAATAATAACGCGCTTCTATGTCAATGAGAACACAGGGATGGTACATTGGATCATGTGGATTTGATGAGTGAAAAAATGATTGACTTGAATTTGAGAAAACAAAGATGAAGAAAGGTACTTTTTTCTCATACACGCCCTTTCATTCTTCAAATTTGTAATTAATAGATTTTTACAAGTTAAAAATAAAAGGTTATTTCTTTGGTTTAATTTTAGAGTGAAATGGTATAAGCCATGCATAGGAATATAATAAATAACAAGAAAGAATCTGCTTAATCGAAATCCAATATCTAAATGGCTAGATTCTTAATTACATTGGATAATGGCTCAATGCTATGTTATATCTGCTACGGCTATTAGCGGTATGTTAGAAGATGATATGAATCTCCTTTTATCTTTAAAATTGGTATATGATATATCTGATGCTACTTTCACCTTAGAATTTACAAAGTCGTCATCCTTTGTGTAACACCCCGCCTCCGCTAGGGTCACTCGCAAAGGAATGCACTAGCTTTAGAGGGGCATTATTGGTAAACATGCACAGAAATATCACAAGATAGAACATATAAAGTAGCGGAAGTAAAATCAAACTTTCATAACATGAATAAATAAGGTCTAAAGCCTTTTACATCAGAGTACAACAAAACCTGTCTTGCAATAGTAAAGAAGCATAAAGACTTTTTAATAAATTATTCCCCAAGTAAAAACAGTAAAGTAGCCATAGCCAAGAGAAGTCCAAGCCATCCATGATGACCTTCAAGCAGAAGAAGTCCGAACTAAACTGCATTGTTTCCTCCCTGTAACCTGGAGGGGGAACGGAAGAAAAGAGGCGAAACAAAACGGGTCAGTCAAAAAGACTGAGTAAGTCCTATTTACTTCCAGTATAAAACAGGTAAAGGTAACATGACATGCATAAACTGAAAGTAAACATAAGGATAACTACAAGATAGATAAACTAAACCGGGGTAGCCGGTTTAACTACTGTGGCAAGGTAAACTAAGGTATCATGATAAACTACGGTGTTATGATAAGTCAAGGTATCACATCGTCAGATTTCTATCGAGTACATTATCCCAAGGTATCTGCCCCGTCTAACATCCCACGGTATCTATTATGTATATTAGTTCTAACATGTATATTTGCCCTGCACCCTCCGTACTAGTATCCCAGCCTTGTTATGTGTTAACCATGAATGTCCCTTACTCAAAGTCGTGTAATGGTCCATGTCAACCTAATATATCGCATATATAGGTTACTCAAATCATATGTTTCTTTCCATGTATATAAATTCAGTCCTTTGCCGTACCTCGTACGGGCTTCCTCATGTCGTATTATCCTTGAAATCGTTTGGACTGTCACCCTTGTTCTAGCTAGGCTCTTCCATATGAATCATTGTTTGAACTACTAGGACTTACGCCACCTAGCACCACTAGGGATTACGCTTACCTAATGCACGCTTTCGTATTTCGGTTCGGGTTAAACCACCTAGGCCACTAGGGATTTCGCTAACCCTCAACCGCGCCCTTTTTCCCACGCATTCATCGTGAATCGTTTTTCTATAACTGTATGCACATGTATCACATCGTGCCATCCGAGTCCTGTCACAAGGCAAAACAAGAAATACAGGACTCGGTCGGGAGCTTTAAATTTATCTGCCGATGCAGATACTAAGGTCTGCTTTTCTACACGTGGCTATGGTCCCACGAGACCCCTCCCTCAACTAGTGAAAGGCAACACAAGAGAAAATCTTGCATGAGAACTACACTCCGGCCAGCCCACATCCTACGGCCTACCTCACCCATAATTAGATAGCAATTATGGTCTGTTGGGTGTTCCCTGCCTTTCCGTACGTACACGCTTGACTCAAGATGGTAGACGATCGACGAACTTGCTATCTCGGGCACCTTATGTATTCGTCGACTCACTGCTATCCACCCCAGTCTTTAGGTCGCTCGCATAGCAACCAAGGCATATTCTTGGTTCTTCTACCGCAGACCTCAACCTCTCGTGAGCCTAGTATAATGACCTGGCAGCTCACAGAGGGATCCCAAGAATATCCTCACGTTCCCCGAAGCCGCTGCTTCGTTACCCAGTTCGTTGGAGCCTTTATCTAAATCAGATAGCCTGCTCCTACACGCATACTTAAACGTTGACCTAACGTATCGGGTTACTAATCTATCTAAGAAATGGTCCAAATTTCCTTGACTAAGAATTATTACTTAGTTTCCCTTAACTAAGGTTTACCACTTAGCCTTATTTCCATAATCCTTGTTAACTATGGATATTTACCTAATCCTCCGAATTAGGGTTTATCTAATGGGTTAAGTGTCACTTAAGTTCATAAATTAGCCCGTCTACAAACCATGTCAAAATTGGCTAAGTATCCAAGTCCAAGACTTAACCCTTCAAACCATGTGTCAAGTTGGCTAAGTATATTAAGCAATCCATAACTTAACCTCGTCTAATTATCATTTTAGATTGGTTAATTATATAGATTAACTTGACCTTGTCAAATTGCCGAGTCAAATCGGTCAAGCATATTCAAGTGATTCGTGACTTAGCCTTATCATGTTTTCACGTTAGATTGGTTAAGTATAGGTTAACTTAACCCCCATAAACTCACGAGTTAGATTGGCTAAGTATAGGTCACTTAACCACATCCAATTAACGAGTTAGATTGGTTAAGTTTAGTTCACTTAACCACATCAAATTAACGAGTTAGATTGGTTAAGTTTAGGTCACTTAACCACATCAAATCTTCATGTATAATTGGTTAAGTATAAGTTGCTTAACCCCATTAAATTATCACGTTAAGTTGGTTAAGTATTGGTTACTTAACCTCATTGAATTACCAAGTTTAAATTGGTTAAGTGTTTAACTTAACCCCATCGAATTACCGTGTTTAGATTAGTTAAGTGTGAATTACTTAACCCCATCTCCTAATCATCTTGCATGGTTAAGTGTCATTAAGGAAATCAAGCCCGGTCCCACTTAACCTACCCATTCGTGTCATATCGGTTAAGTGTCATTAGTCAAATTTACTTAACCTTATCATGTGACATTAATTTAATTAATGCACTCTTAGCCTCTCACATTAGACCTTGTTGTGGTTACTAGTTAAGCCGGGCGGGTCCGGGTTGATTTACACCACAACCTAGTCTAACCTCGGGTCTTAAGCGCGACATGACCAACTTCTCACATTGGGTCCTATTGTTTGCAACTACTAGTTAGGCCGGTCGGTTCCGGGTAGTTTTACGTTGCAAACTCAACCCAACCTCGAGTTGGCCACACTTATATTGTCTAAGTTCATCATGTTTCCAAAACATGTTACAAGTTTTCAAGCATTTGGGTAGACCTAACTTAATAGGTAAATTCCCAAAGGGTAGACCTAACTTAATAGGTAAATTCCCAAGCTCATGTTTTTATGCATACTTACATGTCAACTTCCATGTTATCTTTCAAGTCATATTTTCAAGTATAAACACATGTCATATTCAAGTTAAGATTTCGCGACATGTTCATGTTTATCTAACTACCCAAAATCGTGTTTTCCCAACGCAAGCAAAGCGAGTCAACATAGTAAGGATACTATGTCACATATTGGTCTCAAAACATGCATGATGCCAAAAAGGGATTGGCTCCAAACATGCATGGCGTCATAAGGGGGTTTGGCCTTAAAACATGCATGATAGAGTCATATAGGGATTGACCATAAGCATGCATACTATCATATAGGATTTGGCCACAAACTTGCATAATATCACTTTGCCACAAACATGCATGAAACATAAGAGGTTTGGGTTCATAAACATGCATAAGCCCAAAATCTTGTCTTAGCCAATATGAAGTGGTTCCTAAAGGTTCATGCTAGCATTTCATGCATAAAGATCCAAACTTGCAAGTTAAACTAGGTTATGCATAGCATGAGAGGCATGATTAAGTCACTCACATGGCCTAAAATCATAAACATGAACACAAGAGGCAAGGTAAGGTTCATATAGGTTCGCATAATCATGTTTAGCCTCATTTTATCCCATGTCATTATCAAAACTACCGTTTCCATCTAAAACTAGCTAGAACTTACATAGTTAGGCCAAGGGAAAGGAGCATGAATCATCTTGGCTAAGAAAGGTGCCTCCTTTGTTGAAGAATCGTCATGGAACTCGCATAGCAACTTTGATTTGGCCTCCATTTGGTGTAGCAAGCTTGCACCTTTTGATTTGAACCCGATTTGAATGCATAGTCTCTAGGGATTGGAGATGGAGGCCATGGTCAATGAAGATTTTGGCAGCACTTAGTTGCTAGGTTTGATTTTTAGGGATTTAGGTTAGGTTTAGGGTCTTTTTATAGAGATTAGGATAGTTTTAGGCCCTTAGATTAACCCTAGGATAGATCAGGACCATCAGATCTCGGAAGCTTCCAGAACCAGCCCAAGAACAAGACCAGGTGAGCCAAACAGGTGCGCCAGGCAGCTTGCCCCGGCCACCCCCTGTCGACAGGCAAGTCGACAGGGCTGTCGACTTGGTCTGGGCCCAAGTCGACAGGCCTGTCGACAGCCCTGTCGACATGGCCTAGGCGGGAAACTTCCCGCCTGGCCCCAGATCTGATTTCCAAAACTGTTTCCGAAATTCAAATTCCCAGAAACCTTCTTTGGGCCTTTTACGGGTCATACGGACTCCGATTCTCGAAAACTCGGAATCTATTTCGCGTATTTTTCCGAGACGAACGCAATGGCATAGCCCGTTTCACTTGATTCAGAATTTATAATTTAATTCTGTCTTGATTCTTGATTTAACGTGTTGTAAAAATTCGGGTTGTTACACTTTGGGAATAGTCATCTAATTTCAATATTTTTATATTCACCATTTATACAATGCTTATTAACTCATGCTTTTCAATTACATTTACAACTATTGTTCAAAAAGAAAAACTTTTGTCAAGACATAACAAGAAAAATGTGCATACTGAATAAAATATCTTTTCTTATTTTTTTTTCTTTTAAGACAAACATTTGACGGATTTTTAGTTCATGTGTCCTAAATGTTAGCAATGATTATTTAGAGATAAAATAAAATAAAAGGCATTATAAATATTATTTTTATCTTTGTGACATATTAAGCTTTTCCATATTTATATACCATTCGTAGTTTGAAAGTCATGCTTAATGTAACAACCCGGAAAATCTGAGCCAAATTAAAATTTTTATTTTAGCTATTTTAATAGATTTTGATTATTTAAATGGATATTTTAAATAATAACGACTAAAAATTTATTTAAAACGAATTTAGAATGAATAAATTTATTTTAATTATATAACGAGCCTGAAATGGCGTGGCAGTTCGAAAATTCGATTTTAAATTTTAAATGAATATATAGAATTCAATATAAGTCAGAATGAGACGAAACTGGAAATGTTAGAATCGAATTAACAATATCTTTCTAATGAAAGTGAAAAATTTAGATTTCACTTTAGAAATCGTAAGTTATGGCTAAATTAAAAAAAAATATGGGCCCCCTCTTTCTTTCTCTACACTTAGTCAACCTCCCCTCTCGTTAAGATTTAGATTGGAAAAAAAAAGAGAAACGCGATGCTGCTCCAGACCCCGTCGCGCCCATCGGAATCCCGCCAGCCTCCTCTCCGCCGCAAAAGCCACCCTCCAACGCAAGATCAGTAAGTTTTTTTTTATTTACTATTATTTTATTTCAGTTTTTTTTGTAATAATCTTTGAGTAAAAAAAACTGATTTTGTTGTGAAGAAAAAACTGATTTTGTTGTGAAGAAAAAAACTGATTTTTATTTAATAAAAAGTTTAGATTTTTAGTGAAGAAAAGTTTAGATTTTTAAAAATAAAAAGATTAGTTTTTTTTTTAAATTATAAAGATTTAGAAATGAAAAGTAAGTAACTAGTTTATTAGAAAAAAAAGGGGTTTTATATTATTTTTAAATAAAGGATTTGATTTTTATAAATGATAAAAGTTTGATTTTTATTTACAAAAAGGTTATATTTTTAATAGCATGAAAATACGATTTTTAATGGGTTAAAGATACGGTTTTTATCTACATAAAAATATGATTTTTATTCACATAAAGCTAGGGTTTTTATGTTTAGAAAAATATAATTTTTGGTTAAGGTAAAAATATAAATTTTATACATATAGTTTGATATAAAAAAATATAAGATCTTTTTATATATTGATTAGAAATAAAAATAAGATTTTTACAACGATAAGAAGTTTATATTTTTTGTGTAGATGAAGATGCGATTTTTATACGTGAAGTTGTATACATAGAAAAATATAATTTCTTTGTTTTGAAAAATATAATTTCTTTGTTTTGAAAAATATAATTTCTTTGTTTTGAAAAATATAATTTCTTTATTTTGAAAAATATGATTTCTTTGTTTTGAAAAATATGATTTCTTTGTTTTGAAAAATATAATTTTTATCCATATGGAGTAACGGTTTAAAAATATGATTTTTGTTCATGTAGAGCGTATAAGAATACGATTTTTATATGTGAGGTGGCGATATAAAAATGTGATTTTTATATATATAACGATATGAGAAAAAGGTGATTTTTAAAATATATATAGCGTTGTTAAAAATATAATTTTTAACATAAACTGCGTGAAACATATTACATAAAAATCACGAGGAAGAACGCTACACTGGAAATAAAACCGTTCTGAAATAAAAACGGTGGAGTGCAACCCAAATGTGAGAACTCCTCACTATAGTATTTTTGTTTAGTTATTTGTTTTATAACTGCATATATGAACCGCTCCCCATCGTCCACAGACCATCGACGACTTGTTTGTTATATTGTGTTGTGTTGTTGAAATTGATTATGATGTGAAATGAACTGTATAAAATATTCATGTGTTGAATAAAATATTTTATCGTTGAAAATATAATTTTTAACGTGTAAATGAATAAAATAAATATTTAGAAGAAAATAAATATTCATTTACAAACCGAATGGTTTGTTTATGTACACTGACTTGAATGATATGGATTGCGATGATAAATTTTACACATCGCCCAACTGCACAAATAATAAACAGTATTTGTTGTTTGAAAACCCCACACGGGTATTGGGATAATATTTGACATACACTGATCCCAATAATTAATGGTATGTCAATCGATGGGTTGACAGACTGTATAGGCATTATTTATTTATTTTAATGCTTATATGGTTGTAGAATGCACTCTGGATGTTGTATGAAATTTTAATGATTGTTTATCATTATTTGTTGTATACATGTGATGTTGAAATCCATATCACTGAAATTATATGGTAAATGGTTGAGTCTGATTCCAGTTCAGAATTATCGAATATGATAATATTCAGAAGATATTGAAAGGAATTTGAATTTCGAATTGAATTGAAAATTGAATTGAATCGAAAAGGAATCGAGATCGAATTGAATCGAGAAGATATTAAAAGGAATTTGAATTTCGAATTGAATTGAAAATTGAATTGAATCGAAAAGGAATTTGAATTTCGAATTGAATTGAAAATTGAATTGAATCAAATGGATTTGAAATGAATTTGAATATCAAATCGAATTGAAATTGAATTGAATCGAAATGGATTTGAAATAAATTTTAATATCGAATGGAATTGAAATGAATTTGAAAATCAAATTGAATTGAAATGAATTTGAAAATCAAATTGAATTGAAATGAATTTGAATATCAAATTGAATTGAAATGAATTTGAAACGAATATATATGGAATATTCAATTTTGATTTGAGTTTGAAAAGGAAATTGAAATCGATTTGAAAAGGAATTTAAAACGATTTATAAAATTCGTTTTAAAAGGAAATCGATGAAATATATATAATATATATTATATGGCCTGAAAAGAACGCACTGCGCAACGATCGTTCGCGAATTTCGACCGTTGACTTCGAATTGATGTTACGGGAGATCCGACCATCAAATTCTCCTAAAACCGGAACCATTTCACGTTCATATCGAAAAGAGCTTTCCAACAAATATAAAAGATTTGAAATCTAACAGTTGGATTTGGAATTATGTCCAAATCAAATTTGGAAAAGGTCGCTGTAAGTGCAGTTCGACGACCGTTTATGGAAATCGACTGTACGGGCCTTGATAAAATTATTAAAAATATTAATAATTTGAGTAAAATCATAATAAATGATTTGGGAAGAATTGGGATGAAAAATTCCATATTTGAAAGGATAAAAATATATTTTTATCGAAATAAACTAGTTATGAACTAGAATTACAATCCAATTATTTTTAAATAAATAAATTGGATAGAGAATGGGTTTTAAAATAACCAGAATTTCCAATATATGAATTGGAATGGATTTGAATAGCAATCATCTTCGGAATATTTCAATGTTGGATTTCGTGATTATACAGATAATGTTATGGAAATTTGAAAGATATATTTATATCGTTATTTCCAATACGATATTTGTTGGTTTCAGAATTTGATATTGAATATAAGCCGATATATTTTCTATTCAGAGCCTTGTGTTTAATATCGAATGGGATTTTGGGTTGTCGTGAATGGTGTCTTAAATAACACTGTTCTTAAATCCAGTTGAGAAAAGGATAAATCTTTTAATTATGATGTAGTGAAATTTCCAGTTAAGTGATAATTAATCGGAATTGAATTTAAATTGGATTTTGGGTTTATCGTGAGCTGTGTTTTAAATGACACTAGTTCTTTAACCCATTTAAAGATAAGATTAATTTCTTAACTTGGAAAAATCATTAAGTAATGACTTTTGAGATTAAAACTGAATTATGGTTTTAATGAACCTTTAATTAGATTGAAATGACGATTTGATAATTTAAATTATCAAATTAGGGAAATGATCATGAGTGGAGTATCACTAGTTTTGCTCCAAAGCGATTGTTAAATCTTTAAGTAGATTTGAACGTGAAATGGTAACAATTTTACCGATAACACCGTGGAGTTAGATAGGGAGTACGACCAGTTTTTCTCCATGGGTTGAATAGGTTGGGATTAGGAAATAAAATAAATAATTACTTCGGTGTGGTTCGCTAATCCCGACTAGTTTGGAAAACCATGATATGGTTTGAAATGATATCCAAAGGAAGATTAAAGAATAAATTTAAAGAATTTATCTTTGATAAAATTAATGGGAACCTTTCCCAAAGAATGTGAATATTTGAATAAAAGAATATTCTGGATTGGAATGAGGCGTATGTTGTGTTTGTGTAGAACTTGTTTATAATATACGCGGGTTATTCGGGAAGTCCGGGTTTATACCCATTCTGAATAACTGATTCGACGATAAGTCAAAGATGAAGACGGTGGTGGAAGACCGGAGGTCTTCACATCGTTTGGGTGATTACTGATGATCTTGATTGGGATGTACACCCAAGAGGAGGGAATCAGTTGGTGATCGTCCAGACGTACTTGGAGATCGTTGGATATGCGAAGAATAAGGTTCCTCCGGTTTCGTTCAGACCCAGAACGAACTTGTAAATGGATTGGGTGTCTGACATTGGATTTTATTCTGTGTTGATTGATCTCTATTAAATATACATCTGCCTGGTGAAGGGGAATTTATTCCCTTACTTCACCCTTCTTTGAGACGTACGAGCTCAGAGGATATATACCGATAGAAATCAGTCGCATGGAGTGGATTGCATGTGTGGCATGTTGAGATGCTGTGATCAAGGCTTTTGTTGAAAAGCAGAGTCTTGTGGTTGATGATCAAAGCATGGCCTGCGTGGCATAGTTTTATGTATGGCGTTAATTCGCGAGCCTCACACCTCGGTATGAGTTAAAAACGGGATATGGGAACCCAAGGAGGACATGGCGTTTCTTTCTAGCTATGGGTAGTGCTAGTGCTTTACTAGCCTGAAATTTTACTTTTGTGGTTGTTGGATTGCGAGGCGCCTCAGATATATGGTCGATAACTGGCAACTGCGGGAGCCGACGTACTGACCATTTTATAGGTCCGATAGGACCGGGAAACGTGTGTTCAGGAATTGCCAAAACTCAAACGTAAGAGAGGAACGACCTTGGAGGATCCAAGGGTCAACTGCGGGAGACCCTGAGGCATTTGCTAGAGTGTCTCGAACCCGGTGAGGACTACATCCCTTGCCTCGACTCATGACGGAAATCCAATTTCCAATGCGTGACTTTGCGGTTTTGATTGTTGAGCCTAGTATTGACGACATGATATATGGTACCCATGTTATCTATGATTGATACATTTATATTTGAAGTTGTTTTCTTCACTTATAGTAATAATAAAAGATTAAATCTGGTGTATCAAGCATGTTTGGCTATTATAAGGGAAAACCCTATCCTCCGGCTTGCGTTGCATTGTGTGATGGGACCTGGGTCTTATAATAGCTTCATTGTTCTTTATTTAGCATTGCGCTGATTGTTATATGCACTGGTATTCTTGGGAGGAAACCCATTCCGTGTTATATGCGTGGTCCCTTGATTTACCAACTTTAAGAATAAAGATTAATAACTATTTTAGTTCTCACACGAGTCACATGACTGACCTGGAGTTTATTGTTTTAACTTAAACTCTGGGTGCCCCTATTTTCCACACGAGCAGCTAGTAGTTATGGTTTTTGAAGATTTATATTCACAGGATCCTGATTTACGGCTGGAATGATATTTGGAAAGCTTTGTATCCGTATATCTCTTACAGTTGTGTTTTATATTATTTTTCCGCTGGATTAATTTGTAAATCTCTGATATTTGTCAAATGTATAATATTTATTCATTCTTTGTATATTCTTGTATTCTGATGGAATTGTTGTAATAAGCAATGAAATGTTCTTCTGTTTGTGTTCCGATTAGTCTTATTCTCAAGGCAATCCGAGCTTTCCTTCACGGGGAAGTTTGGGTCATCTCATTTTTGTATCACAGCTTTGGTTTACAAAGCTCGAGAACAAGACATATTAGAACTGAACGAAAGAATTCATCAGAGATTGGATTAGTAATATCCAATAAGAATAACTCGTTAGAGATGGGATCAGTAGTATCCTAGAACGAGTGTGAAGAGTATATTTTTAAAATGAAAAGGAACTTTGTTTCGAAAATTTAATCTAATTATTCGTATTTGAATACTTATTTTATATTGAATTTGGACAATCAATTATATAAAGATTTTGCATATACGCCTAGCTAGCGTGTATTTGAAGTTTCACTATACTAGATAGATATAGAATCACACTCTAGTCGCCCGAAGATGATACTGATGATTTCTAGTATCATCAGTGTTTATGTTCGAGCGCCGAAAGTGGGATATCTATATATTTCCGATAGACTGGTGTGAGAACCAAAACTAGATAGGGCTTATTGTTGTGATTTGGCATCAAAAATGAATTTTTGTATATTAAAATTATAAATTAGAAACGTTAATCAACTAATTGATTGATGGTTGTGTTGTTTGATTATTGGTTTGATTTATTTAAAATTTTGAACCATTAAGCCGAATTGTATCAAATATTGAACTGAACTAAAAATTTATCAAATTAGCATATATGTACAAATATATATGTGTGACAGGTTATAGTTGGAGGCTAGAGAAGAGGAATAAAATTGTATGCCCTACAAATAGGTACATGTTTATTGTATTTCTTGGGTTTCTTGATGATTTTATGAGCCAATTTGCTGTTTCTTTTTCTTTTTTCTTTTGGATTGGAGAGGCCTGTATGGCAATTTTGGGATTTTTCCGTTGCTCCCGTACAAGGGAGGTTATGAAGAAATTTTTCGAAAATTTAGGGTGTTAGCCAAATTTTTTAAAAATTTGAAAAGTTCTTAGAAACTGAAAAGTTGAAGAACTTAAGCCATAATTAAAATAATGAAAGTTGAGTTGGTTAGTTAAACAACTTTCAGCTTCATTCCTTTTTGAGGACGAAAAGATTTTAAGTGGGGAAGATTGTAACAACCCGGAAAATCTGAGCCAATTTAAAAATTTTATTTTAGATATTCTAATGGATTTTGATTATTTAAAATGGATATTTTAAATAATAACGACTAAAAATTTATTTAAAACGAATTTAGAACGAATAAATTTATTTTAATTATACAACGAGCCTGAAATGGCATGGCAGTTCGAAAATTCGATTTTAAATTTCAAATGAATATACAGAATTCAATATAAGTCAGAATGAGATGAAACTGGAAATGTTAGAATCGAATTAACAATATCTTTCTAATGAAAGTGAAAATTTTCGATTTCACTTTAGAAATCATAAGTTATGGCTAAATTAAAATATATATATACATGGGCCCCCTCTTTCTTTCTCTACGCTTAGTCAACCCCTCCTCCCGTTGAGATTCAGATTGAAATAAACAAAAAAAAAAGAGAAACGCGATGCTGCTCCTGACCCCGTCGCCTCCATCGGAACCCCGCCAGCCTCCTCTCCGCTGCAAAAGCCACCCTCCAATGCAAGATCAGTAAGTTTTTTTTATTTATTATTATTTTATTTTAGTTTTTTTTGTAATAATCTTTGAATAAAAAAACTGATTTTGTTGTGAAGAAAAAAAACTGATTTTGTTGTGAAGAAAAAAACTGATTTTTATTTAATAAAAAGTTTAGATTTTTAGTAAAGAAAAGTTTAGATTTTAAAATTAAAAAGATTTTTTTTTAATTATAAAGATTTAGAAATGAAAAGTAAGTAAGTAGTTTATTAGAAAAAAAATAGGGTTTTTATATTATTTTTAAATAAAGAATTTGATTTTTATAAATGATAAAAGTTTGATTTTTATTGACAAAAAGGTTAGATTTTTAATAGCATGAAAATACAATTTTTAATGGGTTAAAGATACGGTTTTTATCTATATAAAAATATGATTTTTATTCACATAAAGCTAGGGTTTTTATGTTTAGAGAAATATAATTTTTGGTTAAGGTAAAAATATAATTTTTATACATATAGTTTGATATAAAAAAAATATAGGATCTTTTTATATATTGATTAGAAATAAAAATAAGATTTTAACAACGATAAGAAGTTTATATTTTTGTGTAGATGAAGATGCGATTTTTATACGTGAAGTTGTATACATAGAAAAATATAATTTCTTTGTTTTGAAAAATATGATTTCTTTGTTTTGAAAAATATAATTTTTATCCATATGGAGTAGCGGTTTAAAAATATGATTTTTGTTCATGTAGAGCATATAAGAATATGATTTTTATATATGAGGTGGCGATATAAAAATGTGATTTTTTATATATATAACGATATGAGAAAAAGGTGATTTTTAAAATATATATAGCGTTGTTAAAAATATAATTTTTAACATAAACTGCGTGAAACAGATTACATGGAAATCACGAGGAAGAACGCTACACTGGAAATAAAGTTGTTCAGAAATAAAAACGGTGGAGTGGAACCCAAAGGTGAGAACTCCTCACTATAATATTTTTGTTCAGTTATTTGTTATATAACTGCATATATGAACTGCTCCCCGTCGTCCACAGACCATGGACGACTTGTTTGTTTGATTGTATTGTGTTGTTGAAATTGATTGTGGTGTGAAATGAACTGTATAAAATAATCATGTGTTGAATAAAATATTTTATCGTTAAAAATATAATTTTTAACGTGTAAATGAATAAAATAAATATTCAGAAGAAAATAAATATTCATTTACAAACCGAACGGTTTGTTTATGTACACTGATTTGAATGATATGGATTGCGACGATAAATTTTACATATCGCCCAACTGCACAAATAATAACAGTATTTGTTGATTGAAAACCCCACACGGGTATTGGGATAATATTTGACATACACTGATCCCAATAATTAGTGGTATGTCTGTAACAACCCGGAAAATCTGAACCAATTTAAAAAATTTATTTTGGCTATTTTAGCAGATTTTGATTATCTAAAATGATTATTTTAAATAATAACGACGAAAAATTTATTTAAATCGAAATGAAAACGAATAAATTTATTTTAATTATATAACGAGCCTGAAATGGCGCGGCAGTTCGAAAATTCGATTTCGAACTTCGAATAAATATACAGAATTCAATATAAGTCAGAATTGAACGAAACAAGAAATGTTGGAAACAGTTTGATCATATCTTTCTAACGAGGCTAAGAGACTTTGATGTCGCTTTGAAAGGTGAAAGATATGTCCATTTTAAAGAACAGAAAAGTCGCTGTGGAATTTATATATATTTTAATATATATAAAGGCCTTAAAAATAGCCATTTTGCAAACGACCTCAGAATTCGACGAAACCACTTTTGTTGGATCCGGGACGTCGAATTATTGCTAGGTTCCAAAGTTCATAATTTTCTGAATCAATATGTGAGCGTGGCAAAAGAAAACGTGTTTTGTCAGTTTTAGTTAAATCTGATTGACCAGAAAATGGCCATTATTCAAACGGTCTCAGAATTCAACGAAATCAGTTTCGTTAGGACTGTATCGTCGATACGATGCTAGAAATAATTATTTTGGAAATTTAGATCCAGTATGTGGGCCCGGCAAATTAAAATATACGTTCAAATCAGAAATTGAATGTTTTATATTTTAATTTGAAGAATAACTGATCGTAACAGCTGAAATGGGTTACGAAACATATCCCATTGTGTCCGGGATGTGGGTGTTTAGCTAGGGGCGACAATCGTCGGGTTTGATTTCGAATTCGTGTGCGAAAACCCTATTTTTTCGAATTATATATAGCGTGGACTATTCATATTTTTTTAAAATAAAAAAAGGAAATTCCTTTCTCTCTCCCCGTATCAGCTGCGATCGATGGCGGCTTGGTCTTCTGATCTTCCTGGCCAAAATCCGGCCGATCCCTTCATCGTTAGCCTTCGCCCCATAGCAAATTTTAAAGCCCTCCTCCTCCTCTTCAAGTCAAGACCGACCTCCTCCCTATAGTCGCCCCATCTCCGTGAATCACCTCGCCAAAGTTGGCGACTTCAGGCCGCCGCCGCCATCAGCAGGAACCACCGAAGTGGGCTCCCTTCTAGGCGTAGGTGCGCCTCTCCATCCTATTCGACGCAGCGCCCTCCGATCGTCGTAATACTACACGGATTTGCGCGAAAATCGATCCCTAGTTTTGAACAAGTGTTGAAAGGTACGGCCTGTTCTAGTTTAAACTGATTTTAACACCATTAAAGTGTCGCAAAGTTTGATTTTACGGTAAAAATCATATCTTTTTGCTATGTTGTCGAAATTCAGTGAAACAAGAGACACCGGGACCGTGAGGACGCCCTCTACATTCTAGAAGAGACCGGATATTTTTCTGAGCCTTCTATAATTTTTGGCAAAGCGACAAACATTGTGAGATTTCTGAATTATAAACGATATGGAATGACGATGTATAAATTATACGGTCGATGTATGAGTTATATAAGTGTTGTACACCTTATGTATAAGCGTTGTATAAGTTGTATGTGCGATGTATAAGTTATATATGCGTTGTAAAAATTATATATGTGTTGAAATGGAAATAAAATTATTAGGTTGCTGACGGAGTTTTAGAAACTCACGACACCCGTTGTCCACAGACCATGGACGACTTGTTTGAGTTGTGATGTGAAATTTGGTTGTTTGTGGTAGATAATGATTGTTTGTGGTTGAAAAATACCTTTGTGGTTGAGAGAATAATTGAGTGTGGTTAAAAACCAAATAGGATTAGAGTGAGGAAATAAATGAAAAACATGCCGCCTGCGTGCGAACTAGATGCATGAAATCCCCATTGTCAAAAGCTGCGAGGCTTTAAGGTAGGCGAGGAGCTGTACGAAGGACGGTGCCGGGTTAACTACCCTACCGTTATGCTACCGAAATTTCTTAAAATACTTATGTGTTTGAATTTTATACATGTACTAAAATATATCCAGGTGTTGATAATATATCCATGTGTTGATAATTTATCCGTGACTGAAAGGAATTGCTTAGATAATAAAAATCACATTTTTATTATGTGTATGAGTCACTAAAAATAGACATGTTTGAAATAAAATATTTTAAGAATAAAAATCACATTTTTATTATAAGTATGAGTCACTAAAAATAGACATGTTTGGAATAAAATGATTTGAGAATAAAAATCACATTTTTATGATATGTATGAACTAGATAAAATATTCATGTTGGAAATAAATTGTTTAGATAATAAAAATCACATTTTTATTATATGGCCGACTGACTAAAAATAACCAAGTGTTGAATAAAATAAATTGAACGATAAAAATATCATTTTTATCAAGTATGTAAATCGCTAAAAATATTCATGTGTTGAAATAAATTTTTGTGAGTTAAAAATATTATTTTTAACCCGTGTATGAAGTAAAAATGGTTTAGAAATCAACGAAAGAATTATATTTATATATATATATATAAATATAAATTAAAATAAAATGAATAACGACGCTGCAGTTCGTGTTTTGAATTCATAACTTTAAACGAGTATACCGAGAGCTCCGAACGCCGGATTTTCTCGAAACTGGACCCATTGGATCCGCCTTGGAAAGATCTTTCTAATGGTATAAATTTTGTTAAGATCCAACAGTTAGATTTTTCAGATATGTGTAAATCAAATCTGAAGAAAAAGAGCGCCATGGCCACGTTATGGCCTGAATCGTCGTTTAATTAAATTAGGCTATTTTTAAATAAATAAAAATAGTGATATATCGTTATAAAATATTATAGGCGATATGGAATGGAAATAAACCAATTTTACTTGGTTTGCTTGATATTCTGATGGTTGAACGTGTTTGACATGAAAATTATTTAAAGAACTGAAATGTGAGTGTCGAATAACTTAACCAATAAAAGAATTGATTTAAATTCTAGTTTACGTGAATTATTTGAAAAGACCGAGTTAAATCTCATTTCAAATAATTGATCGACAATTCAAAGCCGAAGATATGAAGACGTTGCAAGACCGACGATCTTCACGTCGAATGGAGGGTTGTTACTATCGCTCAGGATTGGAGTAGCTACCTTGAAGGGGTTACAGTAGTAGCCGTCCGGACGTACTTGTAGATGGTACGGAGATACGAGGAATAAGGTTCCTCCAGTTTCGTTCAGACCCAGAACGGACTTGTAAATGGACTGTGTGTCTGACATTGGAATTTTTTTCTGTGCTGATTGATCTCTATTAAATATATATCTGTTTGGCGGCAGAGAATTTATTCTCTTGCTTAACGCCCTTCTCTGAGACGTACGAGCTCAGAGGTTATATATCGATAGAAATCAATCCATGGAGTCAATTGCCTGTGTGGCATGCCTAAGTGGCAGATGATCAAGGCTTCTGTTGAAAAGCAAAGTCTTGTGGTTGATGATCAAAGCACGACCTACGTGGCATAGCTTTGTGTATAGCATGGATTCGCGAGCCTCACACCCCGGTATGGGCCAAAAACGGGAGAAGGACCTCAGGAAGGACATGCATTTCTTTCTAGCTAGAGGGGGTGTCAGTGCTTAAACTGGATGAAATTTATATTATTTTCACCTGTGTGGTTGTTGCTGTTGCGAGGCGCCTCAGATTTGGAGTCATTTGGCTCACTTACGCCCCATAGGGCGGGGAAACACAGTGTCTAGGATCTAATTGTAATCCACATCGAGTGGACCAACCCTGACGATCCAAGGGCCCATCTGAGTCTGGGTCCTGAGACTCGGGCTAGACAGTATCGAATTCGGAGAGGATCTTGCCCCTAGCCTCGGTTCATGACGGAAATCCAACTTTCCAATACGACATGTGCGGTTTTGATTGTAAACCTATATATGGCGATATGATAGATGGTACCCATGCCGCCTAGGATTGATATTATGATTGATATTGTTTTTGAAACATATAAACACTAGTAATAATATCAAAAATTATTGATTTATACGTATCCAGCACATTTTGGCCAATATAAGGTAAAACTCTATCCTCCAGTTTGCATTGCATTGTGTGATGGGACTTGAGTCTTATATTTGCTTCATTTTACTAAAAAGCATTGCATTGTTTAAATGATTTACTTGTTTTATGCACTGGCGATCACTGGAGTAAACCCGTTCTACGAAAGCGGCGTGGTCCTATGATTCGCCTTATTGTTGTTGTTTAAGCAGTTAAGTTGATTTCTCATACCAGTCCCATGACTGACTCGTAGTTTGTTTCACTTGCAAACTCGGGTGCCCCTATTTTCTACACGGGCAGCCTTGTGTTCAGGTTATAGCAGACTCATTTTGGATAGCTATGGAGCTGGAGCTGGACCTTATCATTTCTATTTTACTGTTTCAGACACTGTTATGTATATTATGTTTGATTCCGCTGCAGACATTTATATAAACTGAAACTGTATTTTGTGCTAAGTATGATCCTATTATGCTGTATAACTCTGATGATTATATTTATCCAGTGTATTTGATGTTCATTATCTGTGTAATGATTTATTTCTGTTCTGCTGTTATCTGTTTATGTGTTATATTCCAAAGATTACCCTTGCCACCGTGACACGGGGGTTTGGGGTCATCACACGTGGTATCAGAGCTTTGGTTAATCTTAGCTCAGGAATATAACATATTAACGAACTCGTCAGAAATAGAACCAGTAGTGTTCTAAGACGAATAACTCATATAGATAAGACCAGTAAGGCCCTAGAATGAGTAGAGCATAATGAAATACACCCCGATAGACACATTTACGTTCAAGTATATGTCTCTATGTTTTAAAATGTCTTTTCTGTTGACCTGACACTTTGTCTGCCATTTGCAGATATATAAAAATGAGTGGCAGAAGTAGAAGAAGTAATCCTATGGTTCAACAATCTAATGAGCCAGTCGTGCTCCCACAGCCAGAATCAGATATAGAAGTTCTATACAAGAGATATCGAAATCTGGGCGGAAAACCATTCTTAGGCAAAGAATCTATTATTGAAACTCAAGCATGGATGCACTTTGCGGAGAAAACTTTTGAAGGCTTAAAGTTGAGAAATGATCAGAAAAGATTACTGGCATCTTGGGCACTCCGAGCCAAAGCTTTATTCTGGTGGGAAACTGTTATTAAGGATACTCCAGAAGGTAACATTACCTGGGATAGATTCAAAGAAATTTTCGGAGAAAGATTTATTCCTCTAGAAGCAACTGAGCGGTTATACGATGAATTCTACTGTCTGATACAAGGAGATATGGATATTCCAGAATATCATAAGAAATTCAATGAACTTTCTCGTTTTTCCCCGCATCTAATTGAAAATCCAAAGAGGAAGAATCTGAGATTTATTAACGGGCTCCAAAGAAAGTATCAGAATAGTGTAATGGGACACGTGAAGCTTCCTTTTTCTGAAATGATATACATGGCTTATCAGTATGAAGATCTCGATAAGAAAGGTATGTTGCGCTACGAAGAAGAAGTCAGTTCCAGTAGCAAATGGAAATTTGAAACTGATAGCCCAGAGACAAGTACGAAGTCTGGGATCAGTAAGAGGCCAAAAGCCAAAACAGAGACAGAACCAGTAACGACTGCCATATGCAATAATTGCCATAAGCAAGGGCATTTGACCAGAAATTGTGGATCCTTAAAGAAACAAAGAAAAGGTGGATTTAAATCCAAGAACAAGGTTCAAGAGGGCAGAGGATGCCATAAGTGCCACCAGGCTGGTCATATTGCAAAGAATTGTCCATTATCAAAGAAATATGGGATGGTACAAGTGAATGAAGTGGCAGAAACTTCTGCACCCTGAGCTAGTCAGGAAGGGCCAGATGTTTTGCAAGGCATGCTTACTGTCAAAAATATTCCAGTTAAAGGACTGTTTGATACAGGCGCGTCGAAAAGCTTTATTGCAAGTAATGCGGTTAAGAAATTGGATTTAAACCTGAAAAGGCTCAAAGAACCCATCACTGTCCAAAATCTGATTGGGTGTTCCATCGATCTTAGTTGGATTTGTGGAGTGCCTGTTTCTTTTTCTCGTCATCGGTTCCCTACCATCTCGATCATTATGAACTTTACTGAATTTGATCTTATTCTAGGATTGGATTGGTTAACCAAATATGAAGCTGAGGTTAAATGCGCCGAGAGAGTTGTTAAGGCAAGGACTAAATCAGGAAATTATAAAACCATACCATGTGACGGTCCGACTTCAGATAGAAAGGACTTTTGGTCAGCTCTCGATGTTTCTCTTATTCAAATAGAACCTATTCCTGCCGTCAAAGAGGATATTCAGGTCGCTATAAAAGATATTCCTGTCGTCAAGAATTATGCGAATGTGTTCGAAGAAGTTGTTAGCTTACCGTCGCAAAGAGAAATTGATTTCATGATAGATTTGGTTCCGAATGCAAGGCCAGTGGTGCACGCCATTCGAAGAATGACTTTAAAGGAGAAGGAAGAATTAGACAATCAAACTCGATAGCTTGTATGGAAGGGTCTGATCAGGCCTAGTTTCTCTGATTGAGGGGCAGCTGTGGTATTTGTTCCAAAGTCCGATGGTACTCTCCGGTTATGCGTGGATTATCGTGACTTGAATAAGCAGACATTAAAGAACAAATATCCATTGCCGTGAATCGACGATTTATTGGATCATCTGAATGGAGCACAAGTATTTTCACGAATGGACCTAGCTACAGGTTTCCATCAGCTTCGTATTGCCGAAGAGTGTGTTCCCTTAACAGCATTCAGGGGTCCCGATCTGTTCTACGAGTGGTTAGTAATGCCGTTCGGCTTATATAACGCTCCTGCTTACTTTGTCGATCTAATGAACAGAGTGTTCCCTGGTGTATAAAATAAATTCGTACTGGTATTCATTGATTCCATTTTAATCTTCTCTAAGTCAAAGGCCGAACATGAAAAACATTTGGAACAAGTGTAAGAGATTCTGAGAAAGAACATCTTGAAAGCTAAATTTTCCAAGTGTATATTCTGGCAAGATGAAGTGAAGTTCCTTGGTCACGTCGTGTCAAAGGAAGGAATTTATGTAGATCCAAGTAAAATCACAGCAATTCAAGACTGGAAACAGCCTAGAACACCCACAGAATTCCGGAGTTTCCTTGGATTGGCTATTTATTATCGGAAATTCGTTAAGGATTTTTCGAAGACATCTGGTCCATTAACACAGCTTACTAAGAAACATACAAGATTTAAGTGGACTCCAGAATGTGAGACGGCTTTCCAGGATCTGAAATTGAAATTGACCACCGCTCCAGTGTTAACAATTATCTATGGCAACCAAGACTTGCAAGTCTGGACAGATGCTTCTATTAGAGGTCTTGGTGCGGTACTAATGCAAAGAGGCCGAGTAGTAGCTTATGCGAGCCGTCAGTTGAAACCACATGAAAAGAATTATAAAACTCATGATCTTGAGTTATTGGCCATCGTGTTTGCTTTGAAAATCTGGAGACATTATCTATTGGGTGAGAAGTTTGAGCTATATACCGATCATCAATCATTGAAATACTTGTTTACCCAGAAGGATGTGAACTTAAGGCAACAGCGTTGGCTAGAATTTCTTGCAGCATATGATCTTGATATTTTGTATACGCCAGGAAAATCCAATGTTGTAGTAGATGCGCTCAGCAGAAAGAATGAAATCATCGCCAGTTTTATTCTTACGACTTCATTGATACACAAAATCTCTGTCCTTCAAAAATATGATGAATTTATACAGAGGATTAGCAAGAAAATCAGAGAAGGTTAACCCTCGAGTTTTCAGATTGATAACGAGGGAGTTCTGAGGTTAAACGGTCGAATTTGCATCCCGAATATTGCTGAGCTTCGAAGGGATGTAATGGACGAATGTCATAAGTCCAAACTTATTATCCATCTGGGAGTGAGCAAGATGTATAATGATCTCAATCGAACATTCTGGTGGAGGGCAATGAAAGGAGACATCTCTATATACGTTAGTATGTGTCCCACTTGTCAACAAGTCAAAAGCGATCAGCAGAAACTAGCTGGATTATTACAACCGTTGGACATTCAAGGTTGGAAGTGGGAACAAATCTCTATGGACTTCATCGATGGTTTGCCCCGAACCAAGAAGGGAAATGACAGTATTTGGGTGATCGTAGATCGTATCACGAAGACCGCCAATTTCATACCTGTCAGATCCAATAGAACGGCTCAAAGTCTGGCACAGATTTATTTCAAGGAAATTGTTAAACTCCACGGAGTTCCCTTGAGTATCGTTAGTGATCGTGACCCGATATTTGCTAGTAAATTCTGGGAAGCGTTCCAAGCAGAATTGGGAATAAAACAGAATCTGAGCACCTCATATCATCCTCAAACAGATGGCCAAACTGAGAGGGTGAATCATATACTTGAAGATCTATTGCGGGCTTGTATTATCGACTTTGGCGGATCATGGGAAGACCACTTGCATTTGGCTGAGTTCTCATACAACAACAGCTACCAAGCGAGCCTGAAAATGTCGTCATTCGAAGCCTTGTATGGTAGACTGTGCAGATCTCCCACTTGTTGGGTTGAACCTGGCAACAGACTTGTATTGGGACCAGATATGATTCACGACGCTTCTGACAAAGTCAATTTGATTAAGAAGCGATTACAAACAGCTCAAAGTGGACAGAAGAGCTATGCTGATTCGAGAAGAAGAGATTTGGCATTTGCTGTTGGCGATCATGTTTATTTGCGAGTTTCTCCGATGAGAGCAGTAATTCGATTTGGCAAAACTGGGAAGTTGGCGCCTAGATTTATTGGCCCATTCCCTATACTTGAACGGATTGGAACTCTTGCTTATAGAGTACAATTACCTGATTGGTTGCCTGGAGTTCATGACGTGTTTCACGTGTCTCAACTCAGAAATCATGTACATGATCCAGACTCTATTGTGGAAGAAGCTGCACAACAAGAGTTGGAAATTAATCCAGAATTAGCTGTGAGAAGAAAGCCGATAAGTATTGTTGGCAAAGAAACTAAAGATCTGAGGAACAAGAAGGTTCATTTAGTTAAAGTGAAGTGGAGTGAAGATCCTAGAGACCGTACTTGGGAAACTGAAGAGAACATTAAGAAAGCTTATCCCAATTGCAGATTGGACATCTCTGACTAACTCTGGTGCAAGGTACATTTACCATACTTTGCATTTCTGTTTTGTTTTTTACTTTATCTTTGTTTTCTACTTTACTATGGTTGCTTATCATGGATGCAAAGTTATAAGTATATAAAAATCTGATCTCAACACATATGATTTTTAAGTATATAAGTTAGAAATTATATTTGAAAAGTTAATCTACTCATCGATTGTTGTTTGTGTTGTGTGACTAAAATTTGACTAATCAAACATAGAAATGATAATGAGTCTAACTAACATGAGAATAAGAGGTAAATTACTGCAACTTGAATCAAATATTGAACTAAGTGAAAATTGATTTAAATGCATGCATACTTGTGCACATATCTATGTATGTAATTGAACAGGTCATAGCAGGTACGCAAAGAAGAGGAATAAAATTGTTTGCCCGACAAATAGGTACACGTTTATTGTATTTCTAAGGGTTTTTGATGATTTTATGAGCCGCTTGGCTTTTTCTTTTTCTTTTGGATTGGTGAGGGCCATGGGAGGCTATATGAAATATCCCGATGCTCTTTGTACAAAGGTGGTTATGGCGAAATTTTTCGAAAATTTAGGGGATGAGCCAAATTTTTGAAAAAATTTCAAAAGTTTTTAGAAACTGAAAAGTTGAAAAACTTAAGCCATAATTAAAATATTGAAAGTTGAGTTGATTATTAAACAACTTTCGACTTCGTTCCTTTTCGAGGACGAAAAGATTTTAAGTGGGGGAGAATGTAACAAACCGGAAAATCTAAACCAATTTAAAAATTTTATTTTGGCTATTTTAGCGGATTTTGATTATTTAAAATGGTTATTTTAAATAATAATGACGAAAAATTTATTTAAATCGAAATGAAAACGAATAAATTTATTTTAATTATATAACGAGCCTGAAATGGCGCGGCAGTTCGAAAATTCGATTTCGAACTTCAAATGAATATACATAATTCAATATAAGTCAAAATTGAGCGAAACAAGAAATGTTGAAATCTGTTTGATCATATCTTTCTAACGAGGCTAAGAGACTGAGATGTCGCTTTGAAAGGTGAAAGATATGTCCAGTTTAAAGAACAGAAAAGTTGCTGTGGAATTTATATATATATTAATATATATAAAGGCCTTAAAAATAGTCATTTTTCCAACGACCTCAGAATTCGACGAAACCACTTTTGTTGGATCCGGGACGTCGAATTATTGCTAGGTTCCAAAGTTCATAATTTTCTGAATCAATATGTGAGCGTGGAAAAAGAAAACGTGTTTTGTCAGTTTCAGTTAAATCTGATCAACTAGAAAATGGCCATATTTCAAACAGTCTCAGAATTCGATGAAATCAGTTTTGTGAGGACCGTATCATCGATATGATGCTAGAAATAATTTTTTGGAATTTTTAGAGTCAGTATGTGGGCCCGACAAATTAAAATGTACGTTCAAATCAGAAATTGAATGATTTATATTTTAATTTGAAGAATAACTCATCGTAACAACCGAAATGGGTTACGAAACATATCCCATTGTGTTCGGGATGGGGGTATTTAGCTAGGGGCGACAGTCGTTGGGTTTGATTTCGAATTCGTGTGCGAAAACCCTATTTTTTCGAATTATATATAGCGTGGACCAATCAGATTTTTTTTAAAATAAAAAAAGGAAATCCCTTTCTCTCTCCCCGTATCAGCTATGATATATGGCGGATTGGTCTTCCGATCTTCCTGGCCAAAATCCGGTCGATCCTTTCATCGTTAGCCTCCGCCCCATAGCAAATTTTAAAGCCCTCCTCCTCCTCTTCAAATCAAGACTGGCCTCCTCCCCTATCGTCGCCCCATTTCCGAGAATCACCTCGCTAAAGTTGGCGACTTCATGCCGCCGCCGCCATCAGTAGGGACCACTGAAGTGGGCCCCCTTCCAGGGTAGGTGCGCCCCTCCGTCCTCTTCGACGCAACGCCCTCCGATCGTCGTAATACTAAAAGGATTTGCACGAAAATCGATCCCTAGTTTTGAACAAGTGTTGAAAGGTACGGCCTGTTCTAGTTTAAACTGATTTTAACACCATTAAAGTGTCGCAAAGTTTGATTTCACGGTAAAAATCATATCTTTTTGCTATGTGGTCTAAATTCAGTGAAACAAGAGACACCGGGACCGTGAGGACGTCCTCTACATTCTAGAAGAGACCGAATATTTTTTTCAGCCTTCTACAATTTTTGGCAAAGCGACAAACATTGTGAGATTTCTGAATTATAAACGATATGGAATGACGATGTATAAATTATACGGTCAATGTATGAGTTATATAAGCGTTGTACACCTCATGCATAAGTTGTATGTGCGATGTATAAGTTATATATGCGTTGTAAAAATTATATATGTGTTGAAATGGAAATAAAATTATTAGGTTGTTGACGGAGTTTTAGAAACTCCCGACACCCGTCGTCCACAGACCATGGACGACTTGTTTGAGTTGTGATGTGAAATTTGGTTGTTTGTGGTTGATAATGATTGTTTGTGGTTGAAAAATACCTTTGTGGTTGAAAAATACCTTTGTGGTTGAGAGAATAATTGAGTGTGGTTAAAAACCAAATAGGATTAAAGTGTGGAAATAAATGAAAAATATGTTGCCTGCGTGTGAACTAGATGCATGAAATCCCCATTGTCAAAAGCTGCGAGGCTTTAAGGTAGGCGAGGAGCCGTACGAAGGACGGTGCCGAGTTAACTACCCTGCCGTTATGCTGCCGAAATTTCTTGAAATACTTATGTGTTTGAATTTTATTCATGTACTGAAATATATCCATGTGTTGATAATTTATCCATGACTGAAATGAATTGCTTAGATAATAAAAATCACATTTTTATTAAATGTATGAGTCACTAAAAATAGACATGTTTGAAATAAAATATTTTAAGAATAAAAATCACATTTTTATTATATGTATGAGTCTCTAAAAATAGACATGTTTGGAATAAAATGATTTGAGAATGAAAATCACATTTTTATGATATGTATGAACTAGATAAAATATTCATGTTGGAAATAAATTGTTTAGATAATAAAAATCACATTTTTATTATATGGTCGACTCACTAAAAATAACCAAGTGTTGAATAAAATTATTTGAACAATAAATATATCATTTTTATCAAGTATGTGAATCGCTAAAAATATTCATGTGTTGAAATAAATTTTTGTGAGTTAAAAATATTATTTTTAACCCGTGTATGAAGTAAAAATGGTTTAGAAATCGACGAAAAAATTATATATATATATATATATATATAAATTAAAATAAAACGAATAACGACGCTGCAGTTCCCGTTTTGAATTCGTAACTTTAAACGAGTATACCGAGAGATCCGACCGTCGGATTTTCTCGAAACTGGACCCGTTGGATCCGCCTTGGAAAGATCTTTCCAATGGTATAAAATTTGTTAAGATCCAACGGTTAGATTTTCAGATATGTGTAAATCAAATCTGAAGAAAAACAGCGCCACGGCCGCGTTATGGCCTGAATCGTCGTTTAATTAAATTAGGCTATTTTTAAATAAATAAAAATAGCGATATATCGTTATAAAATCTTATAGGCGATATGGAATGGAAATAAACCAATTTTACTTGGTTTGCTTGATATTCTGATGGTTGAACGCGTTTGACATGAAAATTATTTAAGAACTGAAATGTGAGTGTCGAATTACTTAACCAAGAAAAGAATTGATTTAAATTCTAGTATACGTGAATTATTTGAAAAGGCCGAGTTAAATCTCATTTCAAATAATTGATCGATAATTCAAAGTCGAAGATATAAAGATGGTGCAAGACCGGCGATCTTCACGTTGAATGGAGGGGTGCTACTGTCGCTCAGGATTGGAGTAGCTACCTTGAAGGGGTTACAGTAGTAGCCGTCCGGACGTACTTGTTGATGGTACGAAGATACGAGGAATAAGGTTCCTCCGGTTTCGTTCAGACCCAGAAAGGACTTGTAAATGGACTGTGTGTCTGACATTGGATTTTGTTCTGTGCTGATTTATCTCTATTAAATATATATCTGTTTGGCGGCGGAGAATTTATTCTCTTGCTTAATGCCCTTCTCTGAGATGTACGAGCTCAGAGGTTATATATCGATAGAAATCAATCGTATGGAGTGAATTGCCTGTGTGGCATGCCTAAGTGGCAGATGATCAAGGCTTCTGTTGAAAAGCAAAGTCTTGTGGTTGATGATCAAAGCACGACCTACGTGGCATAGCTTTGTGTATAGCATGGATTCGCGAGCCTTACACCCCGGTATGGACCAAAAACGGGAGAAGGACCTCAGGAAGGACATGCGTTTCTTTCTAGCTAGAGGTGGTGTCAGTGCTTAAACTAGCGGTCATTTATATTATTTTCACCTATGTGGTTGTTGCTGTTGCGAGGCGCCTCGGATTTGGAGTCATTTGGCTCACTTACGCCCCATAGGGCGGGGAAACGCAGTGTCTAGGATTTAAATTTAATCCACATCGAGTGGACTGACCCTGACGATCCAAGGGCCCACCTGAGTCTGGGTCTTAAGACTCGGGCTAGACAGTCTCGAATTCGGAGAGGATCTTGCACCTAGGCTCGGTTCATGATGGAAATCCAACTTTCTAATACGACCTGTGTGGTTTTGATTGTAAACCTATATATGGCGACATGATAGATGGTACCCATGCCTCCTAGGATTGATATTGTTTTTGAAACATATAAACACTAGTAATAATATCAAAAATTCTTGATTTATACGTATCTAGCACATTTTGGCCAATATAAGGTAAAACTCTATCCTCCGGTTTGCGTTGCATTGTGTGCAGGGACTTGAGTCTTACATTGGCTTCAGTTTACTAAAAAGCATTGCATTGTTCAAATGATTTACTTGTTTTATGCACTGGCGATCACTGGAGTAAACCCGTTCCGCGAAAGCGGCATGGTCCTATGATTCGCCTTATTGTTGTTCTTTAAGCAGTTAAGTTGATTTCTCATACCAGTCCCATGACTGACCCGTAGTTTGTTTCACTTGCAAACTCGGGTGCCCCTATTTTCTACACGGGTAGCCTTGTATTCAGGTTATAGCAGACTCATTTTGGATAGCTATGGAGCTGGACCTTACCATTCCTATTTTACTGTTTCAGACAGTGTTATGTATATTATGTTTGATTCCGCTGTAGACATTTATATAAACTGAAACTATATTTTGTGCTAAGTATGATCCTATTTTGTTGTATAACTCTGATGATTATATTTATCCAGTGTATTTGATGTTCATTATTTGTGTAATGATTTATTTCTGTTCTGCTGTTATCTGTTTATGTGTTACATTCCAAAGATTACCCTTGCCACCGTGACACGGGGGTTTGGGATCATCACACGGTCAATCGATGGGTTGACAGACTGTATAAGCGTTATTTATTTATTTTATTGCTTATACAGTTGTAGAATGCAATTTGGATGTTGTCTGAATTTTTATTGATTGTTTCGTTATTATTGTATACATGTGATGTTGAAATCCATATAACTGAAATTATATGGTAAATGGTTGAGTCTGATTCCAGTTCAGAATTATCGAATATGATAATATTCAGAAGATATTGAAAGGAATTTGAATTTCGAATTGAATTGAAAATTGAATTGAATCGAAAAGGAATTGGAATCAAATTGAATCGAGAAGATATTGAAAGGAATTTGAATTTCGAATTGAATTGAATCGAAAAGGAATTTGAATTTCGAATTGAATTGAAAATTAAATTGAATCAAATGGATTTGAAATGAATTTGAATATCAAATTGAATTGAAATCAAATTGAATCAAAATGGATTTGAAATAAATTTGAATATCGAATGGAATTGAAATGAATTTGAAAATCAAATTGAATTGAAATGAATTTGAATATCAAATTGAATTGAAATGAATATGAAACGAATATATATCGAATATTCAATTTTGATTTGGATTTGAAAAGGAAATCGAAATTGATCTGAAAAGGAATTTAAAATGATTTATAAAATTCATTTTAAAAGGTAATCGATGAAATATATATATTATATATTATATGGACTGAATTGAACGCACCGCGCAGCGGCCGTTCGCGAATTTCAACCATTGACATCGAATTGAGATTACGGGAGATCCGACCGTCGGATTCTCCTAAAACCGGAACCATTGGGTTCATATCGAAAAGAGCTTTCCAACGAATATAAAAGATTTGAAGTCTAACGGTTGGATTTGGAATTATGTCCAAATCAAATTTGGAAAAGGTCGCTGTAAGTGCAGTTCGACGACCGTTTATGGAAATCGACTGTACGAGCCTTGATACAATTATTAAAAATATTAATAAGTTGGGTATAATCATAATAAATGATTTGGGAAGAATTGGGATGAAAAATTCCATATTTGAAAGGATAAAAATATATTTTTATCGAAATAAACTAGTTATGAACTAGAATTACAATCCAATCATTTTTAAATAAATAAATTGGATAGGGAATGGGTTTTAAAATAACCAGAATTTCCAATATATGAATTGGAATGGATTTGAATCGAAATCATCTTCGGAATATTTCGATGTTGGATTTCGTGATTATACAGATATTGTTATGGAAATTTGAAAGATATATTTATATCGTTATTTCCAATACGATATTTGTTGGTTTCAGAATTTGATATTGAATATAAGCCGATATATTTTCTATTCAGAGCCTTGTGTTTAATATCGAATGGGTTTTTGGGTTGTCGTGAATGGTGTCTTAAATAACACTGTTCTTAAATCCAGTTGAGAAAAGGATAAATCTTTTAATTATGATTTAGTGAAATTTCCAGTTAAGTGATAATTAATTGGAATTGAATTTAAATTGGATTTTGGGTTTATCATGAGCTGTGTTTTAAATGACACTAGTTCTTTAACCCAGTTAAAGATAAGATTAATTTCTTAACTTGGAATAATCATTAAGTAGTGATTTTTTAGATTAGAACTGAATTAGGGTTTTAATGAACCTTTAATTTGATTGAAATGAGGATTTGATAATTTAAATTATCAAATTAGGGAAATGATCGAGAATGGAGTATCACCAGTTTTGCTCCAAAGCGATAGTTAAATCTTTAAGTAGATTTGAACGTGAAATTGTAATTAATTTTACCGATAACACCATGGTGTTAGATAGGGAGTACGACCAGTTTTGCTCCATGGGATGAATAGGTTGGGATTAGGAAATAAAATAAATAATTATTTCGGTGTGGTTCGCTAATCCCGACTAGTTTGGAAAACTATGATATGGTTTGAAATGATATCCAAAGGTAGATTAAAGAATAAATTTAAAGAATTTATCTTTGATAAAATTAATGGGAACCTTTCCCAAAGAATGTGAATATTTGAATAAAAGAATATTCTGGATTGGAATGAGGCGTATGTTGTGTTTGTGTAGCACTTGTTTATTATATACAACGGTTATTCGGAAAGTCCGGGTTTATACCCATTCTGAATAACTGATTCGACGATAAGTCGAAGATGAAGATGGTGGTAGAAGACCGGAGGTCTTTACGTCTTTTGGGTGATTACTGATGATCTTGATTGGGCTGTACACCCAAGAGAAGGGAATCAGTTGGTGATCATCCAGACGTACTTGGAGATCGATGGATATGCGAGGAATAAGGTTCCTCCGGTTTCGTTCAGACCTAGAACGAACTTGTAAATGGATTGGGTGTCTGACATTGGATTTTATTCTGTGTTGATTGATCTCTATTAAATATACAACTGCCTGGTGAAGGGGAATTTATTCCCTTACTTCACCCTTCTCTGAGACGTACGAGTTCATAGGATATATATCGATAGAAATCAGTCGCATGGAGTGGATTGCCTATGTGGCATGCTGAGATGCAATGATCAAGGCTTTTTTTGAAAAGCAGAGTCTTGTGGTTGATGATCAAAGCACGGCCTGCATGGCATAGCTTTGTGTATGGCGTTAATTCGCGAGCCTCACACCTCGGTATGAGTTAAAAACGGGATAAGGGAACCAAAGGAGGATATGATGTTTCTTTCTAGCTATGTGTAGTGCCAGTGCTTTATTAGCTTGACATTTTACTTTTGTGGTTGTTAGATTGCGAGGCGCCTCAGATATATGGTCGATAACCGGAAACCGCGAGAGCCAACATACTGACCATTTTATAGGTCCGATAGGATCGAGAAACGTGTGTTCAGGAATTGCCAATCCTCAAACGTAAGAGAGGACCGGCCATGGAGGATCCAAGGGTCAACTGCGGGAGACCCTGAGGCATTTGATAGAGTGTCTCAAAGCTGGTGAGGACTACTACCCTTGCCTCAACTCATGAAGGAAATCCAATTTCCAATACGTGACTTTGCAGTTTTGATTGTAAAGCCTAGTAATGGCGACATGATATATGGTACCCATGTCACCTATGATTGATACATTTATATTTGAAGTTGTTTTCTTCACTTATAGTAATAATAAAAGATTAAATATGGTGTATCAAGCGTGTTTGGCTATTATAAGGGAAAACCCTATCCTCCGGCTTGCGTTGCATTGTGTGATGGGACCTGGGTCTTATAATAGCTTCATTGTTCTTTATTTAGCATTGCGCTGTTTGTTATATGCACTGGTATTCTTGGGAGGAAACCCATTCCGTGTTATATTGCGTGGTCCCTTGATTTACCAACTTTAAGAATAAAGATTATTAACTGTTTTAGTTCTCACACCAGTCAATGACTGACCTGGAGTTTATTGTTTTAACCTAAACTCTGGGTGCCCCTATTTTCCACATGGGCAACTAGTAGTTATGGTTTTTGCAGATTTATATTCACAGGATCCTAATTTATGGTTGGAATGATATTTGGAAAGGTTTGTATCAGTATATCTCTTACAGTTGTGTTTTGTATTATTTTTCCGCTGCATTGTAATTTGTAAATCTCTAATATTTTCAAATGTATAATATTTATTCATACTTTGTGTATTCTTGTATTCTGATGGAATTGTTGTAATAAGTAATGAAATGTTCTTCTGTTTCTGTTCCGATTAGTCTTGTTCTCAAGGCAATCCGGGCTTTCCTTCACGGGGAAGTTTGGGTCGTCTCACTTAATACGTGTATTATACAATAGCAAATTCGACAAGTCCGGATTTACATTATTCGTTATTCCACTAGTCTTAAATTAACTGCTTAAGTACTCTATTAGTACTTAATGAACCATATTTTTTTTTAACATAATACAGTCAGGTTTGTATAAATTATGTAGCGATTACCAGTTATTCCTTTTCTCTTCGTTATACCATTTTTCTTTGTTATTCCATTATTTTTTGGTAATAAATTGTACAAAGGGATTTCTCATATTAACTAAAAATAAACTAGAGATTGAAAATAAAAAAACATGGTGCATTTTTTTTATTTTAGTGGTTCTATTTCATTTACTAATAGCCTTAAATATTAGTATTTGAATGCTTTTGTGTAAACAAATTTTATTTCATGCATACTTCAGCGTACTCTATAAATATGGCAAAATAGACATATATACATTGTTGGCCAAAAGTAATCTATATCAAATTCCTTGTATCAATATTTCTGGTGCATATCATGACTAGACATGGAAAATATTTTACATTATACACGGTATCCCCAGTATTTGATCTTTTTGCAATAAATAATTAATTTTCTTTTCAATTTAAAGTACTTTATCTTATTCGTCGATATACAAGCATATGTGGTTCAATATGTTTTATGTAGGTCTGCCAGCGTGCACTTTTAAATGTGGGTAATGTCATATCTAAAGTCATTTTTGGATATTTGACAAATGCATTCGTGGATATGGATGGAAATTGAAAAATATTTATATCTGAACGATCAATCAACCAAAAAACATGAAAGGAATTTTTTATTTTCATAAATTTTTTTCAACACCATTGAATTTTAAAGATATAAATAAACAAATACGATAATGATGAAGAGTTTTGAGCAGTTAACATACATTTAATGCATATAGCGAGCTTGTAATTTAATAGAACAATATATATATATATATATATATATATATATATATATATATATATATATCTTCCATTGTAGTAAAATACATATAATTCAAACCATAATTTTTTGGATAAAACACCCGAACGGATAATTTTCAAATGCATATGTTTTCGTATCCATATCCACGTTCACATTCTTTTTAATACTGGATACTTATCAACTTTTTAGATATGAATGCGAATGGAATCTCCGGATGTCCATTGACCAAACAATTTATGAGAATTTACAAAATTGATTCACTATACAGTGAATCATATTTAATAACATATCCTCTTAAATTGGCATTAATACGTATGTTGTTTGAATGCTAAAATTGATGTATCATGCATGAGATAGTGGCGTAGCACCTTACACTATTAGTATCTAAAATGGATATGTGCATGGTGTTCATTGTTTTTAATATGTATAGATTGCGGATATAAACGCTTTGTTGACTGTGTGGGTCAATCATGTTATGTGATGGTGTGAGTACCCACCATTGAATACAAAGCATTAAGCATGTGCCAATGGAATAAAAGAAGTTTGCAATATGTTGAATGGGAAAATAAGATAAAAGTGAATTGATTTATTACTTTTTTCATCATATAACTCAAAACCAATTGTTGAGATAACCCTTTTTAACAAAAAAGTTAATGGAATTTTCCTTTGTTGTAGAAAACTTTTAACCAAAAAGTAATTGCTTTACTTTTCATCATACTAAAATGTGAATGTGTTCCCTTTTTACTATTGGAATGTGAAATGCTTCTATGTTTATGTATTTGTAGCATATTATAATATAATGTTTTGTTATGTATGATTCAAAGCCTGTGATAAAAATAAAGATATGTTGTACCAATAAAAACAATGTACATGTCACTTATAGCCATGATTAAATATTATTAATTGTGTACATTCAATAATAGGAGTTTATTTATCCGTTGAACTTATTGTTGGCTAAATTGAAAAGTATTTCTGGATTGGTAAGCATTTATAAGTAGGTTAGAAAAAATAATTTTGATTCATAATTCATAATCATTAAAAATCAAATGTATAGTTTATTATTTACATTATTTTTTGTATCGAAATTTTAAAACATCAACGATTGAACATAAAAATAAGTAGTCATACTTTTATCTGTCTTCAAACTTATATTTGCATATTAAATAAATATCGAACTTTTTCCGATCTGCTTATAATTAACAAACCAAATGTGAAATTTTTGGTTCAACACTATTAGTTATACAAGTAAATAAAATATAATATATGATGATAAAAATAGTTTCAAGAATATAATATTTATTTAATAATGTTTGTCCCAAATACTAAATAGGAAAATAGTGTAAAGGACAAAAGTAACAAGAAATTTATCAATAAGGACAAAAGTTAGCTACAAGGACAAATTTTAGTGTAAAGTATGAAATGATAGTGGACCCCTGATTTCCTCCCTTACAATAAAAAGTGTCCTTGTGGCTAAACTTTTAGTCTCTTGTCCTTATGGATAATGTTTTTGTTAAGTTTGTCTTTGTGCCTAAAAATCCCAATACTAAATAGAAAGAACATCTGATACATCATTAATTAAATATTCATAACCCACTATAGTACAGACGTATCAAACTTCTCTACATGTAATACACACACACACATGCACACACGCAAATATATATATATATATATATATATATTGAGTTATAGGCACGTGCGCGTACATACAATTAATTGTAGTTACACAATTGATGTCATACTTTTTTGATGTGGACATAAACTTCTGAGATCGCCCTTGCAGTTTGCATATGAGATCACAAGTTTGAATCCCGCTTTCTTAACCAAATATCTAAATGTTTTTGTTAGGTCAAGGGTTCAAATTGTGTCAGTGAAAAAAAAATCAGTATTAAACATATAAAGTCGGAGGTATGAATCTCTAGTCGATTTGTTAGGCATCACTGGAAAACCAACTTCTTTATGGTTAGAACCTTGGATAAATTGTAAATGCTTAGTGGATTTGTTACGCATCACTCATTTCAGGCAATTGGAAGGGAAAACGAGACTGTGGACAGTATCATCCAATCCAACATTCTACAACCATCACTTGATCCAACAACACGTGAAGTTGTAGACGAGATTACTCAAGTGTCAATTCATCCTTCAGAACTAGTTGATAAATACAAATGGTGTGATGGATCCGAATTCTCTCTTACTAAGGCATGGGAGATCTCAAGGGAAAAGGACAATATAAATCTATATACACGGTTATTTGGCATAAGAAGAATAGTAGGCGAATGGCTTTGCTATCCTATTTAGCAGCAGCAGATCGTTTAAACACAAGGGAGAGACTATATAGATTTGGGATTATTACTGATAATTTATGTCCATTATGCGAGAAAGAGTCTGAATCAACACGACATCTCTTTTTTAATTGTGATTACATAGCTTTTATTTGGTGTTCGATAAAGTATAATCTACGCATTTCCTCAAACAACTTACTGTCGCTTGAAGAGGAAGCTAATTTACTTCTCTCTACATTCAAGATGAAAGATCAGTTAAGGGATTTGGCTTTTGGGGCTTTCACTACAACTATCTACTTCATCTGGACCAAGTGAAAAAACAGAATCTTCAACAAAAGGAAATTGCATAGCACTTCTACACTACAGCAGATTGTGAAAGAAATTTCTTACCTGGTTCGCAATAATGGATCGAAATCAGAGAATTCCATATTTAATCGCGAGCTGCTCCAAGAACGGGGGATTGAACTCAATTTACTGTGGATAGTGGTTCCTCGTGTTTTAGGGCATTTTGAAAATGTCTGGGCCTTAGGCCTATAACGGGTTTGTTACCGTGTTTCTATTTTAATGTATCTTATGACATTGTATTTGTTTTATTATATGCAATGAAGTACCCACTCTAAAAAAAAGGTGTGTGTATATGAATATTCTTCGTAGTTTTACAAAGGCAAATTCAATATAAACTTCGTACCATTATGAACATAATGATTTCTTTTACAAATCAATTATTACAAATTAATTGCTTCAACTTTAATTTCCAGAGCATAATTTAATTTTGATGAATGCATTAGTAATTCGCAAGGTTCGAGGTTTCGTCCGGTACCTCGAAATTTCGGAGTTACCGGACCGGTGCCGGTCATCGGCTGTGACGACTTGGAATTTCGCTCAATCTGAATCGATCGTTAAACTGATTAAGACCATTCGAAACCCCTGATCGTATGAGAACACAACAAATCAGAACTCAAAAAGAAGAACATTTCATTGTTTATTACAACAATTCCATCAGAATACAAGAATATTACAGAGTATGAATAAATATTATACAACAGAGAAAATAAGAGATTTAAATACATTACTATAGCAGAAAAATAATACAAAACATAACTGAAAGAAATACATGGATACAGAGCTTTCAGAATATCACTTCAGCTATAAACCAGGTCATGTGAATAGAAATCTGCAAAACCCAACTACTAGCTGCCCGTGCGGAAAGTAAGGGCACCCAGAGTTTAGGTTAAAACAATAAACTCCAGGTCAGTCATGTGACTGGTGTGAGAGCTAAAACAGTTATAAATTCTTATTTTAAAGTTCGATAAATCAAGGGACCACGCCGTATAACACGGAATGGGTTTTTACCCCAAGAATACCAGTGCTTAAACAAAAAGCGCAATGCTAAATAAAGAACAATGAAGCTGTTATAAGACCCAGGTCCCATCACACAATGCAATGCAAGCCGGAGGATAGGGTTTTCCCTTATAACAGCCAAAGAATGCTTTGATACACGAAATTTCATCTTTTAATATTATTATAAGTGAAGAAAACAACTTCAATCAAAATATATAAATCATAGATGGCATAGCATCCCATGCTACTATGTCGCCACATATAGGTATACAATCAAAAACCGCACGATGTCGTATTTAGAAATTGGATTTCCGTCTATGAACCGAGGCAAAAGATAGTCCTAACTGAATTCGAGACTCTCTAGCCCGAGCCTCAGGCAAGCGCGCAGGCAAGCCTTGGATCATCAGGGCCGGTCCACACGGAGTGGATTAAATAAAACCCAGAACAATACGTCTCCCCGCCCTATGGGGCGTAAATGAGCTCTACGACTCCACATCCGAGGTGCCTCGCAACAACAACAACCACATAGGTGAAAATAATATAAATGTCGGCCAGTTTAAGCACCGACATCACCTCTAACTAGAAAGAGACGCATGTTCTCCCTGAGTCCTTCTCCCGTTTCTGGTTCATACCGGGGTGTGAGGCTCGCGAATTAACGTTACACAAAGCGATGCCACAAAGGCCGTGCTTTGATCATCAACCACAAGACTTTGCTTTTCAACAAAAGCCTTGATCATTTGCATCTTAGCATGCCACACAAGCAATTACTCCATGCGACTGATTCCTATCGATATACAACCTCTGATCCCGTACGTCTCAGAAGAGTGAAGTAAGGGAATGAATTCCCCTTCACCAGGAAGATGTATATTTAATAGGGATCAATCAACACAGAGCAAAATCCAATGTCAGACACACAGTCCATACAAGTTCGTTCTGGGTCTGAACGAAACCGGAGGCACTTTCCTCGCATACCACCGTCTTCATATTTGACTTATCGTCGAATCGGTTATTCAGAATGGGTTTAAACCCGGTCTTTCCAAATAACCCGCGTATATAATAAACAAATGTTACACAAACACAACATACGCCTCATTCCAATTCATCAGTCACTAAATTTCACATTCTTAGGGAAAGGCCCCCATAAATTTTATCAAAGATAAATTCTTTGAAATTTATTCTTTAATCTTCCTTTGAATATCATTTTAAACTAGTCGGGATTAGCGAACCACACCGAAGTAATTATTTATTTTATTTCCCAATCCCAACCTATTTATCCCATGGAGAAAAAATGGTAATACCCCATATCTAACACCATGTTGTTATCGGTAAAACTAATTACCATTTCACGTTCAAATCTAATAATAGATTTAACTATCGCTTGGAGCAAAACTGGTGATACTCCATTCTCGATCGATCATTTCAATCTAATTAAAGATTCATTAAAACCCTACTTAGTTTTAATCTCTAACTGGGTTAAAGAACCAACGTCATTTAAAACACGGTTCACGACAAACCCAAAACTCCATTTGATATTAAATACAAGGCTCTGAATAGAAAATATATCGGCTTATATTCAATATCAAATTTTGATTATTTCTAAAACCACTTCAAGCCTAATTTATTTATTTAAAAATATTGAATTTTAATACTAGTTCATAACTAGTTCATTTCGATAAAAATACATTTTTATCCTTTCAAATAGGGAATTTTTCATCCCAGTTCTTTCCAATTCATATATTTTGATTTTTCACAAATTTTAGATATTTTTAATAATTTTATCAAGGCCCGTACAGTCGATTTCCAATAACGGTCGTTGAACTGCACTTACAACGACCTTTTCTAAATTTGATTTGGACATATCTCCAAATCCAACCGTTAGATTTCAAATTTCAAATATTCATTGGAAAGCTCTTTTCGATACGAACCCAATGGTTCCGGTTTCAGGAGAATCTGACGGTCGGCTCTCCCGTAACATCAATTTGAAGTCAATGGTCGAAATTCACGAACTGCCGCGGCGCGGCCCGTTCTATTCAGGCCATTTAATATATAATATATAATATATATATTATATACTTCATTGATTTCAATTTTAAACGTAATTTATAAATTGCTTTAAATTCATGAGATTTCAATAATTTCGTTATTCTATAATTTATATTCTTTTCGTTATTCTATTCAACAAATGAATATTTTCTTCAACACATGAATATATATATATATATATTTCTTTTAACACATGAATATATATTCCTTTCAACACATGAATATATATTTTATTATATTCTTTATTTTCTAAAGTGGAATGAGGCCCGATCAATTAACATATAATGTTAATTATATGGATTCCATACAACACGTATATAACAGCAACGATAAATAATCATCCATCATCCAAAGTGCACAACACAATTGTCTGTCGACCTATCGATCGACAAACAACTAATCATTGGGACTAGTGTACATCAAATATCATCCCAATACCCGTGTGGGGTTTCACATCAACAATCACTGTATATTATTTGTGCAGTTGGGCGATGTGTAAAATTTATCGTCCCAATCAATATCAGTCAAATCAGTGTAAACCGTCTGGTTCGTAAATGAATATTTTATTTTATTCACACACACACATTAAAAATTATATTTTCAACGATAAAATATTTTATTTCAACACATGAATTTCTATTCAGCTCATTTATTCAATAAAATGATATTTTTATTTTTCTAACTTATTTTAGAAAATTTCGACAGCATAACGGCACGATACTAGAAACGGGACAAGGCCTAGCCTTATCCCCGGTCTAATAATGGCCCACGCCATTCACACATCAATTAAATCAATTTCATTATTCACACCACAAACCAAATTCAAATCAAATAATCTAACCAACTACACAACCAAACAAACAAGTCCATGGTCTGTGGACAATGGTGTCGGGTGCTACTAAACACCGTCTGCATCCTAGTATATAATTTAACAAGAAATGAAATTTAAAGTGAGAAGTTCTCACCCAAGCTATATCCATTCACCGCGACTCTTCTTATGTAGGAAATCTTCACCTTTTCGTCTTTTGTCACTTTCGTTGCCCGTATTCACTACATATATAAAAATCACATTTTTATATTCTCTTTACTTCACGATAAAATAAAGTTCAGATTTTTATTCACTTCATATATTTACAACGCTTCTTTCTATATAAAAATTATATTTTTATATTTCTAGTTCTTATATAAAGATTGAATTTTTATTATCATAACTATATAGAAATTATATTTATATATTTCTACTTTAACAAAAACCATATTTTTAATACTCTACCTAAGTAAAAATCATATTTTATTATGCCACTAGTATAAAAATTATATTTTTAACTTTTCTATATTATAAAAATTATATTTTTATCCTTTCTATATTATAAAAAATATATTTTTATCCTTCTACTAACATAAAAATTGTATTTTTAGCCAAATAAAAATCGAGTTTTTATCGCTACTTCTAATATATAAAAATCGGATTTTTATTTCGCTAAGAATATAAAAATAATATCTTTATCCTCACTACTTCATGATGTTAAAAATCTCAACTTTGCGATGTTAAAAATCAAAACTTTGCGATGTTATTCATATATAAAAACATAAACTTTTCACATAAGAAAATCCATTCTTTTATCATAAGAAATTACGATTTTTTAATGCTCTTATAAAAAAAACTGATTTTTTTACTTTCAATGCCCTTTAAAAAAAACTGATTTTTTTTCTTAATTACTTGAAATAATAAAACAAAAGAACTTAAAGCTGGAAATGGGGTAGCTGAGGGGTCTGAAGGGTTGGGGGGGTGGCAGCAGAGGGGGGCACAGGCGGTGGTGGCGCTGTAGGAATGGCCAGCGGCGATTTTAGGTCGATATGGGAGTTCTGGAGATAGGGAAGGAAGAGGGGGCGGTGGCGACGGCTTGGGGAGGTTAGAGCGATGGCAACCGGCTCTGGGGGGAGGGCGCGACAGGCGGGGCGGTGGTCAATGGCCAGGCGACGGGATAGAGTGCGTTAATTTTTTTTTTTTATCTCGATCTGGAAACGAACGTGAATGGGGGGTGCGTTGACTGAGAGATATGGGAGAGAGAGTGGATTATATCATAATATATATTTAATTAATTAATTTCTTAAAGTAACTTTTTATTTTCAACTCGTAATTGAACCCACCGACCGTCGTCCCTAGCTAATTACCCTCATTCCGAACACGATGAGATATGTATCATAGGCCAATTCGATTGTTTCGACCAGTTTTGATTTAAATTAAAATATAAATCTTTATATATTCAATTTAAACGCACATTTCAAATTACCGGGGCCACACACTAACTCGAAAAATTCCAAAAAAATTATTTCAAGCTTCGTATTGATGATACGGTCCTAACAAAACTAATTTCGTCAAATTTTGAGACTGTTTGAAAAATGGCCATTTTCTGGTCGACCCGAATTTAATTGAAGGGTGCGTTTTTTACAGGTCCCTATTAACTTTCAAAATAAAAAAAAAACCCGCTGATAAAAAGAATAAAGAATACATCCCTATTTTTGAAATGCGGCAATTACAATTACACATCTGTCCTTTACACCCTAAAAACACTCAGTACATTGCATAATTTGCGCAGTCATTCAAGGAAGAAAATTAAAATCCCATGCCAGCCGCCACATCATAATTAATACTTCCGCCTCCTGCTCCTTATCCTTCGCCTCCTCCATTTCTTGACCCAAAAAAATGCGGCACTGCATAAAAAAAAAAAATGTAAAATCATAAAATAATCCAAGAAGGCCACGCAAATTAAAAAAAAAAGTTGCATATATGAGTGCAACTATTGCCTATATTTGCACAAGTGTATGCAAATATTACATAATGAAAATTCAGCAAACGTTTTAGCCTGTAGATATGTTGCACATACTTAATAGGATTTCGAGTTATTTGCACATTTTTGTACATTTTAATGCAACAATTCCAAAAACCTGCATAACAAAATGAAACTATACAACCATATCTGCACACTTGACTGTAAAAAATAAAGTTAGACTGCATACATTTCTGAAACAATTACATTCAACAACATTCAGTAAAAAAACATTCATACATACAATTATGTTTTATTTTTTCATGTTTTATACAAGTTTGCATACATGCATTCAGAATCTTAAAAAAATTGCATACATAAATGCACATAACTACAACAGTTTAAAACAATCTGCACAAACATAATAATTGCAGTCAATTATGCATATATCCAGATTAAATGCATACCTTCATGCAAATAATTCAAAAATCCGAACATATGAATGCATTTGATTACAAATTTCTGCATTATAGCATGCTAGTATAAATCAAAAGAAGCATAATTGTATACAACGAACATTCAAAACTTAAATCAGCAAACAAAATAAAAAAAAAGGTTTAAATTACCTAGACGAAGACGGTTGCTTGAATACACCACTCTCCCCCCACCTGAGATCTGACATCGCCATAGTTCCTCCAGGAATAGCCACCGCATCCCAACCGATGGCCCCACCGCCTTCGTCAACCCCTGTTGTACCTCCGCCTTCACCAAAAAAATCCGCCGCAATAGGCGTCGCACCGCCCAACGATGGCCCAACCGCCGTGGATGCACCCTTCCGTACCTCCTCCTTCCGCAAGAAAATCCGCCGCCGTCCACAAAAAAAAAATCGACGTAGCCCTAATATGAAAATCCCGCCGCCATTATAGAATAAAATATATTTTGCTGAGAAAATAAAAACCGGAATACGTGTATGTACAGTAGTTAATAGCGGCTATAATTAAGAAAAGGGCAAATTAGGGAAAATTTTATCCGCATTTGAAAATAGGGATGTAATTTTTATGTTTTAGAAGGGGAGGATGTGAGCCTAATTAAGTTTGCTTTTAGGGACCTGAGCCTTATTTTCACTTAATTGAAACTATTAAAACACGTTTAACTTCGCCACGCTCACATATTGATTCAGAAAATTATGCAAAAATAAACTTAGCAATAAATTGATATCCCGGATCCAACAAAAGTGGTTTCATCAAAAACTGAGGTCGTTTGCAAAATTTTCATTTTCAATGGCCTTTATATATATTAAAAAATATATAAATTCCACAGCGACTTTTCAGAATTTTAAACTGGACATATCTTACACTCTATAAAGTGAAATCTCAGTTTCTTACATTCGTTTGAAAGATATTGTTAAACAGATTCAAATATTTCTTATTTCGTTCAATTCTGACTTAAAGCGAATTTTGTATATTCATTTGAAATTCGAAATCGAATTTTCAAACTACAGCGCCATTTCAGGCTCGTTATATAATTAAAAATAAATTTATTCATTTTCACTTCATTGAAAATAAATTTTCCGTCATTATTATTTAAAATAATTCATTTTAAATATTCAAAATTTCATTAAATTCGCCAAAATAAAAATTTTAAACTGGCCCTAAATTTCCGGGTTGTTACAATCTCCCCCACTTAAAATCTTTTCGTCCTCGAAAAGGAACGAAGTTGAAAGTTGTTTTCTAACCAACTCAACTTCCATTATTTTAGTTATGGCTTAAGTCCTTCAACTTTTCAGTTTCTAAGAACTTTCAAATTTTTCAAAAATTTGGCTAACACCCTAAATTTTCAAAAAAATTCGCCATAACCTCCCCTGCACCGGGAGCATCGGGAAAATCCCCAAACTGCCATACAGGCCCTCTCATCTCAAAAAAAAAAGCCAATCGGCTCATAAAATCATCATCACCCAAACAAAACAGTAAATGTGTACCTATTTGTCGGGCAAACAATTTTATTCCTCTGCTCTAGCCTCCTTGCTATGACGTGTTCAATAGATATACATGTATATGCATGCAATTTCAAACAATTTGCAATTCAGTTCAATATTTGATAAAATTTGGCTAATTTACCATTCGTTCACATAAGGGTTTAAAACTTTAATTAATCAAATCAATAATCATCCAACACAACGATCAATCAATTAATGAATTAATGTTTCAAATTCATAATTTTGATATATACAGAAAATCATGTTTTTGATGCCAAATCACAACAATAAACCTATCTAGTTTTGGTTCTCACACCAGTCTAAAGGAAATATATAGATATCACACTTTCGAAACTCGAACATAAACCCTGATGATGGTGCACCGATCATCAAAATCGTCTCCGGGCGACTAGAGTATGATTCTATATCTATCCAGTATATTAAAACTTCGAATACACGTTTGCAAGGCGTATATGCAAAATCTTTATATATTGGATTGTCCAAATTCAATATAAAATAAATATTCAAATACGTATAAAATGGTTTAAATTTTTAAAACAAAGTTTGTTTTCACTTTTATTTTTTAAAATAACACTCTTTCGACCCGTTCTAGGATACTGCTGATCCCATCTCTAACGAGTCATTCTCATTGGATATTACTAATCCAATCTCTGATGAGTTCTTTCATTTGGTTCTAATGTGTCTTGTTCTCGAGCTCTGTAAACCAGAGCTCTGATACCAACTGTGACGACTAGGAATTTCGCTCGATCTGAATCGATCGTTACACCGATCAAGACCGTTCGAAACCCCTGATCGTATGAGAACACGACAAATCAGAACGCAAACAGAAGAACATTTCATTGTTTACTACAAAAATTCCATCAGAATACAAGAATATTACAGAGTATGAATGAATATTATACAATAGAGAAAATCAGAGATTGAAATACATTACTACAGCGGAAAAATAATACAAAACATAACTGAAAGAAATACACGGATACAGAGCTTTCCGAATATAACTTCAGCTATAAACCAGGTCCTGTGAATAGAAATGGGCAAAACCCAACTACTAGCTTCCCATGCGGAAAGTAAGGACACCCAGAGTTTAGGTTAAAACAATAAACTCCAGGTCAGTCATGTGACTGGTGTGAGAACTAAAACAGTTATAAATTCTTATTTTAAAATTTGGTAAATCAAGGGACCACGCCGTATAACATGGAACGGGTTTTTACCCCTAGAATACCAGTGCTTAAATAAACAGTGCAATGATAAATAAAGAACAACGAAGCTGTTATAAGACCCAGGTCCCATCACACAATGCAACGCAAGCCGGAGGATAGGGTTTTCCCTTATAACAGCCAAAGAATGCTTTGATGCGCGAAATTTCAACTTTTAATATTATTATAAGTGAAGAAAACAACTTCAATCATAATATATAAATCATAGACGGCATAGCATCCCATGCTACTATGTCTCCATATATAGGTATACAATCAAAAACCGCACGATGTCATATTTGGAAATTGGATTTCCGTCTATGAACCGAGGCAAAAGATAGTCCTCACCGAATTCGAGACTCTCTAGCCCGAGCCTCAGGCAAGCGCGCAGGCAAGCCTTGGATCATCTGGGCTGGTCCACACGGAGTGGATTAAATAAAACCCTGAACAATACGTCTCCCCGCCCTATGGGGCGTAAATGAGCTCTATGACTCCACATCCAAGGCGCCTCGCAGCAGCAACAACCATATAGGTGAAAATAATATAAATGTCGGCCGGTTTAAGCACCGACACCACCTCTAACTAGAAAGAGACGCATGTTCTCCCTGAGTCCTTCTCCCGTTTCTGGTTCATACCGGGGTGTGAGGCTCGCGAATTAACGTTACACAAAGCGATGCCACAAAGGTCGTTCTTTGATCATCAACCACAAGACTTTTCTTTTCAACAAAAGCCATGATCATTTGCATCTTAGCATGCCACACAGGCATTCACTCCATGCGACTGATTCTAATCGATATACAACCTCTGATCCCGTACGTCTCAGAGAAGAGTGAAGTAAGGGAATGAATTCCCCTTCACCAGGCAGATGTATATTTAATAGGGATCAATCAACACAGAGCAAAATCCATTGTCAGACACACGGACCATACAAGTTCGTTCTGGGTCTGAATGAAACCGGAGGCACTTTCCTCGCATATCACTGTCTTCATCTTTGACTTATCGTCGAATTGGTTAATCAAAATGGGTATAAACCCGGTATTTCCAAATAACCCGCGTATATAATAAACAAATGTTACACAAACACAACATACGTCTCATTCCAATTCATCAGTCACTAAATTTCACATTCTTAGGGAAAGGTTCCCATAAATTTTATCAAAGATAAATTCTTTGAAATTTATCCTTTAATCTTCCTTTGAATATCATTTTAAACTAGTCGGGATTAGTGAAACACACCGAAGTAATTATTTATTTTATTTCCCAATCCCAACCTATTTATCCCATGGAGCAAAACTGGTAATACCCCATATCTAACACCACGGTGTTATCGGTAAAACTAATTACCATTTCACGTTCAAATCTAATAAAAGATTTAACTATGACTTGGAGCAAAATTGGTGATACTCCATTCTCGGTCGATCATTTCAATCTAATTAAAGATTCATTAAAACCCTACTTAGTTTTAATCTCTAACTGGGTTAAAGAACCAACGTCATTTAAAACACGGTTCACGACAAACCCAAAACTCCATTTGATATTAAATACAAGGCTCTGAATAGAAAATATATCGGCTTATATTCAATATCAAATTCTGATTATTTTTAAAACCACTTCAAACCCAATTTATTTATTTAAAAATATTGGATTTTAATTCTAGTTCATAACTAGTTCATTTCGATAAAAATACATTTTTATCCTTTCAAATAGGGAATTTTTCATCCTAGTTCTTTCCAATTCATATATTTTGATTTTTCACAAATTTTAGATATTTTTAATAATTTTATCAAGGCCCGTACAGTAGATTTCCAATAACGGTCGTCGAACTACACTTACAACGACCTTTTCTAAATTTGATTTGGACATATCTCCAAATCCAACCGTTAGATTTCAAATTTCAAATATTCATTGGAAAGCTCTTTTCGATACGAACCCAACGGTTCCAGTTTCAGGAGAATCCGACGGTCGGATCTCCCGTAACGTCAATTTGAAGTCAATGGTCGAAATTCACGAACTGCCGCGGCGCGGCGCGTTCTATTCAGGCCATTTAATATATATAATATATATATTATATATACTTCGTTGATTTCAATTTTAAACGTAATTTATAAATCGCTTTAAATTCATTTTAAAAACGATTTCAACTTCATATTCAATTTTAAATCAAAATTGAATATTCCATATCATCAATGATAATATTTTCAAAACGTTATATTTTGAAATCACTTCCTTTTCAATATTCGAATAAAATCGAATAAATATCGTTCACGTCAAAATGGCGCAAATCTAATCAACACGGCTTTATATATTTCAATAATTTCGTTATTCTATTCGACCAATGAATATTTTCTTCAATACATGAACATATATATATTTCTTTCAACACATGAATATATATTTTATTATATTCTTTATTTTCTAAATTGGAATGAGGCCCAATCAATTACCATATAATGTTAATTATATGGATTCCATACAACACGTATATAACAGCAACGATAAACAATCATCTATCATCCAAAGTGCGCAACACAACTGTCTGTCGACCTATCGATCGACAAACAACTAATCATTGGGACTACTGTATATCAAATATCATCCCAATACCCGTGTGGGGTTTCACATCAACAATCACTGAATATTATTTGTGCAGTTGGGCGTTGTGTAAAATTTATCGTCCCAATCAATATCAGTCAAATCAGTGTACATAAATAAACCGTCTGGTTCGTAAATGAATATTTTATTTTATTCACACACACGTTAAATATTATATTTTTAACGATAAAATATTTTATTTCAACACATGAATTTCTATTCAACCTTTTATTCAATAAAATGATATTTTTATTTTTCTAACTTATTTTAGAAAATTTCGGCAGCATATCGGCACGATACTAGAAACGGGACAAGGCCTAGCCTTATCCCCGGTCTAATAATGGCCCACGCCATTCACACATCAATTAAATCAATTTCATTATTCACACCACAAACTAAATTCAAATCAAATAATCTAACCAACTACACAACCAAACAAACAAGTCCATGGTCTGTGGACAATGGTGTCAGGTGCTACTAAACACTGTCTGCATCCTAGTATATAATTTAACTAGAAATGAAATTTAAAGTGAGAAGTTCTCACCCAAGCTATATCCATTCACCGCGACTCTTCTTATGTAGGAAATCTTCACCTTTTCATCTTTTGTCACTTTCGTTGCCCGTATTCACTACATATATAAAAATCACATTTTTATATTCTCTTTACTTCATGATAAAATAAAGTTCAGATTTTTATTTCACTTCATATATTTAAAACTCTTCTTTTTATATAAAAATTATATTTTTATATTTCTACTTCTTATATAAAGATTGAATTTTTATTATCATAACTATATAAAAATTATATTTTTATATTTCTACTTTAACAAAAACCATATTTTTAATACTCTACCTAAGTAAAAATCATATTTTTATTATGCCACTAGTATAAAAATTATATTTTTAACTTTTCTATATTATAAAAATTATATTTTTATCCTTTCTATATTATAAAAAATATATTTTTATCCTTCTACTAACATAAAAATCGTATTTTTAGCCAATAAAAATCGAATTTTTATCGCTACTTCTAATATATAAAAATCGGATTTTTATTTCGCTAAAAATATAAAAATAATATCTTTATCCTCAGTACTTCATGATGTTAAAAATCTCAACTTTGCGATGTTAAAAATCAAAACTTTGCGATGTTATTCATATATAAAAACATAAACTTTTCACATAAGAAAATCCATTCTTTTATCATAAGAAAATACGACCTTTTTAATTTTAAAAATACGATCTTTTTAATGATCTTATAAAAAAAACTGATTTTTTTTCTTTCAATGCTCTTTAAAAAAAACTATTTTTTTTCTTAATTACTTGAAATAATAAAACAAAAGAACTTACAGCTGGAAATGGGGTAGTTGAGGGGTCTGAAGGGTCGGGGGGTGGCGGTAGAGGGGGGGCGCAGGCGGTGGTGGCGATGTAGGAATGGCCAGCGGCGGTTTTAGGTCGATTTGGGGGTTCTGGAGATAGGGAAGGAAGAGGGGGCGGTGGCGACGGCTTGGGGAGGTTGGAGCGACTACAACCGGCTCTGGGGGGAGGGCGCGACAGGCGGGGCGGCGGTCAGTGGCCAGGCGACGGGATAGAGTGCATTGTTTTTTTTTTGTTTTTTTAATCTTGATCTGGAAACGAACGTGAGTGAGGGGGGGTGGGCGTTGACTGAGAGATATGGGAGAGAGAGTGGATTATATTATAATATATATTTAATTAATTATTTTCTTAAAGTAACTTTTTATTTTCAACTCGAAATTGAACCCACCGACTGTCGTCCTTACGTAAGTACCCCCATTCCGAATACGATGGGATATGTATCATATGCCAGTTCGACCGTTTCGACCAGTTTTGATTTAAATTAAAATATAAATCTTTATATATTCAATTTAAATGCACATTTCAAATTACCGGGGCCACTAACTCGAAAAATTCCAAAAAAATTATTTCTAGCTTCGTATTGACGATACGGTCCTAACAAAACTAATTTCGTCAAATTCTGAGACTGTTTGAAAGATATTGTTAAACAAACTCAAATATTTCTTGTTTCGTTCAATTCCGACTTAAAACGAATTCTGTATATTCATTTGAAATTTGAAATCGAATTTTCGAACTGCAGCGCCATTTTAGGCTCGTTATATAATTAAAAATAAATTTATTCGTTTTCACTTCGTCTAAAATAAATTTTCCCTCATTATTATTTAAAATAATCCATTTAAAATATTCAAAATTTCATTAAATTTGCCAAAATAAAAATTTTAAACTGGCCCGGAATTTCCGGGTTGTTACATCGGCGGTCCAAAACCAACGATGAAAATCGATTTCAGACCTAGAGCCAAAAAAATATCTCGACTGAATCAACATGTAAAGGAGCAGAGAAAAGAAATCAAAAGCACCAACAAAGAAAACAAATGAATACCTTGATGATCAATCTTCAAGCTTTAGAGAACAATCTTCATCAGTAATTTCTTCCCTTGTTCGTGAGATCGAACACCTCGAGAGATCGAGATTCATTGATTTTGACTTTCCCATTTTATGTGATTGCGATTTCATTTGAGTCGATCAATTTCAGATAGAACAACTGCCTTTTTTTAGTGTGTTGCTAAAAGTACCGAAAAAGTGGTTCCTAATGCCATTACTAAAAAAATACCATAAAATTTTAAATTACACACTTTCTAATACCAACCATTTTAAAGGCTGACAAATTCATTTTTTTCATTTTTTTCGCATGGCGAACAACCACCGATTTACATCGTTTTCTGTGGCGAACAACCACCGAATAGCAGTAAATTGATGGTTAATGACCATGGAAAATGATGTTGTTCGACTGTTGTTCGCCATGCAAACAATTTTGCATGGTGGTTGATTGTCATAAGAAATTAGTTTGGTATTTGGAAGTACATTAAATTTATTAAACTGATTATTTTTATCTGTGGTATTAGGAAGCACTTTCCTATGTGCTTTCAGCAACGCACTTTTTTATGCTCATGTTTGATTCCGTTAAGGTTTGGACGATGGGCTAAAGGGGAGAGTAAAAAATAGTGAGAACTGGGCTTGGGTTGGACATGGAGTATTAACTGTAAGGTTGGGTTATGTTTAGGTTCAACATTAACTTAATGTTGCATACCTAGACAACCTTAACTTTCACTCCTGTGTAATATATTTTTAGTTCAGCTCTTCATATATATTTTTATTTTATTTACCGTTAACAAGTTCATTAGTAAAATACTGAAAACCAAAATCTTCGTGGGAACTGAAACAAAACCGAAACTAGCCGAAACTTACAAATTTTAAAACGACCGAACTAGAGTTCTCGAACCTTGGTATTTCATCTTCAACACAAAGAAGATATCAAACATGAAAACATTCAATACAAACCATAAAACCAACATGAATAATGATGTTTTTGTTTTTCCTATTAATTGTTTCTTTTCTTTTTTCACTTATTGTCTGATAAACAACATACAATTTTGAATTAATCAAATCTCATATACTCACCTCTTCTTAATTTGAGGAATAATATACAGTCGCCTCTTCAAATTTCTAATCACGATCTACATATCTATTATACCTATATCTTTAATAATAATTGTAATACATTTGGTATCATACATTTTTGGTATTAACGCAAACTACCGAAAATACCCCTAATAATCCTACTATCGCTTTAAAATAAAATCTACTGATTAGACATTATTTACAAATTCAAAATGTCCATCTACAAATAGTTTTAGATCTTAACATTTCTATAAAATAGGATCTAGAAAATATACTTTTTTTCAAATTCAAAATGCTTATCTACAAATGCTATCAAACCTTAAAATACTTAAAATATGATTTATCAAGTAAATTATTAATTAATAATATAAATGAAATTCAAACTTAAAAAAATGTCGTATACTTCAAAGTAAATTTTAAATTAACATGATTTCATTGAAAGAAAATAGGATCTAACAATTTAATTCTTTTTATAATTTCTAAATGTCTTTCTACAAATATTTGTAAATCATAATGTAATTCAAAATAGGATCCAGCAAATAAAGTTTTTTACAAAATCAAAATTTTCATCTACAAATTTAATATCATTTAACAATATAATATTTATTAATTACTAATTTAAAATAAAAATTCATACTAAATTAATGATGTGCAACTAAAAAATAAAATGTAAACTAATAAAATATGATTTTGACATAGAAACAAGATTAAAGAATTTTACAAATCATTCTCTTAAATGTGTCAAAAATATAAACTCTGTAGGAAAATTACTTAAGAGCAGGGCGCCTATCATCATCATGCACGAAACGTGTGTTGTAACTCTCATTATATATGAAGAAAGCTAAAATTTCATTTTCAAACCACTTCTTCCCTCTTTTTTACTATAAAGCTTTTCTAAATTATATTGTTTCTAAAAAATTTGACAAATATACTCATATTTTTCACAAATGATTAATTTTAGATTGTAATCTTACCTCTCGTTTTATTAACTACCCTAAATAATCTTCACATTTAAAAAAAATTCTTTCTTTAATTCTTCTGCTCGATGAATTCATTTTTTAAACATATTGTATTTGAGTCCAATTAGGTAATTTTTGATGTTTAATTTGATAATCTAAAAATGGTTGGTTCACAATTTGAAATACGTTGACTATCTCTCGAATGTAAACTGATGCTTCAATCACATAAATTTATATTTATAATTGCTGTGTCTGTCCTATAAGTTATATAAATGTTTAACTTGTAGCCTACATAAAGTTAAGTTTACAAAATTAACTTAAGCAAGCACAACATTTCATACTCATACATGTACATTCTATCAAAACTCCAACATATATGTATATATACATACATACATACATATATATATATATATGTATGTATATAGTACAAAAAATAAGAAAAACATCCATTTGAACCAAGAGAGACAATTATTTACTTGCATTTGTCTCACAACATTTCCATAATTATTATTTATAAAAATGCCTTACTTCATTTATTTCTAGCTTTATATTTTTTTCACTAGATAAATCGCATTGCATATACGTAAAAAATTTATTTACTTCCAAATTTTCAACCTTTCCACTTTTGATAAAAGTGTTTATTCCAGGGTCTTTTGCTTACAAAAATAAGCATGCACTTGTGGCATGTGCTTGTGCACATTTTATTTTCAAACTCTCGAGTCAGCTCCATTTTTTAAGAATTGGACTTATCGATTCTAAAGGCAATTACAATTATGCAGTTTACTTTATGAAGATGTAATTTCATACTCAAGTGCTTTTCTGTATAAAAGCTGGCATTCATTAATCTTGTATTTGCAGAATCATTTCTTCTTGTTGGGTCATATTATTCCTTGCTCAAAACTTGAAACATTTGATTATGTAAAGGTCAGTTTTCTAATATAATCTACAAGGCATTCCATTGTATGATTTCATAAAATAAAACAGTGGCATTTTGCACTTAAATTTGATCTGAAATTCTAGGACTTATTTTTCATGCATCTTTAAAATATTTGGGGTATGTAATATGCCCACCTTAAAATGCTCGTGTCTTCACAAAAGAAAAATTAATTTTCAGACATATTTTCGTACAAAGGTAACTTACACTAGCCTTAGGGTGCGCTTTTTTTACGAAAGGGGTATTTTGAAGGGGAATTGTTGGGAAGGGGTTATGCGCTTTTTTTACGAAAGGGGTAAAGTTATTATTTTTATTGTTATTGTATTTGTGTTTATTATAATTGTTATTGAATACAGAATACCAATTGCGGAATACAAATTGCAGAATACTATTTGCAGAATTTAAATTTCATAATTCAAATTCCATTACAACATAAAATACCACCATTACAACATAAAATACCAGTTCCACGGATTCCATTCTCTTTTCATGTTATCAAACTTGTTCTTCATTTGACTTGCATTGTAGTCCAATACGGTGCGCTTGTTGAACATCGTTGCAATCTGCTGGTACCAATTTCCAACGCTATGTGCACGGGAGTACTCCAAATGGTCCACGCACACATCGATGAAAGCATTGGTAGTGTTGTTGTTCCATTCAGCAACGGAATGAGTAGAAGAGGACTGACCTGCTGCCATTCTGGAAAAAAAAATCCAAAATTAATGAAAAAAATATAATGGAGTTAAAAGGCTAAAAACTACAAATATAATAACAAATCCCTGAAATAATCGAAGATTTGAAGGGCTTTGGAGCTTGAGTTTTTGGACTTGGCATAGAAAATGGAGAGAAATGGAGTGAATATATAGGGGGGAGAAGAGAACCGGCGGATCCAGAATTTTTTTTCAAGTCCGACACGTCGGACGCGAAAGCTATCTTTCCAACCGTTCGTCTCGAAAGGGCAAACGTGTGGGTCCCACATATGATGCATCTGACGCGTCTGACGCCGACGCGAACATTAACTGGCCAGTTCGAAAATCAAATGCTACCTTTTATTTTCATAGCCAGTTTTCCTTTCAATACAAACTTTTTCTTTAAAACAATCAAGTCAAAATTCTGGCATATTCATAAGCTTAAGAGTACTTAAATTATGTAGCTTGTACTCCCAGTTTCAACACCTATTATATTTATATGTAAAGAGCTGACACACAAGTACTTTTGCAAGTAAATTTAAACATGCTTCCAACCATACTATATATCACATACTTGTACTTTAGAGTAATGCACATAAATATGTAAAGTCAGTGTGCCTTATTCTTACTTAAGATAACATTTATCTCCGGACTTATTTTAGCATGTTTCTTACAGTCATTTCTTCCGATTTGTATATAATTTAAAAAATATGTATTTTTACTGTTTCCTATATCATACCATTCAAAATCAATTCAAGGTTTACAGTTAAAGATTTAACGTTACTGTCCATACACTTAAATGCTAATAACTCAGCAAATCCTCAAATTTTAACCCATGTTTCTCGCATTAAAAATATCATCATTCATTCCTTTTATCTAGGTTATTATTTAACAGCTTAAGACTTAATATTTAAGCATTTTGATTTTTAAACATGAATTTTACCATTCTTATAGGTCATTTATCAATATCTGGTGTCTCTATCAATATACACATATATACAGTCATGTTAAACATTACTAAATAAATACTTTAATACTAGTATAACTGCACAATGGTGTGGAAACTGACCGTTTGATTATATAATTTTAAAAAAATTGTTGTACTTTTAAATTAATCGACTAAAACATGATTGATTTAAGAATTTGTTGCATTTCTAAATAATCTATTTAGGTATATTATGATATTAATGGTAGATCTGAAATAGATTTAAAACATAATGGATATTTCAGAGAAATTTTAGGCATTAGAATATGAGCAGTTAAAAATAGGCTACTATTCACACCCAGTTTACACTACCGGCCACCAAAACTAAAAGCACCCCAAATATTTTCATTTTCCTCTAATGGTCGCCGTCTAAATTAATAATGTAAAAACGGAGAGGCCACCATTTCCCTCATTTAAACGAATACTTCCTTTCTTGCTTACTTTCTATTTATCTTCATCTACGTACATGTTATTTAATTTGAAAGGGCAGTTGCATTTTCTGCTGGCGCTAGGTCTGTTTTTTGTTTTTACATTATTTTCCATCTGTTTTGACTTTGGTTGATGACTATGATAAAATCCATCCGGTTCACACCCCAATTGCAACCTTAGCTTTCTGCCAAGTCCTAATTTATCCCACTTTAGAATTACACTTATGGTATTCAACTTTTTTTCCGTTGTTTTACATCATCGGATCAATGTACTCTGCGAATCAAATACCTAAAGCCAAATATTTCAAGAAAAATTAACATAATCCATTTTCATAATCACATTAGCAATTTTAATTTTTAATTTGAGACTTAGTTCATCAGTTGTGAAATGATTTGTCAAATCACCATCTATGTCTTTTGAGTCATTTGACCGAACATCTTACATCATATTATCACAACCATCATGTTTATCATCCGAAACAATAAGGGCATTGTCCAACTTATCATCATTCAAATACTCCGTCTATCAAACGACAAAAAAAATTAACGTATAAATTTGTAAAATAAGATACGTAAGTTATACGTATAAAAACTCTACAAGTCAAAACTTACATTGTCATTCTTTATTACAACTGTTAGAATTCAGATCCAGAGAGAAGAGAGATACAACGATAAACAATTAAAAGGCTACATCTTTATTGATTTACTAGATAGCTATTACAAAAGAAATAATTGCTTTAATACAATGCTAAACCCAATATTTATACGGTTATTTATTCTCTAGAATATTCCTTTATTCTCTAGCATATTCCTAGCATATTCTCTAACATTTACCGATTACCATATTCTCTAATATTTATTGATTACCATATTCTCTAACATTCCCCCTCAAACTCACGATGCGGAGAATCGTGAGTTTGCCAAATAGAAGCTGCCAAAAGAAGTAGAGAAGAACTGCCCAATAGAAGCTGCCAAAAGAAGTAGAGAAGAACTGCCAAATAGAAGCTGCCAAAAAAAGTAGAGAAGAAACTGCCAAATAGAAATGCCAAATAGAAGCTGCCACAAGAAGTAGAGAAGAAACTGCCAAATAGAAGCTGTGAAGAAATTTCCAAATAGAAGCTGCTACAAGAAGTAGAGAAGAAACTGACCAAATACCAAAAACTCAACATCAACTCAACAATCCAAAACAATCTTCAATCTGATCGGTAAGCAAAAAGATCTGAGCGGCAAAATGACAAAACTGGTCCCCGGATGAGTTTATATGTTTGCATCCCCCAAACATATTAAACGAAAACAGAACTAAACCAAAGTGGGATGGTTTTGTATGTTTGCATCCCCCAAACATACAAACAAAAACAACATCAAAAGGGATGGTCAGCATATGTTTGCATCCTCCAAACATAACTGCAGTAACCGTCTACCACCTTCAATCAACGTCAATTGCCCTCCTAATAAACAGAGTTACATATACAGACATCAACCGAATAATAAAAAAACACTAACACCTAACAAACCACTACGAATCCATCTTCATCAAATACCAAAACACAGCAAAATGCCATACATAACTCCATACTACCATCACAACCGCGACAGCTCCCCTTACTCAAATCGCAGTAGCCTCAACCAGAAACTAATCCTCAACATCTGCCAAACACAACACCAACTGTCATCAAACACACACCAATTCAAAACAATTCACACTTCAACGCCAATCTACAAAAAAACACCCACTCTGCTCCCTCTACTGTCACCATTAAGAATCTCAATTAACCAGACTAAACCATACATATCCAATCACCAAACAACCGCTACAAGCCACAAGCAAATTCACCCAGTCTACAACAGCAAGCACCTCCCCTAGAGACAAACGCAAAACATCAGCCTACCATCTCCATACCATCAGTTCATCACCAATAAAACTACACAGCTAAAATTCCTATGTCATCACGCCACTTCGCAATCACCACAGCAAACTTCACCTTACAGCACCACAATTACCATACAAAACAAAGTATATATAGGCAAACAAAACAACGCTCACCAACAAGCCATCTTCACTTCATACACCTCAAACACTTCAGCCCAGTATTTCAAACTACCACGCAATCGCCTGCTCCACAAACCCAAACCTTCAGATCCACCCGAGTTCAACTTCGAGCAAACCTGCACAAATTCGGATTTCGATCTCGCCAAGCCTGAGCTTTACAATCGCCATAGCCATCAAACTTGAACGCCTTCCACCTGCAACCATTCACGCCTCTCGAAATCACGAAACCAGCAACCTGCAGAATATTAAACTCCACATCCGCTAGAACACCAAACCATCCAAACTCCTTTTCAAACGCAACCCACCTCGTGCCTACTTCCATCTCCACCATCGACACTCCACCTCAACGCACCAGCAACCCAGTGGAACCACCAGAAATCAATAACCCCCTTCACCCAAATCAAATTCCAGCAAGAGACCACAGCAGCGAGATGTTGATGGTGGCTTCAGATTTCGAACGAAGAGAAATCACGGGGGCTTCGAGTTTTTTTTTTTTCGTTTAACTGGGAAGAAAAGAACCGAACAGAACAAAAAAAAGAATAGATCTGAAAACAAATGACTCTGTGCGTCAAATAAAACTTGGTCAAGGAAAAGTGGGATTGCAGTGACGATTTGGAATTCGCTGCTTTTCACTGCTTTTGATGGAGGAATTCGCCAATTAAAGAAGGAACGAAAATAAAGAACAGAAGAAGAAAACAAATGCTGAACAATAACCCTCTCTCTATCTCTCTGTAACCGAGCTCTGATACCATGTTAGAATTCAGATCCAGAGAGAAGAGAGATACAACGATAAACAATTAAAAGGCTACATCTTTATTGATTTACTAGATAGCTATTACAAAAGAAATAATTGCTTTAATACAATGCTAAACCCAATATTTATAGGGTTATTTATTCTCTAGAATATTCCTTTATTCTATAGCATATTCCTAGCATATTCTCTAACATTTACTGATTACCATATTCTCTAATATTTATTGATTACCATATTCTCTAACAACAACATTGTCAAATTTAATCTCCTCCAAGCTTGAAATTTCCAACGAAGTAGAAAAATATGCTAAAATGCAATGCAAAACCCTAACCATAAAAAACGTAATAACGCGTTCTATAAAATAATAGAAAACAATGAAAATCAAACAAATCTAACATATTTTTTTACCTTCATCTTATATTTCTATTTGACACAAAAGAATATCCGCTTTTATTAGGGTTTAAGGTCGGAAAATGCGGAGGAGTTTTTTTTTTTGGAGAAGTGCGGTGGTGAATAACTGGATGAAGGAATAATATATGGTAGCCAGAAGAATATAAAAAATAATCATTTGTATTAAATTTAGAAAGGTGACCGGAAGTGTAAACCGAGGTGTGAATGGTAGCACCCTAAAAATATCAGAGAAAACAATTCCAAGAAAAGAGGAGTATTTTATGCTGATAACACAACAAACCGAGGGTTTACTCATATATTACCCATAAGCCACTCCTTCATCCTTCAATAGCTTATAACAGGCTTATATATTTTTTAATTAACAACTACACTACTAGAAATGAACAGTATAGCAACGCACGCTTCCAACGGCCTCCAACGGTTGTTGACCAACGACTTCCAACGGAAGCCAAAATACATATCTGTCTTACGTATATAAAATATACGTCTTTGGAAACCGTTTGTGGCCGTTGGTTTTAAGACCGTTGGAAGCCGTTGCCCCCCGTTACACAAACTGGAGCACAAATCAGCCGAAGCTGCTCCTTCTTCCTCATTCACCATAACCCGTGAAATTTCCCCCAAAATCCCTAATCTTTCCCCCTTTCATTTCTGAAATCGCCAATTCCACTCCATCTTGCGCCTAGGATCTCTCCAACTCTATCAAAGCACTCTCTCATCCTCTCTAATCTCCTATTCTCTCCTATTTTTAGGTATGTGTTTACCCTAAAATTTGTTTAACACCCTATGTTTAGTGTAATTTAAGCATAATTAGAGTATGTTTGCGTGTGTAGTGTTGTTAATTAGTTGCTAATATAGGGTTTAATCATTTTAGTTGCTAATTTAGGTTTTTAGTTATAAATTACTTAGTTGTTGTTATGATCTAGGGTTTGAATTAGTTGAAGTAGTTGTTGTTATTGAGTTTGTATTCATAGATTTTATTGATTATATTGGTAATCTAGGGTTTGATTAGTTAAAGTTGACTATGTATATATGCATATATATAGTGTTATGTATATATATACACGTATATATAGTTGACACTCTATGCATTTGTTTATTTGGTTAAGGCCCAATTCATCGAAAACAATATTTAATTTGTCGAAAACGTGTCGTGAAAATACAAATATTTAAGTTTAAGTTTTTTGGGCTAAGGCGCACAAAGGCACACAAAGGCGCTAAGGCGCACAAAGGCGTACAAAAAAAACTTCAATCACAAAAAAAAACAAATCATAATATGTTATATTCAAAAAGCCTTAGAGAGTTTTTTTGGCCCCGTCTGATAAGTATTGTATAAAAGCCTTATATGAATGTTCTTTTTATTAACGGAACAGACATTTATATTCATTACATACAATATTTGTTGGATTTGCCCTCTGTATTGGACAAGTTACGAATACAATAACGAAATTAAATCTCGTAAAATATTTCATTTTAAACGGTTCTCAAAATTTCAAAAGCACTTCCTTTATGTTCCCTGTGTACACTCAATTGTGTACTATTCAGTGAACTAAAGGGAAGCGCTGCCGAAATTTTGTTGAATCGTTTAAATTGAAAAAATTTATGCGATTTAATTATGTTATTGTATTTGTAATGGAAGGTAGGATAACCCACCAGTAAATGATCAATTAACATAACATGAATTAAGCACTAAAATTGTTTTAACACATTGTCAATGCAAATTTTATCATCATAATTAATACGTAAAAGAAATGTTTTCATTAAAATACAATCTTAGCGTTTGAGCGATCAGACACAAAAATTATGAATCTAATTTTGTATCATACTTCCTAATTTTATATGTACTTAGGAAAAATGGACAATTATTTTAATGATCGAAGATGGATGTACAAACGAAGAGAAAATGATGGAACAATAAACAAACATTTTATTAATGGTGTCAGCGTGTTTATTGACTTCGCTTTAAGTAACAATGGAAATGACGTCGAAATCCGTTGTCCATGTAGTAGATGCAAGTTATTGAAGCATTTGATACCGCAAATGGTTAGAGTTCATTTGCTCAGTACGGTTTTGTGTCGAACTATTTAGTTTGGGATCGTCATGGAGAACCGTTAGCATCTACTTCTATACAAGTTGAGGAGGTAGCGAATAATGAAATTGCTACGACGAATCTCGTAGAACAAATGGTTGAAGATGCTGCACGTTCTATGTTCTCCGTTCAACAATTTAATGATAACGATGGTAATGATGACGATGGTAATGATGAAGAAGAACCAAATATTGAAGCCAAAAAATTATATGATTTATTAGATGCCGCGAAAAAACCCCTTTGGGAAGGCTGTGAAAGCGGAACTCAATTATCAGTAATTACTGAATACATTGCGATGAAATCTAAATACAACCTCACAGAAGCTGGATTTACAGCTGTTGTACAAGCTGAGAAGCGGCATATGCCTCCCAATAATTTAATGTGCGAAAATCATTATGAAGTAAAAAAAATGATGTCGGCCTTTGGTTTACCATATCAAAAAATAGATACATGTCTAAAGGATTGCATGCTATTTTGGAAGGAAGATATCAACTTTAAGAATTGTAGAATATGTAATCAAGAAAGAAAAAGGGAAAGGAAGTCTCGTATAAACGTATGCATTATTTACCTATTATTCCTAGACTTCAAAGGTTATATGCATCTTCTGTAACCGTGCGACATATGAGATGGCACAAGGTGAGAACACAGGAAGAAGGTACGTTAACACACCCATCCGATGGAGAAGCATGGAAGTATTTTGATCAAAAGTATCCCAATTTTGCATCTGAGAGTCGCAATGTTAGACTTGGTCTATGTACGGATGGGTTTTCACCATTTTCTCAATTTGGTTCTAAATATTCATCCTGGCCAGTAATTGTAAAACCTTATAATTTACCTCCGTGGATGTGTTTGAAAACTCCTTATATGTTTCTTCCAATTGTCTCCCCTGGTCCTGATGATCCGACATAAGGAATCGATGTTTATTTACAACTGTTGATTGAAGAATTAAAAAAATTGTGGTATGAAGGGGTAGAAACATATGATATTTCCCAAAAGAAAAACTTTCGTATGCATGCTTCTCTGTTGTTGACAATTAGCGATTTTCCTGCTTATGCAATGCTTTCAGGTTGGAGTATGGTCGGTCGTCTAGCTTGTCCGTACTATATGGAAGAAACAAGAGCATTTCTTTACCGATTGAAAAGAAAATTTCATGGTTTACTATCATAGATGTTTTATTCATATTAATCATCCTTTTAGAAGAGATAAGAATTTTTTTATAGCTAATAGACTTGAAACTTTACGACCACCTAAAGTATGGACAAGTGAGGAAATTTATGAACTTGTACAAGATTTTCCCAATATTCATGAAATAGGAATACAAACAGAAATTCAAGGTAAATCAACAATTCATAATTGGTGGAAACAAAGCATATTTTGGGAGTTGCCTTATTGGAAAGATCTTCTGATTCATCATAATATTGACGTGATGCATAATGAGAAAAACGTGTTTGATAATGTAATCAATACAATTTTGAATGTCAAAAGGAAGACGAAAGATGATTTGAAATCAAGACGTGATAGTGAAGTAATATGTAATGTCTGGAGCTTCATATAAAGCCAAATGACACCAGAAAACCGAAAGCGTGCTATAAACTGGATAGTAACCAAATAAAAATATTTTTAAAATGGATGGAAGGATTAAGATTCCCGGATGGTATATCTTCCAATCTTCGTAGATGTGTTGGCTATAAAAAAATAAACTTAGCGGGATGAAAATGTTATGATGGAAAATTTATTGCCTGTCGCTTTCAAAGAACTATTGCCCGCAAAAGTTTGGACTGTTGTAACAGAGCTTAGTTTGTTCTATAAAGAGCTTTGTTCATCTACATTAAAAATTGACCATCTACGTAAACTAGAGGAAGAAATCCTCATATTACTCTGCAAATTGAAAAAAATATTTCCTCCAGGGTTTTTCAAAGTTATGGAGCATTTACCTATTCATCTTTCATTAGAAGCACGTCTTCGAGAGCCTGTGCAATACGGATGGATGTATCCATTTGAAAGGTATATTAATATTCAGTTAATTAAAATTTGGTTAATGAAATGTATGAAAAAATAATTTACAATAATTCTAAATAGGTATTTAAATCATCTAAAGAAAAAGGCGAGGCAGAAAGCTCGAGTTGAAGGTTCTATTTGCAAATCATACATCGAAGAAGAAGCTTCATTTTTTTTCTCTCATTATTTTAGTGATCATGTGAACATCTCATTTGCAAGTACTGCACGTAATGATGAAGGCATTGATCAAGATGACTGTTGTAACACCCCGCGAATTCTATAACTGTGAAATTCACAAATTAATGTATAATTAATTTCAAATCAAAGAACTAAGGGAAACGGTATACGCCATTGCGTTTGTCTCGGAAAAATACGCGAAATAGAGTCCGAGTTTTCGAAAAACGGATATCGTATGAAGAAGTTATGGACGAACGAAGTTGGGCGAAAAACCGGAGAAGGGTCAGAATGCACTGGCGCACTTGGGAAGTGCGCCAGAACAAAAATGAACTGGCGCACTTGTGAAGTGCGCCAGTACATTTTTGACCTGGCGCACCTGCCAAGTGCGCCCAGGTCAAAAATGACCTGCTGGTCAGGTCTGGTCAAGTCCTGGCTGGCCAGGTCTGTGTTTGGCCGATTTTCAGAAGCTTGCTTTGTCATTAGGGCTAGGTGGCAGGCTCTAATTGGTCTCTCTTTCGAATGAATGGCTATGATCAATCCAAGCAACATCAATGGTCCTAATCAGTTCATAAACCCTATAAAAATGACCCTAGACTCACCCTAATCTATTCATTCAAAAAATAAGAACAAAGCCGTCATGTTGCTGAGGAACGACTAAGAGTAGCGGCCAATTGGAGAGAGGATTAGGAGGCAAATTCTAAAGCATAAAGCAACCTAAACAAATCAAATCAACAAGGAATCGCATCTCCAAATCCCTAAATTGGAGAATTCGCCATACAATTGTAAGTAGAGTATTATTTTGGTATGAACAAATAATTGTGTTGGTTTGTATACTTGATTGTGGTGATAAAGTAATTCATATTTGTGCGTTACTATGATTCTTATCGATTTGGAATATTGTATACGTTTGGATATTCGCAAAGCATGTTATTTATTATAAAAACTACATATTTGCGGTAGTTTTATGCAAGTATACGTTTGTAATCCATGTTGAAGCTACATGTATGTAGTTGTTTAATTGAAACTCATGCAAGTTGGGGTTTTGCTACTATGCCATCATAATGTATATTTTTGTACATAAATCATTTTGTACGTAATTGGAACAAATTTGGGTTATTATAGTTCATATGAAACTATGTTGAAATTTTGGCACCATGATCTATGTATTAAGCCATGCTTTTGTACTAGAGAACCTAATTGCAAACTTATGAATATAACTAGGCTATGATTGATATTTTGCATAATTGAAATCCATATTGTTAACAAGAATTATATGATGACATATGTGGTACATAGCTAGGTTAGATTCAAAAATCCCTTTTGCAAGTTGCATGACTAAAGTAAAAATCATGATTTCATATTAGAAATATTTATGCCATGTGAATAGATTTAAAATCATGATTAGTTTGAACTATACTTTTGTGTTAGTAACAAAAGTAAACACCTTTGTAAACATGTAGTAATCTTATGAACATGATTTGCTTATGTTTGACATTATGCCTAAATAAAAATATAGGTTTATGTTGTAGTTAAGACTTGGTGTCAATAATGATATCCAATTTAGATTCTTAACTTAACTACAAGTTTACATGCTTTGATTCATGTCACTTGTGCTACTATGCAAGTACACCAGTTTCTGTTTTGTAGTTCCACGTTATGTTGCAAGTTCATGCGTTCACATTCCCCTTTTTGTGTATGTAATCACGCTTTAAGCCTCCCCTTTTTCTCATGGCTAAGTTGGGCTTAAAAGCCTAAGCCCAACATATATTATGATAGACGAACGTATTAAACGGGGGAAAATAACGTTGGGTTAAATTTATTAATAAATGAAAATATAAAGTAGAAGGGCCCAAATTCAAGTATGGGTTGGGCCCATGATTGGTGTAACCTTTACACCATTAACTTAATAATGGGCCGCAAATATTTACATATAAGAAAATAAAGAAGAAAGACAAAATATGTAAATGTAGAACATACGATGTGTTTAACCCGAGGTTGGATTGAGTTGTGATGTAAACCTGCCCGGAACCGCCCGGCTGTCAGTAGTCACAACAATACCTATCCAATGTGGGAGGTTAAACATGGAGCCCAATAAGGACCCGAGGTTAGACTGAGTTGTGGCGTAAGACTGCCCGGAACCAACCGGCAACAGGCAGCCACAACAATACCTGTCTAATGTGAGAGGTCAAGGCTTTAATAAGACAATTAAGGCTGAGTCAGGATTGTTAGGATTAAGTGAACTAAAGACTTAATCAAAATGGAACATGCTAAACTAAACAGACTGATTGGGGGGTTAGGTTATAAAACACTTAACCAACTTAGCATGTTGGCTAGAAATAGAAAACCTAGTAGCGGGGGACCCTTTTCAGCAGTAACCCTATAAGGTGTATCATGATACCCTGAAACTAGGCAGGGTGGGGCACGATTACTGGGCTGATTGTAAGAGGTCAAATCGATGGCGGTGGTGTAGCAGTGTAGGTTCTAACAGGGTGCGGGCGTGCACACACTCCGGCGCAGAAAAATAAGGCACTGGGCACCGGTAGCATACCTGTGCATTCTAGGATTGTGTCGGGCCGCCACCATGGGACTTGATACACCCCATGGTGGGACCAACATAGGTAACTACAACATCGGGGGCCGTAAGACACATGTAACTATGCGAGTAGGAGCCGATCATCATAGAATGGATCACATCACCCTGATTATGGGGTGCCAGTTGGGAACTAGTTTATATGGGTTCAGAGATTAACATGGGGTACGATAGTATATTCGACCCTAGACAACTTAACCAAGTTTATAGTGCTTTCCCACTTCTTGTTTATACTTATCATACCAAGTTCTTTATTCATAGTCAGAATAGTCCTAGACTTACTCAGGCTTTATGTCTGACTCTACTTTTCTTTCGTCTTCTTTTCTTCCGTTTCCCCCCCCCCCAGGTCCACAGGGAGGGAACACTGCAGCTTGACCAGCCTTAACATCCAGCTTGAAGAGGAGAAATGTATTGCTTGGACTTTTTCGTTTTGAACTATGGCTTTGGACAACCACTATGGGGCTTTTGCAGTTTATCTACGTTTTCTTTATGCTTCTTTAAATAATGTAATCAAGACAGATTATGAAAGTGTTATGTTATGTTTTTGGAAAAGATGTAAGACAATTATGGTGATGTTGTTGTAGCACGTATTTGCTTTTATGAAATAAAAGTTTGTTGTTTTTCCGCTGTTTACAAATATGTATTCTTATATCTGTCTTGTATATCTGTGACTTATACTTATAAACCTCCACCAAAATTAGGGCATTCCCTTTGAGAGTGACCCTAACGGAGGTGGGGTGTTTCACTTGGTATCAGAGCATAGGTTTACCAGATAAGATAAAAAGTTCTAAAAATTTATTTTCAAAAAGGAAATTTAAAGAAGCATTTTTAAAAGAAAAATATTATTTTAAAAAGGCAAAGTCCCCCCAAATCCATAGGTACTATCTCTTATCCTTCGTTTTGAATCTATCCTTTTTGTTTCAGCATGTCCGAAGAACTTAACTTGCCAGAAGGGGTGCCAATACCTGGTTGGTTTAGACGGTTCTTAGAAGCAAGGGCCGCTCAGCCAGGTCCTACCGTTCCTCCTCCCCCAGCTGCAGGAAATCATCCAGCTGCAGCGGCACCTTTTCCTCCACCTCCTCCTCGGGGAAACACTTTTGCTAAAATATGTAAAGATTTTAAAGCTATGGGAGGAAAGGATTTCCATGGAACTGAGTCCTTCGTAGGAGCTAGGAATTGGCAGAAAGAAACTGAGGACCTATTCATCATCTTTGAGGTAGAGGATAGACAAAAAGTACAATTGGCAGTGTGGCTATTGAAGGGCGAGGCTTCCTACTGGTGGGAAGTCACTAATGCTGAAAGACCAGTGGAGACATGGGAGGACTTTAGGGCAAGGTTTGAGACTAAATTTCTCTCAGATGCGGAAAGAAGTTTGCAGTTGGAAAAATTCTTATTTCTTAAGCAAGGGGACAAGACAGTCAGAGAGTATGTGAATCAGTTCGATGAGCTGGCTAGATTTAGGCTTGACCTAGTCAACACCCCGCACAAGAAGGCTCTCCATTTCGTCAAAGGGTTGAATGAGCCATTACACAGTTTGGCCATGACCCATATACCCATGGGAGCCACGTATGAAAGACTGGTGCAAATGGCATTGCTGAATGAAGAGGATAAGGGCAAGAAGGAGACAAAGGCAGAAAGCTCTCAAGGTAAGAAAGAGGGCTTGCAGCCTAAGAAGACAGACTTTAAGAAGGGTGGGAAAGGCAACAAAGAGAAGAGGAAGTGCAATTTCTGTGGCAAAGTGGGGCACTTAGTAAAGGACTGCCGGAAAAAGAAGGCCAAGGAGAATGGTGGGTGCTTTTCTTGCGGTGAGACAGGCCACAGGGCTAAGGATTGCCCAAAGAAACGAGGACAGGGGCAGAGGGCTGGATCCACCCCAGGGGCACAGGTTCATGTGCTAGAAGCGCCACCTCTGCAACAACGAGGTATAAATACTTCTGTAGAAAGTATAGTTTATCTTTATGATCACCTCGTTCGCACTTTATTTGATTCTGGCGCATCACACTCCTTTATCTCGTCTGCTTTAGTAGAATCTCTGCACCTAAAAACTAGTATGGTAGAGGACCCCTTAATTGTTTCAAACCCAATTGGGGGCCCAGCTCATTTGTCTATGATCTGTTTGGGATTGAAAATTTCTATTCTAAGCGTAGAATTTCAATGTAGTGCCTTTGTTTTGGGCTTTTCGGGGTATGGTTTGATTTTGGGTATGGATTGGCTATCCAGTAATGGGGCCATCCTTGATTGTGAGAAAAGGGTTGTTAGGCTCCTAACCCAGCTCGGTAATACTTTGGAAATTTCTTGTAATCCCTCGTATGCGGTTATGCTTAGTTATCTTGAATCGCTAGATGCCTCTGTTGAAAATTTGCAGTCAGTTAGAGTGGTCCGGGAATATCCGGATGTCTTCGAAGAGGTGAAGGGCTTGCCTCCGAAGCGGGAAATAGACTTCTGCATATATCTTGTAGATAATGCAAAGCCCGTTGCGTTACCCGTTAGACACATGGCTCCACGGCAAAGGAAAGAGCTTAGTAAACAGATTAAAGAGCTTCTAGAAAAGGGGTTCATTAGGAGAAGCATTTCAGAATGGGGCGCTCCAGTGGTGTTCGCTACAAAGGCGGATGGTTCACTCCGTCTATGTGTTGACTATAGGGAGCTCAACAAGCTAACGAAAAAGAATAGGCACCCTCTCCCTAGAATTGACGATTTGTTTGACCAGCTTGTAGGAGCGTCTGTTTTCTCCCAACTCGATTTAGCAACCGGTTTTCATCAGCTAAGGGTGGCTGAAGATAGCATCGATAAAACGGCGTTCAGAACCCCAGACAGCTTCTTTGAATGGCTTGTCATGCCTTTCGGCTTGACAAATGCACCTGCTTACTTCGTGGATCTGATGAGTAGGGTATTCAGAGATTTCCTCAACAAATTCGTAGTGGTCTTCGTAGATGATATCCTTATCTTCTCAAAGAGTGAAGAGGAACATGCTTAGCACTTAAGGGCAATCATGGAAACTTTGCGAGTCCATCAACTAAAAGCCAAATTCTCCAAATGCCACTTTTGGAGAGAAGAGGTGAGGTTCCTTGGGCACATAGTATCCAAGCAAGGGTTAGCAGTGGACCCTGCTAAGGTAGTGGCGGTACAGGATTGGAAGACACCAAGGAATGCAACTGAGGTCCGAAGCTTTCTAGGACTAGCAGGTTTCTATCGAAAGTTTATAAGGGATTTTGCGAAAATCTCAGCTCCACTCACGAAATTGACTAAGAAGAATCTAGTGTTCAATTGGGATTTGGATTGCGAGTTTGCTTTCCAACGACTGAAAAGGGCTCTTACAACAGCCCCAGTTTTGACGCTGCCAGATGGGAGCAAGATGTTCACTGTTTATACGGATGCATGTGGGATAGGGCTAGGCGCCGTCTTAATGCAAGAGGGAAGGGTAGTAGCTTATGGCAGGAGGCAGTTGAAAGTGCACGAAAAGAACTACCCAACCCACGATCTTGAGTTAGCCGCCATCGTCTTTGCACTCAAGTCTTGGCGACACTATCTCCTAGGTGAGAAGTTCGAACTTTACACTGACCATAAATCGTTGAAATATCTTTTCTCGCAGAAGGATCTTAACTTGAGGCAACAAAGATGGATGGAGTTTCTTGCCTCGTACGATTTCGAAATCTCCTACACTCCGGGCAAAGGCAACGTAGTGGCAGACGCGTTGAGCCGAAAGAAATTGACCCTAAGCCCGTTGTTTGTTGAAAGACAAAGCCTAGAGTTTATAGCCAGCTTCGACTTTAGGCCTTCCTCCGATTTCGTACCAGGCTTGCTAGCATCTCTCGAAGTGCGCCCAACTTTAGTGGATTCAGTAGGGACAACACAACGCGAAGACCCTCAGCTTGTGGAAACAATTGGTAGGCTAATTAGGGGTGAGACTTCAAGTCACCTCAACAGATACTCCATCGACGATAAGGGTTTGCTAAGGCGAGACGGAAGACTATGCGTCCCACAGACAAAAGATTTAATAAAGAAGGTTCTCGAGGAAGCACATCACTCCAAGATGACGATACACCCAGGTGCAGATAAAATGTACAAAGATATAAAAAGGACTTTCTTCTGGAACGGCATGAAAAAGGACGTGGCAGAATTCGTTTCTAAGTGCATGGTGTGCCAACAGGTTAAGGCGGAACAGAAAAAGCCTAGCGGACTGCTACATCCTCTGGAGGTCCCGCAGTGGAAGTGGGATAGCATCTCAATGGACTTCATCGATGGGCTGCCTAGGTCTAGGAGAGGCAACACTAGCATTTGGGTAATAGTGGATAGGCTTACTAAAAGCGCCCACTTTTTACCTGTCAAAAGTAAAAGAACTGCCTCATCCCTAGCATCACTTTACCTCAAGGAAATCGTTCGACTCCATGGAATACCATCTAGCATTGTTAGTGACCGAGACCCCATCTTCACCAGTGAGTTTTGGCGGAGTCTGCAAGAAGCAGTAGGAACGCAGTTATGCTTGAGCACAACCTATCATCCCCAAACCGACGGCCAAACAGAGAGAGTGAACAGAGTTTTGGAAGACCTTTTAAGGCTATGCGTCCTCGACTTCAGAGGGACATGGGAAGACCACCTTCCTTTGGTGGAATTTGCCTACAACAACAGCTATCAAGCAACCATCGGAATGGCGCCCTTCGAAGCTTTATATGGAAGACCGTGCCGATCGCCCACTTGTTGGTGGGAGTCTACTGATAAGCTCATACTTGGACCAGATATGATCCGAGAGACTTCAGAGAAAGTAGACTTAATACGAAGAAGGATGAAGACGGCCCAAGACAGACAAAAGTCCTACGCCGACAAGAGGAGAACCGACCTTGAATTTGAGGTTGGAGATAGAGTTTTTCTCAAGGTATCACCACCAAGAAACGTTGTTCGTTTTGGAACCACAGGAAAGCTAGTACCAAGGTTCGTAGGGCCATTCCCTATCATCGAGAAAATTGGGAAAATGGCCTATAGATTAGAGCTACCCGAGAAATTGGCCGGAGTTCACAACGTTTTTCACGTTTCACATCTCCGAAAATGTCTACATGAGTCTGCTGAAGTGGTAGAGCCAAATATCCTCGAAGAGGCCGAAGTGGAACGCGAAGCAACCATAAGAAAAGTTCCAACCCGCATAATAGGAACGGAAGTGAAGAAGCTACGCAACCGCGAAGTCAAGCTCGTCAAAGTTCAGTGGAGCGACGCCGAGGGAGACGCGACTTGGGAAACTGAAGGTAGAGTACGCACTGCCTACCCTTTTCTGTTCGAGGGTACATCATTGATCTTTCCTTTTCCTTAAGTTGCGCTTTTATCTATCTTTTTAGGTATATTTCCTCGACCTTATCTTTTAGGTAGAAACCCCTTTGGATGGAAACATGTAATTGAAACATGTTATGGATGATGGTTGCAAGTGGTTGCAAGTGATTGCTAGTGGTTGCTCGTGGTTGCATATACACACACAATCTAGGTTTTAGATCGGCTCAGTCACTTCATATTGCATATGCATATATGTTTGCATTCGTATATGGTTGAACTCTAATGTGTTGTCATGTGGATGTTGCATTTGTATTGAATGATTGTGCACTCATGTAGAATCATGAATAGGAAAATTTGCATACATAATGGATTCATGGCACTTACATAATTCGCATTAAGGAGGTCAACTGAATCAGTAGACCGCCTGATATTGCATTAGATAAGTACATGTACATACACACACTTCGCATATGATCATGAAGCATTAGAAGTCTTTTAAGGACAATGGATGCTCGTGTTTGATGGATGAGTAGATGGATGATTTGATGTTAGGATATACATTCCTCCTAACTTGAAGATTTCGGGGACGAAATCCTTTTAAGTGGGGGAGAATGTAACACCCCGCGAATTCTATAACTGTGAAATTCACAAATTAAAGTATAATTAATTTCAAATCAAAGAACTAAGGGAAACGGGATACGCCATTGCGTTCGTCTCGGAAAAATACGCGAAATAGAGTCCGAGTTTTCGAAAAACGGATATCGTATGAAGAAGTTATGGACGAACGAAGTTGGGCGAAAAACCGGAGAAGGGTCAGAATGCACTGGCGCACTTGGGAAGTGCGCCAGAACAAAAATGAACTGGCGCACTTGTGAAGTGCGCCAGTACATTTTTGACCTGGCGCACCTGCCAAGTGCGCCCAGGTCAAAAATGACCTGCTGGTCAGGTCTGGTCAAGTCCTGGCTGGCCAGGTCTGTGTTTGGCCGATTTTCAGAAGCTTGCTTTGTCATTAGGGCTAGGTGGCAGGCTCTAATTGTTCTCTCTTTCGAATTAATGGCTACGATCAATCCAAGCAACATCAATGGTCCTAATCAGTTCATAAACCCTATAAAAATGACCCTAGACTCACCGTAATCTATTCATTCAAAAAATAAGAACAAAGCTGTCATGTTGCTGAGGAACGACTAAGAGTAGCGGCCAATTGGAGAGAGGATTAGGAGGCAAATTCTAAAGCATAAAGCAACCTAAACAAATCAAATCAACAAGGAATCGCATCTCCAAATCCCTAAATTGGAGAATTCGCCATACAATTGTAAGTAGAGTATTATTTTGGTATGAACAAATAATTGTGTTGGTTTGTATACTTGATTGTGGTGATAAAGTAATTCATATTTGTGCGTTACTATGATTCTTATCGATTTGGAATATTGTATACGTTTGGATATTCGCAAAGCATGTTATTTATTATAAAAACTACATATTTGCGGTAGTTTTATGCAAGTATACGTTTGGAATATTCGCAAATTATGTAATCCATGTTGAAGCTACATGTATGTAGTTGTTTAATTGAAACTCATGCAAGTTGGGGTTTTGCTACTATGCCATCATAATGTATATTTTTGTACATAAATCATTTTGTACGTAATTGGAACAAATTTGGGTTATTATAGTTCATATGAAACTATGTTGAAATTTTGGCACCATGATCTATGTATTAAGCCATGCTTTTGTACTAGAGAACCTAATTGCAAACTTATGAATATGACTAGGCTATGATTGATATTTTGCATAATTGAAATCCATATTGTTAACAAGAATTATATGATGACATATGTGGTACATAGCTAGGTTAGATTCAAAAATCCCTTTTGCAAGTTGCATGACTAAAGTAAAAATCATGATTTCATACTAGAAATATTTATGCCATGTGAATAGATTTAAAATCATGATTAGTTTGAACTATACTTTTGTGTTAGTAACAAAAGTAAACACCTTTGTAAACATGTAGTAATCTTATGAACATGATTTGCTTATGTTTGACATTATACCTAAATAAAAATATAGGTTTATGCTGTAGTTAAGACTTGGTGTCAATAATGATATCCAATTTAGATTCTTAACTTAACTACAAGTTTACATGCTTTGATTCATGTCACTTATGCTACTATGCAAGTACACCAGTTTCTGTTTTGTAGTTCCACGTTATGTTGCAAGTTCATGCGTTCACATTCCCTTTTTTGTGTATGTAATCACGCTTTAAGCCTCCCCTTTTTCTCATGGCTAAGTTGGGCTTAAAAGCCTAAGCCCAACATATATTATGATAGACGAACGTATTAAACGGGGGAAAATAACGTTGGGTTAAATTTATTAATAAATGAAAATATAAAGTAGAAGGGCCCAAATTCAAGTATGGGTTGGGCCCATGATTGGTGTAACAATTACACCATTAACTTAATAATGGGCCGCAAATATTTACATATAAGAAAATAAAGAAGAAAGACAAAATATGTAAATGTAGAACATACGATGTGTTTAACCCGAGGTTGGATTGAGTTGTGATGTAAACCTGCCCGGAACCGCCCGGCTGTCCAGTAGTCACAATAATACCTATCCAATGTGGGAGGTTAAACATGGAGCCCAATAAGGACCCGAGGTTAGACTGAGTTGTGGCGTAAGACTGCCCGGAACCAACCGGCAACAGGCAGCCACAACAATACCTGTCTAATGTGAGAGGTCAAGGCTTTAATAAGACAATTAAGGCTGAGTCAGGATTGTTAGGATTAAGTGAACTAAAGACTTAATCAAAATGGAACATGCTAAACTAAACAGACTGATTGGGGGGTTAGGTTATAAAACACTTAACCAACTTAGCATGTTGGCTAGAAATAGAAAACCTAGTAGCGGGGGACCCTTTTCAGCAGTAACCCTATAAGGTGTATCATGATACCCTGAAACTAGGCAGGGTGGGGCACGATTACTGGGCTGATTGTAAGAGGTCAAATCGACGGCGGTGGTGTAGCAGTGTAGGTTCTAACGGGGTGCGGGCGTGCACACACTCCGGCACAGAAAAATAAGGCACTGGGCACCGGTAGCATAACTGTGCATTCTAGGATTGTGTCGGGCCGCCACCATGGGACTTGATACACCCCATGGTGGGACCAGCATAGGTAACTACAACATCGGGGGCCGTAAGACACATGTAACTATGCGAGTAGGAGCCGATCATCATAGAATTGATCACATCACCCTGATTATGGGGTGCCAGTTGGGAACTAGTTTATATGGGTTCAGAGATTAACATGGGGTACGATAGTATATTCGACCCTAGACAACTTAACCAAGTTTATAGTGCTTTCCCACTTCTTGTTTATACTTATCATGCCCAGTTCTTTATTCATAGACAGAATAGTCCTAGACTTACTCAGGCTTTATGTCTGACTCTACTTTTCTTTCGTCTTCTTTTCTTCCGTTCCCCCCCCCCCCTCAGGTCCACAGGGAGGGAACACTGCAGCTTGACCAGCCTTAACATCCAGCTTGAAGAGGAGAAATGTATTGCTTGGACTTTTTCGTTTTGAACTATGGCTTTGGACAACCACTATGGGGCTTTTGCAGTTTATCTACGTTTTCTTTATGCTTCTTTAAATAATGTAATCAAGACAGATTATGAAAGTGTTATGTTATGTTTTTGGAAAAGATGTAAGACAATTATGGTGATGTTGTTGTAGCACGTATTTGCTTTTATGAAATAAAAGTTTGTTGTTTTTCCGCTGTTTACAAATATGTGTTCTTATATCTGTCTTGTATATCTGTGACTTATACTTATAAACCTCCACCAAAATTAGGGCATTCCCTTTGAGAGTGACCCTAACGGAGGTGGGGTGTTTCAACTGTCAAGCAATTTTATCTATTTTTAATAAACATGGTCGACCTTCTGATAGAAGTGTGGAAGAATGGCTGAATGATAAAATTATAATGCAACACACACATATATTCTTCTCAATTGCACCGAAGTTGCACCGTTCGTTAGGTAATGAACTTATGCATCTATGTATACATGTATTGTATCTTTAATCATATATGTAACGTATGTCCTATAATTGCATTATTTATGAATCACAGTATCAAAACGGCGATATCAGCAAAGAATTCGCTAGTTGGTTTACTAATTATGTTTTTGATCCAACAAATTGTATTGTGGATGAAGGATTGAAACATTTGGCATTGGGATCTAAAAGAAATGTGAAGACATATCCAATATTCTTTGTCAATGGATATAAATTTAACACTAAAGAATATGGTGCTGAAAAATTAATTGACAATAGCGGTGTATTTGTTAAAGGTAGTGATGATCCAAACGACCATATACACGATTTTTATGGCGGGCTAAACCAGATTCTGCAAGTGACATATTTCACAAGACCCGCGAAAGAAGTATTTTTGTTTAAATGCAACTGGTTCAGCAACGTTCCAGGTTCTGGAATCAACCTGCACCCAAAATATAATCTTATAGAAGTAAGACATACTTCCCATTATTATAAGTACGATCCTTTTGTACTTGCCAAATAGGCTCTTCAAGTATATTATGCTCCTTATCCTTCTATGAGAAGAGACAAAATAGATTGGTGGGCTGTTTTCAAAACAAAAGCAAGGTTTACATTTGACGGGCGTAATATTCCCGATGACCAAGCTTATCAAGCAGATGTCGAGGAAAATGCAGAAATAGTAATAACCAATGATCAAACAGATTTTGGACCTCTAAACGATGAATCGAATGCATTAATTGATGTATTTGAGACTACAGATGAACCATATATGGAGGAGGAAATAGAGTCGAAATCTGAAATTGATGAGGACGACTAACTAATACTCCTCATTTTCAAAAGGTAATTTTATGTTTATTTTTACATAGTAAGACTCAAATTCATATTTATTTTTATGACATTTTTATGAATCAAACTCACATGTCAATTAGACATATCTATGAATCAAACTTATATTTAACACTTCTATGAATCAAACTCAGATGTTAACTAGACATATCTATGAATCAAACTTATATTTAACACTTCTATGAATCAAACTTGTAATGTTAACTAGACATATGTTATGACATTTCTATTATCAAGTACTCATGTTATCTAATACCATGTTTTTACATATAGCTTGTTCATGTTATGTTATGTCATGTCATGTCATGTTATGTTATGTTATGTTGTTGTCTGTAACAGGTATGGCGTCATGTGGCGATGAGGGTGGTCCATCGTCGGAGTTATCCCGTCCTGTGGTCTGGCTTAAGCCAAAAGCATCCAAAGGGTAAAAATTAAGTTTTTAGTATAAATTTAATTTAAGTACAATAAATTATTTAAATTGTTGCTCTAGTAACCTTGTATTTTTTTCGTTTAACACAGGGGGTTTGAGTTGAAGTCGTCCAACACCGTTTTGAGGATATCAAAACGTGCTTATCAGGCCCGCATGACTGCATGTTGGCCCACATGGAGCTCGATACCCGACATAGTTAAGGAGACCATATGTTAGGATTTTTTGGTACGTATGTATGATATAACATTTATTACGTTAAGTTGTCATGCTCCTATTTGATAAGTTCATATGTATGCTATTTTTATAAAAAACGCAGGGTGCGGTGGATCTCCAGGAGACAGATTTGGATCTCTTTAAGCGCCACTGGAACAGAAAAATGGCAACAAATTACAGACAGACAATGAACACTTTAAAAACAGGTGGGAAAAGGCAGTCTTGGGTGAGCGAATCGATGTGGAATGATCTACTTACTTATTGGAATAGTAATGTGGACTTTCTGGTAAACTTTACTGCATATTTAATTCAAATTATTCTATTCAATTAATATGTGATTTATAATAATACATTTTTTTTAAATTTAAATGTATAGGCCTCGTTTGAGAGAAATGCAGCTTATAGGAGCAAGAATCCGGTTACGCATCGAGGTAGGTCCAAGTCATTTCAGCATCATCGTGAAGATCTAGTATATTTTGTAATTGCACAGTTTAAAATTTTAATTCATAACTTGTTAAAATTAATAGTTGATTTAAGTTTAAGTTTTAATTTACATATGTGCATGCTTATTTCAGGAGAGAGCGTGTATGGCTCCTGTGTCGTACTGGGATGTTTTCGAGCATATACATGCATTGAGTCAGACCGACGCTAAGTAGTTAAAGCGCTTAGCGGTTCTATAGCGGCGGAGGTGCAAAAAGGTGTAGCGGGGATAAAGCGGGGAAATAGCGGGGATATAGTGGATGCACAAAAAGATTCATTTGATGTAAAACCAAATATTTGAAAATTAATTAATCATTTTTCTCACATTATCTATATACAAAAAACTAATATTAATTAATATTATATAACAAAATTATGGAATGTCATAGATATGCATGCTAAAGTTTGATGAGCGTAATTGATTGTTACCATATATTAGGCACTTACGCCTTAAATTTAGCCCTTTACGCTAACTATACTAATTTTTTTGAAAAGAGAAATAGTCAAATCAAGCTTTATATATTAATATTGCTAAAGCGGACGCTAAAAAACATTGGTATAGCGGATGTAGCAGGAAATAGCGGGGCTAGAAGCGGATCTACTGTTCATCAGCGCTAAATAGAAATAGCATAGCGGTTGAAGAGCGTTATGGGCTATAGTGGGGATATTGCGGGGCTTTAGCGGGGCTTTAACTGCATAGGACTGACGACACAGGCTCAGTTTCGTACACTTGGGACCATGATGATAAGGCGCGTGAGAGATATGTAAGTATAAAATAGTTAAGTAGACTTATAATTTAATTAAAATAGTGTTATCTAATTTTTTTTTGTTTAACAGGAGAAATTTCAGGAACAAAGGGCGTAGGTACTGGAATCTACAGGGAGGACTGAGCTGACCAAGGAAGATGAGGACACGATATTTGAAGCTGTCATGGATCCTGCTACCTAAAACAGATGATATGGTTACGGAAATCTAGAGGTAATACTAAAATTTATAATAAAAACTCAAATGTATTCAAAATACTATTATGAAATACTGAAAATCTGAAATTATATACAGATTATAGCATCTCAGCAGATGTATCAGAAGGCTCAGGAAAAGGAAGAAATCGCACAGTTGAAAGCAGAGATTGCAGAGCTTCATAAGCGCGACCGTCGCTGTGAAGAGCAGATGGAGTTGCTTAACTAGCGATTGGCGGAGTACATTGCCCAGCACGGTACGCCACCTTCATCTTCAGGTGGAGAGAGTTGATCAGGTTAGCTTGTTTTGATGTGTTTTGAGAGTTGGTGAGGCTTGCTACATGGTAGTTGTATATATTGTTATGATGGTTTGGAGTGATGGTTTGGTGATGATACGGTTTGGACATGGTGTTGGTTATGTTGTTTGGACATGGTTATGTTATTTTGGCGACGTTTGTTTGTTATGTTATGTAAATATTGGTTAATTTATGTGTTTTGTGTTTGTTTTTTATTTTATATTCTGTTTGGGTGTATATATGGTTGAGATTGTGAGTTATATGCTCGAAATGGAGCAGTTCAGAATGTTATATATGTGGTGTGTGGCTTGAAGTAGAAAATCTGAAATCTGTATAAAAAAAACACCCACATTTCCAACGGCTACAAATGACTTGCGACAAATTATTGGTCATGCTATACAAACGGTTTCCAACGGCCAATTTGCCTGAAACATAATACACGTGTCTTTATTTATCAGTTGGAAGCCGTTGGAAAGTAAGCGTTGTGTGCGTTGGAAGTTGTTGGAAGCCGTTGATCTGTATACCAACGGATTGACCAACGGCTTCCAACGGGGTTTCCAACGGCCCCTGGCCGTTGGAAACCTCTGTTTCTCTTGTAGTGCTACTTTCAAAAAAAAAGTTACCCTATTTTATTTGCATCCAAGTAATCCAAGGTGTACATTACTGACTACATATATTCTTATATAAATGTATACCTTAAATTAAATACTACTTTCCTCTTTTAAACAAATTGCATAGGAGCAAACTCTGCTACAACAATTATTTTTTAGAAATTCCTTAAGGGCTCAGTCCATGCATCCAAAACTTCAAACATATTAAAACATTTAATCTGGGTATCTAAATGAGGGCATACATATACTAGGCAATAACTCACTTTAAAACAAAAATTTTCCTAACATGTTTCGACTGCATCCTTTTGTTAAATAAACATATTCAACCATACACTCAATATTCATGCAGTTTGAATCAATCGCCTACCAATCAATATTTAAATTTAATATTTTGTAGTTGTGTATTTTATCAATACAGTTCTGATACCAACTGAGACGACACCAAAATATTTCGATAATTTTTATTTATTTGTAATCTACACAAATCCTAGGTCATCTACTCAAGGGTTGTCCTCTTTCAACCCTCCAATTCCAAAATCCCTCTTTACCAATATAGAAATATTAGTATAATCAAATCCGAGTTATAGCTGGTATATATGAAGATACAAGCCTTTTTTGCTTAGATCAGAGTTTAAGTTTTTATAAGCAAAAGTAAATTGGTTAACCTAAATTTAACCATTCTCCATACAGCAAAACAGAGTATAGATATATGTTTTCCAATATAAATGCTTCTTGGAATTTTTCCATATGTTAGTCTCATTATTGGGTATTATCCAAATTATCTGGTTTTATAAGGAAATAAGTATAAGAGACTTTTGCCACATTATAGTTTTGTTACCAAAAAATGTTACAAATCTTCCTTATATTCAAGACAGGGTTAAGAGTATATATTTCAATCCTCTGTTCTGATGTATTTAATCACTTAAAGCTATATTTTCTAGTATATATATTTCAGCACCTTTCTTTCAGGAATTCATGCAAAAGATACAATAATGTTACATATTTTGGTGGCATAAGGATATTAGGAGCCTATCTACAAATATTCTAGTCATTTAGGCATGTAATTTGCCTACCCAAAGATGCATTTCTTTTATTAAATAAAAATATATCTTACTTCAAAACCATAGTAAACTGGTGCATATATTTGAATGTATACCAACCTTAATTCTTATCGAAGTAGTGAACTTCCGATCTTAAACCATTTCATTAGAAAACAAATAATGTTGTGCCATTTTCAAGGAATTCATGGTACTCTCCTTATGTTGTCATATACATATCGCAGCATGCACTACAAGAAAAATAGGCTTTGGCTGCTCAACATGGCGGCGTTTGTTACTATAGTGCAGCGATTTACATTTTTACACCTTTGCTTATACCAAGGAACGCAACCAACATTGAACTTAGCAGACTACCGCCCTTAATTTTTTTAGTTCCCACATAATTTTCATTTCCGCGTTATCTATTTCAGCTTCCCTCTCACTTCTTCTCCCACGACCTAGTTCTCACATGGTGCCAAGTTCACCTCTACCTCCTAGAGTCTTCAGCTCAGGTTTGCCGCTGCTGCCTCTTCCTACTTTTCTTCTTCTTCTCCTTCTCCGCCCCCAGGGATCTCTCCCCTTTTGCTTTCTTTCAAATTGCTGAATCGAGATCGCGATGTAGACCTAAATCACTTTCGATTATTTTTTTCCTATTCGATGTTTAAATTGAAACTGTGATTCAGTATCGGACTTCATTATTTTCGTTCTGAAATAAGATTGTACGTTTTACAGTGTTTGTGATCCAATTGAACTGTTTGAAATACCGCCAGGAACGTGAGAAGCTCCAAGATAGGTTCAGGAGCAGAGAGATGTGATGTAAGAGTGGATGTGTAAAAATATAGCACAGGAAGCAAGAGAACAATGCTAGAGTGGGAAAGTCTTTGAGGTGGCATTGCAGGGAGTTGCAAAAGTCACAGAAGGCAGAAAACAGAAAGATGGTGCAGTGTTGTGGATGCGATGCATGAAGTGGGACTACCTCATATGGTGGAAAAGCACCGTAGTGGAATGGAGGTATTAAAACCTGGGCTGGAAAAAAAAACTCTACTATTACAGGCAAGAGATTAGTAACCAAGCCAAAGTAGTGGGAACACATAAGTGTGAATATATAATTAGGTAGTTGTATACTGATACTGCTATTACATTTTGATGCATATGTGTGTGTTTGCAGTAGTATACATGTGTTATAACATGAGTTTAATAAATATATATTTGAGAATGGAACATTTATACATTTTGGCCCATGGATATATTTGTGTTATTTTTAGTGAATGCAGTTCTGAGAATGTGATTATGCAGATTTAAAACTTGTATATTGAATCATATACACACACACACTCACTCTTACTTGTGGTTATGTTCATGTGAAAAACAAAAAATTAAGTGCTTGAAACATGAACACTCAATCAATGGCTTCTTACCAGCTATCATAAGTAAATGATCTTACCTAAATATCGAGTCGGACTTAATTCAAGAATAACGAGAAACAACAAAGCAAACTCCTAACTCACACCAAATAATTGAACTGTTTTGAAATGTACATCTCTGAATGGGAGCCCCTTGCACATTTTTGCATAATTTATATCTTACACATGTTCCCAGTTAGTTAATGTTAAATAGGACAGCCGTTGAGTTGGAAGTACATTGCTTATGTGTAAATTGATTTTTTACTGTGTACATAACAGGTTGGAACTTCAAGAAAATAGAATTTAATGAGTCAACCACATATGCACCGGGCGATCCTATTGAAACATGGATTGATGGTTTGCTTTGTTTTGATGTCACAAACTACATCCTAAGTCTTAACAAGTAAGAGGTAGATTTGATAGTTTGTTTTTCCTCTTTGTTTCTTTCCCTATTTGATACTAAGTCTTAACAAGGATGATTCACATATACCATCTTACAATTGACATATAGCTATTAGTAGTTTTGCTGTTCGCTTCACTGGCTTGTGTGTGCGTCATTTTATCCATTTCAATTGTATTGTTCTGGTGCTTTTAAAAATATCATTTTGTTTTGTATTACATTATCGTCAACCTTCAAAACTATCACTCAAAAATAAACTTTGCATTTTATTTCATTTTTATTTCTGCACCTTATGCATCTCAGTTAAACTGCATTCTTGCTTTGCTACATTTCACTATTTACTGTTCTGCTATGTTTACTGTTAGATCTTGCTTTATTACAGTTCTGCATTCTGTTTTTCACTTAGTTTTTGAGGATCAGTGCTGTTTTTGTTCCTAGTTCTCAATCCTATCTTTTACACTTTCTACCCAATCTCATTCACCTAGCTGACAACTACAACGAACTCTCCAGTAAATATTCTTTGGTGGTTAATATATAATCATTAAATTCTTTGGTTTCTCTTATTGTGTACCTTATTTACTGAATTTTAGGCTGTCTTAATATGGAACAGTGAGTATTTCAGAGCTTATATTAGATGTGATGCATTATACCAGTGTTGTTAGTATCTTAATGGGTAAATAGTTAATTGGGGTGGAGGTCAAAACTACAATTAACAATTATTAGATACATGGATACATTGCCTAAAGTTTTTATTTTTTATTTTTTTGAAGAAATAGTTGAACCATTATGTCACTACTTGGTGGACTAGATGTGTTTCTGAAACTAGGATTCTATATCATTATGTGGTTATTAAAAAATAGTATCAACAAACTGTAATACATGTGTATAAAATGAATGTAGTGAATGATGTAAATTAAGCATATAACATAATTTGTATCTTGTGTTTATTTTAATATGTTATTCTTGAATTCTATAATTATGTAAATTAAATGTGCAAAATTATACTGCACAGTATGATTAAATTGGGTTCATAAAACAAAGCTAAATTAAATGTCATTCACTGCATGTCACTCAATTAAATTACACTTATGAAATGTATTTGCTAAATCATTTGAATTGTGAATACAGAACCAAAATATGAACATGAATATAAATTCATCAAATTAAATTTTGAACATGTAACGCTATGATACTCCACATGTCAGTTGGTGGTGGTGCTCATGGCTGTCAGTACTTTGGAAAATAAGAAAGGCCCTGAAAGCATTTGTGTCATTTTGTCAGTATAAAGATTAAACGTATGGAACTTCTCCCTAATTTTCATCACTGTCCAAACTTTCTTTACCTCCCGATCTGGGCCTCCTAACTGACCACTGAGTTAGGAATACATTGGTAAAAGACAAAAGGTTGTCCAATGAAAATATTCAATGCATTTTGATTGATTCTTTAGTAAATCATGCTTCGCGTCCTGTTTGGATGGTTCCAATGGTTTATTTTCCATCTCAGAAAGGTTTTGCGAATCAACAGAAAGTACCATAACATTGAATTGGTATTACCATGATCTGATAAAATTTGGGATAGATTCGGAAGACATCTCGTTCGTTTGGGTTGAGTTAGATTTTTGGATGCTAGGGCCATTTGAGTGGGAAGTGACTACTGAAATTATGCCCTTCCCCCACTCTACGTCGCCATCTTCCTTTCCGCTGCTGCTGCATACCAACTCGGCGCCGCCATTCATTTTCGGTTCATGTAGTGAAATGTAGCATTAAGAAATGTCTAGGCTAGGAAATTCCATATATTTTCACTAAAGAAACGCATGAATGCAATGACAAATTCTCTAATTTTTGAAGTGAAATTCCTAGGCTAGGAAAGTCTGTATATTTTCTATTTCGCTTATAAACATTGAGAAATGGTTTACAACTGTTATTGGAATCACTTATCCAATATTTATAGTATCTTCAGACTGGAGAACCAGAAATGCTTGTCCAATAAACTCCTTTTTGTCATGAAATACTAAACCACCAATATTTCCAGGATTTGCATCCACATCAATTTGAAAAACAAGAAGGTTAGATGCCCCACAAGATTATAATGTAACCTCAGTTCAGGATACCACTTCTTTTGTAACAGATAATCACATCACCACCAAGTGGATTTTCTACTCTTTACCTTTTAACCACATGTTATCCATTTGAATTGATATTAGATATTTTTAATCTTGCAAGAAATTTTTGAAACCTGATGTTTAAAACTTGAGTTCAGTGTGGTGTATATCATAAAAAAGGGAGATAAATGGTGCATTGGCCAAAAGTAGTGTTTTAACTTCTGGTATACCTCCACGGCAATGGAGGCTTCCACAATCTTTACTTTAGTTAAGATATTATGTATGATATTTCACTTGAAAGTAAGTTTGGACCGATTAAAACTTAATATCATTTCAACTGACTAATGTAGCTCTTAGAGAAACAATACTTGCAAAAGTCACTAGCTCTAGACTAAGAGCATGACATATTTTAGTTAAAACTGAATTTCTTCTACAAGCATATTCTATTACTTCTTGGGTGTTTGTATATATATCTTGCTGCTAATCTATTTTTTGTTTTGTTTTTGTTTTTGTCTTTGTATTTTTGCTGCTAATATGTGTGTGGTTTAATGAAACTTAAATAGGCTTGATCTTCTTATTATTTGTGTTGGTAGATTACTGAATGATTGATATGTTGGCTTGATTGCCTCAATTTCGATCAATGGTCCTTCTTTAATATGTAAAAAGAAAGCAAGAAATATGCATGGTGACAAGATATGGTTCAACATTAATTCATCAGTTAGGAGAGTTAGGGGTAGTAAAAATTGATGATTTATTCATATTTTGATGCATTTATTTATAGGAAGAAGATTCTAAAATAGCTGCAAGCAAGAAGCAAAAAGGACAATGTGGACTGAATTGGATGATTATAAGCAAATTGAATTTAGCCAATGTGTAAGCTCTAAAATTTGAAGTAGGAAAATGCATAACAGTAACATATACAAAATAAATTTATAATCCTTTCACATTATTCTGAAATAGGTAATGAACAAGGCTTTTTGATTCAGAAATGTTGTGAACTTTCTTCATCAGAAGGTGACCAGATATGTGCGTTACAAAGGCATGAAATTTTAACTCTATAACTCAACATAGTATGCAAAAAACGTTTTTTGTGTGAAAATGAATGTATAATTTTGTAGGTTATGACATTCCATGTGGTTGAAAAGTACTTTCAGTTCTTGCAGCAGTTCGTCTAGATCAAGATTTATATGCAAACTCTCACCAGTTTGTCCCACGGAAGTGGCAGGTCAGTTCCTTAAGCTATGTTTTAAGTAGCTTTCTGTTCTATTTGATAACAGTTCAATACCATTCATTCAAAGTTTCAACCCAAATTGTGGTGTATGTATATATCATTCCTAGTTTATAACCATGAGCATTTTTTACTTGTGTTTTTTCTGGCCTAACAAGCAAGGCATCACCTTTAAATGCGTAGGCTATGTATTATGCACGTTCAGCACACCGTACACCTAATCAAGAGCCACCGAGATCACATACTTGGGCTTTACTAATGTAGCCCAAAGTTTGTCCTTGGATGTGAAAATGAAATATTGAAAATGACGTTTGAACTATTGATCATTAAGGCCCCATTCTTAAATGATGTCACTTCCGAACAGCAAATGAATGTCATCTACTCCTGGAGTAGTAGACCATAGCCTTCAATAAAGCACCAATGGAGCACTCTAATTTTAACTAGTCATCCCAATTTAGATAATTGCGCTATGCAATAAAAATAATAAAGTAATATGGGAATGGATGTCTAAAATTAAAGGATAGGTTTTGGAGCTGAATTTATAAGGGTTGTTGAATTTATTTAATTTTTTTTGTCCTAAATCAAACAGTTAAATTTTTATTTTTATTTGATATTGGATGACTACGGGAGGGCTATTGATACTTTGTGTGTGCAGGTGATTATTTGTTAAGCCTTCTCTTTGGTACACCACAACATCCCCTTAAAATCATCTCTAATTTCAATTGCATGTTCCGAATAAATAATATACATCCTACCTTTTATCGCTTTAGAAGAGATAAAACATACATTTAACTAGGAACATGTCATTGAAATAAAGGACGTGAATGCATGCGCACGCGCATGCGTGTTTTTTTTTTTTTTGTGTGTGTGTGTGTGTGTGTACCCAACTATTTGACGTTATCTGTAAACCCCAATATTGCTTTTGTATTGAAATGTTTGGTCCATAGCACATTAGTGGAAAAAGGAATATTGAATAGAAATTTGTTTCTGATATCAAAGGCTTTAAATGGTGTTAAACAAAAGAGGAAGTAACTTGATTTTAATCATTTAAAATGTTTCCTCCTTTACACCACCTGATTATATTTAAATGATAATCTCAGTTGAACTATTATTGTAGTAGGGAGCTATAATTGGAATTCATGGAATATTTTGGATGTTGTACCATTTAGGTTCAATGGATATCAGCATCTAAGGCTGCTTGTCTGCGCCTGTGTATATATCCATATCCAGTCCAATATATGCAGTCGAACAATGGAAATTTTATGTATGGCACAGTTTCAATCCACGTAAATCAAACTGCAAAAAACCATTTGTCCAACTGTCAAAAGGTTAAATTGTGCAGTTCCAATATGCACCGTACAGATTACAAGAAAAAAACCAGGTTTTTCAATTTCCACCTTGCCTTACGTTTCAGTTGCATGGATTTTATTCTACTCAGCTTTAGTTACAAGAAAAAAACCCAGATTTGAGCAAAAGTTTGATGATTTGATATCATACATCAACTATTACCTATAGTATTTGGTTGCATAGTTACATAAGAGAGATTTTTATTATTAAGTATGGATGACTAATTGGTCATTATTAGACTTGATAAACAAGTAGACATTAGACCTGGTTTTTTTTCTTGTAGGCATGAGTTAGTGGATTCATGTGTTTTTTTCACAAAATGAGTAGCTACAGAGAGAATGGAGTGGAATATTTCGAAGCAGCAGGAAAGGTTTATTCTTTTTTGTCTAACTAATTGGACTTGTGTAGTCGTGCGTTGCACATAGATTTCATCATAAAAATCATTCAATGGTGAGGTATTTGTTTTTTTTTTCTAACATCCGTTGAGAACACGAATTGAAATTATGAATACAAAACATATGATGTACTATTATACTATAATGGTTAGTGGTCTACATAACACTATTACACTACCATAGATTCATACATAGCAGGTACTAACTATGATAAATATATTTGTATTGAATTAGAAATGGTTGACTAACTTGTTTTGTATTGTTTAGATTAATTTTATCCATAGGCTTCTTGGTACTTCTATCAATAATAAGCAAAAAAAAGTTATGGACTAGATTAATTTGGCTACTGCAGACTTGCAGAGCACATGTGCATTGTATTTTAATGCATGCATAACGTGGGAGTAGAAAAAATAACAAAGAAAGCTAATCAAATTATGGCCAAATATATAACATGTTGAAATACTGAATACATGATGATGATTAAAGATATTTTTTCTGTAATGCCTGTTTTTCCCTCAAATATTCACACTTTCTAATATGCTTATCCTTTGGCTATTGGAAACACTGAATATGATCATATTTTTGGACCTCCCTTTCCAAATTTCTGACCCATATAAGATAAGGTGCAATCTAGACCTCCTCATGTATTAGTAACTTCATTGAATGCTTTTACAAAGTGAAGCAGTAATAGTACTAAAGAAACACCTATTCTCACTGCAATATTTGTCTTCCTCACTATTATTTTTGATTTGATCATACTGCCCTCACCTTTTCAATATTTTAATATAGAACACATAAAGGAAAGCCGAGCTGAAGTTTGGTTCATTGTCTTCCGTTATTGTAGTTGGAGGGCCTTCTTACCAATTTCTTGATAAAGGACGAAGAAGCTTTGATTTTGCAAACTCTAAAAATTAGGTTCTTGCTCCTTTGGAGGAGCAACTGCTACTCCGTCTCTTGATCTTGGATGAAAACAATTCTGTTAATTCTAGTAACCAAGCTTCTTTTGTATGAACATTGCAGAACCGTGAAAGGTATTCATATAAATGATCCGTCTTGTACTTCTTTCTTTGGCTACTTGATGCATAATTGCATCCACTGTTGTTATCAATTGATATTTTTGGTTATTTTCATGTGGTGTATGATGTAGATAAAGTGATAGAAAAATACGTATCTAATCACATGCATGGCATAAGAATTTTTTTTATTTTAGTTGAAGCAACAAAAAGTACACTTTGTTTATATTGTTTATGTGCTTGTTCTAATAATAACCAATTAATATTGTTTACAGGTAATTAGCTTTTCTGAAATGAAGACCATCAACAACAATGGATATGACTTTAATTGTTGTATGCATTATGGTATTTATTAGTACTTAATGTGTAAATTTATTTCTAAATGCATGTGGTATGTGAATTTGTTGATTTTGTCAAATAACTGTTATCTAAATGGTTATGGAAAATACTTATGTAATTTGTGTGTTCTCATTTATTTTAATATGATGATTATATGATTGATTGCTGTTGTTTTAAATTAGACTTTTATACGATTGTTGTTGATTTTAATATGACTATTATATAATTAGTTGCTGAAAATAATATAAGCCATTAACAATATATAGTAGCATTTAAAATATGTTACAAAACAACCAATACCTTTTAGTAGCGTTTTAGAAATGCTACAGAAACAAATGTAATATGCCATTTGAATATTTAGTTGCATAAAATAAACGCTACAGAAAAGCAAAATGTGATCTACGTACAGACCTTCAGCAGCGTTTGGAAAACGCAACTACGCTTACCATATGGTAGCGTTTATCAAAACGTAACCAAAAAAATTAGACTTTTAGTTGCGGGACCTGTAGTAGCGTTCATTAAAACGCTACCAAAAGCTCTGGTAGCGTTTTTCAAATGCTACCAAAGGTCATTCCTGGTGTAGTGATGGAACTATATATAAGTATATTTGACTACTTATGTTGCATGCACATTGCTCCCATTTACAAGTAAATTATAAAACTTCATCTACCTTCAGATTTAAAAACTTTCTGCATTTATACTTTGGTTGTTTATATCAAACAGCCGCTTGAACTAAATATACACTCAAAAATATATTTGCCACTTTAGAAACTCCTTTTAAACCTTAGATCATTTCAAAAATGCTAACAAAAAGTATAAGAAATACCAAATCTTCAAAATTTTGCGCTGTCATTGCAGTAAATAATCGGGCAATTTGAGTGAAGTATAAATCTCATTTCAAGATACAGATTTCATGGAAAATATCAATTTTATTCTCAGTACAAATGTAGTGCTTCTTAGTTGTACAAATTACTATATCACAACTAAACAAGGTTCTTTTTTAATCAAAGGATTTTTTTTCCGATTTGGCCACCTTTTATAAACTTATAACACATTTAGCCATGTTTGAAAACTTATTACGGCCGTAGTTTGATTTATGTCACATCAGCTGGAAACCGTTATTTACTACTAGCGTTATTTCAAATACCGCGTGCCTGCGTTATTTAAGATGACGCATAGATGTTTTAAGTTTAAAACCCCTGTGAATTTTTGTTGAACTCATGGAGCGTTATCTTAAATAACGCTCGTTCGCGTTATCCTGAATGACGCTCATATTGGGTTTTAATTATGTTTGGTAGAACTAAGATACAGGCGTTATTTAGGATAACGCTTTTACGCGTTATCCAAAATAACGCAAATATAAGATTTTGTTTTTTTAAGATCTCACGTCTTCAGCGTCATTTGAAATAACGCTGGTATGCGTCATCTGAAATGACGCTCGGACGTGATATACAGAGAGCTTTTGCTCTCTTCCTCCTCACCTTCCGAAATTAAACCCTTCATTAATTTTAGCTCCGATCCATCAGCAATTTCAGATTTGCGTCAACTGGACTCTATTCTCCGTCGTTTGATTCATTAGAAGGTTTGAAATTCAAAACCCTAAATCATAGTTTTTCTGGATCTATAACTTTTGGTAATATATTCTTTTTTGTTGTAGTAAATTAGAATGGTTCCTAAGTTTATTGCGATTATATGCTACTTCGATGGTGAGTTGGTTATTGATGATAGAAAGTGTAGGAAATATGAAGGTGGATCTTTCAAACCTATAAAAGTTCTCAAAGGTTGTAACTTGATGCAATTAAAATCCTAGATATTCAAGTCAACAATGATTAATACAGAGCAATTTGATATTGAGTTAGTTTGCAACTGGCCAACTAATTCTAGTTCTAAGGCAATTAAAATTGTTGACGATGGTGATGTTGAGTTAATGTTTTCTGCCGCTTGTAAGATTATAGAGTTATTTGTTGTGAAAACGACAAAGTTAGTGGTAGAAGCACCTACTGCTTCAAGACCCGTTCGAGTGACACCGTTTCGTCCAACTCCTCTAATGCCATCACCAAATAGTATTCCTCTTTCTAACGTTTCAGAGTATGGACAACATCAAATGTTCTATGCGTACCCGCCGCATATGAATTATACACAGAATCCGCATTTCAGCTTTCCATATCCCACGCAGGAAAGTATTGGATGCATGACGCAAAGGTAAGCCCAACTTAGAAGGTTATCTAAACATGTTATATTTTGGTTCTCCCAATTATTGTTAATGACCGTCATATATTGTATTGTTATGGTCCTTACTACCATCATACAAAAAATTATGTTGGGCCGTCTACACAAGTAGCAGAACCGTTGCAACCAACGCCATCTGGGTTATATCATATGAGTCAGAAGTAAGTATTCTTTGAAATGAATTGTTATTTGAGTCATGCACAAGTGTTTGATCAAGGTGTAATATTTTCATGATACAGCTGTCCGGAGGATTTCATGGAAGAGCAATCGCCCTTCGAAGAGAATGCATGCGCTGACACTAGTCAAGTAGATGGAAATGTAGACGTACAAACGAATCCTGGACCCGCTTTGGATATCATGACGGTTGCTTCGATACCAGATAACAATCACGCATGGTTTGACAACACGCAAGTAAATAATGATTCATTGAACTTTGACTTCGGAGGTGAAGAGATGGATGATGATGATGAAGAAGATGAGAGTAATAAAGAACCTGAAATGGAGATTCCGCTTGATGAGGACATGTGTACTGCTCAAATGTTAGCTAGATCTGTTGTCACAAACTTGCAAAGCAGGGGAGAATTATTCTCGGCCTCTTGCGTTCAAAGGGGTTTTAAACCTGGTCTTGTTTTTGAGAGCAAAGCTAAATTTCTGCAACAACTAAGTGAGTGGTCTATTTTACATGTTGTTTCTTTTAAGCCCATTAGGTCAAACAAAGAAATGTAAAACACCGTTTGTAATGTCGACGATAAATGCCAGTGGAGAATTCATGCAATTGATTACAAAAAATCGCAGTCTGGATTGTAGGTTGTAAAAAAGTATAGAGGGGAGCACACTTGCGTTAATCCAACAGTAAATTCAAGCAACCGGCAAGCGACATCAACATTTATGGTTTCGAAGATTATGCCGTTTGTGAAGTATGATTTAAACATAACAGCTAGAACGGTTAAAGTGCTGGTGGAAGAACAATTTTTTATTAAGATTGGTTATATGAAAGCTTGGAGATCACTGAGCAAGGCAATTGTGATGGTTTACGGGGATTGGGCGGAGTCATATTCATTGTTATGGTCATATTTTGATGAAATTAAAAGATCAAATCCTGGTAGTGTAAGCCATATAGTAACAGTAGAATATGGCATATTTGATCGTGTATTTTGGGCATTTGGCCCTTCCATTGAAGCATTTCTACATTATCGCCCGTTGCTTTGTATCGATGGCACTCATTTGTATGGAAAATATAAAGGTACACTACTCGTAGCTACTGCAACTGATGCGAATGATAAACTATATCCGCTGGCATATGCCATTGTTGAGGCTGAATCGGCTGACTCTTGGGCTTGGTTTTTTTCCTGTATGAGACAGTTTATACATAGTGTAAACAATCGACGTATTACATTCATATCTGACAGAATGAAAGGTATCCCTATCGCATTACAGGAAAGATGGGTAGAGCCGCATAAGCATAGATTTTGTGTGAGGCTTCTGAAAGCTAATTTTAAAGCCATTGGCCTTAAAGATCAATGTTTGACGGGTTTATTTTATGTGGCGGCATGTGCATCAGAAGAAGTTGAGTATCGTAAGCTTCGGGAGGAAATTAAGACGACCAACGTTAGAGCTCATAACCGGATTGAGAGAAGTTTGGGTGGAAAAGAGGAAATTTGGGCTTTGTTTAAAGATGATGGCGGAAGGTTTCATGTAATGACGACAAACGCTTCTGAAAGCTTCAACGGTGTGCTAAGAGGTGCACGATCGCTTCCAGTTAAGTCGTTGGTTGCACATACCTTCTATAGATCGGTGGATTATTTATGTAACAGGCGGCAAAATGTGGTTGGTTTGGTATGCAAATTAACTCCAAAGTGGGAGGCAAAAATAGCTGAAAGAGCCGAAGAAGCTAGACGTTGCAGAATAGTTCGCTTCAGCGAAAATGAATGGGTTGTAATACACTACTTCGGTGATGAATTTACAGTAAAGATAGATGGTAATACTTGTTCGTGTACATGTAACATACCAATGCTACAGCACCTTCCTTGTGCGCATGTTATGGATGCATGTTCGGCAGTGGCAAATGGGGCCAAAAGAGATCACGACGACTTTGCCTCCTACTAGTACACAGTTGAAAGTTATCACGCGTCTTATACGCCGGAGTTTCATCCATTTCGTGACAAACTCTACTGGCCACAACCTTCAGGACATATGGTTTTTCCACCCTAAGCTCGGAGAGCACCGGGGTGACCTAGATCTACTAGAATTAAAGGCACCATGGACCAATGCCAGTCTTCCAGAGCAAATAGGTGCAACAAGTGTGGGGTGCATGGCCATAAGAAGAGCCGTTGTACTACAGTGACATAGACTTTACTTAGTGTTATGTAGTACCTATCAATCTTGTTTTATTACGTTTCTGTACCTTCCTATCTGGTTTTATCATGTACAAGACATATGTATTAACTATCTATCCTGTTGTTTTATGTTTGTGTTAACATTTATCATGGTTGTATTATGTAAATGAAATATGTTTTGGAGAATTGGTTCAGTGGTACACAAACGGACAATGCACGATGCATGAAACGATACAACATTATACGGCAATACGATGCATGAAACGATACAACATTATAGGCCAATACACTACTCATTACAACTACATTCGAACGATACATAGAACGATACATTAGAACGATACATATACTGATGCATAGAACGATACAATAGAACGATATGCAAAACAATATATTAGAACGATACATATAGTGATACATAGAACGATACATTACTCATTAGGATATCTAGGAATGGTGGACTCTAGTGAGTCATATTTTTCCCGCATTTGGTAAATTTCGGTCTTTAGTTGTGCATTCTATTCTTGCATCTCCAGCGCATACTCGCGGCCTCTTCGACATAATGGAGGATCAATCCACTCTGTGTAACAACAAGGCGTAACCAAGTGCGGCACCGATAACCAAACCGGATATCGCCCGCAAGCGTAGTACTATCGGCCAGCGTTTGCCTTATTCTTCACAACATGCACATGACAATAGACATTACAATTGCAATATTGTCATGGTATTGCTTCCCCAATCGCTAAGGGTTTCCCCCTATTTCTCCCGCTGTTTCCATCCACCACTACAAAGGTCTTTTGTCGCATTTCTTTAGGTATGCGAGCTTCCAAGCGGGGTTCTTTGCCCGGTCGGCGTTCGATTGATTCAAACTCATCCATGTACATGTCTAAAGTTTCATCATCAAGTTCCCCTTGATCCATCTAAAGTATACTTGCATGGATAAAAGCTACATAATGGACTAATTTTGTAAAACAAGAAACTAAAAGAAAAGATGCGGGATTCGTTGGATTACCTTCACTTGTGAGCAAATTCTCTAACAAACAAACAATATTTGCCTCGCATAATCTAGCTTGTTTGAAAATTAGGACTTTGGAATTGTGAGGTTTTTTTGGTTTGATTTGGGAAAGTAACAAATGAATAGGTGGGTTGGTGAAGATGGCACGTCTTTTAATGACACATGTTGCAGGATACCAACCTGGAGCGGCATTTGGAATAACGAGCACAGGTTATTCCAAATGATGCATGGAGCATGATTCAGAAAACCGCTCCAGGTTATGCACGGTTTAAAGGTTGTTGGATCCTAACCTATAGCGGCATGTAGAATAACGCTTGTTGCGTTATTTGGAATAACGCAGTTCACGTTATTCCAAATGCCGCTTCAGGTTGTGCACAGTTTATATTTCATTCAGAATCAGGCTTAAACCATACAACTTAAATTCAATAAAGGTAAATACCCAAAAGCAAACAGTGGAACCTACTATCGAAGACCAAAATGATGTCACGTAAACCAAAATAAGCATACGTTACAACTCCATATCCAAGTTAACCACAACCCGCAAAACAATACACAATTTCAACATCCGAATAAAAAGTTCAAGTAGCTAAAAACAACAGTTAACCTACAAACTACAACACTACCCTAGGGATGAACTACTTCAGAATCCGCTGCTGGTAAGGAGTAGCTCTCTTTTTCTTCTTCTGTTTTGGAGGTACATCTTCATGCGATGACGATGATGAACCTTCTTGGGGCTGTGACGGACCATGCACAACCTGGGTTGCTTGAGACGACTCCGGTGCCTTTCCCTTACCCTTAACCTTTGTCACCGTCGTCTTCCATTTCCTCCGTGATGTATAAACCAAAGTAGTTGGAGGTGGAGGAATGTTGCGGACTTCTTGTGCCTCCGAAGCTCCTACAGGTGCTAAAGCTTGAGGTTGTGGAGGAGGAGGAGGCAGTGCCAGTCTAGAAAGCTTGTTCTTCCCCAAAATAGTTTGCAAAATACGCTTGATGCTAAAGCATTTTCCCTTGCTTTGTTCGGGCACCTCATGAGATATCTCATCGACCATTTGTATAGCCCGGTACACAACGTCCGCCTGTAAATTTTAAGTTAACGTGCAATTCAAACTTGACAAAATTTGTACATCAATTACACTTATTCGCAAAGTTTTCATACCACATTCCTCTCAAGAGGAGCTTTAGTCGTGTACGGTTCCACTACAGCACCAAGAGGTTGCACGCTGTGAAGAATATACCATCAGGTAATCTGCCAATACCATGTGTAATACTCATCGTCCGACAAGGTAAACTCCCGCTCCTACTGCGTATGCATGTGCCGATGGTTCTATGTCTCAATGGCCGCCTCCTACTCCCCGGGTACTTCTAAGTTAATCCTGTAATGTGGGATTGGTTCAGGAAGATGTTGTCTAAATCCAAACTGACGCATCACCCTGTCAGGAACGTGATATGCTACATCGTTCAAACATATAATGGGTACACGGGCAGTCCACAGATGGAAAGACACGGTACATAAGGCCGGAATATGTCCAAGATCCTACGCATATGGGGTCCATGTAACAACATTCGGACTAATCACGTCAAGCTCATTGCGGTAGAAAGCTAAATTACGTCTCGGAGTCGACGAAGTGCTCTTCTTTCCAACCCACCTGTAATTGTGACTTGGTAAGGGATAGAGGAAATAAGTTAACACATATAAGATAAATAATTGACGGAATAAAAATACCTAGCCCCGTACGGCAAAGAAAAATCAATATTTGGTTGCTTTAATTCAAGTCTACCAAGGGGAAGACACGTCCATGACAATAGCTACAAAGAAATTTAATCAAGCAACACGACATACAGAAGAAAAAAAATTAAGAAGCAAATAAGCGTACGAAAATAAAGTACCTGTATCAAAGAAGGACAACCTCCAAGATTAGTGCTCTCAAACAAAACGGTCCTAGTAAGTTCCGTATATGTGTATGCTAATGTCACACTGCCCCAAGAATATTGCCGACAAAGATCAAAATCCTCAATAAAATGCAACCATTTCAGCCACACCCGAGTATTAGAATGATTGCACAAAAGGCGTTGAGTAATGATCCAGAGTATGATAGCTCTAGCACGCTGTTCTATCTGCTCCTGCTTGGCATCCTGTGGAATGTCATGCTCAAACTGCGTTTTGTACCAACTAGTAATAATTTGCTCATTTCCCATCCACTGGTCCGCGGGAGGCATAATACCTAAAAGCCGCTGGCACATCTCCATGTAGTCTCCGGTCTCCGGAGTCCTCAAAGGAGCACCATCAATCGGCATGCCTAGAAGGACCGCCACATCACCCAAAGTGATGGTCATCTCTCCAACTCCAAAATGGAATGTCGATGTCTCCGGTCTCCATCTATCGACTAATACAGTGATGAGATAACGATCGAGTTGAACATATTCCAACCGGTGTACTAGTCGGAATCCAACACGATCAAGCAAGGCCAATACTCCTGGATGTGTGGAGGTCACCATGCCAACGGAAACTGTGTGATCTATAATCTAAACGGGATTTTTTCCCTGTAAATAAAATTTAACATACAACATAAGACATACATACAAAAAATAAGAAATAAGATTAGGCCAACATACAAACACCGTACATACATACCGCCATCAAAGTATTATTGTTCGACTTATGCCTGTCTTGCAAGTATAAGACAGTATCATCTACAGGTCCCGGTTCCATCTCAACAATCTCTACACAAATCATATTTCAAACAACATTAGTGCTATGCAAACTTAGTGAAAAACCACAAACAATGTTGAAAACTATATAATTCGAACTACATTGAACCCATTAAACCACATACAAGCTTATTCACAAGTTTCCTCAATCGTGGACAAACCATTAATTTTATAAGAAATCAACAAAATTAGGAGTTTTTTTAACATTTGGAGCTTCTTGTGTTGATGAGCTTGCCATGGTGATGAATTTCGATCAAAAAAACCAAAAATTTGATGTTATGGTGAGCAAATAGGGTTAGGAGCTTAGGGTTTTCGGTTTTGATAAAATAGAAGTTAAGAAAAAGTGAGGAGGAAGAGAGCCTCGTTGTCTGTATATCACGATGGTGCGTCATTTAAGATGACGCGGGAAGCGTTATTTTAAAAGACGCACACTATAAACCAAATTAACCGTGCGTTATTTAGGATAACGCACCATGGTAACAAAACAATAAAAGTTCAATTCTAACATATGAGCGTCATTCTGAATGTTGCATGTTAGCTCCATCTTAAAAACCGCTCCACTGAAGGATTGGAAAAAATTTGTAGCAAATCTTTAAGCGTTATTCAAGATAACATGAACGAGCGTTATTTAAGATAACGCTCCGTGGATTCAATAGAATTTCACAGTAGTTTTAAACTTAAAACATCTATGTGGCATCTTAAATAACGCAGGTACGCGGTATATGAAATAACGCTATTAGTAAATAACGGTTTCCAGCTGATGTGACATAAACCAGGCTACGGCCGTAATAAGTTTTCAAACATGGCTAAATGTGTTATAAGTTTATAAAAGGTGGCCAAATCTAAAAAAAATCCTTAATCAAAAGTTCACCAGTGAGGTTATAAGTTTTCAAACATGGCTAAATGTGTTATAAGTTTATAATGTGTTATAAGCCTATGCTGTGCTATTTACATAGGGTTTTAATACTTTAAAATATGTCTTGTACTCTATTTAATTTGTCCGTACACTATTTAATTCATCATCGCATCAACACATGGGTATATATAATATAATATCATGGCACTGTTACCTATTTCATAAACCTTTTATACAATTGCACTTAAATTACTTTTTATTTAGCACGAAGTCTCCTCAAAAACTTTTGAAAAGTGTATTCAACTTAAAGTAGCTCTTAATATATTCAGGTTGTACTTTTTGGGTGGAGCTAACAAAACGGTTAACAACATTATTGAAAATCAAAGTTTGATTACACTAAATCAGCAAGCTACTAATATTTTCAAAACAAGCATTGAAAACAACAAATCATTGATCAAAGCATACAAAGAGATATGGTTTTGGAAAATTTCAACTGGACAATTTCTCTTTTAAATAAATTTGAGAATTTTTGAAGGAAGTAGAATTTGAAATAAATTGGCATAGGATCATTTGGAGTAAATCTAACTACCAAAAAATATCCCATTACTTATACTTTACCACAAAAGATAGATGTTTAAAATGGAAAAAAAATGAGACAGCGGATGTTTATTATGCAAAAAGGACCCAGAAGGAATAGTTCACTTATTTTTTGATTGTACATATTCAAGTCATATTTAGGAGATTGCCTAACACAACTTGAATATCAGTCAGTCAAATAAAATAAAAAACTTAAGAGATGCAGCTGCCTACTTTCAGGAAAAGTACAAAATCAAGTCCAAAGAATTCAAAATTGCATCTATTGTTGTGACCTGTGTCATATGCCACATATAGAAAGAAAGAAACCAAAGGTTACAGTGTAATAAGGAAAAGAGCAGTATGAAGGTGTAACAGCCAGTGAAGATGAGTCGAACCAATGCAAATAAACAAGAAATGATTTGCCACAGTAAAAGAGGACTCCGCAGATATTGGGCCACGCATATTGGCTAAACATTCGAAGGTGTAATAGGCAACTTATAAACAAAAAGCAACTTGAAAACAAAAAGTTCAAATGGACATAATTCTAAACTACAATGCATTACTAACAAACAAAAGCAACTTACGAACTGCTAACGATGACATGGAATAATATAAGCTTTTAAATGTCCGAACCTGATATACAATACATATATTAGTTCTCAACATAACAACCACACTATTAAAATCTGTCACTTTTAAATATGTAATAGTTTTCCACATAAATAATGCAGGTCTCAACTCTTTCAACCATATCAATATGCAGCATTCACTCTTTTAACCGGAATTAGACTCTCTATGCAGCGGACAAACATATAAATTTTTCTGCCAAGTGGTCGGTGCACAATATATTCATTATCTTTAGTACCTAAGTTGTACATTACTACATTTCCTTAATGTAAAGACCCTCCAAAGCCTCGGGCTTGGGTATCAGTAAGTAAAAGATAATCGCCATTGGTGGAGAACCCAAATGGAAAGTAAACATAATCGTTACACGGTTGATCAGTAGGTCCAATCTTCCATATTTTACTCCACGACTCCTTCACACCATATTCATGCAACACCCATATTTCATAATATCTGCTATTATGAATAGCTATGTGTGTACTGTGAGAACCAGAGATAAAGGCAAGTTTGTCACCCAAAAAGTCCAAAACTGACAAGGCACCCGTGTTGTGAGGTAATGGCATTGTTCCAAATGTTTCATCATTCAAATCAAACGAAATAACAGAGTGATCACAATATTCGTCATAATGAGCATACCGTTTTCTATCAGATCCTATCCAAAAACACGTCCTATTCCTGCTTATAGGTCTCTCGATAAACTTAAAAGGCAACACACCATCTTCAATTATGGTTCTCCAAGAATCAGCTCTCAAACTATATACTTCAACTGCATTGTTGTCCGCTTTTTCCTCATGAACAAAGGTTCTTACAAACTTGTAATCATCACTTCTCACACTATATCCAAACCCATAATTGATTGAATAACCGTATTCATAATAAAGTGATGGTTCTGGTACACGTCGTCTCACTTGTTCACTTACTGGTAGACGTCTCACCTGTTTCATCGCAGGATTTCATAAGTCAACAACTTCTCGTTGATCTAGAGGAAAAGAGTGCACTATACAAACTATCCCATCAGATGAAAACCATTCCGGACATGTCGGTTCTTCAACAAAATTTTCACAATCAAAGTTACAATAGTTCTCGTATTTGTTGCCGCTTAACAAGCAAAACTTGTAACTAGGCGGCCTAGGACGTTCAAAAACCAGATCATGAATACCAATGATTTTTTCCTTGCCGCAGTTACAATCCAAGTGTCGGGCTATGAAATTAGAGCTACTGATCAGAGCATACCACAAGTTGCAGACGGATTTTAATCGTAATAGAGTTGCTACAGGTAACAAAATCAGAATGTCAAATAACAAATGTTCAGGCATCCACCATCCACCTTCTGCTGACCAAGATTTGGTAATCCTGAATCATATGAATAAAGTAAGTAGGATTTTTTAATTTTTTTTCCTTTTCTTTCCTTTTATCATTTTACTTGTAGTTATGGTTCATCGGTTATGCTTCGTAATCAAAATTCAATGGACCAAATTGGTTTTTTATTTCATAACAGCCGGATTTTTTTATCTCCTAAACACAATAATTAATTGCTTAACAAAGTTCTAAACTTTTTTGTTCAAAAATAAATAAATAAACAGACGAGTAATCGCTGTGTTGGTCAGTGGCCCTCCTCATATAACATTTCAAGTAGGGAAATATTCTAACAAAATAACAAACTCATTAAGAAATTTCATCCCCCATGTCAAGGGAACACCTTGACACCATAACATACAATTTCTATTAGCAGAATTATTACATAATCTAAACTAACAGCAAATGCGTAATATCCAGGGGGAAGCATAAACTTTGGTTCACAAAATAGATCACAAGAAGTTAATTGTAAAATGCAGCTCAGTAACATACCTATAATCACTTCTGGTATAATATGGAATGTGGTCATCATTTTCAAGAAAAGCCATTATGTTGCTACTACCTTCTTGCTCTATGCTTGAACATCAGCTTGATTTGTCTCCACCTAATTTTTGATAAAATTATTTGTAAATAATGTATTTATATTAGACAACAATGCATAAACAATAAAAAAAATCGAAAGTGGTTACCAAGAACAGACCCGATTAAGGCCAAAAGGCTTTTTTGAGTTCCACATAGACATTCATTCTGCTGTTTCTTTTAGAAACTATTTTATGCTAGACCATCCATCGGCTTTATGGTTTGGTGTATTCCTTTTTTGGTCTTGTTCTTCTTATCTATTTATTTGGGATCCATGTAAGCATTCATTTTGTTGTTTCTTTTAGAAACTACTTTATGCCGTTTTGATTGGTGTATTACTTTTTAGCTATGACTCTTCTTATATATGATAATACTTGTGCTATCAGCAAAGTCGGTAAGGCCACAAAAAGGCACTAAGTTTGGGCATTGGAATTCTTGCGCCTTGAACTTTCTTGTACGTCTTTATACAAGTTTTTAAATCTCGGATATCGATAGTTTTTCATCTCAAAGATTTTAGAGACTTGATCTTGTAATGGGGAAGATCTCGTATGAGATGAGTCTAATTTGGGGGTTTGTCTTGGATTTGCATCTCGAGTCTTAACTGAAAGCCCATATCGAAACTATCTCGGGTTATATGATAGATTAAAAACTGTTATTTTTACACACTAATTTTATGAATGTTATTATAAAAATAGTAACTTAAACTCTTTAGTTGTAAAATCACTTCATTGTTCTTATTCAAGGAACAATCATAAATCATAATATGCTTAAAATAAAAATAATAGCATAATATATATAGATAATAGCTTACATCTTATAATCCATGAACACGAATTGTTGTTAGACATAGAACATTAATAAGATCCAAAACATTAAACAATTTAGCATTTAGCATAAGTAGAACATAAAATACACGATTTCATAGGTAACTTGCATGTAAAAAATGATGAATCCCTTAACCATCTATTTTCTGAATGTAAATATACCTATCAAGTTTGGTCCGGAATCATGTGTACATTTGGAAGGAGCAATGTGAATCGAACTGCTGTTGATGAATGGATGTTGCTTGAAAGACTGACTGGAAGAAAGAACAAAAAGAAAAGGCTTATGACTTTCATTTTGAAGAAATTTACAATAGTGATGTGGAGAGAGAGGAATAAATGCATCTTTTCTAATGAAGGTAGTCGAAATATGGAGACTATATCTAAGGAAGTCCACATGCAAATTCAAGAAGGACTGAAGCTCCTGAACTCCACTTTTGATACGGTATTATGGCGGGATTTCTTTGAAGCGCAGTGCTTTTATTTGTGTGTTCTTTTGTCTTTTTATGTTTCCACTATGATTGATGTATCATGTTGCTACGTTTTATTTGTAAATATGTGTCATTTCTTTGGTACTTCAACAAAGTGGTAGGAGACCATCAACCCCGTCGACCTTCCCCAAAAAAATTGTGTATATAAAAGTTATAAACATTGTACAATATTTTTTTTTGAGCAAAACGGATATGTAGCGCGAGACTACATAGCCGATTAATTAGTAGCTAGTAATAGTTTTCCAACTGACATACCCAGTTGGTGGTCCAAAATACAACCATCACTCCAAGATTAAGACATATCATGCAACATAGAGTACATATTACATATGCGACTACAGTAGCATGCAGAACAGAGTACCATCAGACATAATTATACAAATATAGCATAGAAAGCCAAAGACGCATTAGCATAAATCATGTAAGCTCCATACTGGATGCCGAGCCATTGCTGTCAACAGAGGAAGCGGGAGAAGAGGCCACCGGTAAAGCAAACCTGAACACCGCAGCATGATTGTCTCCAGAACCTGACGATGACATGAAAATATGAAAGATGCGATGACAAATAAGCATGGTCGAACTAGTTTTGTTTTTGAAAATCCTTGCATTTCTTTCATTCCACACACACCAACTATAAACAGCCAGGAAGGTATCAAGCAGTGTACAAGATTCAGATTCCCAGTGATCGAAGAAAGAAGAAATGGTGGGGATGTAGCCAAGTAAGCGGGCACTCGTTGCAGCCCAGATTGGGTAGGTAAAGTCACAAGAGAAGAAAAGGTGGTGAATGGTTTCATCGTGAGAATTGCAGAATGGACAGTTAGGGTTAGATACAACATTGCATTTGAACAGTTTGACTCTAGTATTGATCTTCTCATGAATCAAACACCATTGGAGAAAAAGGATTCTTGGAGCCAGTTTGCATTTCCAAAGCCTTGAGAATTTAAACAATCTACCCGAGAAGTTCAAATAGCTATAACATGAAGATACAGAAAAGCCTCGAGATGGAGCGAGAACCCAAACAAAATGATCATCCAAGCTATTTAGTTGGGTGCAGCGAATGAGAGCAAAGATGCTCAGTAGCTGCGAGAGAGTGCGCCAATCGAAAAGTGAACCTGGAACTAAACTAATATGGCCATTGTTAAAAGCATCAACAACAGAAAGCATAGAATTAGTTTGAAGAGAGAAGAGTGAAGAAAAAATGAGAGAAAGAGGTAACTGACCGTGCCAAATATCGTGCCAAAATAAACAAGACGTGCCACCCCCCAAAGAGACATGAAACAGAAATTTAATACGAGAAAGACAAGAAAGAATCCCATGCAAGAAGGGAGAGGGTCTAGAGGAGGGATGATGGTGCAAAACAAGGTGGGGGTTAGAAGAGAAGTAGCGGGCCAGAATCCAATCTCTCCAAATGAAATTTCCAGGGGTGAGGAGTCTCCAGACCCACTTGGCCAACAAAGCCATATTAAAGTGGTTAAGATCAAGAACACCGAGCCCCCCCTGATCAAAATTCAGGCATACTGTTCTCCAATTAATTAATTTCTTGATGCTATGACCATTCCAAAGAAATGAACTTCTAATTGAATCAATCTTACAGATTACCCATTTAGGGAGTTTATGAAAGGACATCCAGTATGAAGGAATAGCGGAGAGCACAGATTTAACTAAAGTTACACGGCCCATAGAAGATAATGCATTTGCTTTCCAAGCCGCTAACCTGGTTTCAATCTTGTTAATAAGGGGGAGCCAGTCGTTTTTGTGAAGTTTAGAGGGTCTGAGTGGCAAACCAAGGTATGTCATTGGGAATTTCGCAACATTGCAATTGAGGGTGGAAGAAATCAAGTCTCCTAGATGGTCTGACTTACCGAGCATGTAGATGACACTTTTATTAAAGTTGATGGAAAGCCCCGATATCAATTCGAAGACGTATAGAAGGATTTTGAGGCAAAGGATATGGGAAGGCTCCGGGGAAGAGAAAATAATGGTATCATCAGCAAATTGAAGATTATTGATGTATAAGGTAGAATTTGGAAGAGAAATACCAGCCAGGTAACCATGAGAAGAAGCTTTTTTAACCATTTGATTAAACATTGTACAATATATATGAATATATGATATGATCATTTAACATGCAAACTATAAAATAAGCTAAATTTGAGTTTTTTAATTATTGTTATAGTTCATACATAGATTCAAATTTTAACTAAAGAAACCAAGATCTCGATCGATATTTCATTATCTCATCTCGGTCAATATATCGCTTCACCATATTGCAATATCTCGGACGATATATTCGAAACGAGATTTACAGATAGATTTGTTATTTCATTTTGAAAGGAGCCCAAAACGGGATCTCAGACGAGATCTCGAGTTATCTTCTAATAAGTATTCAATGATCAAAAAGACGAAGTTGAGATTGGATATTAGGGTCATCACCGGCCTCCTGCATTAAATTTGGTGGATGTGGATTGATGAATTTCGATATATAATATGTTGCCAAATAAAGGTATGGTCAAATAGTTAAAACTAGGGGTGTTACGGTTACGACAACTGTAACACCCCACCTCCGCCAGGGTGGCTCTTGCAAGCAACTCCGACTTTGGTGGGGCGTTTTTAAAACAAGGTAAACATGCATAATGATATAGCAAGGCAGGACATGACATATATATATGTAAATAAACAGAGTAAGTAGATAAAACAGCGGAAGATTTTTAAACCATTTCAAAACACAAGTCTGGTACATCAAAATGTCAATTTCCCAAAATTACAAGTCTAGACAAATACATCATCTGATAAACTGAAATACATAAGTACTATCCCCAAATAAGAGTGATAAACCATAGCGGCTCAAGTCCAAAGCATACTTGAGCTATCCAAGGAAGCAGCTAAAATCCAAGCTAGACTCCAGTATTCCCTCCTTGAGAACCTGGGGGGGGGGGGAAACGGAAGAAAAGAGGCGAAAGAAAACAGGTCAGTCAAAAAGACTGAGTAAGCCCTGCTACGATCAGTCTATAAACTAATAAAGTTAACCTCATGATGGAAACTGAGATGATCATAGATAACAACATACTGGCATGGTAAATTAACTACAAGATAGATAGAGGTGTCATCGCATAAACAAGGTTAAGTTTTGCACCACGGTGTACTAGCAAACCAACATAACAGGTATTGATCCCTCAGCCCAAACTTTGGCCCAATAACATGAAGTGACCTTAATATAAGGTCCAACCCAACGGTCTATTCGATCGGCTCCCTATAAGCCTAACACGTCAAGTGTTGATGTCCATACGGCCCACATATGGATGTAGTCTGACTGTGCTGGGTCCACCTTCGGGTGTATCAAGCCCTTGGGTGTCAACCCCGGACACTTAAGCAATAATGCACAGTCTAAACCTACTGGTACCCGTGCCTCGAGTTTGTCCAATATCGGACTACGTGCACGTCCGTAGCCCGCCGGACCCGCATCGCTGTACCACTCGGCCTCTTCTTTGGTCAGTTACATCCGTCCAGTAATCGTGCCCCGCCCTAGCCTAGTCTCTAGGGTTGTGATGATACCAAACTGGGATTACTGCCGGAACGGACCCGCTGCTAGGGTTTCCTAAGAGGGTTAAGTGTGATTTAACCCTTCACTAATTCTGGATTAAACTGGTTAAGTGTGGCTTAACCTCATTTCAATCCTTCGAATCCCCAAGTGGATTAAACTAGTTAAGTGTAACCAACGGTTCACAACTTAACCACATTCCAATCCCTTGAATCCCCAAACTGGTTAAGTATTAGTGGACCCTGACTTAACCCTAATCATGAGGCATTAATTAATTTAATGCACCTTAACCTCTCACATTAGACCTTGTTGTGGTTACTAGTTAGGCCGGGCGGGTCCGGGTAGGTTTACACCACAACTTAGTCTAACCTCGGGTTTTGGCACCATATGACCAACTTCTCACATTGGGTCCTATTGTTTGTAGCCACTAGTTAAGCTGGTCGGTTCCGGGTAGAATTACGCTACAAACTCAACCCAACCTCGAGTTGGCCACACTTATGTTTTCTAAGTGTCATGTCCACTTTATTTCAAAACATAATTACAAGTCAACAAATGCTTGGGTAGACCTAACTTAATAGGTAAATTCCCAAGGGGTAGACCTAACTTAATAGGTAAATTCCCAATCTTATATTTTCATGTATTTTAAGTTTACCCAAACCCCCAACGTCATTCTATCGCTTACATATTCGTAGTAACGCATAAAGGATAGGAAGAGGGAACTTGGCACAACATACATGATAACCTTGCACAACAATCATGCATAACATGTTAGACTTGTACAACTTAGCATAGTGAACTTGCATATTACCATAAACATGCATAACATGTTAAACTCGCATAACTTAGCATAGTGAACTTGCATATTACCATAAACATGCATAACTTGTCAAACATGCACAACTTGTCATTTTTAAACTTGCATAAGCATGCATAATTTGTCAAACATGCACAACTTGTCATTTTAAACTTGCATAAGCATGCACAACTTGTCAAACATGCATAACATGGCATAATGAACTTGCATGAACATGCATAACTCATTTAACTTGCAAATCATGGCATAGTGGACTCGCATAAACATGCATAACTTATTTAACTTGCAAATCATGGCATAGTGAACTTGCAAAACATGCATAACTTATCAAACTTGCAAATCATGTCATAGTGAACTTGCAAAACATGCATAACTTACCAAACTTGCAAATCATGTCATGGTGAACTTGCAAAACATGCATAACTTATCAAACTTGCAAATCATGTCATAGTGAACTTGCAAAACATGCATAACTTATCAAACTTGCAAATCATGGCATGGTGAACTTGCAAAACATGCATAACTTATCAAACTTGCAAATCATGGCATGGTGAACTTGCATAAACATGCATAACTCAATAAACTTGCAAATCATGGCTTAGCAAACTTGCATAAACATGCATAACTCAATATACTTGCAAATCATGGCTTAGCAAACTTGCATAAACATGCATAACTTATTTAACTTGCAAATCATGGCTTAGCAAACTTGCATAAACATGCATAACTCAATAAACATACATAAATCCCAACTTGCATCACATATTAACTTTAGAGTTTCTAAAATGAAGGTAAGAGGGCTTACAACTATTATGAAGACACAAATCTCCTAATAAAGATTGAGAAGCCCTTTTTATGCAAGCATAAAACCCCAAAACAAAGCTCCAATAAGAAAACACCCAAAAACACTAGCTTAGCAAATAAAACTTGCAACTTGATGATGTATGCAAGCTAATGATCATTCATACAACTTAGAAATGATTGTATGAACATCAACATCTTCATAGGAATGATTCATGAAGAGGGTGGAGGCCATGAGAGTTTTGATTTTGGCATAGTTTAGTTACTAGATTGAATAATGAGTGATTTAGGGTAGGTTAGGGTCTTATTTATAGATTAGGCTAGCGATTTGGACCATAGGATTAACCCTAGATTCAATTAGGTCCATCAGATCCCGGAACTCTCTAGAACCAAGCCACAAGACCAAGCCCTAATCAGAATTGGTGCACCAGGCTAAACAGCCCGGGCACCCCCTGTCGACAGGGCTGTCGACAGGGCTGTCGACTCCCTGGGCACCCTGTCGACATGCCTGTCGACATGCGGGTCCTGGCGGGAGTTTTTCCCGCCTGCGCCAGTTTTCCCTAACCCCTTGTTTTTAATTTAAAATTTAAATCTGTTTTTACTTAGGATTTTTCTGAAAACTTCAATGGGCCTTAACTGGGTCCTACGGACTCCGATTTTCGAAAACTCAGACTCTATTTCGCGTATTTTTCCGAGACGAACGCAATGGCATAGCCCGTTTCCCTTGATTCAGATTTTAGAATTAAATTCTGCCTCAATTTACATTATTACAGGCTTTTGAAAATACGGGTTGTGACATTCTCCCCTCCTTAAAGGATTTCGTCCCCGAAATCTTCAAGTTAGGAAGAACGTATCCTACCATCCAATCATCCATCTACTCAAAGCATCATCCACGAGCAATCATTGTCCTTACAAGATTCTAAATGCTGGATGAACATATGCAAAAGTGTGTGTATATGTACTTACCTAATGCAAAAATCAGGCGGTTACTGATACAGTAAACCTCCTTAATGCATATGTTTGTCAGTGAAATGAATCCATATGTATGCAAATCCCTAAATTCATAGTATCTATATGAGTGCACATAACATTCATCCATATGCAACATCCATGTGGTGGCACAACAAGTTTCAATCATGAATAAGCATAAACACTCATGCATATGCGACATGAAGAGTGTGTGAGCCGATCTAGTGCCTAATGTGTATAATGCATCCACGAGTAACCACTTGCAAACACTTGCAACCACTTGCAAACATCAAGCATAACATGTTTCAAATACATGTTTCATCCAAAGGGTTTCTACCTAAGGTTCTCATGACAAGATAGACACGATAAGCTAGATAAACTAGATAGACTCCTTTTTGGATTACAAGAAATCCATTCAAACTTTGACATATAGTACTAACCAATGAGTCTTAACCCCCTTATGGAGTTTACAACAGAAATAAGATCGAGAATGGGACCGAGAGGATATATACAAAAGATAACTTGCAAGCAAGCTCCACAGGAAAACAAGGATCAAGGATGCACCCTTAAAAAGAGATATGATGTGCGTATCTAGTCCTCACTCTTCTTAGTCACGTTTCCTTGAGCTTAACTCCACTGTACTTTGACTATCTTTCACTTCATGATTCCTTGGCTTCCTAACTCCTATTTCCCAAATTCGAGTTGGAACGCATTTCATTATCGCCTCTCGTCTTTCTTTTCCACTTATTCTCCCTTCTGTATACCAGGCTTAAACATACTATAACCTCATGATCTCATGCCAGCTCTCCAAAATTCACCAGTGAATCCTGGATCTCGTCTACTTACTATAAGGTATTCCATGCAACAGAACTTTTCTTAAAAATACCAATCCACGTTGCCAATTGCCCTTATAAACGTGATTTTCTATAACTCATGCTTAATCGAAATGAACCATCCGCTTATGAGTGATAGGCCATACCTAGATTCAGTTGCCTACCCATGGCCTCCTACAGGCTATTTCAAAACTGGCCAACTTCTTGAGGGTAAACCATTGCTAATCATGATGCAATCCTCTCGCTCTTCACCGGACTGAAATGAGCACTCTTCGTGAGTCTACCTACTATGACCCACATACCCGTATTCCCTTTCTTTGGTCTAGGTAGTCTATCCACATAATCTATCGAGATGTTTTCACACTTCCCTTGCGGAACCCCCAATAGAGGTAATGGCCCACTGGGCTTCTATGACTTGGCCTTAACCTGGTGGCACAACATGCATCCTGAGACCAACTCGGCCACTTCCTCGAGTGAGGCGCATTTTCAAGAACCTTCTTTACTAGGTCTTTTACTTGAGGAACACATAATCTCTCATCGCGCCTAGTCATCCCTTGTTATCTATAATATATCTGGCGAGGTGATTTAACATCTCGCCTCGAATCGACTGGTCCATGTTCTTGACCAATTGCGGGTCTTCTTCCTGTGAAACCCCCTTCTTGATCCAGAAGAGTAAGTCTAAGCTCCGGGAATGCTAACTAACCAAACGGAGGAGGCTTCTTACTTCAATTGCCCTCCTCAAAGTTTTCCGGTCTTAAACCGCAACCACTTTAGCGGAATCCACCGCTAAGCCTTACTTATGAACTATGTGCCCAAGAAATCCAACTTCTTTCCTCCAAAGTGACATTTGGAGAACTTGACCTTCCACTGGTGGCTCTAAGCGTATCCATCTCCTCCTTGAGATGTATAGCATGCTCTTCCTCATTCTTTTAAGGAGATCAAAATATCGTCTACGATGACCACGACAAACTTGTTCAAGGACTCCCTAAACACCCTACCCATCAAGTTCACGTAATATGCGGGTGCATTAGCCAAACCAAATAGCATGACTAGCCATTCTAAAAATCCATCTAGAGTCCTAAACGCAGTCTTGTCAATTCCATCCTCAGCCATCCTAAGCTGATGGAATCCGGTAGCTAGATCAAAAGAAAATAGATGCTCCTACAAGCTGATCAAACAAATCATCGATCCTTGGTAACGGTTATCTTCACGATGATCAACACATAAGCGAAGCAAACTGTTCACATCGGTAACGAATACTACTGGAGCACCCTACTCGAAAATGCTTCGTCTCAGGAAGTTCTTCTCAAGCAACTCCTTGACTCGCTTTCTTAACTCTCATCTTGTGAGGTCATGTGCCTAACCGGCCACGAAACTGGCTTGGTATTACCAACCAGATAATGCGGAAATCTATCCCACGTCTAAGGGTAACCCCTTCACTTCCCCCAAGATATCAGGATATTCTCGGACCACCCTCACAGATTGCAAACTATCGATAGACGAGTTGAGGGATTCAAGATAACATAACATGACGGGACCCATAGGGTTGCTAGAAATTTCTAGGGTATTACCGAGGCGAGTCATGAGCCTCACAACCCTATATACAAAAACCCAGAATGGCTCCAAAACAGGACGACCATTCCATGCCCAAAACCAACCCATATCCCCTGAAGCCGAGAATATAAACATCCCACGAGAATTCTATACTCAAGATAGAAATTTCCAAATCCACTCAGACCACAGACGAACGGGCAGAACCCCCAATTGGATTTGAAACATATACGGGATCATCAACCAGACTAGTACTTAGGTGCAAAACTTTCCGCCAGATCAGATGAAATAAAACTATGCGATGTGCCAGGATCGAACAAAGTTCGAACAGGGAAAACCAGAAAATGCAAACAAGATTTTCAACAGAAACACTACCTCTATCATAAGCTGGAAGAACGGTGTTGAGGGGATGAACTCGCCCTCCAGATAGTCCTGCACACTGAGTCTGACCTTGCCCTTGTTTCCTCGGGCAATCCTTGTTGAGATGTCCAAACTCACCACAATGAAAGCATTCGCCCTACTTTCTCTTCTTCTTCCTACATTCCCTGGCTATATGTCCAACCTTACCACAGAAGTTGCACTTCCCATTCGCTCTTGTCTTGTCCTTGTGGTTGTTGTTATTCTTGCCCCGTTTCCCGGAATTTACTCTCTTGCCTTGAGACTCATTCGCCTTGACCTCTTTCTTGTCATTGTTATCTTCTTCTTGAAGTAGGGCCAAATTCACCAAATTCTCGAAAGTCGCCCCCAAGGGTATATGAGACATGGCCAAACCATGTAATGGCTCGTTTAATCCTAGAGCAAAGTGTAGGGCCTTCTTCTGAGCTGTATTAACCAAGTCTAAATCGACACGAGTCAGTTGATTAAACTTATCTATGTATTCCCTAATAGTCATGTCCCCTTGCTTCAGTGATAAGAACCTCAGTCCAAACCTTCCTCTAAAGTCATCCCAAGTCTCAATTGGCCTAGTAGCGGTGGTGACTACCCACCAACGTGCAGCTTCTTCCTTTAGCAACCATACTGCCAATAAAACCTTCCTGCGGTCACCTATATCAAAGGTGGCTAAAAGATCTTCGGTCTCTTTCAACCAATTCCCTGCCTCTACAAAAGTCTCGGTTCCAAAGAAATTCTTGCAACCCATCGCCTTAAAATCTTGGCAAATCTCGGCGAAGTCAATTTGAGGATGCTGAGGGGAAGGAGGAAGAGGAACATCAACTACCGGAGGAGGAGTAATATTTGCGGGGCCGGCTTCGGTCTCCCTAGCCTCCAAAAGTCTCCTATACCTAACAGGTACGTGTACTCCCTCCGGAATGGCAAAGTTGTCGGCCATACTGGAAACGAAGAAGAAGATAGATTCAGAATGGAGAAAAACGAAGGAATTTTGCTAATGGCTTTTTGGGGAATAGCCTTTAAAATAAACTAGACTTTTCTTTGGAAAATACTTAATACTTGGTTTTGAAAATAGTTTTTCAAAGAGTTTTAAAAACCTTTTTATCCCTTCTCGTAAACCATATGCTCTGATACCAAATGTAACACCCCACCTCCGCCAGGGTGGCTCTTGCAAGCAACTCCGACTTTGGTGGGGCGTTTTTAAAACAAGGTAAACATGCATAATGATATAGCAAGGCAGGACATGACATATATATATGTAAATAAACAGAGTAAGTAGATAAAACAGCGGAAGATTTTTAAACCATTTCAAAACACAAGTCTGGTACATCAAAATGTCAATTTCCCAAAATTACAAGTCTAGACAAATACATCATCTGATAAACTGAAATACATAAGTACTATCCCCAAATAAGAGTGATAAACCATAGCGGCTCAAGTCCAAAGCATACTTGAGCTATCCAAGGAAGCAGCTAAAATCCAAGCTAGACTCCAGTATTCCCTCCCTGAGAACCTGGGGGGGGGGGGGAAACGGAAGAAAAGAGGCGAAAGAAAACAGGTCAGTCAAAAAGACTGAGTAAGCCCTGCTACGATCAGTCTATAAACTAATAAAGTTAACCTCATGATGGAAACTGAGATGATCATAGATAACAAAATACTGGCATGGTAAATTAACTACAAGATAGATAGAGGTGTCATCGCATAAACAAGGTTAAGTTTTGCACCACGGTGTACTAGCAAACCAACATAACAGGTATTGATCCCTCAGCCCAAACTTTGGCCCAATAACATGAAGTGACCTTAATATAAGGTCCAACCCAACGGTCTATTCGATCGGCTCCCTATAAGCCTAACACGTCAAGTGTTGATGTCCATACGGCCCACATATGGATGTAGTCTGACTGTGCTGGGTCCACCTTCGGGTGTATCAAGCCCTTGGGTGTCAACCCCGGACACTTAAGCAATAATGCACAGTCTAAACCTACTGGTACCCGTGCCTCGAGTTTGTCCAATATCGGACTACGTGCACGTCCGTAGCCCGCCGGACCCGCATCGCTGTACCACTCGGCCTCTTCTTTGGTCAGTTACATCCGTCCAGTAATCGTGCCCCGCCCTAGCCTAGTCTCTAGGGTTGTGATGATACCAAACTGGGATTACTGCCGGAACGGACCCGCTGCTAGGGTTTCCTAAGAGGGTTAAGTGTGATTTAACCCTTCACTAATTCTGGATTAAACTGGTTAAGTGTGGCTTAACCTCATTTCAATCCTTCGAATCCCCAAGTGGATTAAACTAGTTAAGTGTAACCAACGGTTCACAACTTAACCACATTCCAATCCCTTGAATCCCCAAACTGGTTAAGTATTAGTGGACCCTGACTTAACCCTAATCATGAGGCATTAATTAATTTAATGCACATTAACCTCTCACATTAGACCTTGTTGTGGTTACTAGTTAGGCCGGGCGGGTCCGGGTAGGTTTACACCACAACTTAGTCTAACCTCGGGTTTTGGCACCATATGACCAACTTCTCACATTGGGTCCTATTGTTTGTAGCCACTAGTTAAGCCGGTCGGTTCCGGGTAGAATTACGCTACAAACTCAACCCAACCTCGAGTTGGCCACACTTATGTTTTCTAAGTGTCATGTCCACTTTATTTCAAAACATAATTACAAGTCAACAAATGCTTGGGTAGACCTAACTTAATAGGTAAATTCCCAAGGGGTAGACCTAACTTAATAGGTAAATTCCCAATCTTATATTTTCATGTATTTTAAGTTTACCCAAACCCCAAACGTCATTCTATCGCTTACATATTCGTAGTAACGCATAAAGGATAGGAAGAGGGAACTTGGCACAACATACATGATAACCTTGCACAACAATCATGCATAACATGTTAGACTTGTACAACTTAGCATAGTGAACTTGCATATTACCATAAACATGCATAACATGTTAAACTCGCATAACTTAGCATAGTGAACTTGCATATTACCATAAACATGCATAACTTGTCAAACATGCACAACTTGTCATTTTTAAACTTGCATAAGCATGCATAATTTGTCAAACATGCACAACTTGTCATTTTAAACTTGCATAAGCATGCACAACTTGTCAAACATGCATAACATGGCATAATGAACTTGCATGAACATGCATAACTCATTTAACTTGCAAATCATGGCATAGTGGACTCGCATAAACATGCATAACTTATTTAACTTGCAAATCATGACATAGTGAACTTGCAAAACATGCATAACTTATCAAACTTGCAAATCATGTCATAGTGAACTTGCAAAACATGCATAACTTACCAAACTTGCAAATCATGTCATGGTGAACTTGCAAAACATGCATAACTTATCAAACTTGCAAATCATGTCATAGTGAACTTGCAAAACATGCATAACTTATCAAACTTGCAAATCATGGCATGGTGAACTTGCAAAACATGCATAACTTATCAAACTTGCAAATCATGGCATGGTGAACTTGCATAAACATGCATAACTCAATAAACTTGCAAATCATGGCTTAGCAAACTTGCATAAACATGCATAACTCAATAAACTTGCAAATCATGGCTTAGCAAACTTGCATAAACATGCATAACTTATTTAACTTGCAAATCATGGCTTAGCAAACTTGCATAAACATGCATAACTTATTTAACTTGCAAATCATGGCTTAGCAAACTTGCATAAACATGCATAACTCAATAAACATACATAAATCCCAACTTGCATCACATATTAACTTTAGAGTTTCTAAAATGAAGGTAAGAGGGCTTACAACTATTATGAAGACACAAATCTCCTAATAAAGATTGAGAAGCCCTTTTTATGCAAGCATAAAACCCCAAAACAAAGCTCCAATAAGAAAACACCCAAAAACACTAGCTTAGCAAATAAAACTTGCAACTTGATGATGTATGCAAGCTAATGATCATTCATACAGCTTAGAAATGATTGTATGAACATCAACATCTTCATAGGAATGATTCATGAAGAGGGTGGAGGCCATGAGAGTTTTGATTTTGGCATAGTTTAGTTACTAGATTGAATAATGAGTGATTTAGGGTAGGTTAGGGTCTTATTTATAGATTAGGCTAGCGATTTGGACCATAGGATTAACCCTAGATTCAATTAGGTCCATCAGATCCCGGAACTCTCTAGAACCAAGCCACAAGACCAAGCCCTAATCAGAATTGGTGCACCAGGCTAAACAGCCCGGGCACCCCCTGTCGACAGGGCTGTCGACAGGGCTGTCGACTCCCTGGGCACCCTGTCGACATGCCTGTCGACATGCGGGTCCTGGCGGGAGTTTTTCCCGCCTGCGCCAGTTTTCCCTAACCCCTTGTTTTTAATTTAAAATTTAAATCTGTTTTTACTTAGGATTTTTCTGAAAACTTCAATGGGCCTTAACTGGGTCCTACGGACTCCGATTTTCGAAAACTCGGACTCTATTTCGCGTATTTTTCCGAGACGAACGCAATGGCATAGCCCGTTTCCCTTGATTCAGATTTTAGAATTAAATTCTGCCTCAATTTACATTATTACAGGCTTTTGAAAATACGGGTTGTTACAGCAACCGTCAATTTTACCTCCAACCGTAACCGCAACCGTTGTTGATGGTTAACAAATTTTATAACCGTTACCATAACCGTCTAACCATTACCGCAACCATTACCGTAAATTTACATTTTTATCCAGAAATAATTCAAGTTTTAACATTAGTTTTAAGAATTAGTTTATTTATCTATGAAACAAACCATCCATATGCATGTTGTCTATAAATAAAGACGCAAATAATTTATATATATGTTATTTCTCTAGCTTAAGTTATTGAAAAACATATATCTTTTTATGAAATACTACAAAAAAATTCATGTATGGTTGGTATGGTTTACCGCGGTTATCAAAATCGACAACCGTCACCGTTACCGTAGTAGAAGGCAACCATGTGAACGGTTCGTGCGGTTCGGCGGTTGAACGATCCAACCGTAACATCCCTAGTTAAACTATTAAAGTTTATGAAGGCAACTGACTTTCATTTATACAATTATATGATGAAGAGGGAGCATGGTCATATACAAGGGATAAGCCTAGGCCAATCATTCATAGGGCTGAATGTCTAAGTTTTAAATTTTCTGGTCATAACAAAATCCGAAGAATATTTAGAACCAAAAGGCAGAGCTTTCGATTTTACAATGGCTGGTTTATAGAGCCACTGGCACGAGGAGACTACCCAAAAAGTAAGAGAGTGGCTGTAGGAAATAAGCTACCAAGATTAACAGAGACTGAATCAAAACAACTCATGAAGCCATTTGACTTTTTGGAGTGAACTACTATGCCACTTTATCTGTGAAAAAACACCCTTCTGATGCACAAGTTGATCAAAGAGATCTCACATCCGACATAGGTGTTTGTTTGGAAGGTAAATCACTGTCTATGCATGCATATACCAGTATGAAGATGCATTTAATGTGTAGATATTGACATGATGGTCCATGGTTCTATAACATATAACGAATATTACACGTAACTCTATAAAAATAAAAATAAACTTACACATTTTTCAATCTAAAACACCTACGTTGTAAATTAACACTAAAAATGCTAACTCTAGTGTTAAAACATGCTTGTAAATTATCTTTTTGGAAATAAGAAAGTGCTAGCTACTATACATGAAGTCATAAACGATAACCTTGACCAAAACGATGTCAAATTTAAACTAACAATGTTATTAATTGTGCACGGCGCAAAAAGACATAAAACCTTTCTAGAGCTTTTGGTGCATGGCGCGGCAAATAGCGTGCACCCTTTAATTTGTTGTGCATTTTTTATTTTTTTTAATAAATTTAACGTTTAATATTTTTTTAAAAAAAAATTCAATGATTTTGATAAAACATATGCAACAAAGATTTTTATGCATTTTACAAAAAAACGTAATCAAATATAACATAATAAAATTAAAATTAAAAACACAATAGTTTTCAAATTCAAAATAATAATACATATTACTGATAAACTAGAAATCTGAATCTTAATCAGCAATTACATTTTTCAAATCAACATCTATATCACTAGATTCGTAAACTTTAGCATCTTCTTCATCCGTATCATTTAGATTTGTTTCTTTTTCGTGAATATGTAATGGAGATGAAGCGGGTCCTGGAAAACCACTAGATGTGGATGTTCTTCTACATGGATATATAGCTTTTGTAACACCCCACCTCCGCCAGGGTCACTCATGAGTGAATGCACTGGCCTTAGAGGGGCATTAATAAGTAAACATACAGAGAAAATATTACAAGACAGAACATATAAAACAGCAGAAGTAAAAGCAACTTTCATTTCTTTAAAAATGAGGTCTAAAGCCTTTTACATCAGAGAATTCTTACATCAAAACTTGTCTTGCAATAGTAAAGAAGCATAAACCATTTCATAAATCATTCCCTAAGTAAAAACAGTAAAGCAGCCATAGCCAAGAAAAGTCCAAGCCATATATGATGACCTTCAAGCAGAAGAGGTCCGATCTAAACAACAGTATTTCCTCCCTGAAACCTGGGGGGGAAACAGAAGACAAAGAGGCGAAAGAAAACGGGGTCAGTCATAAAGACTGGTAAGTCCTATCTACTTCCAGCATAAAAATAGGTAAAGGTAACATGACATGCATAAACTGAAAGTAAACATAAGGATGATGACAAGATAGATAAGCTAGACCAAGATAACGGGATGAGCTACTGTATCAGGATAAACTAAGGTATCATGATAAACTACGGTGTCAAGATAAATCAAGGTATCACATCGTCAGGTTTCTATCATGTATAATATCCCAAGGTATCTATCATGTATAACATCCCACGGTATCTATCATGTATATTTGCTCTGCACCTCCCGTACTAGTCTCTCAACCCGTGTCATGTGTTAACTATGAAATGTCCCTTACCCAATGTCATGAAATGTTCCATGTCAACCTAATATATCGCATATGTAGGTTTTCCCAACTCGTATGTTTCTTTCCATATATATATGTTCAGTCCTTTGCCGTAAATCCTACGGGCTTCCTCACGTAATTCTATACTACTTCAACATAGTTCCATTATCCTTGAAATCGTTTAGACTGTCACCCTTGATCTAGCTATGTTTTCTTACCATGAATTCTCGAATGTTCGGCTTGGATTTATGCCACCTAGGACCACTAGGGATTATACTACTTACTAAACGTTTTCGTAACTCGGTTTGGGTTTTAAGCTACCTAGGACCGCTAGGGATTACGCTACCCGTCAACCACGCCCTTTTTCCCACGTATGTATTGTGAATCGTTTTTCCATGTCTAGATGCACATGTATCTCAATGTGCCATCCGAGTCCCGTGACAGGGCTAATCAAGAAATACATGACTCGGTCGGGAGCTTTAGGTTATCTGCCGATGCAGATATCAAGGTCTGTTTTTCTACCGCTGATTATGGTCCCGCGTGACCCCTCCCTCAACTACTGAAAGGCAATCCGTGAAAATCATGTATGAGAACTTCTCTTCTGCCACCTGTGCCCCACCTTCTAATTGGCCAACCTCACTCATAACTAGATAGCAAGTATATGGTCTGTTGGGAGTTCTCTGCCTTTCCGTCCGTACACGATTGACTAAAGATGGTAGATAGTCGACGACGTGCTATCAGGGCTAAAGTAAGTATCGTCGACTCCACGCTAATCCACCCCAGTCTTTAGGTTGCTCGTACAACAACCAAGGCATACCCTTGGTTCTTCTACTGCAGACCTTAACCTCTGTGAGCCCAGGTTTTCATGGATCATCTGCAACCTCATAGAGGGATACCAAGAGTACCCTCACGTCCCCCGAAGCTACCGCTTCGTCACCCAGTTCGCTGGAGCCTTTATCTAAGTCAGATAAACATGTGCTCCTCCTCGTGTGTTTGTTTAAGCGATGACCTACCGTATCGGGTTACTCATCTATTTATGAACTGGTCTAATTCCCTTGACTAAGGATTATTACTTAGTTATTCTTAACAAAGGTTTATCACTCAGTTTCCTTTCCCGTTATCCTTGTTAACTACGATTATCCTCTAAATTTCCTGAACTAGGGTTTTGTCTAATGGGTTAAGTGTCACTCAAGCTCATGACTTAACCCGTCTACGAATCATGTCAAAATTTGCTAAGTATTCAAGTTCAAGACTTAGCCCTACAAACCATGTGTCAAGTTGGTTAAGTATATATAGAAGTTCATGTCTTAACCCTATCAAATTATCATGTCAGGTTGGTTAAGTTTAGGTTGACTTAACCCCATTAAATCATCGTGTATAATTGGTTAAGTATTGGTTAACTTAACCACATCAAATTATCAAGTTTAGATTGCTTAAGTGTTAGTTTAACTTAATCCCATCAAATTTATCGAGTTTAGATCGGTTAAGTGTAGGTTAACTTAACCTTATCAAATTATCACGTTAGATTGATTAAGTGTTGGTTAACTTAACCTCATCAAATTATCACGTTAGACTGGTTAAGTGTTGGTTAACTTAACCTTATCAAATTATCATGTTGGATTGGTTAAGTGTTGGTTAACTTAACCTTATCAAATTATCACGTTGGATTGGTTAAGTGTAGGTTAACTTTAACCCTCATCCACTAGTCATATTTATAATGGTTAAGTATTTTCCCCTCGTTTGTTTACTTAACCCTACCACGCCTCGCGTTATCTCGGTCGGGTGTTACCAACCCATTTAGGTTAAACTAACCCATTCACTAATCGTGTTACATGGTTAAGTGTCTTTAAGTAATCAAGTCCGGTCTTACTTAACCTACTCATTCATGTCATATTGGTTAAGCGTCACTAGTCAAATTAACTTAACCTTATCATGTGGCATTAAATAAATTAATGCACCCCAACCTCTCATATTTGGCGTTGTTGTAGTTACTGGTTACGCCGGGCGGGTCCGGGCAGATTTACACCACAACCTAGTCTAACCTCGGGTTTCGGGCGCGATATGACCAACTACTCACATTGGGTCCTATCATTTGTAGCTACTGGATTTGTCGGGCGGGTCCGGGCAGATTTATGCTACAAATTCAACCCAACCTCGAGTTGGTCGCTTTCATGTTTACCTTAGTGTCATATTCACACTTATTACCCCTACATATCTTATGTAATATCATGTCTAGTTTTTAACTTCCATGTTTTCCTACGTGTCATGTCCACATTCAAGTTTTTTCATAAATGCCATATTTCCATATAACTTCATATCAAGTTTTCATGTCATAATCACGTTTGCCTAAACTACCCCAAATCGTATTTCCAACGCAAGTAAAAGCGAGTCAACATAATAGGAATACTATGACAACATATTGGCCTCAAAACATGCACGATGCCATAAAGGGATTGGCCTCAAACATGTATGATATCATTACCTAGGTCCATCATCTTATGCATGTAAGTGGTCATGAGGGGTTTTAGGTTCTTTTACATGCATAAACCCAAAATGTTTCACAAGTCAAAATGGTTCTAAGGGTTCATGCCAATATTCCACAAGTAAAGATTCAAACTTGCATGATAAACTAAGTCCAACACAACATAAGTAGCATGATTTAGTCACTAAAACATAGCCCAAAGTCATAGGTTCAAGAAAGGGGCAAAGCTTGGTTCACATAGGCTAACATACTTAGGTTTCTTCTCATTTTATTCCATGTCAACATTAGAACTACCATTTAGATCTACAAGTAGCTAGAACTTTCAAATCGAGGCTAGAGAATTAAGAGCAAGTATTTGTCGTAGGATCCATGTTGAGATGATGATCCACTCCCTTGATTTGATGTAGAAAGCTTGCTCCTTTGACATGGATCTAGTTTGAATGCATAAGACTTTGAAGTTGAAAATGGAGGCCATGCTCAAGAGAGATTTGGGCAGCACTTCGTTGTTAGGATGGTTTGTAGTGATTTAGGTTAGGTCTTAGGGTGTTTTTATAGAAGTAGGAGCTAATTTAGGCCATAGGATTAACCCTAGAATGAATCTGATCCATCAAAAATCGTAACAGGGCCAAAAACAAGACCAGAGAACCAAACAGGTGCACCCCGGCCAACCTGTCCGGACCACCCAGGTCGACACCCAGGTCGACTGGGCAGTTGACCTGGCCCTGGGCGTGTCGACTCCCCAGTCGACCTGGGGCTTGTCGGGAATTTTTCCCGCCCAGTCTGTTTGGTTCAAATTTGAATTTTCGGGGCTGTTTTGAACTTGGAATTTTCTGAAAACTTTGACGGGCCAAAACTTGGTCATACGGACTCCGATTCTCGAAAACTCGGACTCTATTTCGCGTATTTTTCCGAGACGAACGCAATGGCAAACTCCGTTTCCCCTGATTCAGATTTTAAAATTTATTTCTGCCTTGATTTACGTTATAACATGTTATTCAAAATACGGGTTGTTACATTCTCCCCTCCTTAAAGGATTTCGTCCGCGAAATCTCTAAGTTAGAAAGAACGTATCCTACCATCCATCATCCATCTACTCAAACATCATTCAACAACAATCATTGTCCTTAAAAAGATTCTAAATGATGTATGCACATATGCAGAAAGTGTGTGTATATGTTCCTTAGCTAATGCAAATGATCAGGCCTGCGTGATCTTCTAAATGCAAAATATGTTTAGTGCCATGAATCCATCATGTATGCAAAAAGTCCTAGTCACATAAACACTATATGTGTGCGCAAACATCCATTCATATGCAACATTCACATGATAACACATTCAATTTCATCCATAAACAAGTATAAACACCTATACATATGCAATATGAAATGTGTCCGAGCCGATCTAGTGTCTAATGTGTACTCAAGCATCCACGAGCAACCACTTGCAACCATATCAATCATAACATGTTTCAAATGCATGTTTACATCCATAGGGTTCTACCTAAGGTCCTCAAGATAGGATCGAGAAGATAAGCAAGATAAACTCCTTTTGGATTCCTATATAGCCCAAAAAGTTTAGTCAACCTAAGGGGCACCCTCAAACCCTAACATCTATACCATAAACAGATGAGTCACACTCCTCATGGGGTTTGTAACTGAACTAAGATCGAAAACAGAACCGAGAGGATATTCATAAAAGATAGCCTACAAGTAAGTTCTACAGAAAATAGGGATCAAGGATATACTCTTAAAAAAAAGAGATATCATGCGCGTATCTAGTCTTCATCCTTCTGAGTCGCATTTCCTTGAGCTTAGTTCCATTGTGCCTTGACCGTCTTTTAACTTCATGATTTCGTAGCTTCTTAATTCCTATTTCAAAATATGAGTTGGAACTCATTTCATTGTCGCCTCTCGTTCCACTTTCACTTATTCTCCTTCTAGAATACTTGGGTCAAACATAACTGCGTACTCATGGTTTCATGCAAGCTTTCCAAAAATTCGCTAGTGAATCTTTGATCTCGTTTACCTACTAGGAGGTATTCCATGCAGAAGAACTTTCTCTTGAAAACAACAAATGCCAACCATGTTACCAAGTGTACCTACTAGGGTGATTTCTATAACTCATGCTTAAGCGAAATGAACCATCCGCCTTAGTGGCAAACTCTACTCGAACGGATTACCAACAAATGAATCAAGAGATTCTAGGTAATCAATCACGACAGAACCCAAAAGGTTACACGAGACTTCGAGGGTATTACCGAGGCAAGTCAAGAGTCAAACTACCCTCCTTTCAGAATCGAGAATGGCACCCCTTATTGGATAACCACTTCATCCTTAGAATCCATCCATAGCCCATAGGCATTACTTCCAAACTCAACACTTAGCATGGACATTTTCAAACCTAAACAAGTTATGAATAAATGGACCGATTCCTCAACCAGATTTGAGACAAAACGGGATCCTCTTACTACGCTAGTACTAAGGTGCAGAGACTCAACTATCGAAGCAGACTTAAATGATGTGTTGATCAAAACAAAGTCCTGATGGGATGAAAGAAAAGGAAAGGCTAAACCTTTTACAGAAACGGTACCATCCCTTTTTGGTATGCTAGAAATGAGAGCATACAATTGCCCCCTCGATGATCTTGCCCTCCTCCCATAACACTTAACTATGCGTCCCGTTTTACCATGCCAAAGATACTCTCTCGTCATGGGTTTTACTATTATTCACCCTTTTCCTCCTTTGTGGATTAAGCTATACCGACAAGTTGCTTATCCTTAAGCTTGTATCCTTGTTCTTACCATCCTTTCTTATAACGCGGTAACAGGTCTCTCGAGAACTCCCTCCATCGTACGAAAACCACTTACATAGCTAGACAAGGTTAGTCGCAGTTAAAACTACTATGACAACAGATGGAGGAAAGAAAGGAAAAGAGATTCAATCAAGGAAGCAAAGGATAGTGCTAATGGCCTTTGGGGAATAGCCTTTTAAAAACAAAACTTTTCTTGAAAAATGCTTCTTTGTAAACGGTTTTCAAATAGTTTTCAGAAGGTTTTAAAACTTTTGCCCAGTCTGGTAACCTTCTGCTCTAATACCAAATGTAACACCCCACCTCCGCCAGGGTCACTCACGAGTGAATGCACTGGCCTTGGAAGGGCATTAATAGGTAAACATACAAAGAAAATACTACAAGACAGAACATATAAAATAGCGGAAGTAAAAGCAACTTTCATTTCTTTATAAATGAGGTCTAAAACCTATTACATCAGAGAATTCTTACATCAAAACCTGTCTTACAATAGTAAAGAAGCATAAACCATTTCATAAATCATTCCCCAAGTAAAAACAGTAAAGCAGCCATAGCCAAGAAAAGTCCAAGCCATATATGATGACCTTCAAGCAGAAGAGGTCCAATCTAAACAACAGTATTACCTCCCTGAAACCTGGGGGGAAACGGAAGACAAAGGGGCGAAAGAAAACGGGGTCAGTCATAAAGACTGGTAAGTCCTATCTACTTCCAGCATAAAAACAGGTAAAGGTAACATGACATGCATAAACTGAAAGTAAACATAAGGATGATGACAAGATAGAAAAGCTAGACCAAGATAACAGGATGAGCTACTGTATCAAGATAAACTAAGGTATCATGATAAACTACGGTGTCAAGATAAATCAAGGTATCACATCGTCAGGTTTCTATCAAGTATAATATCCCAAGGTATCTATCATGTATAACATCCTATGGTATCTATCATGTATATTTGCTCTGCACCTCCCGTACTAGTCTCTCAAACCGTGTCATGTGTTAACTATGAAATGTCCCTTACCCAATGTCATGAAATGGTCCATGTCAACCTAATATATCGCATATGTAGGTTTTCCCAACTCGTATGTTTCTTTCCATATATATATATATATATATATATATATATATATATATGTTTAGTCCTTTGCCGTAAATCCTACGAGCTTCCTCACGTAATTCTATACTACTTCAACGTAGTTCCATTATCTTTGAAATCGTTTGGACTGTCACCCTTGATCTAGCTATGTTTTCTTACCATGAATTCTCGAATGTTCAGCTAGGATTTATGCCACCTAGGACCACTAGGGATTACACTACTTACTAAACGTTTTCGTAACTCGGTTTGGGTTTTAAGCTACCTAGGACCGCTAGGGATTACGCTACCCGTCAACCACGCCCTTTTTCCCACGTACGTATCATGAATCGTTTTACCATGTCTAGATGCACATGTATCTCAATGTGCCATCCGAGTCCCATGACAGGGCTATTCAAGAAATACAGGACTCGGTCGGGGGCTTTCGGTTATCTGCCGCTGCAGATATCAAGGTCTGTTTTTCTACCGGTGGTTATGGTCCCACGTGATCCCTCCCTCAACTACTGAAAGGCAATCCATGAAAATCATGTATGAGAACTTCTTGTCTGCCACCTGTGCCCCAACTTCTAATTGGCCAACCTCACCCATAACTAGATAGCAAGTATATGGTCTATTGGGAGTTCTCTGCCTTTCCGTCCGTACACGATTGACTAAAGATGGTAGGTAGTCGACGACGTGCTATCAGGGCTAAAGTAAGTATCGTCGACTCCACGCTAATCCACCCCAGTCTTTAGGTTGCTCGTACAACAACCAAGGCATACCCTTGGTTCTTTTACTATAGACCTTAACCTTTGTGAGCCCAGGTTTTCATGGATCATCTACAACCTCACAGAGGGATACCAAGAGTACTCTCACGTCCCCCGAAGCTACCGCTTCGTCACCCAGTTCGCTGGAGCCTTTATCTAAGTCAGATAAACATGTGCTCCTCCTCGTGTGTTTGTTTAAGCGATGTCCTACCTTATCGGGTTACTCATCTATTTATGAACTGGTCTAATTCCCTTGACTAAGGATTATTACTTAGTTATTCTTAACTAAGGTTTATCACTCAGTTTCCTTTACCGTTATCCTTGTTAACTATGATTATCCTCTAAATTTCCTGAACTAGGGTTTTGTCTAATGGGTTAAGTGCTACTCAAGCTCATGACTTAACCCGTCTAAGAATCATGTCAAAATTTGCTAAGTATTCAAGTTCAACACTTAGCCCTACAAACCATGTGTCAAGTTGGTTAAGTATATCAAAAAGTTCATGTCTTAACCCTATCAAATTATCATGTCAGGTTGGTTAAGTTTAGGTTGACTTAACCCTATTAAATCATCGTGTATAATTGGTTAACTTAACCTCATCAAATTATCAAGTTTGATTGGTTAAGTGTTAGTTTAACTTAACCCCATCAAATTTATCGAGTTTAGATTGGTTAAGTGTAGGTTAACTTAACCTTATCAAATTATCACGTTAGATTGGTTAAGTGTTGGTTAACTTAACCTCATCAAACTATCACGTTAGATTGGTTAAGTGTTGGTTAACTTAACCTTATCAAATTATCACGTTGGATTGGTTAAGTGTAGGTTAACTTTAACCCTCATCCACTAGTCATATTTATAATGGTTAAGTATTTTCCCCTCGTGTGTTTACTTAACCCTACCACGCCCCGCGCTATCTCGATCGGGTGTTACCAACCCATTTAGGTTAAACTAACCCATTCACTAATCGTGTTACATGGTTAACTGTCTTTAAGTAATCAAGTCCGGTCTTACTTAACCTACCCATTCATGTCATATTGGTTAAGCGTCATTAGTCAAATTAACTTAACCTTATCATGTGGCATTAAATAAATTAATGCACCCCAATTTCTCACATTAGATGTTGTTGTGATTACTGGTTACATCGGGCGGGTCTGGGCAGATTTACACCACAACCTAGTCTAACCTCGGGTTTCGAGCGCGATATGACCAACTACTCACATTGGGTCCTATCGTTTGTCACTTTCATGTTTACCTTAGTATCATATTCACACTTATTACCCCTACATATCTTATGTAATATCATGTCTAGTTTTTAAGTTCCATGTTTTCCTATGTGTCATGTCCACATTCAAGTTTTGTCATAAATGCCATATTTCCATATAACTTCATATCAAGTTTTCATGTGTCACGTTTGCCTAAACTACCCCAAATCGTATTTCCAACGCAAGTAAAAGCGAATCAACATAGTAGGAATACTATGACAACATATTGGCCTCAAAACATGCACGATGCCATAAAGGGATTAGCCTCAAAAATGCATGATATCATATCCTAGGTCCATCATCTTATGCATGTAAGTGGTAATGAGGGGTTTTAGGTTCTTTTACATGCATAAACCCAAAATGTTTCACAAGTCAAAATGGTTCTAAGGGTTCATGCCAACATTCCACAAGTAAAGATTCAAACTTGCATGATAAACTAAGTCCAACACAACATAAGTAGCATGATTTAGTCACTAAAACATAGCACAAAGTCATAGGTTCAAGATAGGGGCAAAGCTAGGTTCACATAGGCTAACATACTTAGGTTTCTTCTCATTTTATTCCATGTCAACATTAGAACTATCGTTTAGATCTACAAGTAGCTAGAACTTACAAATCGAGGGTAGAGGATTAAGAGCAAGTATTTGTCGTAGGATCCATGTTGAGATGATGATCCACTCCCTTGATTTGATGTAGAAAGCTTGCTCCTTTGACATGGATCTAGTTTGAATGCATAAGCCTTTGAAGTTGAAGATGGAGGCCATGCTCAAGAGAGATTTGGGCAGCACTTCGTTGTTAGGATGGTTTGTAGTGATTTAGGTTAGGTCTTAGGGTGCTTTTATAGAAGTAGGAGCTAATTTAGGCCATAGGATTAACCCTAGAATGAATCTGGTCCATCAAAAATCGTAACAGGGCCAAAAACAAGACCAGAGAACCAAACAGGTGCACCCAGGCCAACTTGGCCGGACCACCCAAGTCGACACCCAGGTCGACTGGGCAGTCGACCTGGCCCTGGGCATGTCGACTCCCCAGTCGACACCCTAGTCGACCTGGGGCTTGGGTGGGAATTTTTCCTGCCCAGTCTGTTTGGTTCAAATTTGAATTTTCGGGACTGTTTTTAACTTGGAATTTTCTGAAAACTTTGACGGGCCATAACTTGGTCATACGGACCCCAATTCTCAAAAACTCGGACTCTATTTCGCGTATATTTCCGAGATGAATGCAATGGCAAAGCCCGTTTCCCCTGATTCAGATTTTAAAATTTAATTCTGCCTTGATTTACGTTATAACATGTTATTCAAAATACGGGTTGTTACAACTTTCTACACTCCTGTTGCTCTAGCAACAACATCCCAAGGCAAGTCATCCTCATCATTAATGCAAGCTCATCTTCAGCATCGAATGCATCATCCATATTTCCCATTAACCATTTATTACAATCGTCAACATCGTTCAAAGATATTGTATTAATGGTGTCACATATGTTATACCTTTTTTTTAATGCTCGATTATATTTAACGAATACCAACTCATAAAATATTTTTATGTTCAGACAAATAATACGAAGGTATTGAACATATTTAAAAAATGCAATTTTTCTATCCAATAATATGTTTCAGAGCTGTTTGAATGTTTATTTTATGAGAGTGCTTTCTATTCCTCCAAAGTTGCTTCTTTTGATTTATCGTTCACATATTCTCGACCTCATTCATTTTCTTTTGCATCTATGTTAGACAATATTTTATGATCTAACATTCAAACTAAATTAGGTTGGATAATAAAACATTCGTCAGTTCTAAATGTCGGCATGTTATGCTCAGCTAGTTACATAATTATAGTGTTATTAACTTGCATATGATAATCAAATAAGAAATAGTAACGATGTAATTATGTTTCCATATAACAAATACTAATAAAGTTATTCACATTTTATGTCATTATGATAATAACAGTAACAGTGGTAGACATGGTGGTTGTAGTGATGGTAACAGTATTTGTAGTAGTTATTGCAGTAAGAAATGTGAAAATCAACAAAGAACAATAAAATAAATAAAAGACGAGTCATTTTTGTGTCGTGCGCCATTTACGCTATTTGGCACGCCTTTTCATATGCACCGCGCCACAAGCAAAAATGACGCAAACGTCGCGTCGTACCATGAGTCACGACGCACACTTAGGCGTACCTTTCACAACTATGGCGCAAGGGAAAAACAAACATAATGGTGTTCGCGTTAAGTGTGGCGGCTCGAAGTTCCATTTCAAGATGCTTATGTTCCTTGAGTTCCTTCATTGCTATGTTTTCCATAATTTCTTTGATGGGTTTGTCCATCATAAATTTGGAGTTTTAGTTTTGTAGACATGTTAATTGTATGAGATGTTTTATAGGATTGACGCAAGATCTCTTTTTACAAAATAACCCATGTTTTTTATGACTTAGAGATATGATTGCCATTAAGGTTAAAACTATAAATAGTTTACTTCATCTCTTAGTATTAGTTGACGTTTGAGCTTTTATGGATCAATTTTCAAAGTATTATCCTCTACCGATCTATTTATGGATAGCATAACGATAAGGTTATGATGACTTTGAATTGTGCATTTGCACGTAAGATGTTTGTTACAATCGTGTAAGAATGCTAAATTGATTGATCAAAGTTGGTGGATCTAATTTTCTTCATAATCTAGCGTGGAAGGATGAAATTTTAACCTAAATTTGTGAGATCTTTGTTTTTTCTCACTAGATCAAGTGATCAACATGTAGGTGTTACTAAAGGGTGTGCCTAAGGTGCAGAAAAGGTTGGGGCACGACAATTGTGTTTTTTCAAAAATTGAGGCACTGGAGTTATTTCAAGACGCCAAATAAATAAGCATGTTGCTAAGGTGACAAAGCCTCAAGATGCCAAAAAAGCACACCACAATCACGGTTTGGTTCCAAGGTTGGAAAACGATTACTATCTCCAGTCAAAATTAATTGAGAACCAGCTATCAGTCCTAAATTAAGTTAAAATTTAATCGATTTCAACTACAACTATAGCATTCTACTATAAATAAAGCTTCAAGACATTCTAGTCGCCACCACAGCTTCTGCTCCAATCCACGCTACAACCTCTGCACCAAGTCTGGCATCGCTACGAACTCATACCCAACAGTCGCCATAGCGCCTGTAATTCCTTCTACCTCATCTTTTTTGCTCATCTTTTTAAGTATTTAACAAAGTAGAATGCAAGTTAATAAAGTAATTAGTGTTTAAAAGTAAAATAAAAGTCGAGTACCATCAAGACTCTTAAATTATGTTAAATTTAAGTGACAAGAAGTTCTTAGTTTAACTCCAACTTTAATTCTAAATTCAATTTAAAATTAAGTTGATTTTAATTTAAATATTAGGTAACATTAATTTTAATTAATTTTATTTTGAATTAAAAGTTTTGTTACTTTCAATTTTAGTTTTAGAAAAATGCTTATTTAACTGTAATTTAATTTCAAAATTTAAAGTTTAGTTAATGTTAATTTAGCTTTAAACTTACATTAGTTAACATAATTTTAAAGGTTAGTTAATTTTAGTTTTATGAAGTTTCCCTGGTTTTTAATTTGATTTTAGTTTATAGCTTAATGTCAAACTAATATTGATTTTAGTCTAAATTTTATGCTTAATTAAACTGAAATTGAATATTGGTGATTGGAGTTGAACTAAATTTGAAGTGAAGTGTCGAATGCTTGAATTTGAAGATTTTGATTTCTACTTTTTATCATAATTTTTATGTTCTTTGTGTTATGGACATGAATTTGAATCTTTTGTTCAAAATTATCATCATTGATCTTATATCTAGTAGTTTGTGTTTTTATACTTGAAAAAAATGTTTACGAACATGTTCTAATGCTAAAATTATCATTTTTACAATTAATTCAGTGTAGCGCTTTTAGAGTGAAAAAAACACAAAGTAAAGTTAAAAACGCAAATGGTTCAAAGCGCAAAGTAGCCCAAGGCACAAGCTTGGTACCTTTTCTTTCAGCCTTAACTACCTAGTGAAAGAGATTCGTTACACCATAATTACTCCAACACCATTTCGGTTGAAAGTGGTGAAGATTAAAAGGGAAACTTGTTTGTTATCTGTCGCCATCGTCACTAGGTTACGCATTCAAGGCTTATTGACTTAATCGATAAAGAGGGTTCAACATCACATTCAAAGCCTATAAATTTGATCCGTAGGGGATGCTACCACAAAATTACTCCAATAGTGTCAAAGGACATGGTACGGTGAAGGGATGATTAAAAGAGTTGAAGGGAGATGCCCATGTGTCTATTGTACTTTTGAAGAAGTTGAGAGGGATTAAAGTCATACCTTTCGACAAAGTCATTCCCCTACGAATGGGTCGAAGGACTCATCTCCCAGTATCTTAAAAAGTAGAAGCTTTAAAGTAAACCTGAAGAAATTAAGCTCATCCCTTCAAGTCAGATAAATCATTCGAATGTGTCGAAGGGGTTTCAATTACATTACTACTAAAAGAAAATCATCAAAACATTGGAGAGATTCAACCTTGGACAAAACAATGCTTCAAAGCGATTGACTCTGTTACAGTCAGTCCCTTTGAGGTGGTCGAATCATCTAACATCATCTTCTTCTCGACTAACACCTTCGAGATCATCAGAATAGGGGCTTTCAAAAATGTCCTTCTACATGGACTCATTTTCCACCCTTCGAGTATATCAAGCTTCCGTAGAGGCTAAAGACCGTCCTTCGAAGGAGTCAAAGGCCGCTTCACTTCTTTCAACTATATCTATAGCTTAAAGACAAAAAATGGAGGGTCGTTGCTATCAACCCTTCGCCTTACCTTCATCGGAAGCGAAAGCATCAACCCACATTTATTAATACGACCCTTGGTGCCCAGAATAGAGATCCAGATTGGAATTGAAACTTCTGAACTTGTACTTTATTTATTAGGTGCACACTCTAATTCCGAAATCGGATTAAGGATTTCATTCCACGACAACTCTCAAGTCTTGGTATTGATTGAAATCATAAATAAAGAAGAAACTTAAATTCATTGATCGAGGTAATTCTAAGGGAGACTTATCATTTACTAAAGTATTCTAGCCTTTAACAACCTCAAAAGGGATTTTCAACGGTAAATTAATCTGATTTAATACCTCTGACCCTCACGCCTTTGAAAGGATTCTAAGGCTTTCGTCCGACGCGAAAGGCCTTACCTAAGTAATCACATAAAGTTCATTAAGAATTCTACTTTGGATTCTACACTTTGAGGTGTTGAAAATTTTTCTTGTTAACAATCTTTTTGGATGATTACAAATGGAATGAAAACCATAAAATTATATTTTTCACTATTATCATTCAAATTGTGAAACAATACATATTATCTTGCCATATATATTATTATTTTGAATTACAAAAATACTCTTATATGTTATATCAAGTAAAATTTGACTACTTCGAATGGAATATCACAACTAATTTTATAAAAAATGGAAAAGAAGAATAAATCATTTTACTACTTTAAAAACAAACCATCCGAAAATAATTCTAAAGTACATCTTTGTGCTATATTATATGATGTCTCTCTATTTATGTTAATAATACTTAATTTTTGTGGTTTTGTTTGCTTGTGTTCATTCAATGTTTTAAATCTCGAATTTCGATCGTGTTTCATCTTGAGAATTTTAATATCTCGAATCGGACGAGATCTCGAGTGAGATAAGTATATCCCAAGTGTACATCTCAGATTGACAACTTGGATTAATATGCCCACCTTACGACTATCACTGGGGAAAAATTTGTCCAAGCCCAAACAAATTTTTGTTACCCACTAAAATATATCATAATTTTTTTTTAATTCTTTGCAAACACAAAATCACATAAAAACAAAAACGCTAATATTAAACTTACATAAAGTTACTACATTAAGTAGTCGAACCTATGCAAGCAAGGACTCTGATCCAAATCAGTACCGTATAGAGTCATTTATTATGGTAAATAAAAAGATGAAATGACCACTTCTTCAGCATAAGGATATTCAACCTGTAGCATCAAAAATAAATTACAGAAAATGGAACATCATTGATCAAATATACAATTATGCAGTAACAAATTCCGCAAGCATACATGAAATTTTAATGAATTTACTTGAAGCAAGGAAACTAAATGTATTTGGACAAAACTTTACTTTATCGTAGTTGCATCTAGTAAATAGTTAACAAAATTCGATAAGCAACCCAATGCACATTGAAAACCACCATTTTCCACATACGACCTTATAAATTCAAGAATCTCAACCAATTTATTTAGTTCTTTAGGAAACATGGTTTGCAAAGCTCTTAGATCTTGAAATAAATCTTTTCCATATATATATATATATATATATATATATATATATATATATATCACATCGTTGGTTGTATTTTAGATAATTTTCTAAACAAGCGTAATGTTCCATCAAATCTTTTTTACAAATATTCATAAATTTTTCTTTCAACTAAAACCCAAATATTTTGTCATAAAGCTAATTTTGGAAAACGACGGACGTAACGCTTGGATTAAAAACTTCTATTCCTCCCGAACTTCATGATACTTGGAAATTTATCATATTTTCAAGGATTTTGACTGGGTCTTTTTCTACTACCATCAATCTTTTAGTATCACTTATATGTCCCACAAACCCGGATCATAGTCAATGTCTACATTTTTATCTTAATCAAGCATACTTTCATCGCATTCGTTTCTTGTTTCATCATCACTAATTTCATCATTTTCTTCTTCATTCACATGCTCTTCGTAATCTTCATTGTTTATGTCCTCGTCTACTTCATTCACAAAAATATCTTCATGGTTATGCATATCTTGATATTCATGTTCTTCTATAACATTCTTGATATCTTCATTAATAGATTCGCTTACTTCTCCACTAGTTTGTTGTGTTTTCACATTGAATAATTTTGATATTGAGTCCACCAATGATGCTGGTATTGCATCCTCCCGTCGTTTTAACCTCATATTATAAGCTCCGGAGTTTTGTTTCTTAAATTTCATCTGTTTTTTTTTCCTCACATTCCTTTGGCATAGTCAACTATCTAATAAGATATTTAAAAAAAAATCGCAAACTATGAATTACAGTTTACTAGTTTACATTAAAAACTGCAAACTGCAAAATTTAGAACTATACACTATAAACTACGAGATTCAGAAATGTAAATTTACATTATATTTGTTCACGTTTAAAACAGTAAACTACGAAATTCAAAACTGTAAAATATGAAATTGCAGTTTACTATCATACATGAAAATTCAGAATTGTGGTCCATGATTTCACAGTTTCATTAAAAACTGTCTAAATTTTGAGTCAATGAATTTTTTTCTTATTTCAAGCATCATAAACAAAAAAGTTGTTTCAATAAAATCAGGAAGCAATCTCCGATTTTCAGAATACAAATAAAAGTGTATTGTCTGAAAAAAAACATTATCAGATTTTCAAGCATCATGCCCTGTTTCTGTTGCTCTATTACATCTGTTGTTCGAGCATAATAAGTAACAAAGTCCATCTTCAAAATCCAAAACATTATCATATTTTCAATTTAGAAGAAAAGGGCACCTTTCTATAGCCTGAGTTTTGAAGAAAAGGCAAGATTGGAGACAACAAGAAAGAAGATGTCATTGTAGAAGAGTCAATCGATTTGAGGCTTGCCCTAGATTTTTTTTAAGAAAGAAGATCGATAGTGGGTTCGTGATAATTTAGCACAGTCGAAGACCTAATTTGAGAAGTGGGAGGAGAAGCTTAATGTTTAGTTTCAGATCCTATACGCTACTTTTTCGGGGGCTTAGTGGGCTTGACCCTGGGCTTAGTGGGTTTGGGTTGGATTCAGGTTCATTTATGTTTTCTATTCCATGTTGAGTTTCTTGCTGAGCTGTTAGGGATGATGAAGTTTGCACATTTTCAAAAGATGTATTTCTGAACTTAATCAGAATTTGAATAAATCCAATACTTTCCATAGTCTCATTCTCATTTGTCTCTTGTTCTTCGGAAATACTGTCTTTTGTCTTATCTTCTCCCACAAACTCATTATCCTCAAAAAATATTGCACTTCCTGACTCGAAAACTATATGTTATGCTGAACTGTAAAATTTATACCCCCTAGATCGTTCAAGATAGCCTATAAAGTAACAACTAACTGTTCTTTCGTCTAGTTTCTTTTCACCTGGTCTATAAGGCTTAGCTTCACATGGACATCGCCAAACTCTCAAATGATTCAGACTAGGCTTGCGCCCAACCCACAACTCGTAAGGGGTCTTGCTTTAGTAGGCACTCTATTAAGTATGTATGCTGCAGTCTTTAAGGCTTCTCCCCACAAATTATCAGGAAGAGTTGTACGAACAATAATACTTCTCACCATGTCTTTAAGGGTGCGATTTTTCTGTTCAGCAACGCCATTCATTGCAGGTGAACCTGGCAATGTATACTTAGGCACAATTCCGCATTCCTCTAAGTATTTTGGAAAGGGAACTTGACATTGTTCTATTGATCCATCATAGCGACCATAGTATTCAGCACCACGATCAGAACGAATGGACTTTATACGTTCGTTAAGTTGTAACACGACTTCCATTTTGAACTTTATGAACACATCTAAAGCTTCAGACTTTTCTTATATTAAGTAAATATAATCATATCTTGAATAATCATCGATGAATGTGATAAAGTAACGGTGACCATTTCTTGTAGCCGTTGGAAAAGGACCACATTTATCTGTATGAATCAATTCTAAGACATGATTACATCTTTTTGCATTATACTTTCGTTTATTAATTTGTGTTCCCTTTATACAATTCACACAATCACTTAAGTTTGTAAAATCTAATGGCTGGAGAATATCATTAGAGACAAGACGTTCAATATTCCATTCCATAGATATATGTCCTAATCGCTTGTGCATAATGTTGCTAAGTTCTCTCCGGTTAATTTAAATTTTCTATTATCTATATGCAGTGCCTCTGAATGTGAGGTGTCTATATCTAGAAAATAAAGACTACCATAAGAAGACAGAATACCAGAAGCAAGAAGCTTAGAATTTTGACACAAACTGAAATTTCCATTATTAAATGAACATACATATCCATTTTTGTCTAAATAAGATAAAGAAATTAGGTTCCTTTTGAAGGATGGAACCACTAAAGCATCAAAACTTAAATAAAATCATGTCCTACATAATAATCTAAATTTTGCAATGCTTTTCACTTCTACTTTGCTACCATTTCCTACGTAAACGTAGCACTCAGTCTCACTTGGCTTGCGATGGCTTAGGCAACCCTGCATTAATATACTGATGTTAGATGTTGCACCTGAATCTATACACCAAGAATATATAGATACAGAACTTAAATTAATTTCAGAACAAACTAAAACATGAGACATACCTTTCTTTGCCAACAGTAAATGATAGTTGGCGCATAATTTCTTCTAATATCCCGGCGAATGCCGAAAAAACACTTCCTTTCCTCTGCTTTGGCAGAAGTAACTTCCGCTTTGCTTTTCTTTATTGCGTCATTTGCGGCTTCCTTGGTGGGTACCTTTTCCTTGATAGTGGACTTGCGCTTCTTGCCTTTACCTTTAGGATTAGGTGTTATTACATGAGCACTTCCTCATTTAGTCATTCGCTGTATCTCTTCCTCCTGCACCAACTAGTCCTCAAACTCAGGTAGCGCCCACGTCTCTCTTTGACAATTATCAGTCATCTTGAATTGATTAAAGTTAGACTGGAGAGATAGAAAAATGAACTTAATGATAACCTCATCAAAGTAGTCATGGTTATACTCTTTTAAGGCACGTTGCAGTCTTGTCATCTCAATAACATGATCTCTGATCCCTTCTTTTACCTTGTATTTTATTGTTGCCAACTTTACAAAAAGTGCACTAACTTCAATCTTTTTACTCTTTGTGAATTTCTCTTCAAGGGCCTTAAGGTATTTAAGAGCATCGGTCTCTATGTCAGGTATTATGCCTCAAAAAGTTTCATGGATCGTTTGCTTCATCACCATTATGCACACGTGATCTGAATGCTCCCATTTAGCAACATCAGCTTGGGGAGTTTCCTTACCCTCTTTATTAGGCATGGGGTGATCAAATCTCAGCGTTGTGTCCAACTGTATGATCCCTAAGACTAATTTCAGCTTTTCCACCCACTGTTTGAAATTGTTCCCCATGAGGGGCTTAATTTGACTTAGATTTGAAATAATGCTTAGATCCGAGAATTTAAAACAAAGGAATAATTTAGATAGGATGTGCACTATTTACTCCTCATCATAATTCTCAAATCTATCTAAAGGCTACTGTCATGCTATATGCTTCATTGAATTTGTAGACAAAACATCATACAATAATGAAACATCTTTGGATGTGATCATTACTTCCATTAAATCTTTAAACAAAACAACATTCAGTAATGAAACACCTTCAGGTGCAATCATTACTGTTGATCTCAAAATTGGAATCAACACCAATTGTGTGAAATCACACTTCACCAATTTTGGTTAGACATTAAAAGGGACCACAATCGCAAAATAAATAGAGAAAAACAAGTAAAAGACACGGGATTTTTATAGTGGTTCGATTCTCTATGAATCTACGTCCACTTTTCAATCACTTCTCATTACGGAATTTTGCTTTACAACACACATCAATCTCTTATACATTCATTTCTCACTTCTCTCATTTTTATGATCTAATTACACTTGAATTTGGCAAGATATTATTAGGATTTCTATCTTCATGATGGAGGATGTGTGAATCGTCGATCACTTTAGCATGTAGGAGCTTTCCTTGATTTGATGATGAAGTTTGTGCTAGATCCGGATTTTTAGAGATAGCTAATGGCGATTAAAGAGCATTAGAATCGAGTTAGATCAACTTTGAACGGAGAAATGAATTGATTTGATCTTCATGTTGTTGGAGAATGATCAAGCAAAGTTAGGAAGCCATTAATGATGTTTTTGAAGCTTTTAGAGAAATGTAGGAATGGTTTAGGCGGCCTTTCGAGGTCAAGAAATTCGTCCCTTGAATTGTGGAGCAAGGGGCTATTTATAGAAGAAGTTTGAAGGTAATAGCAGTTTCGTAATTAAGGGGTGCAAAGTTTGGATCGGGCGCTAACCTGGATTGGGCATGAAATTGGATCGGGCGCTAACCTGGATCGGGCATGAAATTGGATCAGGCGCTAACCTGGATCGGGCATGAAATTGGATCGGGCGTAAAGTTGGATCGGGGTAGACTTGGATCGGGCATAAAGCTGGATCGGGCGTAAATCATCTACAGAAGCCACTGCTTATTTAACAGATCGATCCACCATTAATTAACATACCGATTCATCACTTTGCAATGTACCGGTCCAGTTTTATTACAATTGTGCCACCGCATCAATTGATACCGATCCACTTTAAAAGCTACAGGACCGATCCATTTGTCTTCAAATGTACCGATCCATTTCTTCAAATGGGACTGGTCCAGTTGGTTTTTTACATGGGACCGACCCATTTTCATGAATAGACCGTTCCAGTTTGTGTAAATCTTTGCCACGTGTGTCTGTGTCTTGTCCATTATGGCCGACCCGAATTCAAATATCAAAGTTCCGACCCGGTGTGCGGATCCGATTCATTATAACTGACTGACTCGGTGCCTTGCAACTGACAGTCCCAATGTAGTGACCGATCTGATGCTTCGCAACTGACCGACCCGGTCCGTTGGTACTGTCCGACCCATATGATTGTGGCTGATCCATTGCTTTAGCAGGGTTAACAATTACCTTTAACCAAGGTCAACCCTCCTTTGGGAGAGCTAACACTTGCATCCATTTTTGGCATCGTTTCAAACTTGTCATGTGCCATCCTGCGCTTGTCTTGCATAGAGAGATTCGATTGCGAACAATCAATGCTTGACTTGCACAAAATTAATGACACATGTAAATCCAAATTTCATTTAAATAGATCCTAAAATTATGCCTGAAATCGATTTTCCTTTGTTAGCCATATTCAGAATTCTGTATTAAACCTTAATTAGTTTTAACACCAATTTCAAATGATATATAAATCCTAATAAGCATGTTGAATATGGCATTATTACAGCAGCCTAAATTACAGTAATTTTCTCCAAAACAATAAATAATTAAATAAACAAAAAAATTGCAATTTTCACATAAATGGCTCTGATACCACATGTTAGCCCATGGTTACTATTTGTTAAATAATTTGACCTGGATCTATGTAAGAATCAAATAAGCACAACGGAAACTACTTACTTTCCATCCTTGCTGCCTCTCAAGCAATATCAAAGGAATCCCTGGAATGATTTGATTGACTTGCTCACATGTTTAACCTGAAAATTCCTTGGCCAACGAGTCCTTTCAAAACTCTTGAACTCTCTCTCTTTATCTTATTCCTGTCTCACAAATTGAAGGCAGAATATCAAGTGTTTTATATGGAGCAAGACAGTTGAGATCAGTTGTTCAAGGTTATGAAGACCCAACCCTTTTATAGCAGTGCAAAAACGTGAGTTAATGAGATCAGCTCTCACACATTTCTGAAAATATCAGACTAGGAAACAGTAAAAGAATGCTAAAAAATAACATCTTTCTAAGAAATTTTGAAAGCTTCAATTTCCTTATTTACCATAAATTTATCACTAATATTACTTAATCAACTATAATCGGTCCATTAACAATTATAATTGATTAACATTATTTTATATGTATTTGTATCCAAATACTTAATGGAACACGTATAATGCCATGATTTAATTAATCACATTGTTTGGCACAATTGTAATCTTGTGACAACACCAGATATCATAATCATAATGCATGCATGTCCAACTTAATTATTGTAATTAGACATCTCTAAATCGAACATGTTTTGTATCTAATACCCTCTTACTCTAAGCCTGAACTTCGGCTTGATTAATTTGTCTCCACCTAATTGAAATTGATAATATTATTTGTAAACAATGTATTTATATAATGAATAAACAGTAAACAAAACTGGATATGTTTGCCATGAACAGACATAGTGACATAGTGGTAAAAACTCCATTGAAGCTGGAAATTCATCGGTTGCGATGGAGGAATTTTTGTCTGATGACTTGTTCATAGTGGTAGTATCTGATGTATCAGACCATTGGGTGCCAGATACGGGGGCATCTTTTCATATGACACCTAATAAGAATTATTCCAGTTCTTTTAAAAGAAAATGAGGGAAACTAATTTTTATAGGAAATGATGCTAGTTGTAGAGTTATGGGCGAAGGTACTGTGCAGATTCACATGTATGACGGGGTAATACGCACCTTGACAGGTGTCCGTTATGTTCCAGGTCTTCGAAAGTCAATGATATCTCTTAGGCAGTTGGCATCCAAAGGATGCAAGGTGACTATTGATAAGGATAGTCTAAGGGTTTCTAAGGGTGCATTTGTAGTGGTGAAGGGAGATATGCTTCATAATTTGTATCTCCTAAGCGGAAGCACTGTACTTGGAGAATTAAGGGTTGGAGTCTACAGTTCTCGTGGAAAAGATGTCAAAGTTAGGCATATGGGAAGAGACTTTGAATTTCTGCATAGGAAGAATATGATTAAAGGGGAGAGCTTCAACAAGGTGGGATTTTTCCAAGAGGATGTGCTTAATAAGCAGAAAAAGGGATTGTCTGATGTTGGTCAGAGCTCAAAGAAGAAAGTAGTGGATATGCATAAGTCTTTGCATACTGCTAAGTTCGGGTGTTGCTCTAGATGGAATCGCATATCGAAATGCTAGGTGCCACGTGCTGGCACGGTGTGAGAAGAGAGTTGATATGGTTCATGGAGACGTTTGTTTTCATGGTGAAGATTGATAGGTCTTACTTGAAGGGGGTACTTTGAAAACTTTGTTGGCAGGCGGTGGCGTTGCCAGAGTTTTTGTTGACAAAGTGCAATGGGTGATGACCATGTCGAAGCTCATTGGGGAAAGTAACCATGGTATCTTGTCCGAGAAGATGCTTAGAGTAAGAGGATGTAGGTGGAGTTGGTATGCTTACAAGGAAATATAGTATCAAAGTGGAAATTGTTAGAATTTGTGATACAATATTTCCATTTGTAGAAGATTTGGAAGATATTATTGATAATGGTGATACAACATTTCTATTTAGAGAAGATTTGAGAAATATTGTTAATTTGAGTAATATAATATTTCCAACTGCAAATAGTTTTATTGGCTCTTTGTAAAATTAGATGGGGTAATAAATAACCTACATAAGTGGAATAATGTGAAGAAGTTTTTTTTTTTGGGATATTGAAGTAAGGAATTAATTCTCTGATTGGAGAATTAATTAGGCATTGATTTATAACCATAAATCAATTACTTCAACCCTAAGTATTAATCGTTATATAAGGATAGAGATTAGGTAAATGTATGGAACATCTCTCAAAGTTGTATTTTTCTTGTTCTCTATTATCAGTCTTGTAATATTTTCTTATTTAGAAAAATAGTAAAATCTCCTCTCCCCAAGTGGACGTACACTAACAAGACGTTAATGGAACCACTATAAATCTCTTGTGTTTTTCTTTTATTGCTTGATCTGTGATTGTTTTGATGGTGACTATCTGTTGTTTGTTTTGCCTCACCATCAATCGTTCCTATTTTTTTTCCGCAAGGTTGGGTTTTATTCTCAGAGCGTTTTGTGAAACTTTACCCCAACACTGCCAAACAGGGTTTTCCCGGAATACTCCTATATATATACAAAGCAGCTTAAATCGGGAATAAATTCGCCGCGTATAAAAAATCTCCAATCTATATGACATCGTGTTTACCAGAAAAAAGGACATATCTTAAAATTTAGTGAAAACTAAGGAGACAACCCTATCATACTTTCATATTGTAAAGCCGGTTCCTGTCAAAGTTTCATTTTAAATCTAGTTCCTATTTTCTAGAAACAAAGAAAATTATTGTTGATATGTTAGCAACTTTTATGAATAATTACTAATATGTCAGCAACTTTCAGTGGTAAAGTTTAATTGTAAATCTGCCACCTGTTTTGTAGAAACAAAGGAAAAATTATTGCTGAAATATCAACAACTTTTATAAAAAATTGCTGATATATCGGCAACTTTTATATAGTATACAGAAAAGTGAAAAATTAGTACTGAAATGTCATCAACTTTTTTAAATAATTGCTGATATGTCAGCAACTTTTATACTGTATACAGAAAAGTTGCTGATATGTCAGCAACTTTTATGAAATGTTGTTGATATGTCTCCAACAATTGGGAATAAAAAGAAGACCCCTAATTTACACTGAAATTTAGTGAATGACTTTTCGTGTATTTTAAACCTAAATAAGGACCTATGCCTAAAGGTTGCTTAAATTTAACACTTGTGTGTAAAGCACAAATGTAAATCTAGTTACTGTTGGATTGAAGGATTCAAATCTACGGAAGTAAGTGCAATAATTTCTTTGAAATTTTTGGATGACACTTATTCAGAAACAACGCCTAATATCTTTAACTAGCATTTTCTTATTTGCTTTAATCTCGAATTGCTGGAGTACTGCTTTAAACTTAAACTGGATTAGTATGTGTTACCTAAACCAATGTTGCTTTAAATTAAAACGATTGATATTATTGTTTTTAACTGCACTTAAATATTATTTTATGAGGTATTTTTTCTTTCTTTATGCAGGAATATACGCGAAAGAAATTTCAGTGAGGTTTGGAAAAATCAAAATTTTATTGATTTTTCCCATGAGTCATTGTTACGTCTTATTGTATATCTATAGAACTAGAATATACTATGACTAGTGTGGTGCATATTATCATATGAGCTTTATTGTAACTACTTGAATGATGGGAAAAAAGTGCTAGAAATCAGAATATCAAGTCCTAGTATATTATTGGCATATATTATGAAAGTTATTCAGTATGTAGAACACACGAAGCCCAAGATAACATCTACTATGCTTAAAGCCCAAGCCCATGTTGATGATTAAGTATTTGATGATGCGTTCTTTATTTATAAAACTGCAGTTATTTTGTTCCTTGCATATGAAATAAAGGGCTTTATTCTCCATTACCTTAACTGCTAACTTTTCTTGGATGATATTTATTCAGAAACAACGCATGATATCAGGGCTTTTTGGATGACATTTATTCAGAAACAACACTGATATAAGGGCTTTTTTTGGCAAAGCAATCCAGTTTTATATTTAAATAAGTGAAAATGTTTAAATCGCTTTTTTATAGCGAACAATATTCCACATAAATATTTTCTCAAGTAGTAAGAAACTATGACTTTTTTATATATGAAGCAAACTAGATGACGTTTGTAAACTCTTAACAGAACATGTAAAAACAATGTATTTATTTGCAAATAAATAAATATATAAACAGTAAACAGTGCACTTATAACCTCTAGAGGATCGACATGCCAATCGTTTCCCATTGCAGATGCTGCAATTCTGGTTAATTGGAATTCATTACTTATTTGGTTTTCCTTGGATCTTGTCCCAAATCTCTCTGGACTGACTTCGGGAACTTGGTTGGTTGTCGAGGTAATGCCACTTTGCTTTTGGATTTATTGCAAATCTGTTGGACTGGCTGATGTGCACGTAAATACGCGCATTTACGTTCATACACTTACTCTTGTTTGAGTTAAATAAATAACATAAGTGGGCTATTTTTACATGATTTAACCAAAAACCCAAAATTCTCAAATTATCATGCTTTCATCTTCATATTAGGGCAAAACAGTCATTTGTGTATGTATTTATTTTGATAAAATTTACTTATTCATTTTCATGTGTCTTGTAGTAATTTATGAGCAAAAATGAAGTATGCACATGAAGTTCACATAGAGATATGCATGTACAAAGTGGATATAAAGGAATGGAGATGGAATTAATTCACATACCACTTACTGGAGGACTCTACCCATTACCACTGTTTCTTTAATGGAAAAACTAGAGGCTAATATATTAGCAAGTGGAGACAAAAAATGCTTCATACTATTTTAATAAATCATTAGTAGTTAAAGACAAATCGAAGCTTCATGGGGGGTATTTTTGGTAGCCCCCAACAAAAGTGGTTAGGGTTTTAAACATGTATATATATTATAACCCTTTATGTCATGTAAATATATCATCTCTTTTAGTTAGTTTGTAGGATCAAAAACAAAAGCTCTTTTTTTTCTTTCATGGCTTCATGTCGTCCCCTTTTATGTAATTCTTATTTTAATGCAATTTAATTTCTTGTTCATTCAATTCCTTGTTATTTACTTTATGCATTAGTGTTGCATAATTTTATGCAAGTAGTTTTTTTTTTATTTTGTTTTTGTTAATTAGTTCTCTTTGTTGTTTTGTGTATCTACTAGAGTGTAACCCGTGCTTCGCATAAGGGTAGTGTTGAATCTTGTGATGTTAGCTTTGAGAGGCGTAGGGTTGGTAGTAGTTGCAGCGTAAGTAGGTAGATAAGTGCTCCATTAAATTACGGTACTGTAGTAAGTTTTTTTTGGTTGAAGAGGCTTGGTTAGAAGAGAGGGACTATATGTTAGATTTTTATAGTGCAGTCCTAAAATTCCTTTAATTTTAACTATTATTACAATTTGACAAATTGAATATCTTAACATAGTAGCAAACATTCCAACTTTTTTACCTATAGTTTACTAAGCCATACGTTTATAAATGTAAAGTAACAGGATAGAATGATGTTTACAAATTTGTTATAAAATTCAATGACATAGTAGTGAGCACAACGGATAAATCTGATTTTTGTTATTTAATGCATAACAATGCAAATCCTGCCTTGTTGTGCTGGTAGCCTAGATTCCAGAGACATCAAGATAGTATTTGAAAAGCAAAAGGATGCATCAAAATATCAAGCACGTTTTATTTCAAACTGGAAACCATACTTCTTATACGAAATCATTGTTCTTCATACACGATAATTTTCATCAGTAAGCGAACTCTGCAGAAACCAACATATATATTTTAAAATAGATATTGTTGGAAATGAATGAGTGGGTTTGGAAAAATCATTAAATCCCACATCTGGGAAAACTAACACCTTTGCCACTACTTACACTAAGGCTTGATATGTTATTACAAAAGAAAAAGGAGATGAAGAGAGAGGTAATGCATGAACAATGATAATGCATTCACATTAATATTCAAAAGATCAAAAGATAAGGCTTTGGGCCTTGGGCCTTGGGGCTCTTGGGGTCTCGTGATCGATTGGGCCATCGAATGCCGATGGGCTGCGATGTTTGGAACCGTCATATTTTTGAATTCCGCCGCACAAATACCAACGGAAATGTCTGTTGGTAAAGGGTCGAAACCTTTCCAACAGTCATAGCCATTGCAATTCAAACTGAAGTGCCTTTTTCATGAAACGATGCCTTTTCCAGCCTATAAATAGGCCTGCGAAAATCAAACAGAAAGACAATTTCATTCTGATTTCTCTCCTCTTTATCTACTTCCCCGTTGCTTTGTTCTTCAAAATAAAAACTTCCTTGCGTTCGTCGTTGATCTGCGATTGTAGCGCAACTTCGCAGATAATAACTGTTTCATCCTTGGGAAACGATTGCTCAATCAAACCTTCCAGTGCCGTAGAGGGAGCAATTTTGTTTCAATGAAACAGCGTTCGCTAGACTCGGTCATTAATCGGTACTATTTCTTTTCCCTTTCTGAATTCTAATTGTTTCATTTAGTTCCCCTACATGGTTGTGATTGAACTTTGATGTTGCAAATTGCAATATCGTTGAATTAATATTACTAACGCTTAAAAGCGTTACTGTCCATAGAAACGGTTTTTTTGCCGTTTTCGGTGATTGGGTTCTAACAATCTTGAAACAAAATTGGTTGATTGTTGCTTCTATTTGCAGACGACAATGTCGCAAACTAGCAACAACAAATCTGTGCCGACATAGACTGTGCCACCGGCTCCGCCTCTAGTTCCACCAACCGTACCATATTCGAATGGAGAAAGACCAGAGAAGTTTAATGGCTAGGATTTCAAATGACGACAACAGAAGATGCTTTTCTACCTGGCAACCTTGGGGCTGGAAAAATACCTTTCGGAGGATCCCCCATTTGTTGAAGAACTAGAGCCTGATGCCACCAAAGTCGAGGCTCTTACTACATTGAAGAATTCAGACTTCATCTGTAAGAATTACATTTTCAATGGCTTAGAAAGTAGTTTAAATAATGTATATTGTACCGTTGAGACTACAAAGGTTCTCTGGTTATCATTTGAAAAGAAGTACAAGACTGAAGACGCCGGAATGAACAAATTCATTGTCGGGAAGTTTCTAGACTTCAAAATGGTCGATTTCAAAATAGTTGTCAGCCAGATTCAAGAACTCCAAGTAATAATTCATGAAATTCATAACGAAAAGATGGAGTTAAGTGAGTCATTCCAAGTAGCTGCCGCTATCGAAAAGTTGCCTCCATCATGGAAGGATTTCAAAAAGTATTTGAACCATAAGCGCAAGGAAATGATCATGGAGGATCTGGTTGTTCGTCTATGAATCGAATAAGACAATAGAAAATCAGAGAAAAAGACTACCAGTTCGTTATAGGAAAAGGCTAATGTGGTTGAGGATGAAAAGACAAACAAAAGAAAGTGCGAGCAGAATCCTATGACAAAGAAATAAAAGAAGTTTCAGGGATCTTGCCACAATTGTGAAAAGAAAGGCCACAAAGCAGCCGTGTGTCGTGCCCCTAAAAAGATGAAACTTGAGGCAAATATGGCAGAAAATTTAGATGATGTTGCAGATATTTATACGTGTGCGGTTGTTTCTGAATGCAACCTTGTTGGCAACAACAAGGAGTGGTTTCTAGACACAGGAGCCACTCGTCATATATGTGCCAACAAGTGGATGTTTACAACCTATAAACCTACCACTGATAACGAGCAATTGTTCATGGGCAACTCATCCGCCTCAAAGGTGGAAGACAAGGGAAAGATTGTACTTAAGTTAACTTCTGGAAAGGAACTAAAATTGAATGATGTTCTCCACGTTCCAGAAATCCACAAAAACCTGATTTCAGGATCATTGCTCAGCAAGCATGGTTTCAAACTAACATTTGTTGCTGATAAGTTTGTAATATAAAAGAACGGAGTATATGTTGGAAGAGGATATGCGTGTGATGGCTTGTTTAGAGCAAATGTAATCACTGTTGTACCAAACAATGATATGAATAAAATTGAATCTTCTGCTTATATTGTTGACTCTTTTAACATATGGCATTCTAGAATAGGACATGTAAATTTTGATACATTGCGCAAATTGATTAATCTAGAATTTATACCAAAATGCAATATAGATTCCAATTATAAATGTCAAGTTTGTGCAGAAGCAAAATTGACAAGAACCTCGTTTCATCACGTTGAACGAGAGACCAAACCTCTAGAATTAATACATACTGATGTATGTGATTTGAAAATGTGTCAAACTAGAGGTGGAAAGAGGTACTTTATCACATTCATTGATGATTGTACCAGATATTGTTGTGTATATCTCCTTAGAAGCAAGGACGAAGCAATCGACATGTTTGAACAGTATAAGGCAGAAGTTGAGAATCAACTCAATAAGAAAATAAAATCTTTAAGAAGTGATAGAGGAGGAGAATATGAGTCTCCGTTTGTGGAATTCTGTGCTGAGCATAGAATTGTACATCAAACTACAGCCCCATATTCACCTCAATCCAACGGTATAGCCGAATGGAAAAATAGAACTCTTAAAGGAATGATGAATGCCTTACTAATTAGCTCTGGCTTACCAGATAATTTTTGGGCAGAAGCTATTCTTTCGGCAAAGCATATTTTGAATAAAATATCACGAAAAAAAATCAAAATCTCCACATGAACTTTGGAAAAACAGACCACCATCCTACAAATACTTGAAAGTGTGGTGGTGTCTTGCCAAAGTAGAAATACCAAAACCGAAAAAGGTAAAAATTGGACCAAAGATTATAAATTGCATATTCATTGGATATGCTCATAATAGTAGTGCATATTGATTTTTGGTGTACAAATTTGAAATTGATGACATTCATGAAAACACCGTTATCGAGTCACGAAATGCTAGATTCTTTGAATACATTTATCCTCTAAGATCCTCTATTGAAAAGATTGTTCAAAAGAGATCAAGAAACATAGATATACTTGAGGATAATGTTAATCAAAACTCTTGCGAGAGAAATGTTGAAACAGAGGTAGAGGAACCCAGAAGGAGCAAACGTCAAAGAAATACTAAAATCATTGGACCCGATTTCTATGCATATATCACTACACCAAACATGCCGTTTTGTAACACTTTTCTCAGTTCCGCTTGTAGCATGTATTACTGTTACAAAGTTATAACAGCTATTTCCGTTATTAAGTAATATAACAGTTATATCCGGTATTACACTTGCACACTTTTGTAAATACATGAAAATATATTGGGGAAAATTGTAAATTTGTGTTGTATTCGTGGTTTTACCCTAGTAACGCTTCTAACCTTCTTTCCCGTTTTTTCCTGTAATTCAAAAAAAGAATTTATGGTTCGTCGGTTTGTTTAATTGTCACGCGCCTCCGATTTGTCTGCTTTCACCTCCTCCAATCTTGCTTCGTTTCCAATCAAGTCACGCTCCTCCTCCTTGCCTCGTTCGCGATTCCACTTTGTTGTATATAACAGTGTTGTATACACAGTTATATGATTTTTGTTTGATGATAACAACCAAATAAATATTATTATTAATGTGTTTGAAATCGTACTATTATTCTACATCACAAACAGGAATATTATATTTATATTTAAATAGAATACGACTGTATAGAAATTCGTATTTTCTTACAGTATTTTATTTAAATTAAATATTATATTTCAAACACTCGAACAGTACAATTATTTACAACTTCATTATTTAATTGCTTCACAGAATTGTTGTACTTATAAATCAACAGAATAGAATAGAC